>OX457041.1:57589612-57837112 GCA_949752735.1 Lumbricus terrestris
TATGGCGATAATAATTATTGTAACAATCGTTGTCTTCATCTTCATTCAGTTGGCTGGACGCAAGATGGCCGCTGTGTAGATCAGTAGATGGAACCATAGTTCTTGATACTTAATTAGCTCCATAGCCATCGTCATTGATGCGTACATTCATTCATTCATTCATTCATTCATTCATTCATTCATTCATTCATTCATTCATTCATTCATTCATTCATTCATTCATTCATTCATTCATTCATTCATTCATTCATTCATTCATTCATTCATGGGTGGAGTTTTATCAGGGGCTAGGGGGCTAAGCCCCGCCAAGAAGACCCAGAGTAATTTTTTACCGTGTAAATGGTATCTTTTTCGGGCTTAGCCCCTCCTCCTCCAAGAAAGCAAGAAGGCGCAGACTCAGAAATTTGTTCTGTTCACGAACGCGAAACTTACGAATGACTAAAAAAGGTCATGAACTTTTTTGGGTCCGAGAAAATATTTTTCGGTGACGCTCGTTCTGGACCGACCGAGTCTCAGCCCCAACAAATTTAGTCCCTCCAAGAACGAAAACCAAACTCACCAAACTCCGCCCATGCATGATTCTATTATTCATTCATTCCATTATTCATTCATTATATTATTCATTCTATTATTCATTCATTCATTCATTCATTCACTGCGTGGCAACAATTAAACTAAATACTGAAACTCAATTTAATGACAAGCTAAACTCCAGAGAACCTTTACATAATGTGAAAGCAAATAGCGCTAGATAAATGTCTGTGCAAAAGATCAGATACAATCGTAGCTGCATGCTCATTTGTTGTCTGCCTTTGGTTGTTGCGTGATGACAGCGTTCAATTCCTGTAGTTCACCGTCGTCATTGCTACCAGCAGTCGTGTCACTTATGTTTCGATTATTGTTGGTCATCGGAATGGCGGCAGTATCGTGACAATCGTTGTCTTCATCATCATTCAGTCGGCTGGACGCAAGATGGCCGCTGTGTAGATCAGTAGATGGAACATAGTTCTTTATACTTAATTAGCCCCATCGCCATCGTCATTCATTCATTCATTCATTCATTCATTCATTCATTCATTCATTCATTCATTCATTCATTCATTCATTCATTCATTCATTCATTCATGGGCGGAGTTTATAAGGGGCTAGGGGCTAAGCCCCGCCACGAAGACCGAGAGTAATTTTTACCGTGTAAATGGAATCTGTCTCGGGCTTAGCCACCCCCCCCTCCTCGAAGAAGGTAAGAAGGCGAAGACTCAGAAATTTGTTCTGTTCACGAATGCGAAACTTACGAATGACTAAAATGTCATGAACTTTTTTGGCCGGGAAATTAGTATTTTTTCGGCGAGATTTCAGACCGAAGACTAAAAAAGGTCATGAACTTTTTTGGGTCCGAGAAAATATTTTTCGGTGACGCTCGTTCTGGACCGACCGAGTCTCAGCCCCAACAAATTTAGTCCCTCCAAGAACGAAAACCAAACTCACCAAACACCGCCCGTGCATGATTCTATTATTCGTTCAGTCTATTATTCATTCATTCTATTATTTCATTCATTCTATTATTCCATTCATTCTATTATTCATTCATTCAATTATTCAGTCTATTATTCATTCATTCTATTATTCATTCATTCTATTATTCCATTCATTCTATTATTCATTCATTCTATTATTCATTCATTCTATTATTCCATTCATTCATTCATGTGTGTCATTCTATTATTCGTTCATTCTATTATTCAATCTATTACTCATTCTATTACTCATTCTATTATTCATTCATTCATTCATTCATTCACTGAGTGACTTCAATTAAACTAAATATTAAAACCCAATTTAATAACAGGAAAAAATCCAGAGAACTTTCACATAAGGTGAAAGTAAATAGCGCTAGATAAATGTCTATGCCGAGGATCAGATTCAATAAGAGTTGCATGCTCACTTGTTGCCTGCCTTTGGTTGCTGCGTAATGACAGCGTTCAATTCTTGTAGTTCACCGTCGTCATTGATACCAGCAGTCGTGTCACTTATGTTTCGCTTATAGTTGGCCATCCGAATGCCGGTAAGGGTTATTTCTGGTCAATGTGTCTGTAGAGCTGAAGTCTTCTTCCAACTGTTCATGAAAACAGAAACCTTGGTTTAGTCTAAATTCAGGCCCACTGTACAGTGTACAGTATGAGAATTGAGGAAAATTTATTGGGGCTCAAGATCCACCTGAAGTTGGGGTGTAAAAAAGACTGTAGGTTACTCGGGGGAGTCGGGACCCTACGAAAAGCTGAGATATTGAACCCACTCAACCTTCCGGCATTTTTCACTCTGGGCGTATACACTGTACTTGCAGTGCAACTCTTATAACATCTGAGCTGTCAGTTGACAGAGAGGGCAAGTCGTCCAAGAAGCAGCTTGGTTATGATAGCTAGTTAGAGGCACAGCTGTTCTGGCGAAAATTAGAGGCCAGCACAGGCTACAGCTGCCTAGACATGTCTGTAGGTCATTTTCCCGTATACCAAACACAAATATTTGTGAGGTGAGTGGTCCTATAGGTACATTCTGCATATCCCCGTGTACCCACGACTATTAATGCCCTTCCCTGGTTAGAGGATTTCTTAGCGTCGTTGCACAACTGAGGTGAACGAAAATGTTGCACCTGAGTTTCGATAAATCAGTGATGGTCACTTGGATTGGAATGGTGAGAGAAAGACTGCCTCAAAAATGGCAGACCGTCACTGCAGTCCCCATGAGTTGCTAATGCTATGCAACTTATCTGCGCTTGCATGCACTTGACATAAAGACGTGAGAGTCGACGTTGATCTTATGAGGTCTTGCTTATCTGAGTGGGGCTAAAGATCGTTACGAGCAACGCGTAGCATTAATTGTAAATGATCAGTAGGCTCTAGTCGTAGGCCACAATATATTTTTAGTCTACTTAGACTAATTAACGACTCTAGGGAGCCAAGTTGACATTGACGCATTGGACAGACGCATTTGTGTGGCGCGGTGGTTTAGGACAGTATTGGGTTTGTTCGTTGCATTGCAACCGGAGGGTAGCAGGTTCGAATCCACTTCAAGCCGCATCGTAGGGACCTTGGGCAAGTCCTTCACTCGCAATTAATCAGCGCTTCATCGTGAAACTCCGATTCAGTGACCACGCTGTAGTCGGGAGCGCTTCTGAGTAAAAATCTTGATGGGCGCTATAACAAGTTCAGATAGGCCTACAAACAAGCATTGGACAGAAAGCTACCGCCTCTACTCTTTCGCTTTCTCTAATAATAGTTATTATGCCTGCAACTCTAGATTCTTGTTAGTATGCATACACTGGCCGATGATGAAGATGTCTGTGAGAGGATAAAGCGGAGGTGAAGATAAGAAAGGGTTCCGGCGGATTATAATATCACCATAATTAATATGCCTTTGAATAGGAAAAGTGAATAAGATCCTGCACCTGCTGTAGCCTGATCGTAGGCCTATTGCTGTTGATGGCTGGTAGGCTACTAATAGTGACATTAGCGTATTTGACCTTGCGGTTCCGGGGACGTAGACTACGTCGTACTGTTTCATATTTCGAAATGGTCGTGAGGAACTTCAAAAGGCCCAGAGCAGTTTGAGAGATATCGCATAGTCAAGGAAAGCCCGCTCCAGGTTGTTGGATTAAAAACAATTTAGGTAAACAGTTAACAGGCACAATCGCAACATAACTCGACCAAAGTTACACAGCAGTCACCACAGTTGTCACATGAATCGTCACCACCGCTGCCAAGCGAGTCAGCACCGCTACCGCAACATGTGTCGTCACCACCACTGCCGGTACCGCAACATGTGTCGTCACCACCACTACCGGTACCGCAACATGTGTCGTCGTCACCACCGCTGCAACATGTGTCCTCCGAACCTGCGTCGCAACATATCCAGCAGTCGTCTGAGTCGTTACAAAAACGGTTTCGACGATCTCTCCTGCCACGCTCCTCTTCTTCATCGCATTCTCTGTTCTGTCTATATAGACAAAAATGCACACCAAATAATATGTTATAAGCATATTAATAAAAAATAAAAAATACTAAATAACGTATCTCTTTTTGAGAAAATGTTGAAAATAAGATTCAGGCCTTATACAAATCAACTACTTGGTATAGATCTAAGCCTATGGAATTGGAAATATTTCGCCGTGTTTTCTCGGTGTTTTGGCCGATTTTCTGACTGAATCGATGTCAAGCGTCTGAAAATCGTCCAATCCCCTCATAAAAAGGCGAAAGAGATAAATATCTCTCCGACGCAACTAGGCCAAATATAACAAAACAAGGCCATTCCTGAAAATCGAGTACCGGTAACGAAATTAGTCTAGAAAAGTGTGTTCAACTGTTCAATAAACCAAAAGATCAAAATTGACACGCTTAGAAAAACATGCCGCCATTCTAATATAATCTAATCATATATAGGGGCCTAATGTGTGCGTGTTGTGTGTGTGTGTGTGTGTGTGTGTGTGTGTGTGTGTGTGTGTGTGTGTGTGTGTGTGTGTGTGTGTGTGTGTGTGTGTGTGTGTGTGTGTGCAATTCTTGGACTCCATACGTTAGGTAATTAAATGATACATCCTGAATTGTTGAGTTGCAGGACACTAACATATAGCCTACGGTAAGAAACTAAATAGGCCTACTAAAATGGTACGAAATGTAAATAGACGGTTATAGACCTAAGAAAACAGAAATTTAAAGACTATTTTCACGTTGTGTGAATTTTCATTCTCAAATAGGGCTAGATAAATAGGCCTATGTCGTTTTTCGACACTGCCGAAGATTAGATACAAATAAGACTTATGAGTAGCATGCTCACTTGTTGTCTGCTTGTGGTTGCTGCGTGATGACAGCGTTCAAGTTCTGTAGTTCAACGGCGTGCACATGGTTGCTGTTACCAGCTGCTTCTCTCTCGTGATTTGCCATCGGAATGGAGGACGAAGACTAGACGAGGGCGATCAGACCTTTCTGGTCGCTGACCAACGTGCCTACAGTGCAGTCCTCTTGCACCTATATTCCTGAAACCAAAAGCCTTTGTTTACATGCTTGGACATCGTCATTTCGATCATGCAGTGAGTCAAGCAAGTGTTGGCCTATTGCATCTTATCCAGGGCTTAAAGTGTCCTTTCACGAACTTTTTACAATTCTGAACGCCGTCATGCCACTTATTATATGATTGCTAGCACGCTTCGTAAAGAGGCGTCCAGGCGCTTTGTTTGATTGTAGGCCCTATGTGTAAATTCGTAGATTAAAGCAACCCTCAGAGACCACAATAGAAAGAGGCGCTCCCAGTGTAAAAACCATACAGAGAAAATAGCCGGGGTTTTGAGACAGCGAAAAGGAAAAGAGGCACTTAATTCGAGTAGGCTACCATACATAGAAACGATTCCATTAGGTAGAATAACCCAAATTATTATTACTCATAGTTTACTTTAGTACCAGGGCCGGATTAAGGCATTTTCAATATGTTCGGCCGAAAAGGGCCTCCACACTTTAGGGGGCCGCCACACATGCAATATAAATATTTTTCATCACTGTTAATCATAATAGTAAAAATGAGCAAAATATCTCGGAACAAATTGTCAAATTATTTGAAAACTATTTATTTTAACATTAATGATAGCAAATGAAGAACAGAGACAACTCTGCATTTACATTACTTCAACCAAATGTCAATCTACCTTCTTTAAGCGTAAGTTCTGCACGGACTCAATCGTTTCAATTCGACATCGAGCAACTGACTCGACGACGGTCACAGCATCAAGAATGATGCGAGGAATTTTCACAGCAAGAATGATGCGAGGAATTTCCACAGCAAGACGCGTCTTTGTCTATTCAAATCTTCCTATCCAGACAGATATTCAAACAGGATCGAATATTTCTGGCCGTAATAAAGAATTCCTTAATCACGGCGAATCTCACAGAGAGCAAGTAATAGCTAAAGTTTTACTTAGTACAATAACAGTCCTTCCCGTACTGGTCTACACATCAGGGCCGGATTTAGGGTGGTGGGGGCCCATGGGCGCCCGTTATGGTGGGGCTCTTTGCTGCAACGGATATGTTGCTTTTTCATGCAGTTTCGGACAGGGACAAACACCATACGTAAGCTTATACGGTCATAACATGTAACAGACAAAAAGTGCTAAAAACAATATCTAAATTTTTGACTTATATGGTCAATAATTTTTTTAGATACATAAATGAAGACAAATTGAAAAAATCATTTGCTGCATGATAGATAAAGTGTCCAAATTATTTCTCAAATGCAAAGTTAAAGGATAAACGTCAAGTTTTTTGCCCAGTTTTTAATAAGGCACTGTTATTGCAGGCAAACAAAGAAAGAAAGTAAAAATAGTGACAATTAAGTGAGACCCCCAAAATAAAAACAGATAGTTCTAGATATATACAGTTAAATTGCTCGGTTAGGCCTTCTGTTAGATCTAAATTTGAGTAGGGTCATTAGGGAATTTGTGCACTTTTCTATTGGCAAAGTCATCAATTAACTAATATTAAAATGGAGTTGGCTTAGAATATCACTCTTTATATATGCTCAACACTGCAAGGTGGGTATACATCTCACCAGTGCTTAAAGTGTAGAAAAAGAAGCGCCTATCGCTTCCCCAGGCGGTGCTGTCCAAATAAGTGGGAGGACGGCGTTGAGATCAAAAAATAAGTGCACGGACGCCATCCATGACCGTCCAGCCACACTTCAAGCCCTGCGTCTCACATTTGTCATACTTGTTCCAAACCTGTTCTCAATTATCTTCGGCTTGGAAAACGAGCATTCAGCACTACAGTTTGTAGTCAAAGCACCAAGTAGCCTACATTCTTAGCATAATTTCCACATTTGGAAATGCATTTTCAATTAACATCTTTGTCGAGTAGCCTACTTGGAACATGAACTACTACTGACTAATGCCGAGGTCTGTTCTTCCTATCTCGTCTTGAACCATTTTGACAAAATAAGAGAACTGCTCGTTGTCAGCTTTTATCGAGGTCGTCGCCATACTGCTATAAGCTTTTTCGCAGAATTGAGGAGTTCTCCATCACTATATGGGTCTACAATCTACATGATTCAAAATTAGATAGAAAACAAACAAGCCTTGAGCAGAGCTACGGCTTCCAATCTTTTCATCGTCCGCGGTGACAGCAGATGCACTTAAAAAGCTGTTTCTTGCATGAAGGAAAGCAGTAATACGATCGAGGTGTCTCATTTTGAGATGCTTTTTGTTTACTTAACTTGCGCTTTGAAAGCCGCTAGGCCCATATGCCTATGAGTGCCGTTATGCCGATTTTCAATTCGGTTCATGCCTGTCGGTTGAAATACGCAAACTTTTCAAACCATAATTATTATAAATAATACTGATTTGCAAACTCCATCTGTGACCAGTGACCTTATAAACCATGCATATTATGAAGGTAGAGTGTAAAAGAAACTGACAGGAGTGACAGCACAGCAATGACAGTATGCAGCGGTGCACTGCCAGTCTGCTTCAGATGTGGACATTGTGTCACTCAAGGTCAAAATACCAGCCGAACAATGGAGCTACAGTGTTAGATAGAATATCCACTGTCTGCATCAGGACCTTTCACTCGAACCCGATACTCGTGGTGGGGTTGAGCACAGGACGCTGACTGTCTCGATCTGTTCGTTGTCTGCTGCGTATACCGACTAATCCAAGGAACACCTTTGAAACTGTATCTGTCCACACTGTTGCTGTCGGGAAGGGAGGGGTGAGGGAGGAAAGGAGAAGGAGGGAGCGGGAAGAAGAGGGAGGGGAGAAAGCGGAGAAGAGGGCTGGAGGAAAGGGAGGGACGGAGGGGAGGGAGGGAACGGACGGGACGAAACGGGATGGAGGGAGGGATGCAGGGAGTCAGAGGGTGGAGGAGGGGAGGAAGGCAGGGCAATGGAGGTAGGGAGGGTTAGACGGTCTTTTCAGCCACAGCAACGCGTGGCCGGGTATAGCTAGTACAACATAAACTGTAATAATTCTGCGTTGTGTCAGTTTGAAATCAAACGAAGATAATTATCAGGATAATAATTATTATTAGTAACAATTAGGCCGACAGTAATATTAACATTCAGGAATAGGACCATGACATCTATCAATCAGAACATAATTATATGGATTACTAGCCTAACAGCTCCAAAGTCATATGTATTTATGGCTCCTCTAAAAAATTTATGTACGGCAGCTGTTCAAAGTTTAGTGTGCGAAAAGAAGATAGCATGTTATGAAGTGACTATTTACACCAGGCTTAGCATCAATAATTGGGAATCTTTCCAAGACATGAGACTGCATGAGACAGCAAAGGCTGCATTCGGGATTGTCCACCATCCAGGCGAAACCAGAATGATTTGGCAGTTCATGTCGATGACATATATATTATATATATATAGGCCTACTGTAGACCTAATCGTATACCCACTTAGGCCTACTATCTGCAAACCTCAAAGGTTGGCTGCAGCACATTGAATCGTTGCCGGTAAACGACAACTCGCTGGCTGGCTAGCAAAGCAACACTAAAAACGAGCGCTAGTTTCCTTCTTACTCGATGAGCGTCAAATTGATTCACCTTTGGTAATTCAATAATTATTAGGCCTATAATCAGTCGAATTTCTTAATTTACATATTGCCAATCTCACTGCAAGCTAAAAAAAGGATCGGCCCCATTACACGAACCACGAGGAAATTTATCTCATTCTAATTTGACAACCGGACGCGGACCTTCTTGAACTACCCTTCTGACTAAACTATTATAGTTGGCGCCGTGCGCTTGAGTTTCGAGTGACGCTTTAGAGTTTAGACGTTTGGAGGTGATGGTTACGAAAAGATTTGGTCATCTGCACGGCAACGAGTAGGCGTACAACAATCCTACCTGCCAGAGTTACATGGATTCGAATGGTGGGAGAACGACTGTTTTGAAGCCACAGGCAGTTAACGTCAAAGTCCTGGGTATAGCCTATAAATACTTCATGCCTGCGCTTGCACGTGAAGTCAAGACTCAAAAAGTCGAAGTGTCGGAGAAGTCTGTGTGATAGACACTCGATTTAATAATAATTATGGTCGTCGTTCAAGTATAGTCCTCATTATCTAAATGGGGCTAAAGATCGTTAAATGCAATTAACCACATTAATCGGACTAATGAGTAAGCTCTAGTCATAGACTATTATTAAAATATAGTCTAGGCCTATTATTAGCCTACTTAGACTAATGAACAAACTCCGCAAGCCGAGTATACAAGTCTAAATTAGAATTGACATATTGGAGTTCATGAAATTGTAGCCAATTTGTAGGTAAAGATTTGTCACAAAGAGGTTGCCTCCACTCGTTCGTTTCCTCTTGTATGTCTGGGGCATCCTGCTCGATAGTATGCTGGTCGCTGATGTCGATGATGTCGGTGGGAGGATAATGCGGTGAGGGAGAGGAGGAAGGAGACTGGCGACTCATCACCATATGCCGAGAATGAGAAAAGAAAAGTTGCTATAGCAGTCATACATTTGCCTGACTTTTTAACAGGATTACTATTCTTCTTCCTCCTCCTCCTCCTTCGCATCATCGTTGTCGTCATCGTCGTCGTCGTCGTCGTCATCATCATCATCATCATCATCATCATCATCATCATCATCATCATCATCATCATCATCATCATCATCATCATCATCATCATCATCCCTCTTCCTCCTCCTCCTCCTCCTCCGCATCATCATCGTCGTCGTCGTCGTCGTCATCATCGTCACCATCATCATCATCATCATCATCATCATCATCATCATCATCATCATCATCATCATCATCATCATCATCATCATCATCATCATCATCATCATCATCATCATCACCATCACCATCACCATCACCATCACCAACACCATCACCATCACCATCACCATCACCATCACCATCATCATCACCATCATCATCATCATTATCATCATCTCCTTGTTGTTCCTCTTGTTTATCTTTTTCTTGCTGTTCTTCTTCTTCTACCTCTTCTTCTTCACTTGTTCTTCTGTTTTCTTATCATGCTTCTTCCTCTCCCCTGTCTCTTCCTTTTTCTTATTCTGCATTCTCCTCCGTCTCCTTCTACGTTTCCTCCTTCTCCTCTTCCCTTTTACCCTTCACCATTTTCATCAACCTTCGTCCCTGGCTACATAAACAGCTGCTCGTGTAATGGTCGCGACACCTCAAGTTGTAGCAGTGGTAGTAAAAGTTCACGAAACAATAACAATAATTTGATTAACAGGAACTAAGATAACCGCCTGAGCAAGATAAATACATGCAGTTGTGTATTTACGTAATTAAAGATTGACACTTTTTTCTATTTCCAGTGAAGTGACTCTGCGCTCTCCGTTCCGCTGCCCAATCTGACTTGTCGTCCCCCCCGCTCGCTGACTGATATATCAGGTAGTGCCACGCCTTCTCCGTGACCCGCTCTGTGACATGGAATGGGCTCCTAGCCTACTATATGTCAAACACCTACATATATTGTCTTTCTGTCTCATTTCTCACTGTTCATATTGTGTTATTCGATCGGGGTTGGACTGGAAGCGCTACTGAGTAGGCTAAGTAACCTCGAAGAGGCTCTATGATTATAGGCCTAAAATTGTTTACAGAAAATAAATTTATAAATATAGATACGGGAATTTAGTTTCATGCGACAGGCTTCGTCACCAGATGATCTACAAGTGGCGCTCCAAGGCAACTGTCAACCTTAGCATTAGAGACCATCCACAGCTTCGCATTTTGGTTCAAAAGCAAGAAGCTAGTCAGACGAATCGAGAAACAGACAGGGAAACATAATGATATGCAGACACAACTCTATAACAATCCGTACAGTACATCCTACGCAACACGCTAAAGCGTCACAACAGAAATCAGCACCGTTGCAACGTGAGTGGCGAACACCGTTGCAACACGTGTCGTCAGACTCGTCATGACAATTACAACATGAGTTGTCAGCGCCGATGCAACACAATTTGTTACGTCTGCAGCAGCTGCAGCAACGACAACATGTGTCCGGATCTTCATCGTCATCTTCTTCTGTCTCCTGCCTAGCAAAGAAAGGAATCAAGAAGGACTTCAGCCGAGTCGTCCAGTCCGTATCTAATTAATTATTATAATAATGAAATAATGAAATTTAAAAAAAACAAGATTCCTGTATTAAACAAGTGTGAAATATTTTATTAGAAATTACACAGATCAATGATGTTGAATGTGCCAAGAAAATCATTAGCAGTAATAGAGTGCGTCGTCGTCCGATCGTCGTCGTCGTCGTCATCATCATCATCATCACCGTTGTCGTCATCATCATCACCGTCGTCGTCATCATCATCGTCATCACCGTCGTCGTCATCATCATCACCGTTGTCGTCATCATCATCGTCATCACCGTCGTCGTCATCATCATCATCACCGTCGTCGTCATCATCATCGTCATCACCGTCGTCGTCATCATCATCATCGTTGTCGTCATCATCATCGTCATGACCGTCGTCGTCGTCATCATCATCATCATCATCACCGTCGTCGTCATCATCATCACCGCTGTCGTCATCATCATCGTCATCACCGTCGTCGTCATCATCATCATCATCGTTGTCGTCATCATCATCGTCATGACCGTCGTCGTCGTCATCATCATCATCATCACCGTCGTCGTCATCATCATCACCGCTGTCGTCATCATCATCGTCATCACCGTCGTCGTCATCATCATCACCGTCGTCGTCATCATCATCGTCATCACCGTCGTCGTCATCGTCATCACCGTTATCACCGTCTTCTTAAGACTGTGTTATTCGATCGGGGTTGGACTGGGAGCGTTCCTGAGTATATAGCTACTCATCATCACCGTCGTCGTCATCATCATCGTCATCACCGTCGTCATGATCGTCATCATCACCGTCGTCATCATCATCATCATCATCATCACCGCCGTCGTCATCACCATTGTCATCACCGTCGTCGTCGTCGTCGTCATCATCATCATCATCATCATCATCATCATCAGCAGCAGCAGCAGCAGCAGCATAATCATCATCATCATCATCATCAAATTAGATTAGATTAGAATGGAGTTGTGTCCACCTGTCGACCGTCTGTGGAAACGACAAGTCCTGTAATTCAATGCTATTGCCGTCAGCTGCAGTCACTGTAGGTTCCTCCTGCTTTTCGTTTTCCATTCGATCGTAGTACGACGTCAGAGTAATTTTCGTAGATCAGTCAACAAGAAATCCCACCTTGACAGACATCCGTCGAAGGAAGGAGGATCGATAAGGATGAACGACAATTAATATCACTACTCCGCGAATGTCAATAATTTCTTTCTTACTCGGTGAATATAACCACTGCAGCAGTTGTTGCTATCTGTCTGCCAGTGTTCTGAGGTGCTTACGTCACGACGGCAAATTTAGATGTAATTATATCGCAGAGCAAAATGTTGATTGAAGAATTTACTCAAGGACCCTACACACTACACAGTTATCGACTCCACGAGGATCGAACTCCTGCTCTCCGCATAGCAGGCGGACGATTCAAACCGATCGTATTTGTTTATTTATATGTTTCCTGTTTCATAGAAAATTGGCCGCCGCAGGTGCAAGAGGAAACGCGTCGGTTTTAGACGACGAGTTGTAACCGTTCTAACCATGGGCGCCCGCAGAAATTTTTGCAGGGGGGGAAACATTTTTAAGTTGGTCACGATTAAATTTCATAGTCGCAAGAGCTTAAAAATTGCAAAGCCGGAAAGTGAGAATATGGGTATTTTTCGTTTTAATTTAAATTGACATGAAGATGAAGATGACGTGGCCAAAATTAGGTAATTATCATTGATGTAATTAATTGTCAATTAATTTACGCAACTAATAAAATTATTTTCACGACTTATGATAAGATAATTATTTATGGCAGTGTTGTAACAATCGTTGTTTTCATCATGATCATTCAGTCGGCTGGACGCAAGATGGCCGCTGTGTAGATCAGTAGATGGAAACTAGTTCTTGCCACTTCCTTAGCTCCATCGCCATCGACATTGAAGCATGTATTCATTCATTCATTCATTCATTCATTCATTCATTCATTCATTCATTCATTCATTCATTCATTCATTCAGTCAGTCAGTCAGTCATTCAGTCATTCATTCATTCATTCAGTCAGTCATTCAGTCAGTCATTCAGTCATTCATTCATTCATTCATTCATTCATTCATTCAGTCATTCATTCATTCAGTCATTCATTCATTCATTCATTCATTCATTCATTCATTCATTCATTCATTCATTCATTCATGGGCGGAGTTTATCAGGGGCTAGGGGGCTAAGCCCCGCCAAGAAGACCCAGAGTAATTTTTTACCGTGTAAATGGTATCTTTTCTCGGGCTTAGCCCCTCCTCTTCCAAGAAGGCAAGAAGGCGCAGACTCAGAAATTTGTTCTGTTCACGAACGCGAAACTTACGAATGACTAAAAAAAGTCATGAACTTTTTGGCCGGGAAATTAGTATTTTTAGGCGAGATTTCAGACCGAGGACTAAAAAAAGTCATAAACTTTTTGGGGTCCGAGAAAATATTTTTCGGTGACGCTCGTTCGATCTGGACCGACCGAGTCTCAGCCCCAACAAATTTTGTCCTTCCAAGAACGGAAACCAAACTCCGCCCATGCATGATTCCATTATTCATTCATTCTATTATTCCATTCATTCTATTATTCATTCTATTATTCATTCATTCATTCACTGAGTGGCAACAATTAAACTAAACACTTAAACCCAATTTAATAACCTAAACTCCAGAGAACCTTTACATAATGTGAAATCAAATAGCGCTAGATAAGTCTGTGCAAAAGATCAGATTCAATAAGAGTTGCATGCTCACTTGTTGCGTGCCTTTGGTTGCTGCGTGATGACAGCGTTCAATTCTTGTAGTTCACCGTCGTCATTGCTACCAGTCGTGTCACTTATGTTTCGATTATAGTTGGCCATCGGAATGGTGTCAATATCGTGACAATCGTTGTCTTCGTCATCATTCAGTCGGCTGGACGCAAGATGGCCGCTGTGTAGATCAGTAGATGGAACATAGTTCTTGATACTTAATTAGCCACATCGCCATCGTCATTGATTCGTTCATTCGTTCATTCATTCATTCATTCATTCATTCATTCATTCAGTCATTCATTCAGTCATTCATTCATTCATTCATTCATGGGCGGAGTTTATCAGGGGTTAGGGGGCTAAGCCCCGCCAAGAAGACCCAGACTAATTTTTTACCGTGTAAATGGTATCTTTTCTCGGGCTTAGCCCCCTCCTCCAAGAAGGCAAGAAGGCGCAGACTCAGAAATTTGTTCTGTTCACGAACGCGAAACTTACGAATGACTAAAAAAAGTCATGAACTTTTTGGCCGGGAAATTAGTATTTTTAGGCGAGATTTCAGACCGAGGACTAAAAAAAGTCATGAACATTTTTGGCCGGGAAATTAGTATTTTTCGGCGAAATTACAGATCGAGGAATAAAAAAAGGTCATGAACATTTTTGGGTCCGAGAAAATATTTTTCGGTGACGCTCGTTCTGGACCGACCGAGTCTCAGCCCCAACAAATTTAGTCCTTCCAAGAACGGAAACCAAACTCCGCCCATGCATGATTCCATTATTCATTCATTCTATTATTCCATTCATTCTATTATTCATTCTATTATTCGTTCATTCATTCACTGAGTGGCAACAATTAAACTAAACACTTAAACCCAATTTAATAACCTAAACTCCAGAGAACCTTTACATAATGTGAAATCAAATAGCGCTAGATAAGTCTGTGCAAAAGATCAGATTCAATAAGAGTTGCATGCTCACTTGTTGTCTGCCTTTGGTTGTTGCGTGACGACAGAGTTCAATTCTTGTAGTTCACCGTCGTCATTGCTACCAGCAGTCGTGTCACTTATGTTTCGATTATTGTTGATCATCGGAATGGTGGCAATACCGTAACAATCGTTGTCTTCATCATCATTCAGTCGGCTGGACGCAAGATGGCCGCTGTGTAGATCAGTAGATGGAACATAGTTCTTGCCACTTAATTAGCTCCATAGCCATCGTCATTGATGCGTACATTCATTCATTCATTCATTCATTCATTCATTCATTCGTTTGTTCGTTCGTTCATACATGTACATTCATTCATTCTATTCATGGGCGGAGTTTATCAGCGGCTAGGGGCTAAGCCCCGCCACGAAGACCCAGAGTAATTTTTTACCGTGTAAATGGAATCTTTCTCGGGCTTAGCCACCCCCCATCCTCGACGAAGGTAAGAAGGCGAAGACTCAGAAATTTGTTCTGTTCACGAACGCGAAACTTACGAATGACTAAAAAAGTCATGAACTTTTTTGGTCGGGAAATTAGTATTTTTGGCGATATTTCAGACCGAGGACTAAAAAGGTCATAAACTTTTTTGGCTCCGAGAATATATTTTTCGGTGACGCTCGTTCTGGACCGACCGAGTCTCAGCCCCAACAAATTTAGCCCATCCAAGAACGGAAACCAAACTCCGCCCACGATTCTATTATTCATTCAATCTATTATTCAGTCTATTATTCATTCATTCTATTATTCATTCCTTCTATTATTCAGTCTATTATTCATTCATTCTATTATTCATTCATTCTATTATTCATTCATTCTATTATTCCATTCATTCATTCATTCATTCATTCATGTGTGCCATTCTATTATTCGTTCATTCTATTAATCTATTCATTCTATTACTCATTCTATTATTCTTTCATTCTATTATTCCATTCATTCATTCATGTGTGCCATTCTGTTATTCGTTCATTCTATTATTCTATTCATTCTATTACTCATTCTATTATTCATTCTATTATTTCATTCATTCATTCACTGAGTGGCATCAATTAAACAAAATATTAAAACCCAATTTAATAACAAGAAAAAATCCAGAGAACTTTCACATAAGGTGAAAGCAAATAGCTCTAGATAAATGTCTGTGCAAAAGATCATATTCAATAAGAGTTGCATGCTCACTTGTTGTCTGCCTTTGGTTGCTGCGTGACGACAGAGTTCAATTCTTGTAGTTCACCGTCGTCATTGCTACCAGCAGTCGTGTCACTTATGTTTCGCTTATAGTTGGCCATCCGAATGCCGGTAAGGGTTATTTCTGGTCAACGTGTCTGTAGAGCTGAAGTCTTCTTCCAACTGTTCATGAAAACAGAAACCTTGGTTTAGTCTAAATTTAGGCCCACTGTACAGTATGAGAATTGAGGAAAATTTATTGGGGGTCAAGATCCACCTGAAGTTGGGGTGTAAAAAGACTATAGATTACTCGGGGGAGTCGGGACCCTACGAAAAGCTGAGATATTGAACCCACTCAACCTTCCGGCATTTTTCACTCTGGGCGTATGCACTGTACTTGCAGTGCAACTCTTATAACATCTGAGCTGTCAGTTGACACAGAGGGCAAGTCGTCCAAGAAGCAGCTTGATTATGATAGCTAGTTAGAGGCACAGCTGTTCTGGCGAAAATTAGAGGCCAGCACAGGCTACAGCTGCCTAGACATGTCTGTAGGTCATTTTCCCGTATACCAAACACAAATATTTGTGAGGTGAGAGGTCCTATAGGTCATCATCATCATCATCGAAATCCTTGGGCTAAACGCCTGTAGGTGTCCGGCACCACTCTCTGTTTGAGTCTGTCTTGCGTCATGTTGCCCAGCTTCAACCTGTCCGGTCTGCAGGTCCATACCATTAACATCTTGAACCAGCTAGACCACCTTGTCTGATGAAGAGAATATTGGGAGAGAGGCACGAAGGACAACCTGGGTCAGTGCCCGCATGTGTCCCACGCTCTCTCCCCCCGACTCTCTCCACTGGTCTGTACTGACCGGCCTGTGCATGTCAGCTCCACATCATGACACCTTGAAGCATCTGGGTCGCTATGTCACTTGTGCCGTGGTTTTTGCGGATTTCAATGGTCTTGGTCTTTTACTGCCAGTGTATCTCCACCCATCTGGCAAACCTTCCTCATTTTATCCGGGCTTAGGACCGGCACAGGGAAGTTGCTGGTTCCCTGTGGCAGAGGATGGATGCAGTTTAACGTCGTGCCCAGGACTCGGTCCTATAGGTACACTCTGCATATCCCCGTGTATATGCCCACGACTATTAATGCCCTTCCCTGGTTATAGGATTTCTTAGCGTCGTTGCAGCAACTGAAGTGAACGAAAATGTTGCACTTGAGTTTCGATAAATCAGTGATGGTCATACGATACTTTGAAATGATACACACGTACGTCTTGAACCGTGATTTAAAAATCTCCAGAGATGGCGCATTCTTTGCACGATCAGAGAAAGACTGATTGGACCCATTGTGGGTCCAGTGACAGACTGAACAATCGCCAAACCTCAGAAAAAAGGACACGAGACTTGCGTGTATTAAATAGACTTGCGTGTATTAAATAGAGGATAGAGTTAGTAAACTTAGCAACCCTCCTTTCTATATGGTCACCCTGTAAAATATATTCACGGTGGCGTTCAGGTTTATTTAAATAAGGACAGCATATGGCGAGAGTGGATATTTATACAAAGTTTCGGATCAATATGGAATCCATCAGTGACAGGGAGCACTTCAGGCTGGCGGCGATAGGCTACCTAGAAGGAAAAAGGCAGAAACGATTCAAATCGCATGCATCAATGATAATATTATTCTGCCAAATGTTAATTTCAATGTAACTCGCTGAGCTGAGCATATGAGTTACCTTTGGTAATGACAATATTTTGTTGTATTTCTTTAATTTGTATACATCGCCAATTTCATAACAGACTACCAATGGTCGCTCCCATCAGGCGATCCGAGTACTGCAATAGTCCTACCTGCAGAATCGATCACCTGGATTGGAATGGTGGGAGAAAGACTGCCCCCAAAATGGCAGACCTTCACTGCAGTTTTCGTGAGTTGCTAATGCTATGCAACTTAACTGCGCTTGCATGCACTTGACATAAAGACGTGAGAGTCGACGTTGATCTTATGAGGTCTTGCTTATCGGAGTGGGGCTAAAGATCGCTAAGAGCAGCGCATAGCATTAATTGTAAATGATCAGTAGGCTCTAGTCGTAGGCCACAATATATTTTTAGTCTACTTAGACTAATTAACGACTCCAAGGAGCCAAGTTGACATTTACGCGTTGGACAGACGCATTTGTGGGGCGCGGTGGTGTAGGACAGTAGTGGGTTTGTTCGTTGTCTTGCAACCGGAGGGTAGCAGGTTCGAATCCACCTCAAGCCGAATCGTAGGGACCTTGAGCAAGTCCTTCACTCGCAATTGATCAGCACTTCATCGTGAAACTCAAATTCAGTGACCGCGCTGTAATCGGGAGCGCTTCTGAGTAAAAATCTTGATGGGGCTATAGCAAGTTCACATACAAACAAGCATTGGACAGAAAGCTACCCTTTACTACTACTACTACTACTACTACTCTTTCGCTTTCTCTTATAATAGTTATTATGCCTGCAACCCTAGATTCTCGTTGGTATGCATACACTGGCCGATGATGATGATGTCTGTGAGATTATAGATATCTAGAGCGGAGGTGAAGAGGAGAAAGGGTTCCGGCGGATTATAATATCACCGTAATTATGCCTTTGAATAGGAAAAGTGAATAAGATCCTGCATGCACCTGCTGTAGCGAACTCTCTATGTAGCGCCCCAGTTCTTGCCTGATCGTAGGCCTATCGCTGTTGATGGCTGGTACTAGCGTATTTGACCTTGCGGTTCCGGGGACGTACGTCGTATACTGTATCATGTTTCGAAATGGTCGTGAGGAACTTCAAAAGGCCCAGAGCAGTTTGAGAGATATCGCATAGTCAAGGAAAGCCCGCTCCAGGTTGTTGGATTAAAAACAATCTAAGTAAACAGTTAACAGGCACACTGACTGGACTCGTGTTATGTAGACTTAATCGCAACATAACTCGACCAAAGTTTCACAACAGTCACCACAGTTGTCACATGAATCGTCACCACCGCTGCCAAGCGAGTCAGCACCGCTACCGCAACATGTGTCGTCACCCCCACTACCGGTACCGCAACATGTGTCGTCACCACCACTACCGGTACCGCAACATGTGTCGCCGTCACCACCACTACCGGCCCCGCAACATGTGTCGCCGTCACCACCGCTGCAACATGTGTCCTCCGAACCTGCGTCCCAACATATCCAGCAGTCGTCTGAGTCGTCACAAAAACGGTCGCGACGATCTCTCCTGTCACGCTCTTCTTCTTCATCGCCTTCTCTGTTCTGTCTATATAGACAAAAATGCACACCAAATAATTTGTTATAGGCACATTAATAAAAAAAAAACGCTACTAAATGACGTAGGCTATCTCTTTTTGAGAAAATGTTGAAAATAAGATTCAGGTCTTATACAAGTCAACTACATGGTATAAGCTTATGGAATTGGAAATATTTCGCCGTTTTTTCTCGGTGTTTTGGCCGATTTTCTGACTGAATCGATGTCAAGGGTCTGAAAATCGTCTACACTCCTCATAAAAAGGCGAAAGAGATAAACATCTCCCGACGCAACTAGGCCCTATATAGGCCAAATGACCAAACAAGGCCATTCCTGAAAATCGAGTAACGAAATTAGTCTAGAAAAATGTGTTCAACAAACCAAAAGATCAAAATTAGCACGCTTAGAAAAGCGTGTTGCCATTCTAATCTAATCTAATCATATATTATGTGTTTTGTGTGTGTGTGTGTGTGTGTGTGTGTGTGTGTGTGTGTGTGTATGTGTGCAATGCTTATAAGTTATAGGCAATGAAATGATACAACCTGAATTGTTGAGTTGCAGGCCACTAACATCTACGGTAACAAACTAAATATAGGCCAACCGGTACTAAAATGGTACGAAATGCAAATAGACCTAGGAAAACAGAAATTTTAAGACAATTTTCACGTTGTGTGGATTTTTCGTTCTCAAATAGGGCTAGATAAATATGTCGTCTTTCGACACCGCTGAAGATTAGATACAAATAAGACTTATGAGTTGCACGCTCACTTGTTGTCTGCTTGTGGTTGTTGCGTGATGACAGCGTTCAAGTTCTGCAGTTCAACGGCGTGCACATGGTTGTTGTTACCAGCTGTTTCTCTCTCGTGATTTGCCATTGGAATGGTGGACGAAGACTAGACGAGGGCGATCAGACCTTTCTGGTCGCTGACCAACGTGCCTACAGTGCAGTCCTCTTGCACCTATATTCCTGAAACCAAAAGCCTTTGTTTACATGCTTGGACATCGTCATTTCGATCATGCAGTGAGTCAAGCAAGTGTTGGCCTATTGCATCTTATCCAGGGCTTAAAGTGTCCTTTCACGAACTTTTTACAATTCTGAACGCCGTCATGCCACTTATTATATGATTGCTAGCACGCTTCGTAAAGAGGCGTCCAGGCGCTTTGTTTGATTGTAGGCCCTATATGTAAATTCGTAGATTAAAGCAACCCTCAGAGACCACAATAGAAAGAGGCGCTCCCAGTGTAAAAACCATACAGAGAAAATAGCCGGGGTTTTGAGACAGCGAAAAGGAAAAGAGGCACTTAATTCGAGTAGGCTACCATACATAGAAACGATTCCATTAGGTAGAATAACCCAAATTATTATTACTCATAGTTTACTTTAGTACCAGGGCCGGATTAAGGCATTTTCAATATGTTCGGCCGAAAAGGGCCTCCACACTTTAGGGGGCCCCACACATGCAATATAAATATTTTTCATCACTGTTAATCATAATAGTAAAAATGAGTAAAATATCTCGGGACAAATTGTCAAATTATTTGAAAACTATTTATTTTAACATCAATGATAGCAAATGAAGAACAGAGACAACTCTGCATTTACATTAGGACATACTTCAACCAAATTTCAATTTATCTTCTTTAGGCGTAAGTTCTGCACGGACTCAATCGTTTCAATTTGACATCGAGCATCTGACTGGACGACGGTCACAGCATCAAGAATGATGCGAGGAATTTCCACAGCAAGAATGATGCGAGGAATTTCCACAGCAAAACGCGTTTTTGTCTATTCAAATCTTCCTATCCAGACAGATATTCAGACACAGGATCGAATATTTTTGGCCGTAATAAAGAATTCCTTAATCACGGCGAATCTCACAGAGAGCAAGTAATAGCTACAGTTTTACTTAGTACTATAATAGTCCTTCCCGTACTGGTCTACCCTTCAGGGCCGGATTTAGGGTGGAGGGGGCCATGGGCGCCCGTTATGGTGGGGCCCTTTGCTGCAACGGATATGCTGCTTTTTCATGCAGTTTCGGACAGGGACAAACACCATACGTAAGCTTATACGGTCATAACATGTAACAGACAAAAAGAGCTAAAAACAGTGTTTAAAATTTTGACTTATATGGTCAATAATTTTTTAGATACATAAATGAAGACAAATTGAAAAAATCATTTGCTGCATGATAGATAAAGTGTCCAAATCATTTCTCAAATGCAAAGTTAAAGGATAAACGTCAAGTTTTTTGCCCAGTTTTTAATAAGGCACTGTTACTGCAGGCAAACAAAGAAAGAAAGTAAAAATAGTGACAATTAAGTGAGACCTCCAAAATAAAAACAGATAGATCTAGATATATACAGTTAAATAGCTCGGTTAGGCCTTCTGTTAGATCTAAATTTGAGTAATGAGTAGGGTCATTAGGGAATTTGCGCACTTTTCTATTGACAAAGTCATCAATTAACTGATTAAAATAGAGTTGGCTTGGAATATCGCTCTCTATATATGCTCAACACTGCAAGGTGGGTATACGTCTCACCAGTGCTTAAAGTGTAGAAAAAAAGTGCCTATCGCTCCTCCAGGCTGTGCTGTCCAATATATAGTGGCAGGACGGCGTTGAGATATAAAAATAAGCGCATGTAAGCCATCCATGACCGTCCAGCCACACTTTAAGCCCTGCGTCTCACAATTGTCATACTTGTTCCAAACCTGTTCTCAATTATCTTCGTCTTGGAAAACAAGCATTCAGCACTACAGTTTGTAGTCATGCACCAAGTACATTCTTAGCATAATTTCCACATTTGGAAATGAATTTTCGATCAACATCTTTGTCGAGTAGCCTACTTGGAACATGAACTAATACTGACTAATGCCGAGGTCTGTTCTTCCTATCTAGTCTTGAACCATTTTGACAAAATAAGAGACCTGCTCGTTGTCAGCTTTTATCGAGGTCGTCACTCGTCACCATAAGGTCCATAACTGCTACAAGCTTTTTCGCAGAGTTGAGAAGTTCTCCATCACTATATGGGGCTACATGATTCAAAATAAGATAGAAAACAAACAAACCTTGAGCAGAGCTACGGCTTCTAGTCTTTTCATCGTCCGCGGTGACAGCAGATCTGCAGATGCACTTATAAAGCTGTTTCCTCCATGAAGGAAAGCAGTAATACGATCGATGTCACATTTTGAGATGCTTTTTGTTTACTTAACTTGCGCTTTGAGAGCCGCTAGGTCTAAATGCCTATTAGTGCCCTTATGCCGATTTCCAATTCGGTTCATGCCTGTCGGTTGAAATACGCAAACTCTTCAAATCATAATTATTATAAATAATACTGATTTGCAAACTCCATCTGTGACCAGTGACCTTATGGACCATGCACATTCTGAAGGTAGAGTGTAAAAGAAACTGACAGGAGTCACAGCACAGCAATGACAGTAAACAGCGGTGCACTGCTAGTCTGCTACAGTTGTGGACATTGGGTCACTCAAGGTCAAAATACCAGCCGAACAATGGAGCTGCAGTGTTAGGCAGAATACCCAGAATACCCTGTCTGCAGCAGGACCTTTCACTCCGAACCCGAAACTTGTGGTGGGGTGGAGCGCAGGACGATGACTGTCTCGATCTGTTAGTTGTCTGCTGCGTATACCGACTAGTCCAGGGAACACCTTTGAAACTGTATCTGTCCACACCAACAGGCTATCTTAGCCTAAGTTAAAAGAAAGATAATCTGTGTCAAGTGTCAACAGCAGGTGCTGAAGATGATACGCTTAAAGCCCTACTGCCTTCTGGTGAACAATTTCAACGAGTACAGATAGTGGTCAACTCAAAACCACTCATTGATTTGGCCAGTGGCGGCGCCAGGGGGCTAGGGAGCTAAGCCCCCCTAAATGCGGCTCGGCCCCCCCCTAGCAAAATGCGGAAAATGTCTATAACGGCTTATTTTGTAATGAGGAAACTAGACAATGACCAACGGCAACGAAATCAATTATATTATATATATCACAGTGTAGATGCACATGCCAGTGGCGGCGCCAGAGGGCTAGGGGCTAAGTTCCTAAGTGTGGCTCAGCCCCAAAGCAAAAAACACAGAAAATGTCCATTACAGCTTATTTCGTAATAAGAAAACTAGACAATGATTAATGGCATCAAAATCAACTATATTATCATAGGTAGATGCTTGCGCCAGTGGCGGTGCCAGAGGGCTAGGGGGCTATAGCCTCTAAATGTGGCTAAGCCCCAAAGCAAAAAGCAAAAAATATCCATAACGGCTTATTTCGTAATAAGAAAGCTAGGCAATGGTCAATGGCATCGAAATCAACTATATATATTATATGTATATTATATATTATATACAGGGTGGTTCAGCATAAAAGTCCTGACTTTGCACGCGTATAACTTCGCCAATTGTTAACATTTATTTAAATTTTATGCGTCAAATTAAAGATATTTCACTCTAGTATTTGCTCGGAAAAAGTCGAAATGGTGTTGATTTAGGTTTACATGTAGATTAGATGCTCGGAACAGCGCGAGCTACCATATTTTGTTGTCATTTGTGTCGCAATCTGGCACCGTTGACAGACGATTATCGCGTTTTGATCTTTATTTTACGAACTTATAATGAATTTAATTCGTTTGAAATTATTAACCAGTTTTTCTAACAGAGGATGGTCTAAAATGCGTTCAATCATCTGCTACGAAAAATTGATAAATACGACCTTCTACTCGTGAATCATGGAAGTCGGTGCGCTCTTCCACTAACATTGCTGGTGTGTCAGAGTAAATTTGCAGTGAAAACAATGACCGGGGTAGACCTACAAGCAAATATCCCGGGGAAATTCAGCGCGAAACAGGTAGTCCTAGAAGCACCTGATCTAAGCTCTAAAGCTGATCTAAAGTTATTCGTCGACGTGAAGTCCAACAGCACTCCAACACTGACGCAAGGAAACGGCTGGCGTTTCTTTGCGTGTGAAGCAGCGCATGGCAGCGCGCGGCTGTTGATAAAATTGAAAGGACATGGTTTAGCGATGAAAAGATATTCATGGTAGATACTTATAAAAACACTCAAATTGATCGTCTTCATGCACTTGTTAGCAAAAAGCGATTTGTGAATATCCAGAGGAAACGCGCCATGTTACGTCAACAATTACAACAAAATATGGTAGCTAGCGCCGTTCCGAGCCAACAATTGAAACCTATGCTAGCACCAGTTTGACTTTCTCACGCTAATACTTGAGTGAAATATCTGTAATTTGAGGCATAAAGTATGAATAAATTCCAAATATTAGGGGAGTTATAGTATAAGCTTACGCAGGCAAAGTCGGGACATTTATACTGGACCACCCTGTATACATAGGTCTATTATATATATATATATATATATATATATAATATATATATATTAAGTTTTATGGGTCATTTAAACGAATGCTACTTTCCTTCTTACTCGATGAGCGTCAAATCGAGTCACCTTTAGTAATTCAATAATTATAATCGCTCATTATTAATCATTAATCTCGAATTTTTTAATTTACGTAGGCTATTGTCAATCTCACTGCAAGCTAAAAAGGGTCGCCCCAATCACACGAAACACGAGGAAATTTATCTCATACTAATTTGACAACCGAACGCGGATCTTCGTGTTAGCCCAGTTAGCTACCTCGGTGTTAGTCCAGTTAGCTACCTCGGTGTTAGCCCAGTTAGCAACCTCGGTGTTAGCCCAGTTAACTACCTCGGTAAGAGAGCTGGCGACCGCGCGTCTGTGAAAGAGAGCGTGCGAGCCACGGTTCGATTCCCGAAGGTGGCTATTTCAGAGATTCAAAATCTCGGGCTAGCACGGTCCGTCCACGGGGACCTAAATGGCGTGGCGTCCATTTAAACGGGCGAGCGGTGGTGAAGGATCTCACCCTCAGGGTCGAGGTCATAGACAGCCGCTATATAAAAATCCGATTACATCAAGGCCCTCGAATTGTAAAAAGAAAAAAATAATAGAACGTATTTACTAGCACGTGATGTAAAAACCATGAAATAAAACCATGAAAACACCCCGAAATGATAAAAATGTGAAAAATAGAATGAATTGATTTCGGTCACATGACTAAAAGAAAGAAAAAAGTCATCAGTTTTTCGGACGGCAAGTTTGTGACATTTTCTGAAGATTTCGGTCGGATGACTAAAGAAAGTCATCACTTTTTGGACGGGAAATTGAAGAAACACTCCCCGAAATCAAATCCTGGCTACGGCCTTGGATTACATTTACATTTACATTCTTGAACTACCCTTCTGACTAGACGCAGCGCTCTTGAACTAGTTGGTGCCGTGCGCTTGACTTTCGAGTGATGCTTTAGAGTTTAGACGTTTGGAGATGACGATTACGAAAAGAGTTGGTCATCTGCAGGGCAACGAGTAGGCGTACGACAATCCTACCTGCCAGAGTTACCTGGATTCGAATGGTGGGAGAACGACTGTTTTGAAACCACAGGCAGTAAACACCAAAGCCCTGTGTATAATAGCCTATAAATACTTCATGCCTACGCCTGCACGTGAAGTCAACACACAAAAGTCGAAGTGTCGAAGTAGCTATATGTGTGATAGACACTCGATCAAATAGCCTAATTATTGTCGTCGTTCATGTTTAGTCCTCCTTATCTAAATGAGGCTAAAGATCGTTAAATGCAATTAACCACATTAATCGGACTAATGAGTAGGCTAAACTCTAGTCATAGACCTTATTATTATAATTGTAGTCTATGATTAGCCTACTTAGACTAATGAACAAAATTGAAATTATTGACGCATTGTACTTCATGAATTAATTATTGTAGGTAAAGATTTGTCAGAAAGCCGTTGCCTCCACTCGTTTGTTTTGTCGTATTATGTCTGACACTCTACTCTAGGGTGACCATTTTCTCGCCATCAAAAACCGGGACACTTTTGGGGAAATGAACGGCAGGCCTAATATTGTAATCCCTTAACTACGGCCACGGATCCATAATGGCCAGGTAGAGGGAACAAGAAGCAGAGGAAGACAGGCAAAGACATGGATGACGAACGTGATGGAAGATCTAAAGACACAACACAACCAGGACATGATTGAGGCCGTGGATAAAACCAGGAACTAAACGATTTGGAGACGTCTTGTTAAGGCCTCATCGTCAGCACATGCCTGGCCGTGGGGGTGGGAGGCAAGAAAGAAACAACAGGACTCAGTGGCGTAGCCAGGAATTTTTGATGGGGGGGTTTATGACCGAAAACCCTGTTTTTTGCTATTTTTTTCTGACTTAAATGGCAAAATAACCCTTTAAAAACCTTTTCCCGGAGCCAATGGAGGGGGGTTTAAACCCCCGAAATCCCCCTGCCTACGCCACTGACAGGACTAGGCCTATACTATAGACCCACGAGAGCTGAGTCCAATCAGGCTTAGGCCTACTACATAGTGGCGCAATCAAGATGGCAAAAATGAATAAAGCGATTGTTCAATAAGGCACAACAGAAGAGAATTCTACTAGCCTAGTGTCATATTAAAGCCTGCCAATTGGTTCAAGTAGCCCGCGAGAACAAGTACAAGCTTTGTGCTGCAGTGTGGTATAATGTGTCGATCGCAAGCGACACAAAATATTTATTGCACTGTAATTGGAAAAATTAGCTTAGGGGGTCAGGATTATTTCCCCATTTTCCGGATGTCTATTCAGACAGTCTTTAAATCGTATGCTAGATTAGATTGCTAAAGTAAGCTGTCTCCTGTTACATTAGATCGTTAGAGTTAGCATCGGCAGACTGGAACAATATTTATAACTGAATCAGTGGGCCGCAGCAGTCGCAGCAGTAGCGTATTATCTATGTAGTCATACAGTGTCTACATTACAGTAGCTTACAACCTTTAACATTTCATAGAAACCTAAATTGACAAATTGACTTTCATTACAATTCTGTTTAGAATGGCAAACAATATTTTACTCTATCACTGCATGAACAGACGCTTCCAGGATCCAAGTTCACAATTTCTTTCCCTTCTTGTAAGAAACCTGGACAATTTTGTCCTTTTGCCTAAGTCGTCGGGACACCGGGACACACCACAAAAAACCGGGACATGTCCCGGAAAACCGGGACGTATGGTCATCCTACTCTACTCTGATCAATAGTATGAGTAGGCTGGTCGATGATGTCGGTGGGAGGATTATCTGGAAAGGGAGAGGAGGGAGGGGACTGGCGAATCATCACCGTATTCCGAGAATGAGAAAAGAAAAGTTGCAGCCAGTGGTAGTAGTTCACGAACTAATAACACTTGACTATAATAATAGTAGGAACTAAGATACTCTCACTCGAGAGCAAGATAAATACATGCAACTGCGTATTATAATTGACTTAATTAAAGAATGATGCTTTCTTCTATTTCCGGTAAAGTGGCACGATTAAACAAATAAATTGAGAATCTTAAACGGCAAGAACTGAAGGGCCTTTCTTTTCCAAAATCTGTCAAACCAATAAATATTATGTTGAGAATGTGGAATTGATTTGAAGTTATATACATAGATAGATGCACTGACGGGTGGTGAAAGTTTACCATAATTTATATGAAATGCGTATACGTATAGGCTATTGACATAACTATCTGGTGTTTGTCACACAACCAAGAGTCTAAGGTCGGTCTCAGTGGGAACGATATACAAATTCTCGAAATGAACATGTCTACATATACAAACATTATTGGGGTTTATCACTTCTATGCTTGCACGAGCTCTGTTGCTTCACCACGTGCGTCCAGCGCCGCTGCTCTCTGCATTCCGCTACACAATCTGACTTGTCCCCGCCGCTCGCCGACTGCTATCAAGCAGTGCCGCACCTTCTCCGTGATCCGCTCTGTGACCTGGAATGGGCTTCTAACCTACTACATGTCAAAAGCCTATTGTCTTTCTGTCTCATTTCTCACTGTGCTTAAGACAGTGTTATTTGATCGGGGTTGGACTGGGAGCGCTACTGAGAAGGTAGCCTTGAAGAGGCTCTATATAGACCTAAACTTGCTTTAAAAAGTAAATACAGATACTGGAATTTAGTTTAATGCGACAGACTTCGTCTCCAGACGATCTACAAGACAGTGGCGCTCCAAGACAACAGTTTCTGTCAACCTTAACATTAGAGACCATCCAGAGTTTCGCATTTCAGTTTAAAAGCAAGAAGCTAGTCAGACGAATCGAGCAGCAGACAGGGAAACAAAAGGATATGCAGACAGACGTCTACACACAACTCTATAACAGTCTCTATAACAATCTGTACAGCACATTCTACGCAACAGGCTCCAAAGTCACGACAGAGGGCAGCACCGTTGCAACGTGAGTGACGAACACCGGTGCAACACGAGTCGTCACGACAATTACAACACGAGTTGTCACCGCCGATGCAACACAATTTGTCACGTCTGCAGCGGCAGCAACGACAACATGTGTCCGGCTCTTCATCATCATCTTCATCATCTTCTATCTCCTGCCTAGCAGAGAAAGGAATCAAGAAGAATTTCAGCGGCATCGTCCAGTCCGTATCTATTATTAATTGTTATTATTAAATTAAAAAAACAAGATTCCTGTACCAGTAATGGTCCAGTATTAAACAAGTGTGATATATTATTTTATTAGAAATTACACAGATCAATGATGTTGAATGTGCCAAGAAAAATCATTAGCAGCAATAGAATGCGTCGTCGTCGTCGTCGTCGTTATCATCATCACCGTCATCATCATCGCCGTCGTCGTCATCATCATCACCGTCGTCATCATCATCACCGTCGTCATCATCATCATCACCGTCGTCGTCATCATCATCATCGTCATCACCGTCGTCATCATCATCATCATCACCGTCGTCGTCATTACCGTCGTCATCATCATCACCGTCGTCGTCGTCATCATCATCATCATCAGCAGCAGCAGCAGCAGCAGCAGCAGCATAATCATCATCATCATCATCATCATCATCATCAAAGTAGATTAGATTAGAATGGAGTTGTGTCAACCTGTCGACCGTCTGTGGAAACGACAAGTCCTGTAATTCAATGCTATTGCCGTCAGCTGCAGTCACTGTAGGTTCCTCCTGCTTTTCGTTTTCCATTCGATCGTTGGGCGATGTCCGAATAATTTTCGTCGATCAGTCGACCAGAAATCTCGACTCGACAGACACCCGTCGAGGCGTCGAAGGAAGGAGGATCAATAAGGATGAACGACAATATTATTAATATCACTACACCGCGAATGTCAATAATTTCTTTCTTACTCGGTGAATATAACCACTGTAGTTGTTGCTATCTGTCTGCCAGTCTTCAGAGGTGCTTACGACACGACGGCAAAAGCTGTAATAATTATATCGCAGAGCAAAATGTTGATTGAAGAATTTACTCAAGGACCCTACACACTACACAGTTACCGACTCGCACGAGGATCGAAATCCCTGCTCTCCACGTAGCAGGCGGACGATTCAAACCGATCGTATTTGTTTATCTATATGTTTCCTGTTTCATAGAAAATTGGCCGCCGCAGGTGCAAGAGGAAACGCGTCGGTTTTAGACGACGAGTTGTAACCGTTCTAACCATGGGCGCCCGCAGAAATTTTTGCAGGGGGGAAACATTTTTAAGTTGGCCACGATTAAATTTCATAGTCGCAAGAGCTTAAAAATTGCAAAGCTGGAAAGTGAGAATATGGGTATTTTTCAAAGAGGTTTCTTAGAGCATATTTCTCAGTTTCATTTGGTGTAGGCCTATCATTTTCAATATGAATAGTTTTCTTAGAGCGAAGAAATTTATTAAAAACCAAAAGCAGAATGTTAAAAAGTAAGTTTTTGAAGGGGCGCTATATAATGAATGAATGAATAAATGAACGAAAAACAGGTATCAGTTTTAAAGGGGCAAGTGCTCCATCAAGTTACTTCTATATTTTAATCGTAATTTCTAAACTTCTAAAGTGCCACTCCAAAGTCGAATGTAGGGCACCAGCTTATTCAGAAGCGCTGCATCGAGTCATCAGGCTGTTGAAAGGGCAGTCAAGAAAGAGGTCCGAGTCCTGTATCCAGAGGGTCAGATTGTTAATGCCGGTGTCGTTTAGGAAGGTGGAGGATCCCGAGGATCAGAAGAATGGGGTATCAACTCCTTTGAACAAGTAGAATGTTAAAAAGTTGGTTTTGGGAGAAAATCTCGAGGTGTGATAACCAGAGCCAAATATCCAAGTCTATCTGCAGCTTGACCTACCTAAATTCTGTACTAGCTGGCAGCATGCAAAATGGACAAAATGCAGCCTGACTTAAAGCAAACTTGATTCCATATATAACGCTGGTGAATATGTAGATCTCCATTACTTAATTTCAATGGGCTGTTGATAAATTTCAAATTTTTACATTAGTGTAATTTATTGATAATTAATTTTTGCCTAGTTGTGAAAAATTGCAATAGCCTACAGCGAGATTCCAGACAAGTAGGCCATAATCGATAGGAATACTATTTGTATGGGCATCCACGGGAGGGTTAAAAGTCAATGTTACCGTTTTCAGCAAGAGCTTGAAAAAATGCAAGGCAGAAAATTAAGAGCTTCTTTATTTCTAAAGAGATTTCATTACTTAAATTTCTGACTTTCACTGAAGTGTATCATTCGTAACATTAGTATTTCAATGGGAAGAAATTTCTTAAGCCCCAAAAGTAGCAGTTAGAAAAATAGGTTTCAATTTTCCAGGGGGGGCAAGTGCCCCTCCTTGCCCCTATGTGCGGGCGCCCATTCTTCTAACTCGTGTTACCAGTAACCAGATCATCACCTTGTCTTGAATAGTAGCTATAAACAAAAAGACGTTTACGATGAAAATGACCCGCTACAGCGTGTAGTCTTTTGAAAGACTTTTTCAGCGAATGCACAATGTCAAGAACCAGAAGTTGAAGTCCAAGATAAACCTTTGCTGTACCCTATAACGAGCAAAGGCTACTATGAAAGCACTTGCGCCGTAATCAAGTGTGTTTGTGCAGTGGCGGCGTCAGACACTTTTTCTAGCCAGGGCAGTCACACAAGTAACCAGGGCAGAGGGCGAGTCGCGTACACGGTAGTACGGGGGCTTACATAATTTTGCCTATAATTTTGCGCTGCCGTGCATGCCATAAATCACCCACCCTACACTATTACGGTTGGCTGAAAATATTGTAAGAGGATCAAATGGGCGAAACCATAAAACCGAGCACTTTGACATTTGAACAGCAAATCTTAGAAACCGTATACAATGTGGGCCATAAAAATAGTTTTCTTAGAGCGAAGTGTTTGCCAATATCTTGGCCAGAAGTAAATAAATAATAAAATTTACAGAATTAAAGACAATTCATATTTACGCAGATTGGCCTGCAGATTTAACCGCAATATTTCAAACAGAACAAGACGTCATATCACTTTTAGTGAGACAACCGACTTTGACGAATCAAAAACATAATGCAAAAAAAGTAGCAACAAAGCGATTTTGTATGCCTCATCTCAAATAACAATATTTTTTTATCAAGTTAACGTGATAATACATCACATCCTGTACGTTCTCGAAAACGCGTCCGAAGCCGGGAGAGCGGCGGAGAAAGCCGCCACAAGAAAACTTACCAACTATTTGGACCTCCAAAGGACATACCTTTTCGTCCCGTTAGCCGTGGAAATAATGGACCCCATCAACAACGAGGGTCTCGCCTTTGTGTCCGAGATCGGTCGCCGGCTCTCTGGAGATTTGCGCGAAACAGGCTTTCTTTTCCAGAGTATTTCAGTTACGATACAACGTTTCAACGCAGTTGCCTACCAGGGCACCTTATCTGGATTGCCCGGGGCCATGGTCCGGCCGCCCTAAGAAAACTGTAACTGATATGTGAAAACTACATCGAAAACTAAAACTTACATACTACTACTACTACTACTACTACTACTACTACTACTACTACTACTACTACTACTACTACTACTACTACTACTACTACTACTACTACTACTACTACTACTACTACTACTACTACTACTACTACTACTACTACTACTACTACTACTACTACTACTACTACTACTACTACTACTACTACTACTACTACTACTACTACTACTACTACTACTACTACTACTACTACTACTACTACTACTACTACTACTACTACTACTACTACTACTACTACTACTACTACTACTACTACTACTACTACTACTACTACTACTACTACTACTACTACTACTACTACTACTACTACTACTACTACTACTACTACTACTAATAATAATAATAATAATAATAATAATAATAATAATAATAATAATAATAATAATAATAATAATAATAATAATAATAATAATAATAATGCAAATAATAATAAAGCAAATAAAAAAAATAAAAATAAAATGAATAATAATAATAATAAATAATAATAATAATAACGGCAATTTATATATGACACGTAACGCGGCCCTACCGCTACAAGGGCGCCTCACAAACGGGACAGTGAAGGACCTCCAGCATTTGCCATTTAGTTGGAGACGTGACCATATAATTTTGGGGATTTGCCAATAAGACGCCCAACAGAGCGCAATATGCATTCCAAACATACCACTAAAGAAGATGGAAGGCCAAAGTAGAGCGGTGTGCAGTAGTCAAGGTGAGATGCAACGACTGAATGCACAAAGGTGAGAGCAGCAGTAGGTGCAAGTGATCGGGTGACAGAGTACAATAGCCAACTGTACACGCATACATACAAACACACACTTCCCCGCGACTCTGCTGGCTCTTTCTACCGTCTTCTCAAGACCTTTCTCTTTGACCAGGCCTGAGTTGGGAGCGCCTCTGAGATCTTGAAGGGGCGCTATATAAATTTATGTGATTGATTGATTGATTGATTGATTGATATACACACACACACGTAGGTCTTTACATTCACGCATGTCACAGGTAGGCTACACAGGCCAATTATTTTCCACACTTCTTGTCCGACATGCAGTATTCCTGTCGGACATGTAGTTGTAGTATTCCAGCAAGATTCCTGACCTCGATCGACCAATAATTATAGAACAACAGATTATTATTCAGCGTTATGATCTATAAACTTAGTTTACATTATTATAGAAATCGCAGGACATCCTGTTTGTCTTAATCAACTGTCAATATTGTCGATTAGTCTGTCACTAATTTTCATCAGATTTCAATCATGTGATGCGAGCCTCCTACGCTCATTTTGACGATATATATCCTATTGTTTAAATTGGTCAATAATATAATAATTACAACATGTGGGTCTGTCCTTGGACGTGGATTAAATCGCCAAAATTGCCCACCGATAGGCTATAATTATTATGGTACTCACTGCGTCTGCAGGATGAGCAGAGCAATAATTACAAGCGCGATATATATAAAACAAGATCTTAGTAAAAGAAACTCGACTCTGCATGGTTGACGTGTCATGTCCGCAGGATTCTGCCATCAGGATAGTATGTTGGCATAATTGTTCGGTCAGGATTCGCATGGGAAGGGCCACCAGTTGGGATAGATTGTGCCTGCATGAGAGGAAAGCGGTTATGACTGCAATGCTGATTGAAACATGGTGCGTTAACGGAAGTATTGTTGGATAACTGGAGGCGGAAGGTGATAAATTGGAGCAGAATATTAAGCAAAACTGTTAAGCATTAGCATTAAGCAGGTTATCAAACTTAGTGTAGGTTATAGGAGAGCTTGACGGATGGATGGGAAGTTAGATTCAGAGTAAATGATAGTTTGAATCAGGATAGAATGCTTGATTAAGGACACGATATTCTGAATCAAGCTAATGGCAGTTTCAAGCAGATCTGATATTTTGAATTGGGATAGGAAGGATAGAATAATTACTTGAAGCAAGCTTTTATACCCTGAAGCAAGACATCACATCTTGATGCATATTTGAAAAGTTATCATAGTTTATAGTAGGATAGAATATCATGAGGTTGTGATTGCACGTGACACTCTGTCAACGTGCTCGTCCTTTTAGTGAATGCTTTAAGATGCCTAAGCTTATAAGTTGTAGGTCTACTACATGATAAATTATAGGCTGACGGTCACGTGAGATCGTGAGCACGCAGGACGTTGGCTGTTTATCTCAATGTATGATTGTGAGTAACTGGCTTCTGAACATCCTCGTTGGCTTATAATTCGCTCTGCTGTGCACCCGACAGAGTACTGAGGGTGAAAAATAAACAAGGCTCTGGTCCAAAGCCGCGTTCATCAGAGTCATGTGGGCCAAAGAGCCCAAGCTATATATAAATAAATCCATATATATAGGCTACTGTATGTACAATATATAATCATGCAGGCTATATCATATATATGCAACTAGCCTATATCCGTTTCCGTACTTCTTCTTCGTCAATTCAACCCGTCATGCACATGCTGCACGTGCGAGTGAGTTCTGTATAATTACCGATGAACGGTCGTCACCTGAGCTCTATGCAGTGCAGATCCTGAACTTGGCGACGATTGCGAAGGATTTAAGGGTGGCTATAAAATCATCAGACTGTTTGATTAGTATTGCAAACGACGATACAACGCGGAACTATTATACGTGATCGACGTTGTTCAGCAGATCGTTTAGAGGCGAAGATTATTGTGAGCTGTGGAGCAGTTTTCGAACGAGGACAACATCCGGCGCAGATATATTTGAAGAGTTTCGTCATCCGGATCAGTATTTCAACGTAGAAGATCATCCGACTCTTCGAGCATGGAGCCAAGTCAACCGTCCTACAATACCTTCGGAAGCGATCCCCAGCCGTCCTCGGCCCCGGACTACTACCCCAGTCCGTCGTCTCAGCCGTATATGGGTCCGAGTGAAGCCTCCTATAACTACGCTCCTGGGGTCTCGACCTACCCCAGCCCAGCCCCAGCTGTTTACCCGGTAGACGGGGGATACCCAACGCCATCCTACCACACGGAAACGACCTATCCGGTCCACAGCAGCCCAGCGTAAGTAAGTTCACAGATTTCAGGGTTCCTTTAACGCCCAAAAGTCAAGGCACAGGCCTTATCCTGACTGTAGTCCTGATTTGTTTAGACTTTTCTTTTTTTGATTTGTTGGCTAAGCTTCGTGAACCGATTTGTTTGTAATCGTAATTGAAATTGGATTGTAAATTTTAAATATCTAAAATGCTAGGCGCAGGGTACAAACGTATTCACTTCGTTTAGAAGGTATGGAATGACTATTGTATATTCGAGGATATCCAGTGATACTTTGATTGCCAGGGATATCAGAGCTAGACAAACAGATATACGAGAGACGGATGGAGAGACAGACAGAGACAGAGACAGAAAAGGAAAGATTGGAAGAGACAGACAGAGTCAAGCAGAAAGAGACAAATAGACATAGGCACACATACAGACGTAGAGACAGACAGTGAGAGAGAGACATCCAGAATCAGAAAGAGACAGACAGACAGACAGATAGCAGATAGAAAGAGAGACAGACAGAGAGTGACACGTAGCCTACAATCGTGGGCGATTGCGGTTTCTCTTTGCTTTGTTATGTTTTAACGGAAGGAATCGAAGGCAATAATTATGAGCGATGAAAATGACGAAGGCCAAGGCCATGATCATTAATTAAAGTCTGCAAATGATGAGGAATAGTATATAGCCAATTGGTTTGAGCCCTCGGCCTATAACCCGAAGAGTACAGGCCTTATTATCTATATACAGGTGCTGATCCAAAAGTGTCAGAGTCAGAGTCAGATATAATTATGAGCATGAATTGTTTCGCCACTTCCATTTTCTTATCCACGTCACACGAAGACGGATGTGAAAAATCAAACTTTAAAATGTGAACACCGTCTGTGCAGACCGAGTGCAGAGTAACAAATATATCCGATTGGCCGTTGTGATACTAAGTGTACGAGCCTAATATATGCATTGTGTGTTTGCGTGCGTGTGTGTATGTGTGTGACAGATAGACAGACAGACAGGCAGACAGACAGATAGACAGACAAACAGATAGACAGACAGAGAGATACAAAGAGAGACAGATACACAGACACAGAGAGATACAGAGAGAGGCAGACAGAGACAGACAAACACATAGGCAGACAGACAGACAGAGACAGAAACAGGCAGAGCGATATACATGTAGTGACACAGACAGACGCACAGCACAGACAGACAGAGACAGAGACAGACGAATGCATAGACCGACAGACAGACATACGAACAGAGACAGAGATAGAGAGACAGAGAGATGCAGTGAGACAGACAGACAGACAGTCTACAGGTCTTCTCATACAGTCAGTAGGCCTTTAATATGCATTCTGGTCCAATTTTTGTTTACCAAGTTCCGGCTGAAATCATTATAGAACTGCCTGCATTAATTTAACCGTGTGAGCGAGTTGCGAGTGATTTCGGGTTCACAGTGAATAATAATATTAGTGTTAGTGTTTGTAAACTTATTAGCGATGTATTGGATTTCCATCAATATCTAGGATTTCCTCGCCATGTATGCTCTGCTTTAAAGCTTATCCTCACATTGGCGAGGTTTGACTGGAGATAATACATGGTTGCTGGTAGGCTACTGGTCATGCAGGTCTCCGGTCGGTGTCACGAAATAGAGTATACCCCGTATTAATCGTATCCCCCCAGATGAAGAGAAGTTGAAAAAGCCACCCCGCTTGTATTTATTTTTGCAAATTAGCTTCCATCTGCTTTGTTTGAACAAGGACACTAACAGGTATCTTTATTCCTATACTATATATAAATTTGTTCGCTTTGGTTTTAGAACACTTAGAACACGTAATAACACTTACATTTTTCAATAATTGGGAGAGAATGGATTATCCCCCTCCCGGATAGTCTATTCCGGTATATTCCATCCGGGGATAGATTAATTCATCTCCCGGATAGCTTTAATGGGGGGGTTAGAATATCCCGTGACGCCGGCATTTATTCTTAATTATTTATCTACTCTTCTATATATATATAATTATGCGCTGTAGCCTATTATAATAAGCCATAATTATAAGCTGAATATATGACAGGAAGCTATTGAAAATGACCTGTTTGCTTTGTTGAAAGCTACAATTGTAATTTGTATCGTGCTTTATTGCGTCTATAAATTGATAAAGCCCCTCTCACAATGCACTCCAATCAGAGGCGCTCCCATGCCGTGCGAAAAACCCAGGAAAAGGAAGTAGTTTGAAGACGGCGAAAAGATATGATTCGGATAACAGTCGATAAGAAAGAACGTATCAATGTATCAACTGTTTCTGTCTCGGTCTGTCTGATCACAAACGCAAAGGTACAGGAACATTGAAAGCAAGTGCTTGAGTTTTGGCCAAAGTAGTCCCTGCTCAATACTCATGCACAGGTCACATAGCAGTCCCTGCTCATGCACAGGTCGCATAGCAGTCCCTGCGCATGCGCAGGTCACATAGCAGTCCCTGCTCATGCACAGGTCACATAGCAGTCCCTGCTCATGCACAGGTCACAGGACGGTGAGATCATATCTGTCACGTGATCGTAGTGGACGAAAAGAGGATGCTGAAGTCGGATGGCGGATAAGATCACAAAGATACTTTGGCGAAGGCAATAGAAATTGAAGCCAAGAAGAGGTCACGTTTTAATTAAGAGGCTTAATCATAGGCTACACATGACAGGCACCAACAGTGACAACTAAACATGCCACAAATCCTTTTGTCTTCCGTAAAAATAACATACATGTAATAAGGAAGTGTAGTACTGTCCTTTATTGTATTCTTTTTATAAACTTATATACAATTTAACCTCGAATCTAGAAGCGCAGTCCTTGGTATTCATAGTCGTAATCGTAAGCTCTGCACTTCTTAAGCGCCACTCGAAAGTCAATGGCAGGGCACCAGCCTATTCACGAGCGTTATTCCTTTGGTCTCCGTCGAGCCCATGCGAAAATGAAATGTTTTGGGTTTAACGACTCTTTTTCATTTCGAAGATGATTTCAGCGTCGACTCCACGTTTATATTGCGACCGAGCCACCCGCAGTATGTAAAGATCCGACCGGGGAATCGAACCCGCTTCGCCGGCGCGGCGAGCGGGCTACAACCCACTCGGCCACACAGGATCCTCGAGCCCATGCGAGTATTACAAGGAGATTTTAATGGGTGATTTGGCTTCCATTCGCACGAACTGCAACTATGCAGAATCGAGTCTTTTCCGTGGTGGGCTAAGTGGTCAGAAATGGGCACCCATACGTCTGCTTCCAGTGAAGCATTTTCTATTCATTTCAAAATTGCGCTTTTTTTACCGTGCTGGAATCGGGAGCGCATCTGATTAGTTAGTGAATAGTCTCAATGAAGAGGCACTATAATAGAAATCCTTGACCGAATAACTGAATTACGCTTTTCAAAAGCTAAACAAAGAAAAAATAATACGATTAAATATTTGATTAATGGAGCACCAAAAAACTAAAACAAACTATATAAATTGTTCCTTGACTATACACTCTTGGTCCAGCCATTTTACTTTCATAATATTTATCGAATTTGTTTTTAAATTTCAGGTATGGAACAGCTGACAACTGCTGTGTCGACTGCTGTGGTCTGCTCTGCTGTGCCGGTTGCTTTGGATTGTGTGCGGCTTGCCTTTCGGACTAACTCTCAGCAGAAGGCAACACTTAGACTTTTACACCAGATAATAATTATATTATGCCGTGTCTTACTCAGCGCTTTGCACATTCCAGATATCAGTCGGAAGAAACGTAATAATTGTAATCTATCAAAGCGGATAATAATATTGGTTTATTCGATGCGTTTTTCAAAGTCTTTCAATGGTTAAGAACACCTTTTGTGCGAAACATGAACTACAACAGTACTGTATAAAGCAGCTACAAATTTAACTTGGCTAAATAAAGTGTTCGTAGTTTAACATATAGTCTAACTCTGTAACTAAATAAAAAGTGAAGATGGAAACATAAATTATTCGACTGTAAGCCAATTTTTCCAGTTTTTTCAATTGCCTTGTTTTATTGGAATTGACACTTTTGAACCACAGTACGGTACTTCTAAGGAACAAGACAAGAGCTGACAAAGCTAACTTCAGATCCATGACTTCCGATTTAAAACTGTAATCCAAAGCAAGACATGATTGTTCGCAGACAAAATTATGGCCAAACGTGAAATAGGAGCGAACAAGAAGAAACTGCTAAAAAGACAGAGCAAAATATTGTGCAGTATCATACGTAGCCTGGCTTATAAGCCTTACATCGTCAAATTACATTAACCGTGGTCGACATTATATTTACAAATTAACGATTTAAATGTTGACATCAATTTATTTTTATATTCGCAACAATTATGACGACTTGATTAGACGACATTAACCTGTAGATTTCACGGACAATAATAATTATAACCACATTAGGAGATTAAATTTCTAACTGGTTTACATCTTATTGACAATAAAGACTTCATGAGATTACAATAATTACAATGACCTTAGGAGATTAAATTTCTAACTGGTTTACATCTTATTGACAATAAAGACTTAATGAGATTACAATAATTATAATGACCTTAGGAGATTAAATTTTTAACCGGTTTACATCTTATTGACAATAAAGACTTAATGAGATTACAATAATTATAATGACCTTAGGAGATTAAATTTTTAGCCGGTTTATGTCTTATTGACAGAAAAGACTCAATGCGATTACATCGAGATAACATTAACCGGTTGGAGATTTATTGACTGTTTAGCGGCATTAAATAGACGATGTAAATCTTGGAAATGGTGCTAACACATCAGAGTTTAATCAGCATGCAAACAGTGGCGTGCGGGTTCCGTTGTCTGGTAGCAGTCACAATTCGTGTTGGTTCCATCATAAAGGCCTCGGTGTTTGTACTGTAACAGGTGCAATTCCAGCTCCTGGGGTTTGTTGAGGCGCATTCCAATTCTGCGTCTGCCCGCCCACTTGGGGAGGAGGAGGAGGAGGAGGAGTGGGAGGAGGCGGCGGAGGGGTACAGCAGCATTTTTGGCACACGGATAGACAGTACATCATGTAGAAATGGTTGCATTTCAAACATTCAGTGCATCTAAAAGACAAAATTGATACGAGAACATTAAGCGACACAAATGAACACGCAGACAGATCAACAGGCTGAAATAAAGACGTGCAGACATACATTTAGACAGACAGGCCTATGATGGAAAGCATAAAAGACTGTGGAACGAAGGAATTAACGATTTATGCGATAGAGGAAAAGAAGAAAAAAGGGAGGAATGGAGAAGGGCAAGACGGACGGAAGGAAGACTGGAAGGAAGACTGGAAGGAAGGGAGGAAGGGAGGAAAGAAGGACAGAAGAAGGAAGGACGGAAGGAAGGAGGACGGAAGGATGGCAGGACGGAAGGAGAAAGGAAGGACGGAAGGGAGAAAGTGAGAAATGGAAGGCAAGATGGAAGGACGAGAGTTAGGTTGATAGTTCAACCACTCTCTAATGCTTCTTATAGGACTGTGTTCCGGGTTCGATTATATGACTCCGCTGTATAAAGTCTTCTTTGCACATCCATGCAACTCCACGTGGATCGTCGTCTGACCAAAGTCAATATTATTGTCTACAATTTTTCTCAAACTGAATGGAAAAGTCATAAGCGAAGGCAAACAAGGAAATGGAAGAGGAGAGGAGGGAAGGAGTGAAAACAAGTGGAGAAAGCAGAGCGAGACGGATAGAGGGAGAGATGTACGAACAACTCATGACCTAAGTTGCAATGAGATTGAGTTCAGCAGAATCGAACCAGCAACCTCTGGAGAGTGGACTCTGAACTCTTCCGCTTGTGCATAGTCTACTCTGTGTTCACAACGTTTCGCTTTGCACTACAATAACGGCGCTGCAAACATTATCAGCTAACACTGACAGCAGAAGCTTTTCTTCTTCTGGACTGCCGATTCATTTCCAGGACTTCACATCAATCGCGATGAACTGCACAGTGTATGTTGTATGCGTTTGTCGATGTGCCTGTTTGCATGCGAGTATGTTTGAAATTTCTTTGCATGGATAATGGATATGCCTGTTAGGAACCGTTTATAAGAGCGAATGTCCTAAAAACTATCGTAGGCTACAATAGTCTCAATCAAGTCGCTTCTACAAAATTCTTACCTGGCTATTGTGCAGCTGTAAAGGCGCTACATAATGCCTCTATGACTATTATGTATATCGATAGAAAGAGAAACCGGAGAGAAATCTACACATACATTCCATAGGGCTGCGGGCCAATCGGGCCTCGTTGAAGACCGTGCGGACCTTGCCCCGCTGGCGGTCGAAAGTCCACCGGTGCTTGGCCCTGTTGCAATCCCATCGGTGGTGCCTGGCCCTGTTGTATTCCCATTGGTGGTGCCGAGCCCTGTTGCATGCCCATCGGCGGTGCTTGGCCCTGTTGCATACCCATCGGTGGTGCCTGGCCCTGTTGCATGCCCATCGGTGGTGCTTGGCCCTGTTGCATGCCCATCGGTGGTGCCTGGCCCTGTTGCATGCCCATCGGTGGTGCCTGGCCCTGTTGCATGCCCATCGGTGGTGCTTGGCCCTGTTGCATGCCCATCGGTGGTGCCTGGCCCTGTTGCATGCCCATCGGTGGTGCTTGGCCCTGTTGCATGCCCATCGGTGGTGCTTGGCCCTGTTGCATGCCCATCGGTTGTCGTGGTTGACCTAGAGGGTATCCAGGAGATGCAGGTTGAGGCTGACCAACGATTGCTGGGCCTCCAGGAGGGTAGGGAGTGAACGAAGGGTACGGCGGCGGTGCATTTGGCGTCTGCGAGGTTGGAGGGTACGATGGAGGATACCCGTAAGCTGCCATCTAAATAGAAAACAACATAACACGTACAGCTCTACCGTTTGAATAAATACATGTAGCTGCCTAACTGGTAACTGTAATAGGATATGTCACGGGCAAAATGTCGTAAATAAAAAAGAGTAAATAAGTCGTTTAAAAAATTCTTAGGATAATCTCGAAACCAAAATCCGGGTTTTACCATCGAAAAATAAACATTGCAAGAGTTCTTAATATAAATGCTGTATGCCGGAGCCTACTGTTTCAACAATGTACAAACAATTTAGGCTAAACAATTAAAACCAGCTTTATTCCGCATTGTTGTTCTACGGGTATTAAATACTAAATAGTGAAGAAGCCGGGCTCTGGTTTCTTCCTAGTTTTTGCCATCGAAAATGTTTCGTTACAATCACGTTCCAGTCGATTTTTGAGATTATCAGTTTTAAATTAAAAACTTATTTAGGCTACGGTAGGCTACTCCTTTAGGCTATACATACGACATCTTGTCCGTGACATTTGATCAAGTGACATTTTGTCAAGTGACATTTTGCCAGGCCACCCTATTACGATTGCTTCATCATTGTCTTATTGACATGGTAATGTGAAGCAGCGAATGTGAAAATGTGAAAACGAAAGTGTGAGCCTGCATGCGCAACCGTAGATTATGTGAACGCATGCATAGACGTTTAGAGTGCTGAACAGTGAATCAGGAGGTTAGTGGTTCAAATCCAAGTAGGACAGAAATCTGGTTCGAAATTTCTGTTACCAGCCAATCATTCAACTACGATGAATGTTGATCAACACTAACCGTATACACTGTCGTCGGTGGGAAGACGAGACAGCGAGGGAGAGGCCTCGTTACCTTAATTCATATGCCGAGACTAAGAAAATGAAGTCTCTCTAACACTTCACTCTAACACTTCATATTGATGGCTGCCTCGTGGCTAGATTAGGAGGTTCTTCTCTTGTTTCATGTTTAACGACACCGCCATATCAAAGACGATTAGTGTCGCCCTCCTCCTTTATCCAGGCATGGGACTGGCACTGGCAGAGATCAACCAGCTGCGGAGTTTCGAGTCTCTTCTCTTACACTGGTGGCAGATATAGGTCTACAGGTAAACATTGTAGCAAAGCAATATTAAGGTTCTTTTCATATTAGATTTAATTTGCCTCTCGGTTGATGGTCGAACTATAGCCTACTTCTGTGATCATCGGAAATTTGTCTAAGATCAATTCAGTTCGTGAGTCGCTTTTCTTTCAACTCTACTAGGAAATATTTTTCAATATCGTCATCGTTATCGCTGTTGTTACCGTTACCATTGTTATTACCGTCACCATACCACTGTTATTGTCATTACTATTATTGTTATTGCTATAATTACTGGTATTGCTACCATTATTACTACTCTCAACACTATAACTGTTAGAAAATAATTATTATTGTTAACTGTAATGAATTATTTATTATTATTATTATTATTATTATTATTATTATTATTATTATTATTATTATTATTATTATTATTATTATTATTATTATTTGACAACGATGATCAATTATATAGGCCTAAAACATGTTTATTCGAAAAGCACAATATCAACACTAGCCGAGTTCACATGTCTAACCCAAAGTCTATCTCAAGGGATTGTGTACGATGTACTTAACTGTCTCTATCTGTCTGCCTGAGCTGAGAAGACAGCTGCTGTTGAATGTTGTCCTTACCACCGCGGACGACTTTTCTTTGATATCTTTGAAAAAATGTAGTTTAATCTCTTTGTTGGTAAATTAGAGGAACGTTAAATTTCCTAGATGTTTTGGTAGATAAACTGTAATCCACGGCGCGAGAACTGACTTCGGCCGTATACACCAGTCATCGTACACCTGGTCGGACGTATTACTTCAAAGCAATCACTCGGTTTAAAACCATCTACAACGCAGTCACACCAAGATCTCGTGACACTCCTTCAAGTGGTTTATCGCGTTACCTGACGATCGTCTCAATACTCGTCCGCATGTACATGTAACTCTCTCTATAGGTCTTTATCCGTTCGTCTATAGATTTGTCCTGCTCTAGCTCTCTAACTCTGTGTCATTCTTACTCAATCTCTTTCTCAGTGTTGTTGAAAGTATTGGGCAAATGTACGGTACTTAAGTAAAAGTAAAAGTAAAATGAGTTTTAATTACTTAAGTAAAAGTAAAAGTACTCAGCACAAATTTTACTTAAGTAAAAGTAAAAAGTAGCCTTTCAAAATAATACTTTTAAAGTAAAAAGTAAAAGTACTGAGTCTTTTTATTACTCAATGCATTATTAACATGGGCGGAGTTTATCAGGGGCTAGGGGGCTAAAGCCCCCCCAAGAAGCCCCCACAGTCATGTTTTCACCGTGTAAAAGGTCTATTGTTTCGGGTTTAGCCCCCCCCAAGGACTTCCAACTGATGACTAAAAGGAAAAAAAGTCATCAGCTTTTTCGGCCGGGAAATACACAGTAAGTTTCATGAGATTTGAACTTGACGACTAAAAAAAGGGTCATCAACTGTTTCCGGCCGAAACGAAAAAAATTTCGGCGCCGCGCCTTCTGTACCAAGTTTTAGCCCCCCCACCCCACAACGGAAGCCAAACTCCGCCCATGATTATGATGATGATGATGGTGCTCTGCCCGAAGGCAGGTTCATTGGCTTTACGCCCCTGGGGATGAGATGAGTGAGGTGGTTTCCCGTTGCCTTCCCCACAGACAATGATGGGTATACGCAACTTGCCCAAGGTCGCTCCGCGGGAGCTTGCGCCCCTGCGTCCCACACGTGCTAGCCCGAGATATTTAAATCTCTGAATGTCAACTCCCAGCCCGGGGCTTGAACCGCAGTCCGTTGCAACCAACAGACGAATGCCGTCCTCGCTTACCGGTGTAGCTAACTAGGCCATGATTATAAACCTTCAAAAATATTAAATTCTCGAAATGGTTATCGATGAGTCTAGCACGCATGCTAGCACGCATGCTTTTGATTCATTGTTATCAGAATTCAGTGAATTATGCAAAGCTGAAGAGTCGTTGTTCTGCAGAAATGGCAGTGCATCTAGTGTCCAACACTCATCGAAAATCTATTTTTAGGCATGCAGATTCAGATGAGCCGTTTTAGCTAAGCATAATTATCGAAGTGTCAATTAGCGCATTGAAGTAACGAACATTGTAACGAGTGTCACATAAATCGTAACGAAGTAAAAGTACTGAAATATGAGTAAAATTTTACTTCGTTGAAAGTAAAAGTATTTCGGTTTCTTGATACTTCGTTACATGTGAAGGTATTCAAACTTTTACTTAAGTACAGTAACGCTGTACAACACTGGTCTTTCTCTATGTCTGTCTCAGTCTATCCCTCTGTCTGTCTGTCTGTCTCATAGTCTGTCACTTTCTTACTTCATCTCACTCTCCATCTTACTGTCTCTCTTACTTGCATTGAAACTCAGTGTCTGTCACTTTGTCTGTTGCTGTCTGTCTCTTCTTACTGCCTCTCCATTATCTGTTTCATTCTGTCTCTTACTAATTCGCTCTGTTTAGTCACCACTCCATCTTTCATCTGATTGCCTTTTGGTCTCGCCGACTCTGTATTAACACTTTATTTCTATTGCAGCTTTAAATGACACCAATACTAAGAGTTCGCAGGAAACGACTTTCGCAAAAAATGACGCCACCCCGTGACCCACCCATTTTCCGCAGTTTCCATAACTCTCCATTTCTTCTCCTGTCTCACATATAGGCTATCTTGCAGACGTCTGTACTCCAGCGGTGTAGGCCTACTGCATGGGACTGGAAACGGTTAGCGTGTTGGTCCTAGGACGGCATTCAAATAAAACTAATTAATCCGACACAGTATAAATTGTATAATTAGGCCTATGTCTTATGCGTGAAATAATCATCGCTTCAGGAACCAACTTGACTGAAATAACTGTACGTACCAACCTCCTCTACACCCTTTATAGTGAACAATGTAAAGCATCGCAGAAGTAACTTGCAACTTATGATGCTATCGGAATTGTCGCACCTACAATAGCAGTTTATGGACAACCTCGAGTATACGATATCTGCTGAATTCAGTCAAGATAGGCCTACACTCGATGATGTGTTAAATAAATAATCAACAAGACAGATTCAATTCACATAATTTACTTATAAAACAACTCCATGAGGGTAAAAACAGTTGCATCTAAAATCCTTCCTCCATACATCTAAGCATTGTACGGTTATATGCAATCCTATAGTAGTTTCGTTTAAAAAACGTCGAAGTTTTCATAGTACTCAGTACAACATAGCCAACAAAATCTCGTGGGAACTGAGAAATTCTCGCAAAAAACAAATCTCGTGGTGACCTACACAATCTCTTGGTAACCTCCGCAATTTTGAGGTAACGCACAAAATCTCGTATTGCCATACGCACAATGTAAATTCGATACAATCACAATATTCGAAATCAAGAGTTTTGATTCCTGCCATCTTTACATTCCATACCTGTGTAAACACTGTATAAGGCACATTGCAGGGACTTCACACTTCGGGTTTAACAAAGGACAAAAAGGCCAGGGAGACAACACGAGGTTATGCAGTATGCAAAGGACATTAAGTAGCCTTCAAGGACATAAACAAGACAAAAAAGGCCACACAGAGGCCAGAAGGGACACGAATAACAGGAAAGAAGTACCATGAATTTAATTCGCAGTAAAGGTCACCCAGATCGTGATCGTAATCGTAAACTCGAAATTTCTACAGCGCCCACGAAAGCCAAGTCGCGGAAGCCAGCTTATTTATTCGCAGACGCTCAGTCAAAACAAAAAACGATAGGCAGTAAAGGTCACTCAGATCATCATCATCATAATATGCAGTGTTCAATATTTTGGCAATCAACCAAAGATAATAGACAGACAGTCCGGTTGAAAACTGACGTTTCATAGATCGCTTAAATATTCCACGTAGGCTGTCATCACAAGTGTTCTAAATTTTAAAAGGCAGCAATTTTACATTCTTTAACATAATTGTCAAATAGGGCAGAATAAGTAAGCTCACAACACACGATTTTGAAATTACAAATTAATGCAACACTAACAATTTAAATTTAATGAACTCCAATATGCAACAAAGAATCTCAACAAATAAAAACTACATATTTTGATGGGGAAAAGATTATTGACAAATGCCCACATGTATACAATGATGTAGGCTTTACAATACATTGCAATTAAAAGCATATCCAAACTTTTAGACCTCTTTAGAAACATTGAAGATGTGACTAAGCATGTAAACATCCTAACTATATTTCGTTGCTACCGAGAAAAATTCAATATATACAAATAGCCTACATTACCACGTATTCCAGAAGTAAGAAACAAGATGTTAAATTGCAGCATGTCTCTTTTACATTAAAACAAGAGAGCTTTGACACAATGATCATGTAATATAAAGCTTGCAGTTTCTAGCATGCTATGCAAACACCACGTAATGGACACATTACTATATATTATTTTCAGCTACAATAATTAGCATCTGTAACAAATTTCCTATGCATTAACTTGTATGTCTGAATATTTCTGTAGCACATTCTCAGGAACTCTCAAAAGTCAAAGATAGTAGACCTATGTATTATCCACACCAATGTGATAAATATCCTAGTTGTAACTCATATATTATAATAATTATATGTCTAAACTTCACTTGAAGATTACCATGTTCAGTTGGCCACTTCTAGCGTGACTTACCGGGATTTGAACCCATATGGTCTTGATTGTTAGGCCAACATTAGCCTGCTCCGGCACTGAATGGATACTCTGATAAAAAAAATTATGTCATAGGGAAGAGAATTGGGAATCGACTGAACTCAGAGTTGTACGCAATATCACAAGATTTTCCCTTGAGAACAAAACTAATTTCAACCCAGTTGCACACTGTTTGTTTGCATGTGCACTTGCTATAGCGCTCCTTCAAGTTCCCTACTCAGAGGCGTTCCCGACTAAGAGCGGACACTACATGTAGGTCCACATCGGAGTTTCACGCCGAAGCGCCGAGCAATATTGAATAGAAGATCATCAGCTTGTCTAGCCAGAGGTCTGCCGACCGGATCACTAGTTGAGGAAATTCTAGAACCCGCCCCCACTTGCCAAACGAACCGCTTGATCCGTTGTCGTTCCCCCTGTGCTCAGAAATCTCCACCATATATATCGAAGACGCATAGCCTACTTGAGTCCATCCATCGTGGTACCTCAGAAATGCTATAAACAGTAAAATACTTCGAATTCACACTTCAAACTTAATATAAAACTTGCCACATACAATAGCCTACCTAGTGAACCAGGCGTCTATTATAAAATATTGACTTCAATCATAACATGCTATAGATTAATACTTTTGCTACAACGCATACCGGTTTCCTAAAGTCGCACACAAGTCAAACCATTGTCTAGTGTACACCTTCTGCTGCTCGCCACGGCTTGACCGCTTCTCCTCCTTCAATGTCCTTCTTCACACGGTCCAATGGAGGAGACGCCCTCGTCTCAGGCACAGAGCTATCCGAGTGAAGAGACACAATCTCATCCTTCTTGTCGTCTGCTGCGTTGCAGAGGGAGGAACGGCGAAACGCTGTTCCCAATCGCACGCCCTTAGCAGCATATAATATGGCAGGTTTGTCACAGCTTTGGTTGATCGGGTTGTCATCAACAGGCGCATGTTGTTGCTGTTCGCTGAATGATGAGGGCTGCAAGAAGAAAAACAACTTTGTCCAGTTATAAACCTATGTACTAGAAATAATTCTGTAATTAGTGCTTTATGTCCAGCAGCTAAAGGATATGTATTCGTCAATCAAACTCGGATGTATATGAATGGATGGATATATGAGTATGAAAAAGAGTGGACTAACGGTCGGACGTGTGGATGGATGAATAAGCGGATGTTATCATGTTGGATGGGTGGATTGACATACAGGTAAGTTGATGGATGGTTGCAAGGATAGACAGGTGGATGAATGAGTAGGTGAGTAGTTGGGAGATGGAAAGATGATGCAATGGTTGATTAGTTGGGCAGGCAGATGGTGGATGTATGGATGAGTATGTGGATGGATGCTGGGTGCATGATACTTCCAATACATTACACGAGTAATGATCCGCTGTCTGAGGAACAGCGAACTTAAACATTATTGTCAGACGGGTGATGCGCCAGATAAAACACGTAGGCTAAACTGGGACCTCCTCCATTGGCTGCTGTCGGGGTCAGACGTCAAGTATTGCTAGACTGTAATTGTTGAAACAGATTGGGAGGTTTAAGCAATAAGCAGGTGTCTCGTATGACTGCTTTAGTCAACAGCCATACTTTCTCACTTAAGAGTTAAGACGATCAGTGCAACAATAGGGCATGGGGCATGTCAATAATAATAATAATGATGATAATAAAAAATTTAAAAAATAAAAAGTAATAATAATAAATTGTTTTCCTTTTTCATTTAGTATCAATCCAACCAAATTCATCCGTTCATCCGTATCCATCCACTTTCCACTATATATATAGTCTGTTCATCCATCGAATCATTCTTATGGATTTAAGGCATAGCTTACACTTTCCAGTAGGCGAAAGAGTTTTGTTCGTATATTTTGTCGGTCATCCTGTTGAATATGAACTGTCGCAGCAAACACTTCTGGCTTCCCTCCGTTGGTCATCCGTGACATCTGCCAAAACTTCGCTCCTCCAGATCCATAGTTCCACAATTCACGCCATCCAAACTCCTGAAAGCAAGTACCCGCAAGGAATTCAACCACACAACACATCTGTGCAGTTCTCAGGAAACTTTATGAAAATAGCACTGGAAGGCACTTTTTTGAAGTCCAATATCATTGATCAGAAACGTAAGATGAGGAGATATTGAGGAGATATATCAACCAGGTGCACAGATCATGGATGGGGTTACGATAGATGGCACCAGATACTGGGCCTGCCAAAATTGTGGATCATTTGGAACAAGTTCAAAAAAGTTTTAGCCTGCATGGTGGGTTTGCTTATAAGCAGGACATACTTAACTTGCGCATTACTTTAATTATTTACTTACTAACCTACCTATTTATTTATTAGCGTATTTATCTATTTACTCATTCCTTAATGTTTTCCCTTCCTGCAATAATATCTTCGAGCGACCATGTGTGCGTAGCCTACGTTCATTCATTGCATTTTATTGGGCGGTCAGTGTCGACATTTTCGGAAACACAGGCGCAGAAAAGTGTCCAAGTAGAACTTGAAGTGCATCCAATCTGTTGGCCGAACCCACAATCGTCGGCACACAGATGAAAGGCATCAGATTACGATATGAATGCATTTAATTTATTTCTCCCATTTGCTATAGCACCTTTTAGAGAGTTATACTTAGATGTGCTCTCGACTACAGCGAGGAAACTACATTGGAGTTTCAATCCGAAGTGCACGAGCAATTGAAATTGAAGGACTTGCTCAAGGTTCCTACGCGGTGGCTTGAGGTGGATTCTAACCTGGAACTCTCCAGTGCCAAGGCACTGGAGAACCAACCACTGCACCACCGCGCCCCACAATTGGAACTCAAATCTTTCTGCTCACCTCTAGGTCCAGGTCTCCACGTAAGATATCACCATCTGTCCACTGTATCTTACTGATCTTTACCGATACCGTTGACTTCGAGTCACCCGCAAAGAGGTCAAATTCAATGTCCTCCAACATCTGAAACCCCTCCATCCCGTAGAGTCGTAATCTATTCACCTGAAGCAAAAAGAAGATCACAATTATTTACTTAATTATTTGTTTTTTTATTTACTTATTTACTCATTTATTTATTTATTTATTTATTCACCCTGTGGTGTAAAGAGGAAGCGTTTTTAGATAATATTCGTGTTTATTAATTTTAGCTGACAAACCAGAAAAATATCACATCTGAATATTGTAGTAACAGATGACAAAAAACTTAACAGAAAGAACTGTAACCTATGACAACAGGAAGCGTTTGACCTTGCCACTTTAGCTGTCGAATTATGAGATTGCATCTACCTTCCAGTCGGCAGATGGCGTTGGTAAAATGGTCTTAGGGCGTGATGTGCGCATTGCATGGCTACAGACTAGTGTGGTCCACGGATACATGGTAAAAAATAAAGTTCAAGCTAAAAACCAGGGCGCCCTCCCAGTTTGTTAGACTTATCAATAGTATTATTGAGACAAAATTTCAGCTTCCTATTCCAACTGGAAGGCGGTGCTCAACGGCTGTCTTACTTTGCATGGGCCAATGAAAAGACGTTAATTGTAGAAATAAACGTGTTGAGCATATATTCCGATACAATTGTGCTTTATTTCAAGATAGATCATACATAACTGTAACATGAGAATATGTGTGACACTTAAACAATTGATGAGCTTGAAATATAAAATTTCAGTAGGTCTTAAATATAGAAAATGTCAAAAAATGTCAAAAACATCGTTAAATCCACGAATGTCTATTGTTCTCATTTTATGACTCCAAACATTCGATAACGTCTACACTGTAGAAGGCTATTCAAGCACAGTGTCAACAGCATATTTCTTTGTTGATTGAGTGGGGACAGCTTTTCTATTTGCCTCAACCACTTGGATAAAATACGGTACTGCTTTCTTCTTCATCAGTGATGAGTCAGTTTAATTCCTTGAACAACTTCACACTTCTCTCAGCCATGTCGTTTGCCACTCTCAATTGCTGACTTCAGCCTCTACCCTGCTGATAATCATCATCGTCAGGCTATTGCTCTAGTGTAAGTATAAAAAGGAATCACCAAATTTCAGGCGTGGCAGTAGTGTCAGTGTTCACTGGGTTGCAAACTCGCCCAGGCAATCCCCTTCCTTCTGTATCCCAGCACTACCGTCAACATCCTTTCACTAGGATTTGCAGTCATTCCGTAAAAAATCTTCACCGTATCTGTACCATATCAGGCAGATGGCAGCATAACAGTGTCAGACATTCAGCCTCATCTGACAGGCACTAAGTATTGATAATTTTCTAGAACATTCATGGCAGCAACGTTGAGCTCCTACAAATAATAGTCACCTGAATCAAAAGTCCTATATCAACCAAAATTAACAGATCTTGTCCTAGAGTTTCAGCAGCATGAGGATGCCTTTGAGTGAAGGAGGGCACCCATTCACACAAAAGGATGAATCTGAGTTTTTCTTTTCCCTTAGATTGAATACTTCACGTTGATTGCTAAATCGTACAATTATTTTTATGGCATGCAGCAACCTGCCCATTCAACCTGCATGGTAAATTGGGCTCTCCAGTTTCTTATTGAGGGCTGACTTCCAAGGACAACCATTGACACCTCAATGACTTCTTGGTAGTCGTCTCTGAAATTGACTTTAATCTCAGCAGTCTACTTGATAAAACTGATAGCACTCTCATGGGAGGCTTCAGTAGCGGATACGACTTCCAGTACTCGGATGTTGTCACGTGTCAAACCATCCCACACAGCTTTAAATCTCTTTAAGATTAGATTCTATTTTGCATTAGATGGACAACAACACAAGATGAAGATTTTGGCTCAAATCAACTCCATCACAATGACGACAGCAGGCCAACCACAGGAACATTTTACATATCCTGTTTTCCCGAAAAACGTGCACTCCACTAAAACGTCCGGGGTTGTGTCAAAGATCAAGTCTTTAGCCATTATCCGCTAGTCTCAATAACTTCAGAAGATGATGAATGACCTTGGATTTAAATTATATCCTGTCATAGAGGAACATTTGGGCATACCAAAGAGTTTAGCGACACCATCACCTGAAACTAGCACTCACAGGCGGCCAACATTTCCAGTGCACTGCAAGTGGTTAATTTGGTACAAATTCAGATCTTACAGCTTCAGCATGCTCCATCTTGGCTTCTTAAGCACTCCATATGAATGGTTTTCCGTGAAAATGGCAGGACAAAAGGATCGCACACAAGCGCTGCCGTAATTGTGACCAACAATCTCACTGCTTCATGATCAGATCACCAGGAGTGTTATTGCTATCAAAATGCACTGAGTCTCGTCACTTGATGGCTAAACAGCTGTCAAGTAGCTACCACTGACTGTAATAAGTATGATAGTGCAACAGAATCTATTTCAAGTTCATCTACATGACAAGGGTTGAGGTTTTGATCAAGCTAAAAGGCGTCAAGATTTCTTGCTAATACAACTACATGGTAATATTTCGATGTCGTTGAGCACCGCCTTCCAGTTGGACTGGGAAGCTGAAATTTGGTCTCAATAATACTATTGACAGGTCTAACAAAATGAGAGGGCGCCTTGGTATCTAGCTTGAATTTTATTTTTTTGGACCACCCTACTACAGACATGTTATATTCAGCTCCTGTAATAACTTCTGATCACCCGTTCATACTATATACCGTGAGCTGTGATCATTGATCATACTGCTTGAAGTTAAAAACGAAGATATTTTAAATTATAGTTCTATTACAATACATACTTTTACATAGTAACGTAATGTAACAAGGATCCAGATTTTCCCCATTCCCATCGTCACCATCGCGTCACCATTGAGTTGAATTTACTCTTTTTTTTATATCTCACCATCTTCTGCTGTAGAGCATCATCTTCTAGACATCCCAGCAACACACGGACCATGAACATGCAGTAATTTGGTCCAAAGTCCGTCTTCAACAGGATGTAAGCCTTCGTTTTCTTCACGTCGATCTGTAATGCATTATAAATATTATAATTGCTTCTTTACTTTTTTTAGACGTTTGTGCCTGCCATGCACTGAGATCTCTAGTGGAAGGAGTTCTTGCAGGCTTATACTTATGCTGAAAGGAAGGCATGGTTGGCATTGGTTGCATCTCTGATAGGGTCATTATTGAAAATTTTCCTTCACGTGCTGTACGCGCTGATGCTTCATCAACGACCTTTAAATCACCCTAAGCGCCACGAACAAATGCCAATTTCTCTGCCATATAATGTTAGCGCTTAAGGTTTGCTTCTGATTGGCTAAGTCCTTCCTAAGAACCGATTCAATCTTCTAATATGCGAAAGTTAGTCCGTTGCCGAGAAAGCAAGTCTAAATCGTGAAGCCCCTCCGCTAAGTAAATCTAAGGCGACCCGATGCGGTCTGCCTCTCCTATTAATTCCATCCATTGTTCCGAAAACCAATGTCTTAAGTTTTCTGTCGTCCATCATTCTGGCGATAGGCCTATGCCTGAAAAGCCCAGTTTGCGCCTCATGACCTTTTGTCAGATTGTTTCTGCTTTGCACACTCGCTAAAATTATCTCTTCGTTTGTTATGTAGGCTACCATCATGCAAATAATTTGGCCTCAATTACTGCAAGGTTCGTTCATTCATTCCGATAATTTACATGATTGTATACTGTATACTTGTGTAGCCTACAAACCTCGACTGTAGTTGATTCGTTCAGTGTACGTTTTGTTCCTGGATGAACCGGCGGTGGATGGAAGACGATAGGTGGCTGATTCTCACGGGATCCCGGGATAGTAGGATCTACGATCGCCTGTGTCTTTGTCTGAGTGCCTTTTCCTGCAGCTTGTGCGCTGTAGAGTTCAATGAAAGCAGTTTAATGACGATCGAGAGTGCATAGTAAAAGCGACTGCATGAGAGAGCAATGCAGTTGTAGGTGTAGAACAGTTCAGCATTCTCATTCACAAAAGGCAAAACATCATGTGGTCTATCATCTATGCCACACAATTATATTCCTATAGCCTACATGGGCTTCATTAGTCCTATACTCGTGCAAGATATTAATTGGCACTATGTTGATGTCTGTCCTGGGTATGACGTTAAACTGCAGCTCGTCCTGGGTATGACGTTAAACTGCAGTCGGCAGGTCTTGGGCATGACGTGAATCTGCATCCGGCTATGGGTTAGCCTAAAACAACCCCCTGCTCCTGCAGGGTATGGGACGAGGTGGTATGGCGGTATGTTCTCGAATCTACCTCAAGCCACTGCGTAGCGACCTTGGACAAGTTGCTCACCCATAATTGTCTCGGAGGAAGGCAATGGCAAACCACCTCTGTATCCTGCCAAGAAAACCATCATGGCGAGAGGCGAAAGTCGCTTGTCATGGTGGTCGCTAGGGCTCTACGAGCCGAAAGCACTAACTAACTAACTATGTTGATGTAGGCTATCATGTAGTATGTTGGTTGGTTTTGTGCCTTATGTGGCCATGCTGCAGCGAAGCTGGTAAGGATTATCAAAAGAAGCCCAAGTGCCCACATCACAGCACAAACCGTTAGTCACGGTTAGTGAGAAGTAATAATGATTACATGTACATGTAGATCTACATAAGATTTGAAACGACGTTTGGTGATGAAGACTATTTATGGATTAACATCGTCTTCGTCAATGTCATCCGAGCTATCATTTGTCAGTTTATTCACCCCACGGTCCTAACCCTCGTGTTATTATTCAAATGGTCCAGAAATCTGCTTCATGTTCACCCATCCCCCATTAATCTCCAGATTCTGATCTGCGTGTCACTGAAACTGACCACAAAACTCTCTCTCTCTCTTAAGACTTATTTTTTCTCTAGGGATTATCGCACTGAGAGCGTAACTGAATGGTCACGGCTGATGGCAGCGCCATAAAAATTACTTATGACATTGTAAAAGAAAAGCATATAATATGCCTACTTGACGTTCAGGTCTCCTCGAGCATAACCGTATTCGCCATCATCGATTTTCATGACTACTTCCGGTCGACAGTAATCGTCATTTTCATTTGACTCCGAAGTTGCCTTCCTCCTCCGGGTTGCCTGGCCGTTGTTGTCTGCAACGTCGATCTGCATGTAGGTGACATCATGGATTTCACTGTCCAACTCTCGGTCAACATTCGCGTAAATATTTTCCGATGCAGCTACGCCCCGTTCGTCCGGCTCTTCTGGTGACGTCACTTCCTCTGAATGACCACTGACATTCAGAGCTGAACTGACTTTGGGTTTCGGGTCCCCGCCATCGAGGCGCGCCGATTCTTTTCCTGTACATAGTATCCCAAGCGGGTTCTCTTGCTTGCAGTCGGCTTTGACTTCGCTTCCACAGTCGTCTGTTGGATGGGCACTGGTCTGGGGATAGGGTTCTGGTGCATCGTCACATTTGGACAGGGTGCAGCGAACGGGTGCTCCCAAATCCGCCCCCAACTCGGTAAGTATTGGTGCCGATTCATAAATCGGTTCAATCCTGTCTTTGTCAATGACTGGTATGGCTGGTAACGTTCGCTGTAGAGAACCACGTTTCCCAGATTTCTCATTCTCACAGGTAGTCGTTGCTGTGGAGGATGGTGCACTGGATAGGAGACTCCCATGATTGACGTTTGGAACATCATCACAAGTTGATGTTTGGGGCTCTGTGAAAGCAACACAAATTTTTTCAAGTTAGCCATCATTCTAGGGGCTAGGACAAAATGCCCATGGCATGGTCGTCTTATCCATTATAGGGCTATAGGCACATGCAGTATACAGTAGGGCCTAATACGAAAGCAAAAATGAGATTTGAAACAAATTAAGTACATGTACATGTATATACAACAATTAAATCTCACTGCCTGTCTGTTTTTCTCTCAATCTATGTCTATGTCTCTGTCTCCTCTTTATCTAAGTAAGTAAGTAAGTATTTTCTTTATTACTCCACTTGCAAACGCACAATGGGACACAGATCATTATAATACATAGAAGTAATAATAGGTAATAAAGACGTGCAAATTAAAATCAAAAGTTAAATATAATATAATTACTAAACTATCGTCGTCAATCAAGTTAACTATATAACATTCTGGTGATAAATCCCTTTGCAATCAACGAATCACAACGTGGTATTTCAAGATTGTGTGATCGGGGCCTAAGGGAGTAACCAGTTACACGTTCAGGTGGAAGAAGATAATGGAGGACATGCCCGGGGTCACAGAGGATAGAAGAAAAAAGAGATACATCTGCCTTGGAACATAACATGTCAAAAGTAGGGGTGTTAGAGGGCAAAAAAACCTGTCTTATCAACTTTCTAATAATAGCGGACAGACGACTCCTCTGACCCACATTTGCAAAACCCCACCAAGCTGGCGAAGAATAAAGCATTCGCGCGACTGTGGTGGAACGTACAACATCATGGAGTCGGCTGCCAGTCAAACCATGCGACACAAGGATACGAAGTGCATAAAATGATTGCTTTGCTTTACAGACAATGTTATCAATGTGCTCAGAAAAACCCAATCTATATGAAAGCGTAATACCCAGAACCTTGACTGCATCAACTCGTTCAATCCCTATAATGGAGGGAGGGCAATCAGAAGTTTTGGAACGGGGACGCCTAAAGATGACTTCACATGACTTGCTATGATTGAGGCGCAAGTTACAATTTCTAGCCCACTCTGCAATGTGATTAAGTTCAGCATCAGTAGTATCAATATTAGATGCAGGAATAATTAGGTAACAGTCATCAGCATATTTAAAAAGTCTATTACCTCTGTGTCTCTGTGTCTTTCTGTCTCTCTGTCTCTGTCTGTCTGTCTGTCTGTCTGCCTGTCTCTCTCTCTCTCTCTCTCTCTCTCTCTCTCTTTCTGCTCTCGAAACTCATTTCCTAGGATTTTGAGAAATTGAGGAAAATGCGAAACAGCTGGAGCATGAAGAATGCAGAAATAAACCGCGTACTCTTTTAACAGATTTAATTAAGCAAACCAATTATTATCAGTACGTCAGAGTCAGAGGTTCCTTTCAAACACAATAAACCCACAATTATAACCCCACTAGGACTCTATGAGCCTACCATTTTCTGTTGGTTGGAGTTCTGTCGAAGAAGGACGGTGAGCCGTACGTTTCGATTTACGTCTCTTCCAGAATCGTAGAAAACTCTAAAAATTAAATTAAGAAAATGGTAAATGTTTACTGTTTAGGACTTACAGAAATTGATCGCTAAGCATACACACTGACAGCTAACTGATTGTTGTCCCCGATTTTATGATGATGATGATGATGATGACGATGACGATGATGATGATGATGATGATGATGATGATGATGATGATGATGATGGTGATGACTTGACATATTCCTATGGTGATGGTGATGGTGATGGTGACGGTGGTGGTGGTAGTGGTGGTGATGGTGATGGTGATGGTGATGATGATGATGACGACGATGACGATGATGATGATGGTGATGATGATGATGACGCCATTATTACGACGCCATTATTATATTACTGGAACTTTCATATTTTCGCCAGTATTATATATGTATTTTTGAGAGATGCGGCACTCTAACACAATTGAGCTTATAATTTTATATTATATAATATTTACATATATGAACATAAAATACTGGTTAATACAGGATTAAAGAGGTGTTTGAATTTTAAAATTCGATGAATATATAGGCTAATAATTATTGTCATAGTAACAAAATGGGTCCTTTTTTCCACGGTATATAGTAGACCTCTATAATAATATAATTTGTTATATTAGAGAGTAAGATTGCCGTCTGCCAATGGAACTCGGAATGACTTGCATAATTATGGAGAATTTGCAAATGTAATGTATTGCGACAAAATTTTATAGCATAGCAATGAGATAAGCACATCTGAGACGCTCATAAAATTATATGAAAATCACTTCAGGAGATGTTTGTGCTTCGCGTGGAAGTTGAAGTTGTATTAATAATTTCTGAATCGGATATTGGTGGCAGGTGACTGACCCTGTGGTGTTCGGTGTCATCGCTCTTCTCTCCATCAATTGAGTGCGATATATTGGAACCTAATTTTCAAAAGACATAAACTTAAACGGCAGTTTATTTAATTATTATTTGTTATTCAGGTAAGTTATTTAGTGATATATTAGCAGACGATACACGATAATTGACCCATCGTTGCATTCCGATATTCCACTGTGGCTTACATGTAGGCCTACCATGATGCATGCATATACACAATTACACATACAATCCATATATACATACAAACATAAAAAAATATATATGCATACATGCATAAATACATACATGCATACATACATGTATAAATACATACATACATACATGCATACATGCCATACATACGTACATACATACATACATACATACATACATACATACATACATACATACATGCCATACATACATACATACATACATACAATACATACATACACACATACATACATACATACATACATACATACATACATACATACATACATACATACATACATACATACATACATACATACATACATACATACATACATACATAGTACATACATACATACATACATACATACATACAAACATACATACATACATATATACATACACACAGACATACATGTGGGACGAGGTGGTGTAGTGGTGTCGTCGTTGCCTTGAAGCTGGAAGGGACCTTTGCAAGTCCTTCACTCGCAATAATTGCTCAGTGTTTCGGCGTAAAACTCCTATTCAGTGACCTCTCTGCAGTCGAAAGCGCCTCTGAGCAGAGTGCTTGAAGGGGCGCCATAACAAGTGCACATACAAACAAAACAAACATGCTTGCATACATATATTCATACAATTACATGCATTCATACACAGGCCTACACACATACAGGGTGCGCCAAAAAAAGTAATCCCCTACGGCTTTTTATCAATATCTTGGCAAAAAATAGGAATTTTTCAAATCCAGTTTTACGGGCTTGAAGGTAATTCATATCTACGTACAATAGCCAAATTTCATAGCCATATGTGAAACAGAACAAAAGTTATATCACTTTTAGTGAGGCCACCCATCGGTTTTTGACGATTCAAAAACGCGACACAACGAAAAGTAACAAAACACCAATTTAATTATTCTGGCCAATATCTTGGCCAAAACTAAGAATATCGAAAAGAAATTTTACAGGCTTAAAGACAATTCATATCTGCACATGGTGGTCAGATTCCATCAAAATATTTCAGACAGAACATAAGTTATACCACTTTTAGTGAGGCCACCCCCGTTTCTTGATGATTCAAAGACGTAACGCAGCAAAAAGTAGCAAAAACACGATTTTATTGAGTCTCATCTTAAATAATTGTTATCAAATAGCCTTGATATTGCCAGATGATCATTATTGTTTCTATTTTAAAAAAGAAACAGGGCACCAGCGTAGCTGCGCGCCACTGAGAAGTCACTTAGCAAGATGACGATCAAATTGGTAAATAAGGAATCTTTCAGCTTAATCAACAGGTCCATCAAGAATTTTGCAAAGAGACTCAAAAGAAGTTTTGGCACGGGTGGTGGGCGCATTGAGCACAAGTTGTGAAGCACTACCAAGTTCATTTGACAACAGTTATTTGAGATGAGACTTAATAAAATCGTGTTTTTGTTACTTTTTGTTGCGTTTCGTTTTTGAATCGTCAAAAACGGTGGGTGGCCTCACTAAAAGTGGTATAACGTTTGTCCTGTTTGAAATATTTTTATGAAATCTGAGCACCATGTGCAGATATGAATTGTCTATAAGCCTGTAAAATTTCATTTCGATATTCTTAATTTTGGCCAAGATATTGGCAAAAACCTATTTTTTTCGTGCTTCGTTTTTAAATCGTCAAAAAACGGTGGGTGGTCTCCCTAAAAGTGGTGTAACTTTTGTTCCGTTTGAAATATTTTTGTGTAATTTGGCCATTGTACGTAGATATAAATTGCCTTTAAGACTGTAAAGTTTCATTTAAAAATTCGTATGTTTGGCCAAGATATGGGCTAAAAACCGTAGGAGATTACTTTTTTTTGGCGCACCCTGTAGATGCATGTCTAACCCATTGGACTCAATTAGCACTATGCGCCAAATGTGTCTGACTGTTGACGTCCTTTCCTCTTGGATGGCGTCTAATCGGCTTCTCCTAAATCCCAGTAAGACTCAATTCATTTGTCTGGGTGGCCGTCTGCAACTTGAGCATATCGATATGTCTCTATACTAGCTCAAAACTTCCCTGACATACTGTTTCTCTTCTACGGTTCGTGACCTGGGTGTTACCCTTGACTGTGAACTCAGTCTCAGCCAGCATGTCAATCTTGTTGCTCGAAGCTGTTACTACCAGCTTCGTCAACTTCGAGTGATTGCACGCTCTCTCTCTCATGATGCGCTAGTAGTTCTTGTTCATGCCTTCATAACCAGTCGAATTGACCATTGTTGCTCAATCCTTGTTGGCCTCCCCCTTGGGGTTCTATGACGGTTAGATCGGGTTCTGCGCTCTGCTGCCCGGCTCATTGGACGAATCCCTAAATTTTCCTCTGTTTCTACCTACGTGCGTGATGTGCTGCATTGGTTGCCAATAGCACAACGCATCCATTATCGAATTGCTGCCCTGGTTTCCCGGCTGTATCCTTGGCTGTGCTTCATCTTACCTGCGCGTTCTCTGAGTAGTTTCTTGAAGGGGCGCTATATAACTGCTAATAATGAATGAATGAATGCATACATACATAGGCCTACATACATACATGCATACATACATAGGCCTACATACATACATACATACATACATACATACATACATACATACATACATACATACATACATACATACATACATACATACATACATACATGCATGCATGCATGCATGCATACATACATACTTACATGCATACTTACATACATACATACATACATACATACATACATACATACATACATACATACATACTTACTTACATACATACATACATACATACATACATACATACATACATACTGCAACAGTTGTAGATGGTATTGCATAATATTTATATAGTGCCACTTTAGAAGAAACAAGTCAGTGGCGCTGACAAAGGCCGAGGTGACATCAGCAAAAATTAACCATGCAGATCGTTTCAACGCTACAGCCATAAGACGAGGTTGCTGATGTCATCCACATTTCTTCAGAAAATCAAATAATATGCCACAGAAACTGAAGCAGTTATCGAAATAACACATTCAACAACATCAAATGATTAAAAAATGTCGAGAAAGTTATGGCAGATTTAGGCTTACCCATTGTTTTTAACAAAATTACAAAACGAAAATATAACTAAAAAGGGGAAAACCACTCGATAGACCTAGACCTAAGCCTAGGCCTAGACCTGCGGCTTTGGCCTACAGGAGTATAGGCTGCAATTGAAAAAAACCAAGGATGATCAATGACAGGAGCCGAACGCGTTGCTGGGGCCGGGCTAAAGACTGGACACGATGCCCACTGTGACGGTAATGGCAAGATTAAAAACCCTCCAATACACTAACATAAAGTAAGCTTAGGACTAAATTACATTCACTAACATCGGATTGCAGTTGACTTGTGCGATTGTCCATTTGTAAATTATAATTCTAAAAATTCACGCCCGCCACCTAGCGAAAGGATAGGTATACCGTTGATGATAATATTTTCATATAATGCTGGTTCCCTCGAGAATGCGTCTTAGAGCACTGTAGAAATTCTATAAGCTTACGCTTACGTAGAAATACGAAAGATTATATAAGTTGAAAGGGTCGGATGACCACTGACCAGTTCGGACGATTGAGTCCACAGCTTTTAGCGATTTGCAGCGTCAACTTGCGTTGGGTATTTCATGACAAGTCGATGTCGTTGGATATATGGAAGCACTGAGTATGGTATCTTTTTGTACTTTAAAATCTTTACACTCAAGACAATCGTAGATCTCTGGCATAGACCTACGAGGCTTAGGTCGTCGACTTACCCACAATGTGCCACAATATGCAGAGCAATGCATTCTGATGTTGCGCGTAGGCTCATCCTACTACTGTAACATTGTAGACTGTAGGCCTAACGCAGAGTAGCCTAACTAATGTAATTCGTTGCTTCGTAGGCAGACTACTGAATCGGAGTTTCACGTCGAAGTGCTTGAGCAATTGCGAGTGAAGGACTTGCTCTGGGTCCCTACGCGGCGGCTTGAGGTGGAACCCGCAACCTTCCGGTGTCACGAAATAGAGTATCCCCGTATTAATTGTATCCCCCAAATTAAAAAAAAGTCGAAAAAACCGCTTACGCCTGTAATTTTTTGGGTTAATTAAATTTCATCTGCTTTATTTTGAACAATGACACTAACAAGTATATTTATTCTTACTATATAATTTGTTTTACATTGTTTTTAGAGCACTTAAAACTTTTAAAACACTTAAAAACACTCAGAGTCACTAAATAAATTCGAGCTGCCTTTATCTGAGCCAGTGGCGTAGGCAAGGGGGGGGTTTCGGGGGTCAAAACCCCCCCATTGGCTCCGAAAAAAGTTTTTTTAAGGTTATTTTTCCATTTAAGTAAGAAAAAATAGCAAAAAACAGGGTTTCCGGCCATAAAACCCCCCCATGAAAAATTCCTGGCTACGCCACTGATCTGAGCATTGCATAGGACACCTAAAACAATTAGAGTCACTTTAAATTTTGATTACAGCATAACTTTTTTTATTATGCTCATTTTTCAAAAAAGGGGATATAATGGTTTATCCCCCCGGATAGTATAGACCGGTTAATTCCATCCGGGGGATAGATTAATTCATCCCCCCGGATAGCTTTCAGGGGGGATAGTCCGTTTCGTTTCACCGGCTCTAATTAAGGCACCGAACGTGCCCCTACAGACCTGCACCACCGCGCGACATAATTAAAGTGAATAAAATTAATGCATGACAATTACAATGAATAAATTCGGAGAAATATTAAAATAAGATAAGAATATTCTTTAATAAACCAATTGCTATCCACATTTTGGTGTACAATGTACATACAAAGTATAATAAACAAACGTACATAATTTCTGTATCCAATCAATGTCAAAGTGTTTTAGAATAGCATAGAATCCTTAAGTCCAAATCCAATATAAATTTTAAATTTAAAAAGGAAGTTCTTTTAATGACCAACAATTTATTCTGCACTTTGGTTTATAGACTCCTAATAATAATTCTACTGATTCCACCGCAACAAAGTGTATAATTATCATACACTGGACTCAGTTTATCTTGAAGTGCTGACCATGATAGCCTACGACTAACAGAAATGGCTACAAATGGTACACAAATCAAGCAAGGAGTATTGAACTACCAAAATTGTAAAGCCATCTTTAATATACTTCTCAAGGTTTGTCTTTCCGTTTGTATGTCCGGATGTCCGGATGTATTTTGACACTTCGTCCCAGAAAACCAAAATTTCACGGGTGGCGTACCGGTGGAAGTCGGAGTTAGTGAGGCGTGTTGTGGGGGAGAAATTTGGGGAAAATTTTCCCCGAAAACCAAAATTTCACAGGTGGCGTACCGGTGGAGGTGAGAGTTAGTGGTGGCGTGCTGTGGGTGGGGGTTGGTGGGATGGGGTGGTGGAAGGTCGGGTGGGAAGTTAGTGGTGGCGTGTTGTGGGGGAGGTGGGGAAGGGGTGGGAAAAATTTGGGGGGATTTTTTGAGAAATATATTAAAGATATGTATAATTGTATATATGTATACTTCAGCAGATGAAACAATCTGTTTGGAATACTTTTGTATAATATTCTAGTCAAAATTTTCTCTGATAGCTTGGAGAAATATTATAATGTTCTAGAAAGATAAGTAGGAGCAAATAATGAAAGTGCTGTGAGTTAATTTTCATCTAATATGGGGGTGCCACATATACAAACATCGCAAAGAGCAGGCGTTTTAGCACAACCTTTTGTTTTAGCTTCAAACGCTCAAGGGCCCACCACCGAAGCTCTGCACAAGGGCCCCAATACCAGTGGTTGTGCCACTGGCACAACCCCTTCTTTCCCTTCTCATCCCCCATGGTCAGTTTCTCCCAATCTGATGGCAATCACCTCTATTATTATTATTATTTTTACTCCACAGAATTGCTTCTACAACTGCGCAAATCCATTTAGGACTGCACATTTTGTGTAGACCTGCACCCAAAAGCCCTTCACATGTGTGGGTCCCTGCAAGACCGTAGCTACGGAGGTGTTTTGGGTGTTTGAACACCCCTCAAATGAAATAAAATAAAGATGAAATAATGCAATTACTATCACATGACGTCAGAAGTACAATGTGTCATGTATTGGCCGTCCAGAACCGCTATGAGAGCTCACGACACTTCAGCTGCATGCCATGTCATAAAAACTGTTTCCACAGTTACTTACAGTAGCGGCTCGAGAGGGGGCTCGGGGGGTTAAGCCCCCAAAAGGTGATCAGTTTTTTGGACAGGGAAAATGAAATATTTTCATGAGAATGCGACCAAAGGACTAAGAAAGGTCGTTTTTGGAGACTGGGAAAATGAAATATATTTGCTTGAGATTTAGACCAAATGACTAAAAAAAAGTCGTCCGCTTTTTTGGATTGGGAAAATGATTGAATTTAGACCAAATGATAAAAAAGGTCGTCAGAAATTTAGGCGATTGAAAATGAAAAATGGAAAATTTCCTCCGCGATTGGTTCCCCCTCAACGTCTGGACCAAGTCTCCGCCCATGGGCTTCAGTCCCCCAAAACTGAAATCCTGCATGGCAACCCGCCACTGGTTGGTTACTTGTGGGCTTGCTCACGGTCGAGCAAACCACCACCCTAAATAAAATCCTGGGTACGGCCATGGGTCCCTATTAGCTTTGTATTTATGTCATCAATTGGATTCAGCAAGAAATTCTAGAAAAAGACCCATTGTTTGGCTTAATTCAGCGCTTAATAGGCCTACTCACCTCACCGGAACCACGGGCGCTAGATCACCGTTGCAAGAGCTAGGGGCCCCCTGGAAAATGGACAACTATTTTTCAAACTTCTACTTTTTGGTTATTAACATTTTCTTCGCACTAAGGCACTGATGATACTAACGATGTACAAAGCCGAATTTGTGAATGTCTGAATGTTTTCATACAAAACGCAAAATTTTGTCCACAGTGCAGGTGAAAGTAGTTTATTTAGATTTCGAAAATGAGCATATTTTAAAATGTTACATTAATAGCTCTGAACTTGGGTAACAAATTGATGTTCATCAAGTTGAATTTCGGTTTCCTTATGTTCGTCGATCTGATAGACCCTGACTCATGCTCTAGTTATCGGTTTCCGAAGTCATCAAACCTTTACCACTACGAACCATACATTCGAACGTGCTAATACGCTGCTTCCTTCTACCACGTATGAAAAGCAAGAGAAATTCGTTCTATCGGGCTTCAGAACGCCGCGAGAACGTGGACTAAAGGTGGCCGTGTCGACTCTGCGCCACTTCTGAGTTGTTTCGTCTACTTCTGCTGGTAGTTTATGAACGGATACATAAAGTCCTGGATCGTCGATATTCATATAGGTGTCAACAAGAACCCACCACTGCCAACAAATAAACGAAAACAGTTCAAATCAACGATGCTGTAAAGAATCTTATGATCGTGACAATGAGTATAGGCCCATTGTTATTAGGATCCTTTTTATCATTATCTGAACTGTGACAACCACGATAACGGCTTATGATTGTTTCGTTGTCATTGTCACAGAAATACCAACAACAACCATAGCAACAGCAGCAGCAACAACAACAACCGCAACAACAATAATAATAATGGAAATCAGTGGCGTAGACAAGGGGGTTTAGGGAGTTAAACTTAGGAAAATGTTTTTTAAAAGACTATTTATCCACTTCAAATTATTTTATTTTATAAGAAAAAAACTGTAATACTGTAATACTGTTGGGTTGGTGTCCGGAAGGGCATACGGCCAGGCCATAGACACCCCATAATAAATTCCTGACTACGCCACTGATGGAAATAATAGTAGCAGTTAATTTTTTGATGGAACAATAATGTCGGTGGTCGTGCAACTTTACGGGTGCGCAGGCATATCGATCCGTGGAGTGGTGCGTCTGCATAACGGACAAGGCACGAGAGACCAGGCTGAGGTGGTATGGACACGTAGTGAGAAAAGAGGAGCATAGCTGTGTCGCAAGAATCATGCAAGCGTAGGTATATGGTCGGCGAAGCCGGAGAACGAGAGAAGAAAAGATGGGAGGACGTGATACAACAAGACCTGAAGCTGCTCAAAAAGAAGAAAGAAAACACTGGAAACAGAGACAAGTGGAGGAGAAGGATCCGAGTGGCTGATCCCCTCGCCAGAGGGAATAATTCTAACCTGAAGGGAAAGAAGAAAGAAGATTACACGTTCTTCGTTATTAAATGGATCTCCAAATGCATCTTTTCGTTGGCTTAAAAAGCACTTTCTTTTCTCTGGGTTTTTTGCACTGAGAACACTTCTGATTAGTGTGCACTGCGAAAGGAAGCTTAAAAGCGTATAGATACAATACAATGCAATAGGCCTACAATACAATAGGCCTACAATAAGCTTGCACTGCTTGCAGTACAGTACTCATCAAGCATAATTAAAGCATTGAGTGTTAGTTGTAAAAGCGTATAGATACAATACAATGCAACAGTGGCGTAGCCAGAAATTTTTCATGGGGGGGTTTTATGGCCGGAAACCCTGTTTTTTGCTATTTTTTCTTACTTAAATGGAAAAATAACCTGAAAAAAACTTTTTCGGACCCAATGGGGGGGTTTAACCCCCGAAACCCCCTTGCCTACGCCACTGCAATGCAATAGGCCTACAATACAATAGGCCTACAATAAGCTTGCACTGCTTGCAGTACAGTACTCATCAAGCATAATTAAAGCATTGAGTGTTAGTTGTTACCTCCGTTTTTCTCTGGGCTCAAGTTGCGCCTGTCTTGAATAAAGATAGATAGGTGCTGCACCTGCCACTAGAATTGTAAGAACCAACCCATACCTCCCTTGTATTCGTTTATGAAACGAACATTCTGTAGAATAAAGACATACCTATAATAGAAGCTTGATCAGAATGCGCAGCATATATACTTACATACATGCTGACGAAGAGGGTTTGGTTTATCCCAGAGCCACCTAGGGCAGTGCAAGTGACTACAGGAGAACCTTCACTTGGAAAATCCACAACCAGTGGATCGACAGTAACCGTGAGATCTGTGGTCGCAGAAAACGCCGAAAGTGTTAAGCCAACGAAGCAGAACAGCCACACGCGGTTGACCTCCATCTGTAAGCAGAAAATACAACGAGAAAATAATATAAAGAAGTAACACATCAATACAATAATGAAACCGAGCAGAATTCATTGGTTCATCCATTTAGTAATTTTTTACAAATTCAATCGTCTATCATTTAACTTTTAATTTATTTTTCTGCTCATTAATTTCTTTATTCAGCTATTAGAACCTTTGTTCGATGATTCCTTCTTGTATTTTCATTTAAGGCACCTCAGGACTGTTTGGCAGCCTACCACAGATTCAGATAGATCATTATTATCCTCAAAATTATTGATTTATAAAGGTTCAAGCCCAGTGGCGGCGCCAGGATTTCAGTTTTTTTGGGGGGGGCTGAAGTCTCGCGGAGGAAATTGAAATTTAAGATTTTCATCCGCCGAAATTTCTGACGACCTTTTTTTAGTCATCGGCCGAAAAATTTCCAGTCGTGAAATTTCAATGTAAAAAAACCGCGGATGGCCTTTTTAGGGGAGGGCTTAGCCTTTGATAGGGGTCTTAGTCCCCCTAGCCCCCTAGCGCCGCCACTGTTCAGGCCGTTCATATCTCGGGTACGTAAATAAGTCTCTGGATTGGCTATAATTATGGACATTGCACCCCATAATCTCAGCAGAAGTCGCTTAGTCGTGAGGGACCTAAATTCCACTTAATATCTGGGCACGTGACTCCAGTTTATCCAATTTACGAGACACCAATGCATGTAGCCTTGTACCTTTGTAGTTCTTAAAGGCTGGACATGGAACTGTTTTGCATACATAGGCGGCTAGGCGTATAGCGATTATAGGCCTAGCATTCACAAAAAGCCGCAAAAGAGCGCCTCCAATTAAGGTGGACTTTTCGGGACATACGGTAGCTCATTGGTTGATTTTTCAAAAAGCGAACATAGAACTGAAACTTTATATAGTAGGTCTATGCTATAGGGGCATGATTTACAATCGGACAACCTTGATGGAAAGTGGCAGACTTTACGCAAACCTTTCTTCTGAGAATCGATAATGAAGACTTCTCTGTCTGGCGTTGCACACTGATTTCCGACGACCGATCCGATGCAACGAAGCGGAACCGTCAGTTGAAGAGTCGACCTGGTGAGGAACCTGTCTTGGTCGTTGGAGAGACGCTTCTTAAATACCATCCGTTGCAGACTGCTTGAGCTTCGCAGGTGGCATCTGCCACGTCATCCTATCAGATGATAAATGTACAGGAGACCAAAGAAGCACTTGCAACAGCATCGTCGTAGTCGTCTTCGTCATCATAGTCGTCGTCTTTGCCAGCTATAGATTTTTTTTATCAAGAATACCAATTATTGTGTTTGTATTTAGGCCTATCTCTCAGACATGCACGTGTCTTTGTAAAAATTATTAATGCGAAAGTCCTTTACAGCGACCATACAAGTCAATATAATTATATCAAGTTAGAATTGCCTAGAAATTCCAATAAAAGCCAATATATGTCTTTTGAAAATACTGTAAGACACAGCTGCATATCCAATAAAATGAAATTAATGCTATGTTGGGACTACGTCAGCCTTGTCTCGGGCGAACTTCTGATTGTTTAAGCACAATCCTACAAGTAATTCTTCCTGTTAAACTTCATAACAAACTGTTGGTTTAACACTGCAGTCACAACCATGCAGGTGTGCACTCTCATCAAGCAAATGCACCACAGCACCAGTACACCGTCCTGTTATAGTTAGAATGCTGCACTCATATTAGCAATTGATTTTTGATAAAACATACGTAAACCGAGTTCGGTTATGCAATTTATTTAACAAGGAATATACTTACTTACTTACTTACCAATTAGAGGTCTGCGGGTATTCCCGTACCCGCGGATTTCCGTACCCGCGGGTACGAGTACGGATTGGGTACGCTTTTCACGGGTCGTGTACGCGTACGGGTAGGATCATCACGGGTACGGGTTTACCCGATTTTACCCGTGACAATAATGGTTGGAAGCTACAAGTTTAATCGTTGCAAGTGAGGGCGAAGTCCTACTTAGCCTACTATAGGCAAACATAAAAATTTACGTGCAATATACATGTACCTGCACGTATTCACATGCAGATATAATTATACTAGCTGGGGTACCCGGCGTTGGGCGGGAATTTTAGGATCTCCCTTGCTTCCCCTCCACCTCCACCTCCCCTCCCTTCTCCCTACTCTCCCCTCCCCTCTACTCCCCAAACCCTTCCCCTCCCCATTCCTCCCTCCTCTGCCCCTTCTCACCCCGTTTGCAAACCTCCACTGGGTTGTTCTGGTGGTCAATAACTGCGAAATTGTAGGCGTATTATTCTGGACAAACACACACTCACACATCCACATTCTCCTTTCTCTGTGCCTATTAATAACTACAGGGGAGAAGGTATGTGGCTGAAGGACCTCCTAGGGCGCTACGCGTGGTGGACAGGCTCATCAGGAACCCTGAAAAAGTTGGCCAACGCAGGCGGCAGGTGTTGGAAGGACACCTCAGGGCGAAAGAGGTCCAGAAGACCCACCGGCCTCCTTAACCTACCAGGAGAGGATTGGTCACCACCTGGTAACTGACCAAGATTCTCTTACTGATGACGATGGACTTAAACAAAAGACAAGTCTGGAGAAGTCACGTGGGAGCCTCATCGTCGTCGCATGACTGACGGAGGAGAGTAAAGAAGAAGAAAGTAAAGATTAATAACTTTTTAAATACAATTATTGCTAGCTGTTTGTTCTGTTAGTATAGTTAAGATTTCTGTGATCTGCATTCTTGTGAATATGAATGTCTAAATTACCTAATTGTACACTGTATCATGAAGTAGAATCTTAGTCATATACATAATACACACAAATAGGGCCTATACAGGTTGGAGACAGTGATATTTCCATTAACGATAAGTAAAATTAGAACTGAAAATATTGATTTCCGTTTAGTGTAACTTTAACTGTAACTGAAATTATTTTGAGAACGAAAACTGAAATAGAACTGAAATTAAGCCCAGTGAAGTAAAATTAGAATAAGAACGAAAATTAATTTTAGAATTGAAATTAATGAAAAAATTGGAAATTTTAGTTCATAGCCTTTCCTAAGCAGCTGAGTTTACATCTAAAAGGCGCACATACTTTCTGACTCTTAAAGCTTTGGTATCTTTGGCTTAGCACGTGCTTCCGTGTGCAATTTATTATTGTCTTTTTGCATCTGGACCTTTCCTGAAAGTTAATCATTTTCAACTTTATGATAAGAATGTGGTTATGTGAAAATCACTTTGAATAGATCTACCGGAGTGCAAATATTTCAATCAGGTTAACTTTGTGCAGCTTGCTCACTGGGCTAAATGAAAAAATTCAAGTAGGCCTATTGGATTGTTTAAATAGGCCTGCTGGAACGATACAGACAAATAGGCCTATTCTAACCATGCAACGCTTGTTCCCTAGAACGGACGTTTCTGGGTGTTTCTGGTAAACTTTTCAACAACTTAATATGTCTTCTTCAGTGAATAAGCGCACACACAATGCTAAGAAATATATTCAGGGCTGGCGCGAAACTTTCATGTGACTGATTCGAGTCAGCGGCTTAACAACGGAGAAAGCACAAGCGTTGCATAAATGTGTGAAATAAAGAAATGTAACGTGGTCAACCAATTCAATGGAATATGATAAGAAGAGTGTGATTAACTATTGTCAACATACTAGTGGATTGGTGCCATCTAGCAACTATTGCCAATAAAAAATTTCATGAAATTATACAAACTTGATCTGGAGTTCAAATTGATTGGTTTTTGTAAAAAAAATTACGCATAATTATTAATGAAGGGAAAGACGGCAAGCCTACGGCAGCACTGCCTCACTTGCAGAAGATTTTGAAGCTCCGGATGTTCAAACTTATAGAAGAAACAAATATTTTTTCTGGGTAAAAAATTCTAATAGGTGGGAGAAAAAACTGTGAGCTAACGTCGCTGAAAATAAGAGTTTGAACTTTAAAATTATGAAGCATATCGATAAGGAAAATGTTCGAACTTGGTTAAATTTGAGGCAAGTTCTAGGCCTATAAAGAAGTAAAACTGAAATTATTTCTAAGCAAGAACTGAATTGAGAACTGAAATTATTGTAAAAACTGAAATTGAAGTATAACTGAAATTTTTGGAAGAACTGTAATTGAACTAGAACTGAAATTGAAGACGTCCGAACTGAAATAGAAGTAAAACGAAAATTATTTGCTGAAGTAAAATATCACTGGTTGGAGATAAGTCCTCTTCTCATCATTAGCATATTTTCACACAGTAAGACATATAAATGCCAATCTTCCTTGGGCTAACTCACCTCAGTCCATATATTATTGGCTACAGCTATGGAAGGTCACTCGTCTTCAACTCCACACCACTTCATCTCTTCACCAGCCACAACTAGCAGACTGAGATACGATTGGTTGACTTATACGGATCATACATTTAAGTAACGAATATACTCAATGGGGAATAGGTAAGCAGAGAAGTATACATCAACCAGGTATCAACATCGGTTCTCTCTCTTCATATAAGTAGGAAGCAGAGAAGTTTACATCGACCAGGTATATCGTCATCAGTTCTCTCTCTTCATAACACTTTATCGTCTAAGTAGGAGGCAGAGAAGTTATATATCATCACCCAGGCATATCACCGAGGTTCTCTCTCTTCACAAAATCTTTATCATCTAAGTAAGGATACGAACGGTGTTTAAGCGGAAGGATAGAAGTTCTTACTAACGAACTAATATCTTGAATATCAACCTAGAACATAACTCGAGTTTATTGTTCGATCGGTTATAAGAGAAGACGGTCACGAATAATTAAGGCTATAATATAGAAGTTTATATCTACGGACTCGTTTTCATTCTAACCTAAGTCTCTCCCTCTGTGAGTAAGTAATTGTTTCCCAGACACTTAAAAGATCCCATAAAAAGGGTTTCTCTAAGCCCTGATTCTTAGCTAGAATCTTAATTACGAAAGGTCTACAGGTAAACATTGCAGCAAAGCAATTAAGGTCTTTTGCAAATAAAATTTAATTTGCCTCTCGGTTGGTGCGATCATCGGGAAATTTGTATTAGAGGAACGTTAAATTTCCAATATGCTTGGGTAGATAAACACTGTTTAAACAGTAATCCACGGTACGAGAACTGATTTCGGCGTACACCATGTAGTCATCGTACACCTGGTCGGACGTATTACTCCAAAGCAATCACTCGGTCCAAAACCATCTACAACGCAGTCGCACCAAGATCTCGTGGCACTCCTTCAATTTGTTTATTGCGTTACCCGACGAACATCTCAATACTCGTCTGCATGTAACTCTCTCTATAATGTAGGTCTTATCCGTTCGTCTATAGACTCTATATAGAGTTGTCCTGCTCTAGCTCTCTAACTCTCATTCTTACTCAATCTCTTTCTCTATGTCTATCTCAGTCTATCCGTCTGTCTGTCTGTCTGTCTGTCTGTCTCATAGTCTGTCACTTCATCTCACTCTCCATCTTACTGTCTCTCTTACTTGCACTCACACTCAGTGTCTGTCATTCTGTATGTCCCTCCTTACTCCCTCTCCATTATCTGTTTCATCCTGTCTCTTCCTAATTCGTTCTGTTTAGTCATCACTCCATCTTTACTCTGATTGCCTTTCTTGATCTCGCTGACTCTGTCTTAACACTTTACTTCTATTGCAGCTTTAAATGACACCAATACTAAGAGTTTGCAGGAAACGACTTTCGCAAACAATGACGCCACCCCGTGACCCACCCATTATCCGCAGTTTCCATAACTCCCCAGTCCTTCTCCTGCCTTGGATTAGCCTGTTCATCTTGCGGGATTAACCGTGATGCGAAGTACGGTACTAGGACGACATTCAAATAAAACTAATTAATCCGACCCAGTATAATCAGGTCTGAAAGTGAGCCGAGTCTGTCCGGGTCCCAAACCCGGCGTTCATTTTTGGCACTTGAATAAACACTGATATCTAGCACACTCTGGCCCAAAGAGATTCCGCAATTTTTCAAACTACTTCCAGCCCTGAGTATAATGTGTTATGCATGAAACAATCATTGCTTCAGGAACCAGCTTGACTGAAATAACTGCACGTACTCTCGTATTGTTATTAGCGACTGTTCATTAATCTAGCGCCACTATAATTACCATGGCGAAGTATCAATCGATGGTGCTGAGCATTGTGAGCAATTTGTATAAAGGACTTGCTTTAGTTGCTTGAGGTCCATGCACAACAAGCGTCGCGTCGAAGGAGATGCGAACCCTAACCCTATTTCAAGCACCCCTCAGCACCCCCTAGTTGCGCCACTGTGTAGAAATTGTCGAACTTAGCCTACAATAAAAACAGTTTATGGACAACCTCAAATTCGATATCTGCTTAGTTCAGTCAAGATGCCCTCGATAATTTGCTAAATAAAATAAGCAATAAGGCGTATTCAAACCGGATAATTTATTTCAATAATGACTCCAAAAGGAGAAAAAAATTGTTGTATCTAAAATCCTTCATCAATACATCTTCGCATTGTAAGTTTACATTGTACATGCAGTCCTAGTATTTTTCCTTACAAACACTGCAGTACAATAACCAGCAAAATCTCGTGGGAACTTTGAGATTCTCGACAAAAAATCTCGCGGTAAGCTCTACAGTCTCGTGGTAACATACAAAATCTCGTGTTGCCACAAATACAATGCAAAATTGATATAAGCACGATATTCGAAATCAGAGTTTTGAGTCCTACCATGCACACATTCCATACTTGTGTATATACACTATATAAGGCACATTGCAAAAAAACTTCACACTTCACCAGTCCGCTTAACATAGGACAAAGAGGACAACCAGACAGCACGAGGTCACGCAGAGGACACGAAGTACAGAGGACATAAACAAGACATGGGAAGTCCACAAAGAGGCCAGAAGGGACACGGATAACGGGGAAGAAGTACTATGAATAGTAATGAACACAATTCTCAGTAAAGGTCACTCAGATTACCATAATCTGCAGTATTAAAAATCCAGGCATTCAGCAAAGTATGACAGTCCGTTTGAAAACTGAAGTTTCATAGGCCGCTTGAATATTCCACATTTCACCATAAATGTTACAAATTGTACAAGGTAGAAAATTTTACATTTTTTATACAAAAATTAATGTCGAATAAGGCAGAATAAACTCCTAATAATAATACTATTTACAACACATAATTTTGAATTTCAAATTTAATGCACCACTGACAATAATTTTAAAGGCAAAAATGAACTCAATAGTCTATGAGACAAAGAATTCAAACAGATACAAACTAGGTCCACATTATTTTGATCGAAAACAACAACAGTTACTGGCAAATGCCCACATATACAATATACAATGATGCAGTTTTCACAATGCACTGCAATTAACAACAGAACCAAAGTTTAAACCTCTTTAGAAATATAATTATTAAGCATGACACTAAGCATTTAAGCATAAGCATCCTATCAATGTTCTTTGCTGCTGAACAAAGTTCTCTCACTCACTCTCTCTCTCTCTCTCTCTCTCTCTCTCTCTCTCTCTCTCTCTCTCTTCTCTCTCTCTCTCCCTCTCTCTCTCTCTTTCTCTGTCTCTCTCTCTCTCTCTCTCTCTCTCTTCTCTCTCTCTCCCTCTCTCTCTCTCTTTCTCTGTCTCTCTCTCTCTCTCTCTCTCTTTCTCTCTCTCTCTCTCTCTCTCTCTCTCTCTCTCTCTCTCTTCTCTCTCTCTCCCTCTCTCTCTCTCTTTCTCTGTCTCTCTCTCTCTCTCTTTCTCTCTCTCTCTCTCTCTCTCTCTCTGTCTCTCTCTCTCTCTGTCTCTCTCTCTCTCTCTCTCTATATATATATATATATATATATATATATATATATACATCACCACATATTCCAAAAGTAAGAAACTAGATGCTAAATTTCAGCACAGCTCTTTTACTTTACATTATAGAGCTTTGACACATTACCATGCAATGCAAAGTTTGTAGTTTTAGCATGCTATGCAAACACCACGTCATGTAATTATATTGGACAACTATTTGTGCACATTTTTCTCTACTGCCAAGTTTTATAAACCAGTGCCAGCGTCAGCTAGGAAGCGAAAGGTGAGTTGAATCCATGTCCAAGGTCTTATAATAGTAATTAGCCTACCGTTAGCTAAATGGTGAGAAATGAGTGTCTCCCCTTTGTCAATGGGCACATCAAGTCTAGTCAAGTTTTTTGATCCCATCATCAACGTACAATAAATTGTGATCACATACGACACATAGTATAATAAAAAATAACATGCATGACTTACACAGTGGTGCAATGAGAAAATTTGCTAGGAAATTAAGTCATGTGAGCCAGCAGATTTATCAAACAAATAGCAATCATAGCAAAGGATTGGAAACAACAGACCCGCTAAGAGGGACCTATTTAGCTAGGTAGCATTGAAAAATTAACAAAAGGCTTTCAGAACGATAGATCTGGAAATCACAAACTTTAGTAACAACAATAACTGTTACAGAAAGCACAAGAGTCAAATAAGCAGTGGCGTAGGCAAGGGGGGGTTTCGGGGGTCAAAACCCCCCCATTGGCTCCGGAAAAAAGATTTTTTTAAGGTTATTTCTCCATTTAAGTAAGAAAAAATAGCAAAAAACAGGGTTTCCGGCCATAAAACCCCCCCATGAAAAATTCCTGGCTACGCCACTGCAAATAAGAAACTTAACTAACTTAACTAACAATTAACTAACTTAACTAGCAATTAGTTAACAAAATTAATATCTACATATTTCAGTTATCTAAGCATTAAGCACCTAATAAATCTCCGATACATTGACCCATGCGTCTGAATATTTAAACAGCACATTCTCGACCTCTCTAAGGTCAAAGGTATTTATTATCTATACAAATGTGGCGAATAACCTATAGGTGTAACTCGTATGCTTAAACTTCACTTGCAGATTATCATGTTCGATGCACTTCTAACATGACTTAACGAGATTTGAATCCTTAATGCACTTGATTGTTAGATCAACATGAGCCTGCTCCGGCATTGAATGAACACTCTGAGAAATGATGTCATTCGAGTATTTATTTAGTAGGCTACCTCTTCAAGGAAAGTACTTGCTATTCAGGTATGATATAGAGAAAACAATTGGAAATCGACTAAACTCAGAGTTGAGCACAATATCACAAGATTTCCCTGCAGATCAAAATCAAATATAAACCCAGTTACACAGTATTTTATGGTAGGCCTACTGTGCGTGCGTTTCTTGGGTAAAAAAATTGCTGTAAAAACGCAAACTTTAACTGCATGTGATATAGGAATGGAGGCCATTCAGTGCACTAATTTCTGTTCTATCTTAATGGTTTCGACTAGAGAAGGCTAAGCTTGTCGGCTTTGTCCTTGCAGCCAAAGTTTCGTTATGTAATGCTCCTTGAGAGGTGGCAGGACGGTGATAACTATCTCTGAGCATCATTCTTGGCAGCAATGGCAGGAAGTTCTTGTCACGTTGTTATAGGACGGACATTGTCGTGCATACAGCACAATTTTGTTCCAGACTCATCCATCGAAGGATACAATTTGGATCACTGAGGATTGTCCTGAATGGCACTCTATCAGCTTGGCGGGTCAGGGGTCTGCCGACCGGGTCACCAGTAGAAGGAAACCCAAACCCTGGCCGCCTCACTTGCCAAACAAACTGTTCCATCTATTCCCGTTTCCCTTTGCTCAGAAATACCCTCCATGTCGCAGGCGCATGTAGAATGACAGTACAGTGAAGCCATCGTGGTACCACAGAGTGGCACATACATGTCCAGACAGGCCAGTTAATGTTAGAAACCGGAAAAGACTTCGGATTCACAGTTTTAAACTAATTATAAAACTTGTCACATAAAGCAGACATAGTTAATGGACCAGATATCTAATCACAAAAGATTGACTGCAATTAGTAACCTGTATGGTGAATACTTTTGCTGCAAAGTTAATCGACATGCATACAGTCATTAGACCGGTTGTCTAATGAACGACTTTTGCGACGGCGTAACCGTTTTCTCTGTTTCAATTTCTTTCTTCTGGTGGCACAATGAAATAGATGCCCAGGTCACAGGCACAGAGCTATCTGCGTGAAGAGAGACAAGCTTGTCGTCTGAGTTGCTGTGGGAAGATCCGTGAGGGTCAGTCACCAATGGTCCGCCACAAGAAATGTCTGTTGCAGGTTTTCCACAGTTTGGGTAAATCGGGTAGTCATCAACAGGCGTGTGTCGCTGTTCGCCGAATGGTAAGGGCTGCAAAAAGAAAATAACTTTGTGCAGCTAAAGACCTACTCGAAAGCTCTGTGAATAGTTCTTTATGTGTGACAGCACTATTTTTCAAACCTGGATGGATGAATGGATGCATGAGTATGAAGACTGGTGGACGGATGAATGAATGAATGAATAAGTGAATGAACAGTTAGATAGGTGGATGGACAGGTAGGTAAGTTGATGGATGGTTGGAAGAATGGACAAAATGAATGGATGGATAGTGGAATAAGTGAGTGGGTACTGGAAAGATGACTCAATGAATGGCAACTATTAAGCAGCAAAGCTAGGTGCATGTATGGATAGGTTTATTGGTAGATAATCGGTTGGAAATTTCCAGTATCTACCCATCCAATCCATACATAAGTGGGTTGCTGCACCAGTTCGCCGAGTACCAATGTCGGTCCGTGGAGAAGAGGTAAAAACAAATTGTAATTATTAATTTATTTATTTGAATTTGTGAAGTTATTCTAATTGTTGTCCAAATTAATTCAAACTTCTGTCACAATTTTAATATAGCCTAGACAAATGTGTCTGAACTAATTAAAAAATGAGCAAACGTAAGCAAGCCTATAATATTATATGGACTTTTTTTAAAATAAGCGAACAGTGAAAGAGCGTGACTGCTCAGACACTTTCATCGCCGAAAAATTATACTAATTCTGAGCTGGCTTCCCGTTCGAACGAAACATTGAAGCACAAAATGTATAGGGATATCAATTTATAAATATTAAATGCTGTTAGCGATATGTTTTAATTACTGAAACAAATCCCTAATTATCAATAGTCTTATAACAGTCATTTCAAAAATAATAATGCGTCATTTTTGTTTGTGCTCGCCATTTAAGTTAGCGGTCCGCGAGCTTCAACAAAAATGATTCCTTGTCCGTGGCCTGCAGAAGTTTGAGAACCACAATTGACTAAAGCAATCAAACGGGACACCTGTTTATATTGTGTTCAATTTGCTTTAATAAGTCTGGCCATACTTCAAACCTGATCCGAAAACATGCACGCCCCAGTTTTCAATCCATCTGTCAATGCATCCGTTCATCAATACTTCCATCAGGTAATCTACCCATCAACCCATACATTCAAACAACAGCACACCTGTCTAGTCTTTAATGCATCCATCAATCTATCCATCAACCCATTCTCACGGAATGCATATAGGCCTATTGCTTACACTTTCTAGAGGGCAATAGAGTTTGGTTCGCATATCCTGTCGGTCATCCTGTTGAATATGAAGTGTCGCGGCAAACACTTCTGGCTTCCCTCCATTGGTCATCCGTGACCTCTGCCAAAACTTCGCCTCCACAGACCCATGCTCCAATCGGTTGAACCATCCAAACTCCTAAACAGAAGTAACAGCAACGAAGGCAACTATGTGCACAATACAACTGTACATATAATATAGTTCTCGTAAAACTCAGTGAAAGGTACATTGGAATGCACTTTTTGTGAAGTCCATAGTCATGATCAGAAACGTTAAAAGAACTGATATTGATATCATCCATGCGCACAGATCGTGGTGTACGGCTAAAGACGGCAAAATTAATACCAAATGACAGACCTATAGTTATTTGCAACAACTTCAAAAGATTGTTAGCCTGCAGGGTGCTAGTCCACTAAGTCCAGCATGGTGGGTTTTGCTTGTAAGCAAGATAAACACAGGTTTCTATAGCCATTATGAGTGAACGGTGAACGGAAATCCACCAATGGAGAGCCCAACTTTTAAACAGTCCTGCGGGCAGGCTTCACAGTTGTTCAGAGGAAACTGAGGCATATTTTTTATAATACGTTCGTCCAAGGAAATCTAATACAATAAGAAATAAGTAAATAAACATTTATGGGAATAATGCTGTATCATACTCCCATTGACTTTGTATCTGAGCAGAGGCTCTTCTGCATCCGTATAAATATAGAATAGGCCTATATATCTTCATCTAGGCTTATACATTTACTTGCCTAGTCATTTATTTGTTTACTTAAGTTTCTTATCTATTTACATGTACTTATTTCTCATTGCTTTTTATTGCTGCTACAAAGTCAACATAACATATAATATACTCAATCCTAGGCAAAAAATGCAAGTGACGAATTTGGGAGTTCATCCACTATGTAGGCCAAACCCACAATCGTCAGCTTACAGATCTACGGCATGGCAGTATAGACGACATGTATATTTATTAGGCTACATGCATGAGATGAGGCGATTGAGGCCGCATTGAGACTGTAGAAGTCAAATCATTCTGCTCACCTCAGTGTCCAGATCTCCATGTATGACCTGACCGTCTGTCCACTTTATCTTACTGATCTTTACCAAGACCGATTCACCCGGAAAGAGACCAAATTCAACGCCATCCAACCTCTTGTATCCGTCCATCTCATAAAGTCGCACTACTTCCATCTGAAGCAGAAGACAAAGATCACTTTTTTATTTATTCATTTATTTATTTATTCACCCTGTGATGGAAAAATAAACCTGCTAAGATGATATTCATGTTTATTATTTAAAACTGAGAAACCAGAATACGATCATAATGCTATTGTAGTAACAGATGATAACAAACATTTATTTTAGCCTTTAGATAATGCCCTTTTATACCGGTAGGCCTACCTCTATCAGGCACTCCTTGTAATCTGAATTATGTTAGAGTTTGTTATGATACCAATTGGAGATTGAAAGGTTCCTGTAATAACAAAATCGAGATTTTACTGGCCTTCTGGTCACCACCATCATCGCCATCTAATAATTTAGTCAATTTTTATGTCTCACCAGTGTCTGCTGTGAAGCATATTCCAGACATCCCATCAACACACGGACCTCAAACGTGCAAGAATTTGGCCCAAAGTCGGTCTTCAGAATGATATACGCCTTCGCTTTCTTGGTCTCTGTCTGTACTGTATTATGAATCTGTAATGTATTATTCGTTACTATAAGGCTATTTTCTAGAAGTAGGCTAAGTTAATGCCTGCCTCTGAGCGACCTATCTTTACTTTCAAATTTTAAACAGTATTCGCAGGTCTCTGCCATAAGTATGTTTAAGTTTATTTACTCTGTAATAAATTTTAATTGCATGGCTTAACTGCTTAGAATTTTCGTTCGCAGAGCTTCGAGTAACATTTAAAAAATAATTTTAAATTACTTCATATCTAGTGAGACTCTTATCTTGTTGGAAATAGGCACTGAGAAATGTGAAGTAAGCCCCCTCTCCCAGAGGTCTTCCCATTGTCAGTAATTATTTCAGCATGAAGTCGTAGACCAAGGCCGACGCGAGAGATTAAAAGGACGGCCGTCTCAAACTCATAGATTTCCAACTAGACCCGACAGGATGAATGCAACTGGTAAAAAAACAAGTACCAATTCTTGCATGCCAATTTGGCTGAACTGAAAATTTCACTATAGGCGCGAAAAAGGCGTGAGTGGCGCATCGTCTGGGAGGAGAGTCGGTCACATGCATAATTATATAGGTCTGTCACACGATCATCTTGGACTATGACGAAAGCAAGGAAATGGCAGAGTTCGAAACGAGCGATACTTATGCATCAATGAATAAACGAAATTATATATATATTTCTCCTTTTAGCAAAACTAAGTGGGTTTGAATGCAACCAACGAGTTGTTTACCGTTTCATGAAGTTCTATGGTAATAAAAAATACCGAGTCGCATGTAAGTTATACAGAACAGTTATCATTATTTTATTCACTTATTAAGCTCTAATAGGCCTAACTAGTGACCAAACATCGATAGAAAATTTGAACAAGGTCTTAGACTATGACGGACACAGATCTTGCTAATTAATACCTGATTAATAATAGGTAAATTATTAATGACTGGTGATTAATTATTAGCCTAATCAGTCAATTATAGCGACGATCGTGGTTATTAGCTAGATATCTCGTCAGCATTCACGAAGGCTGAGGTGTGAAGTGTACCATCATCTAAAATCTAAATTAACTTTAATTACCGTAAGATATACGAACCTCGACAGGTGTTTCACTCAGCGCGCCGTTTATTCCTGGTCGAACCGGTGGATGGACGATGGAAGTTACGTTCTTGCGTGATCCCGAGGTAGGACCTACGACTGCCTGTGCCTTTATCGTCTGCGAGCTTGTCCCACTGGTGCAGAAAGTTAAATGAAACGCACCTTAGTTTTGACGAGAGTGTAGCCTATACTAAAAGCGACCTGGAGACCAAGTTCAGCTTGTCGTTTAAAGAGTTCAACATCCTCAGCCCCAACCCCATTTGCAGAACATTACGTGGATTATTCTACATAATATTCATAAATCATAATAATATATAGGTTTCATTTGTCTTACTTATGGGTTCATGTAGGATATTGGTCCAACATGTAGACTATATGTCGCAGGGGGGGAAGAAATTGTTTGATAAACCGTGGAATTACAATTGGCAGAGAACTAGTAGCCCATAATTTATGCGTGCTTGTATTTATTACAGGTTCCAATTACACCTACACTACACACATATTCCACACCTCAACTAAATTACTAACTGGATAGTTGTGATAGTAAAGTAGTAATTAACAGTGGCGTAGCCAGGAATTTATGATGGGGGGTTTGGGAGGTCTTATGACCTGGCCGGATGCCCTTCCTGACACCAACCCAACAGAATTACAGTAAATAAAAAGGGAATAAAATAACAAAGGGAATAAAGTAATAAAAACAATTGTCACTACAATCAATTGTTTTGCTTTTTCTTATTTAAGTGGATAAATAACCTTTAAAAAAACTTTTTCCTGAGCCAAAACTTTTTCCTGACCCCTGAAACCCTCCCTTGGCTACGCCACTGGTCGTTTAACGAAAAGCTTACTTGACCATAACAGGGCCTGCTGGAACATAACCGTCTTCCATTTCATTGCTGTTAATTGCTGCCTTCGGCACGCCGTCATTTTCACTGGATTCCGAAGTTGCCTTCTTACGGGCTGTCTGGCTGCTGTCTGCACCGTCAATCTGCATGTAGGTGACATCATGTATTTCACTGGCCAACCCTCGATCCACTTCCGGGTAAATAAATCTCGATACAGCTGCACTCCGACTGTCTGGCCCTTCTGGCGGTGACACATCTTCGACACCACTGACATTCAGAGTTGAACTGACTTTGAGTTTCGTGTCCCCACAACTACAGAGCACCGATTCTTTTCCTGTAGGCCTACATAGTTTCCCAAGCGGTTCCTCTTGCTTGCGGTCGACTTCGACTTCGCTTCCACAGTCGTCTGTTGGATGGTGAAGGGTCTGGGGACGGGGCTCTGGTGCATCGTCACGTCTGGAATGGGTGTAGCGAACGGATGCCATCAACTCGGAAGGTGTTGGAGGCACCTCATAAATTGGTTCAATCTTGTCTTTGTCACTGCATGGTATGGCTGGTAACGTTCGCTGTAGAGTAGAGTTACGTTTTTCAGATATCTCAGTTTCACAGGTAGTCGGTGTTGTAGAAGAAGTACTTGGCAGCAGACTGCCACGACTGACGTGTTGGGCATCACTACACGTCTCTGTGAAGGTAAAACAAATTTGCAAACTCAAAAATTAATGAATGTGCTAAGATAAAAAAAATACCTCTGGCAGGGCCGTCGTATCAATTAGGTTCTGTAGCCTGTATACTGCCTACGAACTTTATAGGGGCCTACGAAAGTAAAAATTAGATATTGAAAGAAAATAATTTATCACTTGACCCGAATCTAGAAAAAGGAAAAACAAATTTATTTTAACTGGTTCCTACTGAATTACTGAAACCGTTTAAGTTGTGCTATTTAAAAACTGTCAGCCCCTTGATTATTCAGATAAAATGGTTGCAATTGTTAAGGCGAAAGACCGTAAAAGCGTTAAATCTAAAATCAAAACTGGGTGCGTTAATGAATCATGATCAAAAATGAGTAGGCCCTAGACTATCTCGGACCTACATGCGAGTGATGTAACGTCAAGAGATAATAATTTTATGAATGATTATGTGCCAATCTCTAATGAAGAGTTAGCATTGGAGGGCTAAATTGAATATGAAAATGCCTTAGAAAAAATGTTTGAGGAATGCTGATAATGCACGTTAGCATAAAAAATCCTCCGGGAAAAAGCTAGATTTCAAACAAAAGCACCGATAAACCCAGACAACGGCGAAAAAACCAAGATCTACGTGGACAAAGCTATGAGTGGCATTACTGAGCGGCAACGTCACTGAATATATATATATATATATATATATATATATATATATATATATATATATATATATATATATATATGCCTATGCCTATAGTATCTCTGTCTCTGTCTCCGTCTCTGTCTCTGTCTCTGTCTCTGTTTCTCTCTCTCTCTCTCTCTCTCTCTCTCTCTCTCTCTCTTCCTCTGTCTCTCTCTCTGTCTGTCAGTCTGTCTATCTCTATCGACCTATCTGCCTGCCTGTTTGTCTGTCTGTCTTTCTATCTCTCTGTTCTAAAAAAGCATATCGAGCAAAACATGTAACAACCCGAGTAATACAGACAGAAACCGTCATGCGCTGCTATAGTTTTCTCAAATTTATTCCTGAAGGCAAAGTCGGCAAGTCATACTTTGTCTAAATCACAGTGAGTCCAAAACAACTACCGTTTTCTTCAGGTTGGAGGTTTGTTGGAGGAGGAGGTCCACGTTTTGATTTGCGTCCATAGCCGAAACGTTGAAAGCCCTAAAATCAAAATAAAATAAATCTACACATGTACCTGGGACATACACTCATACAGTGTTTGTTCGCTAAATAAACACACTAACAGCTAATATAGATTGCTGTTCACGGGCTTATAATAATAATAATAATAATATTAATAATAATAATAATAATAATAAAAATAATAAAAAAATAAAAATAAAAATAATAATAGATCTAATAATAATAATAATAATAATAATAATAATAATAATAATAATAATAATAATAATAATAATAATAATGCTTTTAACTTTTTATAAGTCCCTGGGGGAACAAAGTACCTCAGGGAAAAAAAATAAATAATAATAATAATAATAATAATAATAATAATAATAATAATAATAATAATAATAATAGGGAGGACGGAAAGCGGCCGGACGGCGTGACGCTTATTCCCTGGTCATGTGGGAGATGTCTCACTTGGGATGTGACAGTGTCAGACATCTTTGCGGCATCGCATCTGGCAGCAACATCAGCAGGAGCGGGCGAGGCCGCAAACCAGGCAGCCGTCGCCAAAAGATCAAAGTACGCCGCAGTCACTCGGACCCATGCCTTCGTGGCGGTGGCATTGGAATCCGGCGGTTCTTGGAGCTCGGAGGGACTGGACTTTGTTTTAGACCTGGGACGAAGGTTGACCGAGGCGACTCAGGACAGACTCGAGACGAGTTACCTTCTTCAAAGAATCTCGGTGGCAGTCCAGCGGGGGAACGCCATCTGCTTCTCTTCCACATTGCCTTTGTAACAATGCTATAGGCTATAATCCGACAGTTGTACAATAATAATAATAATAATAATAATAATAATAATAATAATAATAATAATAATAATAATAATAATAATAATAATAGTAATAGTAATAATAATAGTAATAGTAATAGTAATAGTAGTAGTAATAGTAATAATAATAATAATAATAATTTGGCCTTTCGAGGCACTTTAGCTGACCGGGTTCTAGAGGCGATGTAACAATAGCCACTGACTGCTTCCATAGTTTTTTGTGTAATTCCTGTTATACTAATGTTTTTTTTTTGAAGATATTAAAAGGAATAATAATAATAATAATAATAATAATAATAATAATAATAATAATAATAATAATAATAATAATAATAATAATAATAATAATAGTTTATTCAACAATCCAGTTGACAGACCGCAACCGGTTACAGTGTACAATAATTAGGCTATGTAGTTTAAACAATTTACATGAACTCAGATTACAGAATACACAAATCTTAATTATACTAACAGAACAAACAGCCTGCAATAATCGGCGCTTATTATACATGTAGCAGCCTACAAAGTAAGTCCGTCATATTATTATGGCGTTCGAATTCGTTACCTCTCGCTCTCTACGCCAACGTGTTATCTAATGCACAACTTATGATGATGATGGACCTGCTGCCGATGCTGCTGGTCAGGGCCGTAGCAACAATGAACGTGGCCCCCTCCGAACATATATGTCTGGGGCGGCGGGGCCCCTTACAATGCAGAAACTGGTAGCCTTTGCGATGCCTACGTAATTCCGCAACGTGCTTATTCTAAGTAATTTCGTTTCATAACTATTATTAAGCTCTAAATCTGATATTATTATTATGCTCTGTGAAATTTTCTAGAATTAGCATCAAAGTGCCCTGATCCAGTACTGCATATCTGAAAATCCGTTGCATTTTCAGCGTTCAAAACTTGGCTCTTATAGGACCTTTATAATGCAGAAATTGGAATGCGGTATTTGTATTTTATATAATAAAATTATAATAGATATTCATAATTTTTTATGTATAGCCTACAAGGCCCTACATAGGGCGCTACAGTGTACATGTATTCCGTACTTACTGCTGCTGAAGTTTTTCTGACAGTATTTTCCAGCATGGATTGTGCAACAGCGTCAATAAATTTCACTAACCTATAGCTACACCTTACATTTTTTGGCCACTTTCGGGGCCCCCTTTCTTGCGGGGCCCCCTCCGGTCGGAGGGTATGGAGGGCGGTCGCTACGCCTCTGCTGCTGGTGTTGCTGGTGTTGCTGTTGTTGATGGTGATGGTGACGATGATGATGATGATGATGATGATGATGATGATGATGATGATGATGATGATGCAACGGCTGCTGATGATGATAGTGATGATGAAAATGAGGAGGAAGAGGATGTCGATGATGATGATGGTATTGGTGATGCTGATGAGGTGAGGATGATGATTAAACACTCTTCCGTAGCTATTTCTCACTTCACTTTTAATTCCTGAGTCGAATTTTGGTGACAGTTTGACTGACCTTTCTTTTTTCGAAGCCATCGTAGTTTTCTCCTTTTCCTAAGTGGGATAGTTTGGAACCTAATTTCAGCACAAACAAAACCTCAAACTGCAGTTTATAAAATTTTTATTCGAGTCAATTAATTAGGCCCACTGATAAATTTGTTGATGATCACCAATTATAATTATTAGTCTATCGTATACTATTCTGAAATTTCAGTGTGCTTTACTTTGATTACGTAGCACTGAAGACGAGGAAGAAGTAATTTTGTGTAGTGATTTTCTGGACCTATAGTACCGCCCAAAGGGATAATATTGCTATCAAGTGCGTCTTTGGTGCATCATATTATGATTCTAATCTGTTGTCGATTTAATCTAATGTAATCGTATCTGTACATTAACAGCTCAATTGTCGTAATCCTGGAGGCATTAATAAATCAATTAATGCAGCAACTATGCACGGACCCGTTAAGATGAGTGGATGTCAAAAGATTCGTTGCTCTGGGAATAAAATATTAACATGAACTCACAAAGCAGTCTATGTACCCAAGAAAAATAGACAGCCGACAGAAAGGCAGACAGGAAGACTAGCAGACAGACATCCTTGCTAAATGCTCAGGCCTACATACATACATACTGACGTACAAAGTGCATACATACCTACATACGTAGGCGTAACAGACAGACAGATGACAGACAGACAGATAGGGCATAAGGGGTAGGGTTGGCTAGGAGGTAGTTGAAATTGCCATCATCCCCAATCCTATGTGTAAGTCCCGTAAATCCAATCGTAGTCTCATTCCTTGACTAAACATCATACAGTGCGGGTGTTAGCCTGTTAGGGCCCTTCCCGGTTGGAGGGTGGGAGCTCAAGTTTCAAGGAGCCTCCAAATTTAGCTGGTCATTGAGCCTATTATTTTGTGAATCCTTATTTATAAACTTGAGGAACCAAACCAGGGTTCAGACTTCAGATGCCACAACAGTCTGACACTGCCTTAACAAACACGACAAAAATATTAAATAAAATTATTGATTTTGGGTATAAGTAAATATACGCACATAACTTAGTAAAGTCATTTGATCTAGCTGACTCCGCCAGTGGAGTCTGCTTTCTTAAGTACATCGTTTCTAACGTACCGGTACTCTAATCCCTACTGGATGCGCAGTCCAAAATAAAGCCGAGTTTAGGTCCCAGAACTAAACTTGTGCAAGCCATAAATGTTCTTGAGACGTGCCTGGCATCAGGTTTGCAGGAGGCCTCCAAATTTAGAAGTGTACCTATGTGCAACTGTAGAAACATAGGTCTATGTTAACCAGATAGCATGCAAGACAACAGTAAACGACGACTTTCCAAGACTCATTACAGGCGAGTAATCAATCATTTAATCAATTTACACATAAAGCCATCTTCGGCTTTGAGGTCGACTCCTCCATAGATCATAAATTCATAAGCGTCTATATTGCAATAATCGATTCTTAAGGCGAATGAATTCTGAGATGAGTTAGAGCCGGACCATCTGTTGACTTAACTAGTTCTGTTGCTGGTGAAAGGGATTGCTAAAGAGAATTGAGGTCGTTCACGAGCGCAATGCAAGCTTATCTTTCATAATTGTTGGGGACCTCAAGTGCATGAGTTCTTTGAAGCGGGGTCTCGAGTAGGCCTAACATGGAGGGGATGCCTCAAGTACCCTAGCATCGACACTGATCACATAGATTAAGGACGTCACAGGCCTTTGTGTGGACGGTGGACCTACATGTGTCTGTGTCTTAGACTTAAGCCTTTAAGCCTCTAGGCCTATCTAGGTTGTCTGTCTGGACAAAACGGCGAAATATATAGAGGTCAATTATTTTTACTAAGCACGGCGTACGTTGACATACTACTACAGTAGTTGTAAATCTCATGCATGATTTCTATAGCGCCACTTCAAGAGAACAATTCAGAGGGCTGACAAAGACCGAGATGACATCAGCAATTTTATTAACCATGCAGATCGTATCTATCCAGCAACCACACATGATGACGCAGCTAATTGCCACAATTCCGCAGAAAATCAAATTTGCGAAGATGTTGAAACAGTAACTGTTGTTGGAAGTGACACATTCAACGATATAAAATGTTGAAAATTGCTGAGAAGGTAAAGCAGATTTACGCTTACCCATTGTTATTAACAAAATACAAAAGTGAAAGTATGATCGAGCAAAGACGAAAACCCAGCCTACCCCTACGTACGGCATTGGCCTACAGGCTAGGCTATAGGCCTAATTGTAAAAACAAAGATGATGAATGACAGGAGCCGAAAGCGTTGCTGGTTTGAAGATTGTACGCGATACCCACAATACTGACAAGATTTAAAAACTTACAAAATAATACAATACACTAACATACATTATATAAATTACATTCACTCAAATCGGGTTGCTTTTGACGTGTGCAATGGTCTAATAAAAAAGCTCAGCTGCCACGTCAGCCATCTAGCGAAAGGACAACTGCGGCATGCTGGTTACATCATGCCAGCGTTTAAGAGCGCTGTGGAAATTCCATGGGTTGTTGAAATAGTCTACGAAAGATTATAATTATATAGTCAGATAGAAACTAGAAAGTATGGTGCCAGCGGCGGTGCCAGCAGGGCCGGATTAAGGCATGTTCGACATGTTCGGCCGAACAGGGGCCCCCACACTTTAGGGGCCCCCCACACATGCGAAAACAAACATTTTTGATGAAAAAATTGATATATTCTGAGGAAATGTCGACCAAACGACTAAAAAAGTCACCAGATATTTCGGCCGAAGATCTCCCCAAAATTTTCCGAACAGGGCCCCCACATTTCTTAATCCGGCCCTGGGTGCCAGACATTCTTTTGCAGCCAGGGCATATAATAGCCAAAGCAGCCAAGGCCGTAGCCAGGGGGGTGTTTTGGGTGTTTGAACACCCCCCGAAATGGAAAATGTGAAAAATAATAGAATGCATTTACGAGCACATGGTGTAAAAACCATGAAATAAAACCACGAAAACACCCCCCGAAATGGGAAAATGTAAAAAAAACATAATGCCGGATGACTAAAAATGGAAATTGGTTACATTTTTTGAAGATTTCGGCCGGATGACTTAAAAAAGGTCATCAGTTTTTGGGAATGGAAATTGATGAAACACCCCCCGAAATCAAATCCTGGCTACGGCCTTGAAAGCAGCCACGCAAGTAAGCTAACCAGTAAAACAAAGAGTTAAAGTCCGAACGAGGGAAATAACAAATTGCGACGCTATAGAACGTAGCCGTATTTTTTACCGTCACAGCGAGCAGCGATTTGACAGAAATTGAATCGTCAACACTTCCAGATCGTCATCCTCAGAGTGACACAAATCGATCGGTATTGCAGGTTGTCTGTTCTGTTATAAGTTAAGATTTATGTCTTCTGTGATTTGTGTTCTTGTGAATTGTTTCAATTGCATAACTATACACTGTAACTGGTTGAGGTCTGTCAACCGGATTGTTTCAACAAAGGAATATTATTATAGAATGTTTGGGGGAAAAAAGCAAACAAACAAAACCATTAGTCAACATAGAGGACAACTTAAACGCCGAAAAAAAGAAATCCTGCAACAATATAGACGATTAGTGGGTTTATGAGTCATATCAAACTCAGCACATTGTACACACAACTGATCGAGGACGTGACCAACCAGTAACACGTAAAAGCTGAACACAAAACTGAACCAGTAACCAAATATTCGGCTGGACAACCCATAGAAGCCTGAAGTTTAATGAACATAGGCCTACATTTATTATTAACCTTCACTTCAAGATATAACATATCGTTATTATTATATTTTGACGTTGTCGCTCGTCTCATTTTGGAACTAGTCCATCAGTTGACATAATAATTATGTCAAAAGATGGACTCACCTATAGTTCCAAAAGAAGAGGAGCGAGAACGCCAAAAATCTAGTAATAACGTAAAAAAGCAACAAGAGTGATAAACACGTAACTGTAAAAATCAGTAGGTAAAACAGAATGAAGGGAAAGAATATATGCTGAGGAAGTAGTGGGAACTAGAGAATGTAGCAATGAGTAATGGATGAAAGGAACGAGAATGTACAGGAGGGGCATGACCAAGTACAGCAGCTAGAGCAGCAATTAAGGTATGGTGTAAACAATAAGCAATCCAAGGTGAAACTAAAAGATTAAAAAGAACAACAAGAGCGGCCGCAGTAGCCAGGTATCCGGGAGGAGTAAGGAAATAATTTGAGGGTACAGAAATGTCACCAGTTGGATCAATGATGGAGCGAAAAGATTGTAAGCCTACTTGGAAACATACAACTGTGTCTGCTACAACTAGTGTTGAATTGAATGCGACGGATGTATGCCAGGGTGTATTTTGGCAGTGAACAAAAAACAACATCCGAGTAGTTGTTTATTATACAAGGGAGCCTGAGTAGGCTCTATGCCTATATGTAACTGTTTGATGTTGCAGCCAAATAACGGTTGACTATTGCTGATCGTGCAGGCTACGGCTCACGTAACGGCACTAGCATCGTGGTTATGCTGAGTGAATATATAGACATCAGTGCTGTCTAACTGCATAGCCCATAGATGCAAAGTAGACCTATCTGGATGTCTATGCCTAGCCGCAAGGCGCTCGTCGTAAACAGCATCATCATCGGTATTTATCTGTGGTTATGCCAAACGACCAGGGTGAAAGCATTATCAGGTTAGGCTACATACATGTACATGCAACATATGGAGGATAACTCGCAATGCCAAAACACAGGATTAAAATGAAGTAGGCTAGAGGCTAACAGACATAAAAATGGAAGGGCATAGAAATAGACTGTATTGATAACTGGTAGGCTAATGGACAGTAATAGCCGTATAAAAGCTGAGGATAACACAACGAATATAATGCCATGCATTGACCTATGTGAATAAAACCGTAAGAAAACACTTTGAAATCCGACAAAATCTAACAATAATGAACACAAAATAACACCGCAGAAAAATACGTCAAGAATAGAAAATAACCACTGGGCGATTTGCATACAACGTAGGACTATACGTGATACAATCGAACAAAGGCAAGACACACCTGCGAATGAAATAATACTGAAAATAGAACAAATAAAATCGAAAGATAAGAAAAGACAACCACATTGGTTAGGCATAGATTTAATGTTGTAGACGCTAAAATTTACCCTCGGATAACGATAGGGTCTATAACTCTCTCTCTATATATATATAAATTACGAAGTGAATATAATATAAGAAGATATATAAAGAAAATAAACAAAACAATTATTAAAATTAGTAAAATTTTGCGCGATTAGTCAAATCATTTAGCTCAGAACTGTAACTGTTATATGCGTGAGAGTTTTCATTCCTAGCATGCATACATTCCATACCTGAGTAGGCCTATAGCGTATACACTGTATAAAGCACATTGCAACACGAGGTAATGCAATATGCAGAGACATGAAGTACAGAGGACATAAACAAGACATGAGGAGGCCACACACAGAGGCCAGAAGGGCCATGAATACTGAGACATAAGTAATATGAATATAATTCTCACTAAAGGTCACTCAGATCAGTATAATATGCAGCATTCAATATCCTGGCATTTAACAGAGTCAAAATAGTCCTAGTTTGAAAACTGACGTTTCACAGATCGTTTGAATATTTCACGTATCACCATAAAAGTCTCTCAATTTTACAAGGTAGCAATTTTTCCACAATTATTGTGAAATAAGGCAGAATAAACTCGCAAATAATGAAGAACACAAGATTTTGAAAATCAACACACCTCTGCAATTTAAAGGCAATAATGAACTCATGCAACAAAGAATTTCAAAAGATACAAAATAGGTAATTTGATGAGAAAAGACAGTTGACAAATGTCCACATATACAATAATGAAATTTTCACAATAACAATATAGCCTAACCATCATGTAAACCTCCTTAGAAATATTATACGGATGGCACTAATTCCGTTGTAGATGAACGAAGTTCAATATATACAAATATATATTGCACATGCATTGAATGTAAGAAATGTTTGTTAACGTAGTTTATCTCTTTTACTTTTCGTCAGAGAACTTTGAAAAATTATCATGCAAATAATGTAAAATTTTCAGTTTTTTATCATGCTGTGCAAATACCACGTAATGTAACTATCTCAGTTAAACTTCTTGTGCGCATTTTTTGTTATAGCCAAGCCTTATAAATGGGTGCCAGCTACAGCTTGGAAATGAAAAGCACATTTATTCCATGTTCAGGATCTTAGGAATTACTCCACTGAGTCCACTATTAGCTAAAATGGAGAAAAATGAGCGTATACCCTTTATATCAATGAGTACATAACTACATATTTCAGTTGTAGAAGTTCCTTTAACAATTCTCCTATACATTAACCTTTGTATCTGAATATTTGTGTTGTACATCTTCAGGACCTCTAAAAAGTTAAGGGTATTTCCGAATAGCCCTGAGACAGCCTAGATGGAAGTACCGGTAGTTCTATACTTTGGCTTCGGTCCTACCTGTCTCATCGCACCCAAATGATCATCTCTGGTGACTCTATAATTCAGTGGGTCCCAGTTGTGTTGAGTGTTTCTCAAGACTCTGTCCTAGGCCGCCTTCATCCTATACACGGCTGGCATCCATCTCTTTTCCCTCTCTTTTCCCTAACAATTCTGCAACTGGCCACCTTTTCTCTGATGATGTACAAGGCTCCAATGACCTATAACCATGCTCTCCCAGTCTGCTCAAATCCTTCTTACAAGTCAAACTGAGTTTCTATCGTACGATCTCCATCATTGGATGTCTTCAAATCATCTTTCCTTGAACTCTTCCAAAAACCAGTTGATTTGTTTTTGCTCTTCCAGGCGGCTCCAAAAACTTTGACTTCGCTGTACTCTCTTAAATGTTTTCTCACTTCACCTTTTCGTCTAGTGTTCGAGACCTACATGTATATAGGTGTCACCCTAGATAGTTCTCTAACCTTTACTGAACACATTGCCAAGCCTACTCGCTCTTCTTATTTCCAGCTAAGGCGTCTTAGGCATAGGCGCAACCACGTCCTAAAAGTTGGGGGGGACCAAGGAACAAAAGAAATTTTTTAGTAGAAGTAATAATAGCGAGCGCGAAGCGCGCGAAACTGCGATTGCCGATGGCAAGAAGCCCCAAACGATTATGGGGTTTGGGGGAGCGTCGTAAGCTCCCCATCGGGGTCTGGGGCGGAGCCCCAGAAACAGAAGCAATTTTGAGCATTTGATGCCAAACCGAGTGCATTTAGGTTCTAGTTTACCTGAAATTTTGCAACGATGATATCGGAATAAAAGTACCTAAACTATCTCGATCTGTGAAAGTCTAAATCTAAATCAGTCAATCAATCTCTTAATGAGCCATATAGTAATTGACATTAGACATTGCTTACAAAAAATGGCGCAACTTCTGGGGATGCAAAGCTTCGCCCTACCCTAAAGGCACAGAAGTCATGCAATAAATATCCATTTATTTTAATATATAGGCCTACACATAAACTAAGACACAGTGGAACCAAAGAATGAGAATCATGAGTGCTCATTTCCGTCTAACCGGAAAAAGGTTAGAGATCTTTTTGGACTACTCTAGTATTATTAGAGAAAGCTATCTATCTTAGAAACGGTAATGCTATGAATCGATAATTTTTTAGTAAAGTTAAAAGAGGTGTGTAAGAGAAATCTATAATTGGAATTCTCTGTTTAAATAAATTATAGTTAATTTGTTTGATGAAAATAGTGTAGTAAAGTTAAAAGAGGTGTGTAAGAGGCATCTATGATTGGAATTCTCTGTTTAAAAAAATTATAGTTAACTTGTTTGATGATAATAGTTTAGTATAGTTAAAAGAGGTGTGTAAGAGACATTTCCAATTGGAATTCTCTGTTTAAAAAAAGTTAATTTGTTTGACGATAATAGCTTAGTAAAGTTAAAAAAGGTGTGTAAGAAACATCTCCAATTGGAATCTCCAATCTGTTAAAAAAATAATAGTTAACTTGTTTGATGGTAATAGTTTAGTAAAGTTAAAAGAGGTGTGTAAGAGGCATCTATGATTGGAATTCTCTGTTTAAAAAAATTATAGTTAACTTGTTTGATGATAATAGTTTAGTATAGTTAAAAGAGGTGTGTAAGAGACATTTCCAAATGGAATTCTCTGTTAAAAAAATAGTTAATTTGTTTGATGATAATAGCCTAGTAAAGTTAAAAGAGGTGTGTAAGAAACATCTCCAATTTGAATCTCCAATCTGTTAAAAAATAATAGTTAACTTTTTTGATGGTAATAGTTCAGTAAAGTTAAAAGGGTGTGTAAGAGGCATCTATGATTGGAATTCTCTGTTTAAAAAAATTATAGTTAACTTGTTTGATGATAATAGTTTAGTAAAGTTAAAAGAGGTGTGCAAGAGACATTTCCAAATGGAATTCTCTGTTAAAAACATAGTTAATTTGTTTGATGATAATAGCCTAGTAAAGTTAAAAGAGGTGTGTAAGAAACATCTCCAATTTGAATCTCCAATCTGTTAAAAAATAATAGTTAACTTGTTTGATGGTAATAGTTCAGTAAAGTTAAAAGGGTGTGTAAGAGGCATCTATGATTGGAATTCTCTGTTTAAAAAAATTATAGTTAACTTGTTTGATGATAATAGTTTAGTAAAGTTAAAAGAGGTGTGCAAGAGACATTTCCAAATGGAATTCTCTGTTAAAAAAATAGTTAATTTGTTTGATGATAATAACCTAGTAAAGTAAAAAGAGGTGTGTAAGAAACATCTCCAATTTGAATCTCCAATCCGTTTAAGAATAATAGTTAACTTGTCTGATGATATAAGTTTAGTAAAATTAAAAGATGCGTGTAAGAGACATCTCCAATTGGAATTCTCAGTTTAAAACAATAATAATAGTTAACCTGTTTGATGACAATAGTTTAGTAAAGTAAAAAGAGGTGTGTAAGAAACATCTCCAATTGGAATTCTCCGTTAAAAAATAAAAGTTAATATGTTTGATGATAATAGTTTAGCAAAGTTAAAAGAGGTGTGTAAGAGACATATCCAATTGGAATTCTCTGCTTTAAAAATAATAGTTTACTCGTTTGATGATAATAGTCTAGTAAATTTAAAAGAGGTGTGTAAGAGACATTTCCAACTGGAATTCTCTGTTAAAAAAATTATAGTTAATTTGTTTGACGATAATAGCTTAGTAAAGTTTAAAGTGGTGTTTAAGAAACATCTCCAATTGGAATCTCCAATCTGTTTAAAAATAATAGTTAACTTGTCTGATGATACAAGTTTACTAAAATTAAAAGATGCGTGTAAGAGACATCTCCAATTGGAATTCTCAGTTTAAAACAATAATAAAAGTTAACTTGTTTGATGACTGTATTTTAGTAAAGTTAAAAGAGGTGTGTAAGAGACATCCAATTGGAACTCTCTGCTAAAAAATAATAGTTAATTTGTTTGATGATAATAGCTTAGTAAAGTTAAAAGATGTGTGTAAGAGACATCTCCAATTGGAATTCTCTGTTTTATAAATAATAGTTTACTCGTTTGATGATAATAGTTTAGTAAAGCTAAAAGAGGTGTGTAAGAGACATCCGATTGGAATTCTCTGTTTTAAAAATAATAGTTATTTTGTTTGATGATAATAGTTTAGTAAAGTTAAAAGATGTGTGTAAGAGACATCTCCAATTGGAATTCTCTGTTTTATAAATAATAGTTTACTCGTTTGATGATAATAGTTTAGTAAAGCTAAAAGAGGTGTGTAAGAGACATCCGATTGGAATTCTCTGTTTTAAAAATAATAGTTATTTTGTTTGATGATAATAGTTTAGTAAAGTTAAAAGATGTGTGTAAGAGACATCTCCAATTGGAATTCTCTGTTTTATAAATAATAGTTTACTCGTTTGATGATAATAGTTTAGTAAAGCTAAAAGAGGTATGTAAGAGACATCTCCAATTGGAATTCTCTGTTTTAAAAATAATAGTTATTTTGTTTGATGATAATAGTTTAGTAAAGTTAAAAGATGTGTGTAAGAGACATCTCCAATTGGAATTCTCTGTTTTAAAAATAATAGTTAACTTGTTTGATGATAATAGTTTAGTAATTATATTATATTTAACTTGGGAATTTAAATTGTACGTTTTTATTACCTATTGTTAATTCGTTGTATAATAACGATGTTCTATGTCCCATTGTTCGTTTTCAAGAGGAGTAATAAACAAAATACTTACATACTAACTTACTTACTTTCCATATTATTCCCAATGTCCAACTGGAGGTTGACTCGAGCCTGAAGGAAACCTTTAGGGAATGTAGCAGAAGCCCGATTATGACGTTGTGGCGTTATTTATTATTATTAATCAGAAGTTTAACGACATCTTATAGCTACAAAGGCTGTTGACATCTTTACAGATTTTTAGCAGTGCATTCCACTTTTTTCTCCTCGCATTTTTTAAGTAGTAAGGTTGATATATCATTCTTTATACACGCAAGCAGCATATGCTCAGTTGTTTCAGGCAATTGGCATTTAGAACACTGGTCTGTTGTGCTTTTACCTAACACTTTCAGCAAAGTGTTATTAAGGACATGCCACATCCTAAGTCGGGTAATTTGAACTTCTTTTTTCGTGATGGAGTCCATTAATTTTATATCAGTTGTGACGTTGGGTGTTGGCAATGTTTTTAAAATAACCGGCAATACGTTAAAAGAGGTATCTTATCCACACAGTATAATGTTCGCAAACTATTCAACGTTGGCCTAAATAACTATTGGTTAGAGCTCGGATTGCCCGGGAATTTATATCATTAGAAATATGAACTTCATCTGCTAAAGTTTTCTTCCTCTAGAACTCTACTGACGTGTGTGTGTGTATACATGCCCTAACGATTAAACATGGGGGGTCAAATGCATGGGCCTTCCCCCAACGCCTCCATTGGGGGGGACCGTCCCCCTGTCCCCTCTAGGTCTCCGCCCGTGGTTTCACGTGCTTTCTGTGTGAGACGCCAACACTGTCGAGTTAAGATGTTGGCCTACAGGCAGGATTAAAACACTCTTGATTGAGCCTTAATGCTGAGAAGCTACGTTCTTAATATGCCAGTCTATATTGAAATGGCTATTAGCAGTAGTCGGTTGCAAAAGTCCCAAGCCTCTCGTCGAAAGGTGGAGGGGACCATTCGTCGAAAGTTGGGGAGGGACCATTCGCCAAAATTTGGGGGGACCGTCCCAAGCCTCCAAAAAGTTGGGGGGGACGCGTCCCGTGGGTCCCATAGGGTGGTTGCGCCTATGGTCTTAGGGCTAGTCGCAATTCTGTTTCATATTCAACCTTTACCTCTATTGTTCACGATTTCGTCTGTTCTCGGATTGACTATTGTAATTCTGTCCTTATTGGCCTGCCTAAGGTTCGGCTAGCACCTCTGCAGTCTGTACGCAATGCTGCTGCTAGGCTCATTGCCCCGTCTTCCTCGATTCTCCCACATTTCTATATTCATGGCTGAATAACTTCACTGGCTTCCACTCTCAGCTCGTATACAATTCAAAGTTCTTATTTTGGTCTTCAAGCCTCAATTTGGTCTTGCATCGAAGTATCTTTGTGCTCTTAGCCTATACATTGCCCCATTTCTGCCACTTCGCTGCGTCCTCTTAGGTCCTCTGATCGGCTTGACCTCCTTGTTCCCCGCGTCAGGTCCGCCATGGTTCAATCCAGATCATTTGCCTGCATTGGTCCCTTCCTATAGAAGGACTTCCCACATCAGTTCGCTCTGCCATCCTCTCGGGTATACTCTTTCGTCATATTTCTCTCGTCTCAAACCTGCATTTTCTCTCGGTGTTGCACGCACTGGGAGCGCTTTTGAAGGCTCTTGTTGCGAGAAGCGCTTTTTAAGTGTTCAGATGCAATACTATACAATATAATATATTATCTACTCCAAGGTGATAAATATGGTGTAGCTATAGAATGGTCACATGCAGATTATCATGTTTGGTGTACACATGGCTGGCCACTTTTTATATGACTTAGTGAGATTTTGACCCTAAACGCAACACTGTTGTGCACTTGAGTATTAGATCAAGATGAGCCCACTATGGCACTGAATGGAAAGTCTAAGAAATTCTGTGCTCGTGAATTTCACCATGTCGGAGACGCATAGAACCTTCACAAGTTGAAGTCTAACCGTCATGGTTGTTATAGAGCGCTGAGCTCTATAACAATCGTGGTAGCCTACTATGGACATGTCCAGTTAAATTAATGCTAGAAACAGTAAAATACTTCGAATTAATCGTTTATAGAACTTGCCACATATGCGAGGTGGAACAAATACATATAAAGAAAGTTGATTGCAATAAACTGCTGGCATAAAACATTTGCTCGAAAGTATTGTTGACCTTCCTTAAAGTCGCACAACTCAGACCATTGCCTAATAAAGATATTTTGCTGTTGCACACGGCTTAATCGCCCAGATCTCAGGCACAGATCCATCTGAGTGAAGAGACAAACTCTTACACTTCTTATCGTCTGAGCTGCAGAGAGAGGAGCGATGTAGGACTGCCACCAATTGTCCGCCTCTGTGAATGTCTCTGGCAGGTTTATCGCAGCTTTGGCTGATCGCGTAGTCATCAACAGGGGCGCGTTCTTTTTTGCTGAATGATGAAGACTGCAAGAAGAAAAACAACTTTGTTAAGCTAGCTATTGACCTACTGTAGGAAGTTCTGAACTTAGTTCTTTATGTGCTACATCTGAAAAGCACGCATTCATCGATCAAACTTGGATATTATTATGGATGCATAGGTATGAAGAACGGTGGATGGATGAGTGAAGAAGTGCATGTATAGTTAGATAGTTGGATTGTCAGGCAGGTAGGTTGATGAATGGGTGGAATGATAGACAGGTGGATGGATAGTTGAATGGGTGAGTGGGTAGATGGAAAGATGAATCAACTAGTGGTAAACTTTTAGGTACAAATGGTGAATGTATGGATTGCAACTATAATACACAATTTCCTTGGAGGTTGTGATTGGAAGCCAGCCTGAAAACTTGTCCAATATTTAGTTGTGGATCTTTAGTAATTCTTTTAAGTCTACTCCGTGCCCAATTACACTGGTGAACAGCAGTGTTTAATCTAGACGTCTCTGGGGGGGAAAGTTCCCCCCAGGATTGACATTTCCCCCCCCAGAAAAATTTGACAAAATGATATTGGTTTTTAGTTACTGTTTTCATCATTGTTTTACATGAAGTGTTATAATATACCGTGATATTATTTATTATTACATGATTATAATGACATTATTTACTACTATAATATATGATACTATCATGTTAAGATGACACCTTAAAATGCAGCCATTGCAATATGGAAATTCAAAAAGTTTCTAATGGGTCACTGAAAAAGTACAGCTATTTTGTTAAGATGACACCTTAAAATGCTGCCATTGCAAGGTGGAAATTCAAAAAGTTTCTAATGGGCCACTTAAAAAGTACAGCTATTTTGTTAACACGACACCTTAAAATGCTGTCATTGCAATGTGGAAATAGAAACTTTTTCTAATGGGTCACTGAAAAAGTACAGCTATTTTGTTAAGATGACCCCTTAAAATGCTGCCATTGCAATGTGGAAATTCAAAATTTTTCTGATGGGCCACTGAAAAAGTACAGCTATTTTGTTAAGACGACACCTTAAAATGCTGCCATTGCAATGTGGAAATTCAAAAAGTTTCTGATGAGGGTCTGAAAAGAACAGGTATATTGTGAAGATGACACCTTAAAATGCTGCCATTGCAATGTGGAAATTCAAAAAGTTTCTGATGAGGATTTTGTGAAGATGACACCTTAAAATGCTGCCATTGCAATGTGGAAATTCAAAAAGTTTCTGATGAGGCTCTGAAAAAGTACAGCTATTTTGTTAAGATGACCCCTTAAAATGCTGCCATTGCAATGTGGAAATCAAAAACATTTCTAATGGACCACTGAAAAAGTACAGCTATTTTGTTAAGATGACCCCCTTAAAATGCTGCCATTGCAATGTGGAAATTAAAAAATTTCTAATGGACCACTGAAAAGGTACAGCTATTTTGTTAAGATGACCCCTTAAAATGCTGCCATTGCAATGTGGAAATTAAAAAAATTTCTAATGGACCACTGAAAAGGTACAGCTATTTTGTTAAGATGACCCCTTAAAATGCTGCCATTGCAATGTGGAAATTCAAAAAGTTTCTGATGGGAGGGGGCACATCCCCCTCCCCATACCCCTCCCCCTAAAGGGGAGGGGTATGGGGATACGCGTCTCACGAGCATCCTTCGGACGCTCAATTGTCTCCCCCCCAGAAACCTGAATTCCCCCCCAGAGGAGGGGGACTAGATTAAACACTGGGTGAACAGTGATTTTGTTTCCTGAACACTTTTAGGTGTTTCTTATGCAGTTTCTGCTGCTGATCACGAAAATGACCTTGAAATTGTTCCAGCACGTACCGTTTTTGAGAAATCTTCAATTTTCTATTATTTCCATTTTTTCAGATATAACGTTATAATAAGCTTCGTGTAACTGAGGTATGTCCAGGCATGCACTTATGACAGTTTACATATATGTTTGTCTTGCATAATAAAATATAAATTTGGGTCTGCATATGCATTAATGCTGGTTAGAATCTTCCTGCAAAAGTTCTAAGCACTATTAGAGCCGCTTCTCTGCATAGGTCTACATGCATATCCCACTGAGGAAGTTGACATCAGTTTGTTTGTAGTTTGGTGTCGTATTTCCAAAGTTTAGTTTTGCATACATGTATTCAAGATGCATAATAAGTTAGCCAGCTTATTTTCAGATAAGCTTTAAACTACAATATATTTTAAGACGGTTGTTGGCAGCAGAAATATCTCGCCAGTGTTTCTTGAAAATTTAATGTAATACATGTAGGCCTACATTTTGCTACAGTTGTGGAGAGTAGGCTATGCTATATGAGTAAGCCTCAGAGACACACAATGACTGGACTTGTCAAAAAAGGTTTGAGCTGTACTTTGGTTGCAAGACTGGAGAGAAAGCCAAGGAATGCATGCCTCTCATTTGCTGTGGAAGATGTGCTGCAGATCTTAAGAGTTTGACTCCGGCGGGGGTCCTGCAAAAGCAATGCTGTTTGCCGTCCTTATGGTCTGGCGAGAGCAGACAGATCATGACTGTGATGGGCTGCTAAATTTGTCTCACTAATGTTTCTGGTTTCTCTGGCAAGAATAGGAAAGGAAACTGAATGCCCAGATCTTCTTTCGACAATGATACCAGCGCCGTACAATGAAAGTCTTCAAATAGCGAAGCCACCAGAGAAATGGAGTTTAGACGACGAAGATGAAGATGCTGCTGCATTGATCTAATCAGGAACGAGTGTAGCCTATATAGCTGCTGACAGTGATCTGGATTTTGAAGTACATGTAGGTAGGCCTATGTCTGGCGCGCCTCATCTCATTCACATAGTCGGAATTGAACGACCTTTTAGAGACTTAGGTTTGTCGAAAGCAAAAGCAGAAGAACTGGATACAAGACTGGAGTTTGCTGTCTCCAAGTATTGGACAGAAATCGGTCAAACAAATATTTCTGCCTTCTATTCACTTAAAGCTGGAACTGACACATTTTTTAAAAAAGCCATGCACAAGGATGCTGAAGATTTTCTGCACAAGGATGCTGAAGATTTTCTTTATCTGCAACAGAAATTTCCAAGAATGAGTGATGCCAAGATCAAGGAAGGCATTTTTGTGGGTCCACAGATCAGACACATCATCAATGACAAGTAGTTTGAACATCTGTGGGAGGGACCAGAGACAATCACCTGGAAGCACTGAAGGATGGATGTTGTGGATAATTTTTTTGGTAACTATAGAACTCCAAATTACAATAAACTTGGTAACAAAATCTTACAGCATACTGACATAAAATGCAACATGTCACTTAAGATTCACATCTTGCATTTCCACTTGAACTTCTTCCCAAGTTCCTCACAAATCTAGCGATGAACACCAGGAAATTGCCACAGTGGAAAAATGGTATAAGGGAAACTGGAACCCAGCAATGTTGTCTGACAATTGTTTGACACTACATGTACATGGAGATGTGCAGACAAAGAATACTTGTAACGAAAATGAGCATTTTATAGCTGTAGAAATTTGGCAGCATCTAAATGCAGTGTATAATATGTGCAACACAACAGGGAATAGCCTAACTATGAAAAACCTTTAATTTCATGTTTCTCAATTTTTTAAGTGATACAGTCATCATCAGCACCCAATATTATGAGGAAGAACTGTTATAAAGATTTGTTTTCTAATGAAATTAAATTATAGTATATTGAAAATATAATGCAATAAACAAGCATTTCAGTTAAAATCTTGCATGCCCGTTTTCTCAAAAACCTTACGTGATACAAAAATTCTGAGAACACCACCGTGTTCAGCACGTCAACTTCTATAGAAAACAGTCAAAGTTTTCTCGGAAACAAAAAAAGTTTAAATTTGTTGACCAGTGTTATTGTCTAATAATTTTCTAACAATATAATCAGTTTTTGATGTAAGGTAAGTCGCTCATGCGTACTCTGTGCCTACAAAATAGATATTAGAAAATTAATTATCAGACTAGACATAGCTTAATAATTAATTTTCTAATATCTAGTTCGTCTATGGTTGGTCATTCTTTCATAAATATTCTTTAAGATGTGTAATATATCAGCCTAGGGGCTATTGATCCGGATGTCATTGTCCGTTGGGTTCCCTGTTACCACCGAACCACCACGTAATGCGCTGCTTACACTTTCTAGTCTGCAGCAGATTTTCTTTTGCAAATCTCGTCGATTGTCCTGCTGAATATGAATCGTCGCAGCAAACTCTTCAGGTTTGACACCATTGGTCATCCGTGACCTCTGCCAGAACATCCCCTCAGACCAACGGTTCAACAGGTCATCGGATGCAAACTCCTAAAACAAACATACACCGGCAATAAAGGCATTCTGCACAACGCACCTGTAAATGGCTATCGTGAGAGGAATTAAAAAAACATGGACAACACCCACAATCGTCAGGATACAAAGACATTGCTTTGCTGCACAGTGCCACAGACCACAGCACTAGATTACATGCACGATGTAGTAGATGAGATGATACTTTATTGATTCGATAGAGATTGGTCAATAATTCGGTAGCTCACCTCATCGTTCACATCTCCTTGTGCGATATCGCCACACGGTATCCACTGTATATTGCTGATCTTTACCGAGACAGTTGACTTCGAGTCACCCGCAAAGAGATCAATTACAGTGTCCACCAATATCTGGAATCCTTCCATCTTATAGAGTTCTAGTTTTTCCACCTGAATTGAAACGAAGATGACGGTACAAAAATTATAATAGGCCTACAGTCAATTGTTAATTTATTCATTCCATTTTGTAAAGAAGAAACCCTGGCTAGATAATATTCGTGTTCACTATTTCCAAATGACAACTCTCAGTAAGATAGCATGTTATAGTATTAACAGACAATATCAAGCTTAGCAGGAGTCGAATTAAGCTGTATGGCAGCCAACCAAAGCGCTCATCTGTTCTGCTGCTCATTTTACAGTCGCAACCTAGCGAGTGAAAAAAAGTCGGCCTCTACAAAGTAGCGGGTATCGATATCGCTTCCTGCTTGATGTTCCGCTCTTTACGCCCGGATGCTACTATTGTTCCTTCACACCCCATGAAATCCACCATGTCCACAGTAGCCTATAATGCAAAGAAGTTCTCGTTTGATACTTTTTCGCAGTGGATAAATCAATAAGTCCTGGATGAAGACAATGCCTTTCATACCTCTATCAGGTATACGTCTACTTCTAGCAAATGCAAATTAGGTTAGAATTTGCTAAGGATATTAATTTGAAACCGAAAGATTTCTGCATTTAAAAAATCCACTTTTGTTGTCATTCTCATTATCACACCATCGTTACCGTTGTGTCTAATCTACTCGTATTATATTCTAACCATTTTCGACTCTGCACCATCATCCTGGCATTCCAGCAACACACGGACCATAACCTTGCACTCGTTTGGAAAAAAATCCGTCTTCAGAATTATGATGGCCCTCGTTTTCTTGGCCTCAATCATATGTGCACGGTGGTTTTCGGCTATGAAGAAAGCACCGAAATGATGGAGTTCGAAGCGAGCGACACTTCTGTCTCGATTCAGTGTCACGACATTTCTGTCGTCTGTGAAGTGAGTATTCGCTGGTGCATCAATGGCCCTGAGTTTTGTCCAGTCGGGGGCCTGACCAGCATCCGTCGGACTGTAGTAGATCTCGATCTGACCTTCGATTACGGGTAGGTTCACAGATATAACGACAGGCGAGGTGAAGGTCGACCCATGCGGAAGACAGTGCAGGACCTTGGTAATGGGAAGCTGATCCGAGAATGAGACTGGAAACACCCCCAAATTGCTGCTCCATTCCACTTTTACAAATCCAACTTGTTGGTCTTGACCCACGGTGCTCTGAAACTAAAGAAGATATTAGAAAGTTAGCATCTTACCGAAAGTTATTTAATATTCGAATTCGTTTTTCCAAATATTAAAGGCTGCGAAACAAAATTTCAAGCCATAAATCTCTTAAGACTAAAGCGACACTATATAGCGAGTTCGAATGCAGAAAGCAATTTAATTGTTTTCTCATAAAATTCTGCGACAATAAAAATCACCGTGTCAACTAAGAACAGTTATTATTATAATTTATTTATTCAGTATGCTCCATTATATAGTGGACGAGCTTCAATCAATCAAGGTCTGTATGTTTACACTGCGCAAGGTGATAAGGTTAGAGCCGGACCCGTATACTCTTTCAGCGTTGTAAGACTATCGTTCGAACCAATCAGACACAGTATAAAAAAAATTATACATCCAGCACCGACTTAGATTTCATTAGAAACAAATGTAAATGATGGACGATCCTAGGCCATTAATGGCCCATTTATAATAGGTCATAAACAACTTGAGTGAAACTTCTATGGTTTCCTTGAAGAGCATTTATTAAACTGGGCCTACTTGGCTCTCAAAATATAAATCCAATCAAACTAATAGGCTCCTTGATCAATGATAATTAATTATTGGTCAATCATAATAATAATAATCAGCGATTATCAATTACAGCGAAAATCGTAGTCCCAAAAACCCATTTATAATAGGTCCTACACAACATGAAAAAACTTGAAACAATATCGTCAGCGGCCACAAAATTGCAGCGCATAGGCGTAACTATTCTGTTAGGCCTACTTAGCTGAAAGTATAGGCTACTCGAAGATTCAAACCTCGACAGTTGCTCCTCTCAGCCTGAGTCTTGTTCCTTTTTCAATTGGATATAAGATCATACATCCATTCTTGCAGGATCCCGAGGTAGGTCCTACGATTGCCTGTGCCTTTGTCGCCCGAGGGCTTTTTCCAGCGGCGCTGTAGAGTTCAATGATATTAAGCACTTTAATTGCGAAAGTGTGTAAAAGCGGCTGGGAGAGCAATGAAGCTGCTAAAGAGTTCAGCATTCTCAACAGCAGTCCCATTTGCAGAACATTATCCTACTACACAGTGTTCCTATATGGGTTTCATTAGTCCGAGGTCTGTGTAAGCGTGTAGGCCTACATGTATTTTTTTACAAAACCAGTGGTTAAACCTCGCTATAACTGAATTTGTGTGAAGTTTGGACATTAATATTCCAATTTAGGCTACTGCTTATTAACGTAGGCTATTCGAAAAGTAGAATTTTAAAATCAGTAAACAATGGTTTAGTTTGGGCTCTAAAAAGGCATTGTATAATAATCGAACAGCTCGCGTTTGCAGGGTTGCCAAAAATAGTAAAACGAGTATGGTATACGTGGAAGCTCACGTAATCTGAAAATATAACATTTTATTGGACCCATACATGTAAATGACTAGACCGACAATGGACAGATCCAAACCGTGAGCATGCAGTCTACAGCCGTAACCTATAATGGAGAAAAGAAATTGTGGGTATGTTTGCTAGGAAAGGTTTAATATTAAAAAAGTAGAGAATTAGTATAGGTTCAATATGCACTATGTGTATACTGCAGGCAATATATATTTATAAGTATTTAGTCCTACGCTATCTACATTCCGCACCTTTCTACTAAATTAGTTACCCAGCCAGGAAATGGAAGTTGAGATAGCCTAGTAATGTAGGTGCGTAAAGAAATAGCATACTTGAAGTTCGAGTCTCCTCGAGTATAACCGTCTTCGCCTTCATTGTTGTTCATGAGTGCTTCTTCCGTTGCGCAGTCATCGTCATCTTCACTGGACTCTGAGGTCGCATTCATCCCGTCCGTCTGGCCCTTATCTTGGCCATTGATCTGCACGTGGTTCCCTTGAGAACGTTTATCAACTTTCGCGTAAATAGACCGATCCTCTGACGCAGTTGGGTTCAGGTCGCCTGGCTCTTCTGGCGATGGCTCTTCTGCGGGATGAGCGTTGGCAATCAGATTTGACATGGGTGTAGGTTTCGATCTCCGACGACAGTGTAACGACTCCCTTCCTGGCCATGATTTTCTAACCCGATCGTCGAAGATGACTTGGGTTTTGCTTCTACTGTGGGCTACTCCATGGTAATTGTTCTGGGGACAGTGCTCTGGTGCATCGTCACACCTGGACAGGGGGTAGCGAACGGGTGCCCCAAATTCTGACCCCGAATCAGAGAATTCTCGCGCTGATTCATAAATTGATTCAATCTTGTCTGCAAAGCTTTCTTTATCACTGCCAGGTATGGCAGGTAAATTTCGCTTTGCAACGGAATTGCGCTTCTCAGGGCCCTCATTTTCACGAGTAGGCGCTGCTGTAGAGGATGCACTGGATACCACACTACGATGGTTGACGTCTGGCTCTGAAAGGAAAACGAATTTTCAAGTTCTCCAATAATAATAATAATGCAAGCGCAATTAAAATCTGCAAAGGTCAATATAATTATAATTATGCCCTATGAAAAATGCAACAGGACATTAAAGTTTGAAACATTATGTCTGAGATCTTATCGAAACGTTTCCAACTTGACAATATTATGTATGCATGCACATTGTATGTACAAGTATGTATCAATGTATGTATGTATGTATGCATGTATGTATGTATGCATGTATGTATGCATGCATGCATGCTTGCATGTATGCATGCATGCATGTATGTATGTATGTATGTATGTATGTATGTATGTATGTATGTATGTATGTATGTATGTATGTATGCATGCATGCATGCATGCATCTATCTATCTATATTTCTATCTATCTATCTATCTATCTATCTATCTATCTATCTATCTATCTATCTATCTATCTATCTATCCATCTATCCATCTATATATCTATCTATATCTATCTATCTATCTATCTATCTATCTATCTATCTATCTATCTATCTATCTATCTATCTATCTATCTATCAATCTATCTATCTATCTATTTATCTATCCATCCATCCATCCATCCATCAATCCATCCATCCATCTATCTATCTATCTATCGATCCATCCATCCATCCATCGATCTGTCTGTCTGTCCGTCCGTCCGTCCGTCCGTCCGTCCGTCCGGCCATCCATCCATCCATCCATCCATCCATCCATCCATCCATCCATCCATCTATCCATCTATCTATCTATCTATATATCTATCTCTTCTCCGAAGGCATTTCCTATCAGTAGAAAAATTGCGTCAAACGTATGGGTAAATCGAGTTACGCAGAAACAGTTTTAATGTATCAGGCAAGTTTAACAAGTCAGACGTTTATCTAAATCACAGTAGCATAGGACTATCACCATTTTCTTTCGGTTGGAGGTCGGCTGAACACTCATAACTCTAAAAAATCAAATGAATGCACGTATACATGTTGATTGCTAAATAAACCCACTGACCGCTAGCGGATTGTTTTCCATGAGTTCATGATGATGATGATGATGACGACGACGACGACGATGATAATAATGATGATGATGATGACAGCTATTCATGGGTTCATCCCACTGACCCTGGAGATGCAAAAACCCATCAACTCAAGGAGAATTGCTCTCATAAGTGATATACAGTAGGGTGTCCCACGAATGCACGAAGACTCATTGATCAATACTTATCAGTCTACTTCAAGAGTATCGGTATACATACCGCCTGAATCAGAGGCGTATACCGACCGCCCTACGTACCCTCCGACCGGATGGGGTCCTGCAAGGAATGGGACCCTAAAAATGGTCAAACATTTAAGGTAAGGTAAGTGACTATGTCGACGCTATTGCACAATCCAAGTCGACTTTACTGACAGAACCGTGAAGTAATTGTGGAGTAGCCTACATGAATTTGACTGACCTGTCTGTCTTTGTCTTTGGCGTCCTTCTTATGGAGAGATGTGCAAGATAATTGGGAACCTAATTTTCAAAAGACATAATTTAACCTCGAATTGCAACTTATGGGTCCATATTTGCTATTCAAGCAAAGTAATTAGTGTTAAATTAGTAGGCGACATCCAATAATTATCAATATTAATATTCTATTTCGACACTTTATTATGGTTAGTACAGTTTATTTTAATTACTTAGCACCGAAGACGAGAAAGAGGTAATTTGGGGAGCATTTTTCGGGACATTTCTGTTTATTAGGCATTTGTTTCAAACTGAAACCTTAAGACCTCTCTCTATTCCTATCTATGCTGTCTCCGTGGACAAAAAGCGAAATGGAGTAGGTCTGTTTTTATACCAAGTACGAAATACCTTAACGTCATACAACAGTTGTACATGTCATTGCATGATTTCTATAGCGCCACAGCGGTGCAACAAATCAGAGGAGCTGATAGCCTAAATGATGAGATGACATCAGCACAATAGCAATACTTGGCGTATCGTTATCACTCAAAGAGATTAATAGTCTAAATACCACACAATAATTTGCAGAATCGTGTCATCTGTCAAAGATATTGAAATAGTTCTTGAAATAGCGCATTCAATGACTTTAAATGTTACGTAGGCTATGAAGATTAAGAAGAGATAAGACCTACCCATCGTCGCAAAAAATTTGAAAATGAAAAAGGATCTCAGATCTACAGGCTTCCCAAGAAACCACGAAAATCACGTGGTTTCTTGGGTAGCCTGTAGACCTGTAGACCTGTAAGTAGGCCTATGCTGTGAAAACATTCATGAATAATAATTAGGGAAGAGGGTCAGAATAGTATTTATAAGCCAATTATAGCTTTGCTGGTTCCTGTTGCACTGTAGTTAGTCTTTCATGATTGTATCAACAGGATTGAATGTGTGCAATAAGCAATAAAAAGTAAACCTTAGCCTAAATCCTTTTCATGACGCACTATTTCATACGCCCATCGCGTGATGTGATAGGCGTATGACCTGAGCTAAAATTATAAATACAAAAGATCTATTTGGTAGCAGAGCCCTGCGCCGACATGAGAGTGTCGGCGGCGGCGCGCCGGTCATTTTTGGTCGGCGGCGGCGGCGCGCCGACAAACAAAAATCGACGGCGGCGGCGCCCTCAAAATGTCGGCGTCGGCGGCGCAGCGGGGCGTCGTGGAATTACTGCTGCAGCGTCGCATAATTATTTTGAATGTTGTTACACAAGAACCCTATATTATCAAGATAAGCGTGTTCAGCTATAAATTTTGGCAATTATCTTGTCTTTAGTAGCATTGATTAGAAACAATTATTCCCTGAATTAACGTTCAATTACAAAATTCTGCAAAGGCTTGATTAAGAAAAACACAATGTCATGACAACGTTTTCAAATTCAGGCCTCCAGCTTACATGTACGTAGCCTACTAATAACACTCAAAGGAGTGTTTGCGCAGTGGCGGCGCTACCTGCCTATTTTACTCTTAACCTGCCTTATGACCCGTCAGAAATTCTAGAGGCCCATTTTTCTTGACGCGACCTGCTGAAATTGTATATCTGCATGCATGCAAACATGCATACATACATACACACATACATACATACATACATACATGCATACATGCATACATACATAAATACATACATACATGCATACATACATACGTACGTACGTACGTACGTACATACATACACGCATATATACAATTATACATACATGGTTACGTACTGTTTTTGCGTAGAAATATTTGTCTGCCACAAAGTGTGAGTTATCATGCAATCTTGTCAACAGATGAGGGTGCATGCATTTTTTCCCTTGTCAAAGCACACTGAGTAGTAATCTTTATCAGAATTCACCACCTTTTTTGATTTATCGGCCAATAATCCGAACGACTTCCACGCGAAACTCTTAGCATCTTCTTTAAATCCAATTGCTATGTACAAGTCTTTCAATCTAAGCAGGCCAAGTCACCCTAAGTTACACTTGTTTTATGCGGAAAATGTTTTTATTTTCCTAATCTGATCCCATTTGTGAGACGCTGCTCAAATTGTTGGCAAAATAGAATCTATTGTCTAATTGCCTAACCTTACTCCACTGTGCATATTGACAGGCCTATTAATGTTCGAAAGCTTAAATAATCACCAATTTCACATAGGTCACGTAAAGCGTAGGAGTTTGTTACTGGTGAAAAAATTGGAATTAGGTAGTAACTGGTCGGCAATGGAGAATGACAATCCTGTATATAGACACGACCAATCGCCTGCATAAAATTGTAGACTGCCACCTCTTTGCAACGTAATAGTAACGTGTATCCTAATACTAGAGGGCAGACGGTTCTGTTCCATCCTAGCGGACTGTCAGGCAGGAACGCACTCACGGCATAGCATTTACTTAGGCATACCTGGAGTTCTTTTTACCTTTGTTGATGCCATAATTCAAATCAAATCACAAAATCCTCAAAAGTTTAAATGTTAAGCGCACTGTTCGAAATGTCCAAACGAATAGGTAGCATCATAGGTTTCATAGCATTGATGTAAAAAGGTTTTGCCAGGAAAAATCGAAGTCGATAAGAAAAAGATTATATTTTCATTGACGCAACAATTTTTCATGAAAGAGATGAAAAATGCAACGAAAAGAAATAACCGAATCCACGTGGCATCGGCTGCGCGCCGACAAATTTTCGGCGGCGGCGGCGTCGGCGCGCCGACTCAAAAAAATCGGCGGCGGCGCCCACAAAGTGTCGGCCGCGGCGGCGCGGCGCGGCGCGGCGCGGCCGGCGCAGGGCTCTGTTTGGTAGGAGCCGATCGGTTCCCTGAGTTGAAGACTGTAGCCTACGCGACGTAAGCCTACACCTACCGGTAGCCTACACAGCAAGATTTAAAAACTCTCCAAAAGACTCCAACATGCAAACAAACATTACATTTACTAAAATCGGTTTGAGGTTAAGGTGGACGATGGTCTAAACTCTAAAATGCTAAACAGTCACGTTCGCCATCTAGTGAAAGAGCAATTACGGTTGATGATATGCTGGCTGCCTCAGGTAGCCTAATATATTCTGGCGCTATAGAAATTCTGTGGATTAGAAATACGAAAGATTGTATAACTCGAAAGGGCCAAATGGTATAAACATTCACTTTTCCACGGACCTGCAGATACTGATTAGTATTGTCTAAACCATGGGCGTAACTTTGCCTCAGATAGTGGTGATGACTATTCCTCTGCAGGTCTGCTCACTATAGGGAAAGGGAGAGGGAAGACACCAATGGGACAAAACGCCCTCTGCTCTGTCCCCCTGTGATATGTAGCTAGCATGCAGTTTGACTGTTCTGGTTTTTTAGTTGTTCCTGTTGAGATAATCGTCATCCATTTGTGTTTGATGGGTGTTCTTTTGTTTTCGTAAAATTTATTTTTTCAGGTTTCCTTCTAAGAGTTTGCTGCCATGTCTTCTGTGTAATTAAATATACAAAAATACCAGGCGTAGCCTTTAGCCTAATACAAATACAGGCTTAGAGCAGACCTATACCATAGGCCTACAGTAGGCATGCATCGAATTACTGTGCACATTTAATGTGACTTTAATATAGGCCTATCAATTGTCAATGCTGAAGGCAATCTTATTTGGGACACTCAGCTCTATAGATCTTGCAATGATTTAAAGCTTCAAATGCTATATTACTCACGTTGTAAATTAGGAAGAAAACATTAAATAGGGCCTTTTATCCCCTTTTCCAATTTCCATCCTTCTCTTTTCTCTCGCCTCCCTCCATCCCTTCCTCAAATACGAATTTAGAATGCTTTGTCCTCCACTTTAGGTCACCAGCAAAAGTAGAGCAGCACAATATCATGATCATATTTTACCAACTAAATTTGATAATTTTACCTTTTTATAGAAACTCGATTTCGTGGTGTCATAGGCCCTATCCAGAATGTATGCAACAAAATGGATGACTTCGCCTAATAATTCAAGTTATTATGAAATCAAACATACTAAATTTATGTAAATAACTTAAGAAAGTCTGTAGGCTAAGGTAGCGCGGACATTGAGCACACCGTAGAAGCCTCTCAGCTTTGCCTTCATTTCGATGTTAAACATGCACGAATACGCTTGACAGCCAATTATTGCTTTCATGCTAAAAATATCTTTCTTTGCAGGACCAAAAAGTGATTGAGCGCCTGTGAATAAGCTGGTCGCCGCGGCTTTCCTTTTATGACGCTATAGAAATTACGATTCATGATAGGTGATGCCGTTGGATAAGGGGTCATTGCATAATTAGTAATTACGTAACGCTAGAGGGTGGGTGGGTGGTGTCATTGAAAACGTCACGAACAGTGGCGGCGCTACGCCAGGGCATGGCAGGGCAAATGCCCTGGTAAAAAAGCCTTTGCCCTGGTCGTTGCCCTGGTCGTTGCCCTGCCAGAAATTTTGCATTGCCAGAATTTGTTCGGGCACCTTGTTTCTTGCTGTTCACGTCCATCCGTCCGCTCTCTGGCATAGAAAAATTATTGGTAGGGTAAATGTTCTGGCAGGGCAAAATTCTGGTAGGGCAAAAGTTCTGTGAGAGAAACATTTTGGCAGGTCAAAATTCTGGCAGTGTAACAGTTCTGGCAGAGAAAAATTCTGGCAGAGAAAAAGTTCTGGTATGGCAAAAATCTGTGGCTGTTTATCCACATTACCATTTGTAACTAACAGCACAGGCCTAACTGTCGCTTTATCGTTTTTCAAATGGAGCTTAAGCATTTAGGCCTACGTACCCAGGTAAGTAATTGCCATATAAATTCCCTGACTCAGTTACTTTGATTGCTGAACTTTTAGCGTGGCTTAAGTTTAGGAAGTTTTAAAGTTGTCGAAGCTTCCGGTCAAATTTTCTCAATGCATCAGCAATCCAACTTTTAAACCATCTAGAACATTAGGCTAATACGCAAGATCTGCGACAATTAGACCCTTCCTAGAGGATTGGACTGACCTGTGTAGGCCCCAGGCCTACATGTTAGAGATGTCGATACAGCTCAACAAGGAGGAGTGACTTTACCTATATTGAACAAATTGTCGAAATGACTTATTTCTGCGAAGATTGTGGAGTTTCAAATTGAACTTTGTGGAACAAAAATTATGTAGCACAATCGCTGGTTACAATAAATTCCGTTATAAATAGAATGTAGGTGTACATTCTGTGCTCAGCGCACAGAATGTGCATGCGTTGTAAATAATTATATACAAATGGCCAGGTAATTAAAATAAACCCAGATTCTCCCCCAAAAACCGGAAATCCAGACGAAGGCAAAATACTAAGAACTTGTGGAAAAAACAGCTGTGACATCATTGGTAATTTGTGATGAGCACGGTAGCGCCAAATTATAGGCCAAATTAGGCCCGTACTACCGAGCACGCGACTCGCCCTCTGCCCTGGTTACTTGTATGACTGCCCTGGCTATAAAAAGTGTCTGGCGCCGCCACTGGTCACGAAACGTTACGTGGGTGGGTCGGTGGAGGGAGCTAAACGTTACGTAATGCCAAAAATTATGCAATAAAGACCGATCACAAGGCTATAATTGCGTTGTCAAGTGGTACAGTCTTTAGCCTGAATAAGAGACCAAGAAGGGTTCCTTTCCGCCGCCGCACTCCGAATCAACATGCCACCTTATTGAGCAGACTCTCGGAGCGAAAATTTTCCGAGATTCTCTCTATAACCGATCCACAGCAAGCGTGGGATCAATTCTATGGAGAGGCTATCCGTGAACTTGACCTAGTCTACCCTGTGCGTGTGATAACCATGACGTCGTCTGATCCCCCCTTTCTCAGCCCTGAAGTTAAATTTTTGCTTAGGAAAAAGAACAGACTGATGCGGACAGGAAGAACTGACGAGGCTTCGGCGCTTGCTAGACGAATTTCTATTCTTATTGAGCGAACGACAAAGCGACATCTTGCTGAGATAGACCAACAAAGTGGCCTTGGTGAACTATGGCGACGTGTGGGAGAGGTTACAAAGAGACGATCCATGCCTCCTCCTTCGAATACAATTACAGCTGAGAACTTGAACGATCATTATGCTGCTGTGTCAACTGATAGCGACTACACCGAGCCTGCTCTACGACTGTCGGTACCCACTAACAAACCGGTGTTTTCTGAAATGAGAATATTCCATCTGCTTGATCACCTACACCATACTGCCGACGGAATGGACAGACTTCCTGCATGGTACCTGAGGCTAACAGCACCCATTTATACTGAAGTTATAACCTACCTGGTGAACTTGTCTCTTGCTGCTTATCATGTTCCTTCTCAGTGGAAAACTGCAGTAATACATCCTGTGGCCAAAGTGACATCGCCTTTGGCCCCGTCTGATTATCGACCAATATCCGTCACCCCTGTGCTATCACGGATGGTGGAGAGAGAATTGGTACAGCGATTCATTTATCATGCGATGACAGTTTTGCCGATTGCATGTAACCTCAAGGACCAATATGCATTTCGTCCAACCGGTTCTACAACCTCTGCCATTATTTCTGTACTACATCACACATCAAGTCTCCTTCAGGAAAATAACTATTAATAACTATTAATCTCCCTTGATTTCTCAAAAGCGTTTGACATGGTCCGGCATTCTTCACTTGCTTTAAAGCTATCGGAACTAGACATTCCTGATTTTGTTTATAACTGGCTGTTAAACTTTTTCAAAGACAGAAGGCATATCACCAGGTTCCAGGGAGATCTCTCCTCGATCCGGACCATTAACTGTAGCATAGTCCAGGGATCTGGGATTGGACCATCGTCTTATATAATTGATGCTTCCGATCTGCAGCCGATTAACCCTAAAAATTGCATTGTGAAATTCGCAGATGACACCTATCTGCTAATTGGCTCATTAATGCGCAAGACAATCAGTGTTGAACTTGATTCGGTTAAGAGCTGGGCAACCAAAAACAACCTTCGCCTGAACACTACAAAGTCGAGAGAAATGATTATCTCCTGTCGTCCGAATGTGGATGCTCCAGAACTCATAGATGGACTTCAAAGAGTAACTTCAATAAATATACTTGGAGTTACCATTAACTCTGATCTTCGAGTCACATCTCATGTAGACAATGTAGTCTCATCTTGTGCCGGGTCGCTTCATGCCCTGCGAACGTTGAGAGCGCATGGACTATCACCTGATGCTCTTCATACAGTTACAAGAGCAACTACTGTTTCCAGAATGATGTATGCTGCTCCTGCGTGGTGGGGCTTTACTACTGCTCAGGACCGAGCCAGGATCGAGCGCCTATTATCAAGAGTCCGTCGATCAGGGTACTTGCCAAATGACTCGCCTTCTGCGACTGAAATGGTTGATCTTGCGGATGCTCGTCTTCTAACTGCCGTTTCCAGAAATGTCTTCCATGTTCTTCGACCGCTTTTCCCACCGGTTGCTCATCGTCCCTATCAATTGAGGCCACGCCCTCACAACTTTGTATTGCCAACTAAAGATGACAGACATTATATTTCACGGGTTCTGTATAGAAAGGCGCCCTATGTTCATTAATTATAATAAATTGTCTAATCTCATTATTGCAGCCTACCCTATATAAACATAGAAACATTCTTTTGTAATTTCTGTCATTTTGTGCTCATCCTATAGGCAAATGCAACAGTCAAGGCTAAAGACATTCTATAGGTATTATATTGTATTTGATCTACTGCTTCTTGTACCTGATAGCGGTGTGTCTATCAGTTTTTGTTACCATTAAAACGAATATAATAATAATAATAATAATGAATTTTTTTTATTAATGAATATTAAATTACCATCGAATGACACCTCAGACATGATGTGATCGAAGTTTAAATTTTGTGACATTGATTTAAAACAACCAAAGTAGGTCTATTTATCTGTATAAGATCCGGCAGTATAGACACCACTGGACACCAGTTACATGCCAGGTCAATTCTGTTCTCCCATTTGTGCAAACCAGCGTTGCCACTCTAAAAAAATGATAAAACCCAAATTGGAGGGGCGGAAAAAATCCAGAAAACCCAAGTTCAGCAAATTTTTCAAAAATGCCCAGAATTTTCGAAAACTTTCAGAATTTCCCGTCAGAAAAATCTGATGACTTATTTTTTCAGTCATCCGAGTGATCCGCCACAAATCTTCAGTTTTTCGGGAAACGCGAGAAAATGTGATCAGCTTAGTTTCTTTTTTTTACCAAGGGGTGTAAGGTTATTATGACCGACGGCAATGCTTTGAATATGCACTACAAAGCAGAGCTTTTTAAACGTGCAGTTGTACACAAAATGTGCTGTTCTAAATGGATATGTGCAGTTGTAGAAGCACTTCTGTGCAGTTAAAACTAGTTGAAAAAGGTCATTTCCTCCGATTGGGAGTAATTTACCATGGAGGATGGGAAAGAAAAGAAGGGGTTGTGCAGTCCTAAAAATTCCTTAAAAACGGCCCTGCTACAAAGTCCGATTTTGACACTTTGGAAAGATGCAACATTCACAGATAAAATTAATTTAAAATATTTCCGAACGGATTTTGCTTTGACACTTGGCGAATAATTAATTAGATAACACAGTGTACTATATCAGAGGAGACTCGATGCTACGAACAATCATAGAGGGGAAAATGGAGGGGAAAAGAACGAGAGGCAGACCAAGACAAAGACTGTTAGACTGGATGATGAAAGATGGTAATTATCAGAGGCTGAAAATGAAAGCGCAGAACAGAGATGAATGGAGACGTCAAACATTCGAACCTGCCTAATGGCAGAGCACGGAAAAGAAGAGTGTACTATATACGTAAATGCAAAAGTCAAAGTCGACCTATGACCCCCCCAGTTCACTCAATTCGACTATTATCTCAAAAAGCTATCGTGCGTCATAAGCCTGGTTTTTCCAGATCACATCACATTTTCTTTTACGCCTTTAAGTACAAAAACCAGACAAGGCAAATACAAACTCAAAATAATTAAACAACAGTGTCAAGACTCAGATTTAATGCACCACTTACAATCTCAAGGTAGCAACAAACTCAAATTTGAAAGGTAAAAATAAATGCAACAGATACTATAGAAGCTAAGCAGCCTGACCCATTTGGAGAGTATATAATTATATAAGCTTACCTAAGATAATGCAGTTTACACAGTACACTACAGCGCACGACCCTACATACATTTATTTAAAAACATTAAAACTACTTTTAGAGGTACATTAAGGGTTCAGCTAGGTTTTCAAGGACGGCATATTCATCTGATGCTTAACAAAGCTCAATGTGCAATAAATTAACAAGTACTCTTGAATGTAAGAAACAAACCATTAAACTGTAGCATGTCTCTCAGTTACTTTGCATCATAGAACTAAGATACATCACATGCATTAGTCACTCGACCAACAACATAGCGAGAGCAGTTTTGAGCACGATGAGCATTGAGCAGACTCCACGTAAAGCAATAATGGGCCTATTGGACAAGTTATTCGTGCACATTTATCTGTCTCACCAAGCAGCATAATCGGGTACTAGGTTACCAACCAGCATTAGCTAAGAAATGCATGTTTTGTGACTGCTGGTTCAGTGTCTAGGATCTTAAAATTACATGTAAGTCACTTTCGACCAAACTGATCAGTGACAAAATGACCGTCTCACCTACATTTCAATATCGAAAAAAAATCGTATCGTTTCTGAACAGGAATCACTACTCAAAGCTACACACATAACAAATTTTCAGTTGTACGAGTACATTTAAAAACATCCTACATATTTAGGCCTGCCTAAGTACCTGAATAGCACACTTTCATGACATCTCAAATATGAAAGGAATAATCTATTTATTGTCTAATGTAAGAAATATCCTAAGTTTAGCTCGTCAGGGTTAAACTTCTCTTGCTTCTTGCCATATCTACATTATAAGGCTCGAAGTTTGTCCTTTCTGTTTGTATGGATGTATGGTGTCCCAAAAAAGACTCCGAAACGGTAGATTTTCGAGCGACGAAAATTTTTGTATATCATTCTTATGCAAATTTGTATTTCAACGCGACTATTTTCAGTTCTCAATTCACTTTAAAACTAGAGATACGAACATTTTAAATTATGATGTGTAAATTAACGCCTATACATGCAGATTTTAGAAGCGATTTCACTGTTGCAAATTAACCGTAGCGTCGCCATTGCCTAGCAGACGACACGACGCATATTAATTCTAGCTATAGCACCGCACCGTGTCCAGCACCCGAGAATAAACATAAGGGGTTCGCGATCCAGAAATCTTACCTTTCCCCGAGTTTGAAACGTTTAATTTTCTATCCGAAAGCTAACGCAGTATATTTAAGACGTCAGATGTTTACACCGATCGATTTTCAACGAACCCATACATTAGTGACGTCATCACTTCTTGACTTCAGTTTTTACGAGGGCCGTTCTTATAGCACGCGGTTCGTAATACAATAATAAAAGTAGGCTACTGATAATTTGAACGGCTGATCGCAAGTTTGGACAAGACAATGACAATATAGGCCTATAGATACCGGTAATAAATATTCTACCGTGTCGTCGTACGTAGAGGATACATAGATCTGGACAATTTTTTTTGCTGGACGGGTTAAGCAAAAAACAAAATTCACCGGCTAACGCCGGCCGCCCCGGAGGGGTGGCGAACATACCCCGCAGGGGCGAGTGGAAGATGGCTTGGAAACGCCGCCCACCCCGAAGGGTGGCCAACCGACCCTGTGGGATATGGGTTGGGACGGAAAATCCTGCAGGGTAGCAAGCCCGCCCCGCAGTGGCGGTTGGGAGCTGGGTGGGACGATAAACCTAAATTTCTCGGGGAACACCAGGTTATTCAGCTAGTTCACTATAAACACGCTTGATCACGTCTTTTGACACTGTGACCAAGTAAGATTTGAACGCTGAACAAACTATTGTGTACCTGAGCCAGCTCTGGCGCATCATAGAAATCTAGAGAATTTCTGTCATGTAGAAGAAAATCAGAAATTGACAGGACTCATAACTGAATACATCACTGTATGCGAGATTCAGTTTGCGACAAAATATGAACTTAGTTGCACATTAAAATACTTCACACCAGAGTTTAAACTTTGCAAGTCACAGACGCAAATTGACTGGGAAACAATAAATTGTAGATTGTTGCTAAAACGCCGAAATAAAACGAACCAAATAGAATAGCTTATTTAGCAGATAACTCAGCTTTTATACCTATTATGAAAAAACGCAACCTGCTTGCTGAATACCTGTCCTGCAAAGTAGACAAATTTGACTGCAGTCACACATGAGTCAAACCAGTTGTCTCGTTAACAACTTTTACAGCTGACTACAGCTTAACCACTTTTCTCACTTCAGTGTCTTTCAGCCGGTGGTCCAAGTACTCCGCTGGAGCAGCCGCCTTGGGCTCTGGTTCAGAGCTATCTGAGTGAAGATCCACCACGTCCAACTTGTAGTCTGACCAGCAGGGGCAGGAGCGGGGAGGGCCAGCTGCACCCGAAGGCACGAAACTAGGAAAAGCTTTGGCAAGTTTATCACAGCGTTGAATCAGCGCGAAATCGTTGACGGCCATGGTCTGCTGCTCATCTTTCAGTGGCACGGGCTGCAAAAAGATAACAGACTGTGTTCAGTTTCAGATAAGAAGGTCTACTTGGAAATTCTCTGTATGCATAGAATGTTGTGTTACTCATTTAACTTGAATTTTGGATGGATGGATGGATGAACTGTGGATGGATGAATGGTTGGATAGACAGGTGGATGGATAGGCTATTGAATGCAGGAGTGGGTACAGTTGGGTCCGTGGGCAGATGGATGAATGATTTTGATGAATGAACAAACAGGCGGGTGGATGGATAGGAGAGTTGATCCGCGGAAGATTGAAAGGGTAGGCAAGTGGGTGGCTGTGTGAATAGATGGTCTGTTGGCATGATGACTGGATGGATTATACACGAATAGTATGCAAATGGCGGATGCATGGATGAGTTACTGGCTGGATGGGTGGATGGATTATATAGTAATTTATCTAAGACTATCCATCAGCGACGGACAGTTGGTGAATTCACTGCATTAGGATTGACTAAGAGGGTGGCAGGGACAGTGCAACGAAGCAACGCTAATTCAGACATGCAACCCATCAGACAAATATATGGTGCAAACTGAACCTTCATCACTTTTGAGATTAGAGTGGAAAGTGTTGAAATTTTAGTATTTTACCACTACTAAAACAGGCTGGTAGTTAAAAAGGTGGTCTGAAGTTTGACTTTTGTTACCATGTTTGCACTTCAATGAAAAACTATTAAGATTGGTATATAGGCATCTAAGATGTTTCCACAAGAAAATGACAATCGAACATACATCCATCTATCCATATATCCGACAGGTAAGAAAGCAAGTATCTTCTTAATTTTTTCATCCGCGTAACTACTCATTGGTTTATATAAAGTTATTCAGCCAATCCATCAGTCAATCCATCCAACCATGACCAAACCACTTCTTTATCCACCCATCTACCCTTCCTATAGCGGATATGTATAGCTTACACATTCTAGACTGCAAAAGATTTTAGTTCGCGTATCTTGTCGGTCATCCTGTTGAATATGAATTGTGGCAGCGAATGCTTTTGGCTTCACTCCATTGGTCATCTGTGATCGCTGCCAAAACATCACTCCCACAGTTCCCTGGTTCCACAAGCGATGCAATCCAAACTCCTAGAACCAATGACCAACAACAAAGACAGTTACTATAAAATACAGGAGACAATACTCATGGGACTTCATGTAAATTGCATAGAGCAATTTTGCACCTTCTCGCAGGATCACACCAGAATCGTCAAATGAGGTGACAGAGAGGAGCTATTACCGGTATGTTCTATAATTCTAATGCTGCAATAATTATGTACTGTGTTCCAATTTGCCTTGCCTTGCCTTCAACCTTCCTCGACACGAGGGTTGTGTCATATGTATATACATGAACTGATAGGGGCGTGTCGTTCAATATGTATATGATGGATTAACTTATATTAGACTAGCTGGGGTGCCCGGCGTTGCCCGGGAAATTTAGGATTTGACCCGCTCCGGCCACAACCCCACCACACAACACCCACCACAAACCGACCTCTACCGGTACGCGACCCGAAAAATTTGGGTTTCAGGAAAATTTTCACCCCGAACAAACAGACAGACAGACACACAGAATCTTCTCTTTATTTATATAGATATATATCATGTCATAGAATAGGTAATGATTGGACACCAGAACATTAGCAATTAGCCAATCAAATTGGCAAATGAATGGCTTAGAGAGGAAGGTGAAGGTGTTGAGACAAGATTTGAAGAGCTGACAAGTCAGTTGGAAGAATATGGGAGTGCGCAGAGGAGTGAAGACAGAGAAGAGAATTGCATGAGAGAGGAGATGATGTGGAGACGGGAAAAAGATGAGAAAGAAATGGAATTGAGACGGGAAAAGGATGAGAAAGAAATGGAATTGAGACGATAGGAAATGGAGCTGAGGAGACAAGAATTAGAATTTCAAAGATTACAATTGAAGCAGATAGAGGCAGAAAGGTTGGAGAGACAGAGAAAGGAGGAGAAGATGGAGGCAGAAATGTTTGCAGCGAAGAAGAAGAAAGAGAAGGAGGAAGAGTCTCCGGTGAGTAAGATCAAGAAGTTGGGTGATGCGATGAAACATGTGTTACCTCGCATGCCCACAGATTTAACTGAAATTCCATTGTACCTTGAGAGTGTAGAGAATGCTTTAAAAAGTTTTGAGGTTGAGAAAGCCTATTGGGTTAAACTGTTACTACCTTTGATGTCGTACAAAGCCAGGGCTGTACTGAATAGACTATCTTACCAGGATCATGATGATTATGATCGCGTGAAGGATTATATTCTCAAGGAATTTAAACTGACTCCTATGGAGTACAGAGCCAAATTTATCGAGGCTAAAAAATCGCCTGATGAAACGTTTGTTTTGTTTAACACGAGGTTAAAGAACCTGTTTAATTATTAGGCCTATTTACACAGCGGAGATGTTAAGCAGAACTTTGAAAAGCTGTTTGATTTGATGGTTGCTGATAGACTAAAAGGGGCTTTGGCTCCTGGCCCGTTGCAGTTCGTTTTGATGAAGGAAGGAACAGAGTGTTTAACATCTGATGCGATCGCGGACTTGGCAGACCTTTATGTCAATAACAAGATTGGTTATTTGGGTCCCAATCAATCAAAAACACCAGAGAATCATTTTTACTAGAGTAAGGATCAAGGTAACAGAGAATGGAAAGAAAGAGGTTTTGTGAAGGAAAAGGTTTTTTCAAGTAAGTATGTAAGACCTGAAGTGAAGCAAGGTTTCACAGAAAAGAATGAGAGAAAATGTTGGCACTGCGGTGATAGATCGTACACAATAAAAAATTGTTGGAAAATGCAACAGAAAGAAGTTTCAGCCAGGGCACGTGCACTAGACGAAACGGAGATGCCGATGATACAGGTGATCAACAGACCTGATAATGACATTGAAGATGTGAGAGAGATAGAAACTGAACCGAAGGTTGTAATGAAATGTGTTCTGGAGAGAGAGGAGAAAGTAGAACAGGAAGTAAGTAAGATGAAAGGAGAAAAGGGTGTGAATTGTTTTCAGACTAAAGTGGTCCTGAAAAAGGCAACCTTACAGCATGTAGACATTGAACTGAAGGTGAATGATAGTCAGAAAGTGAAAGTGAAAGCGTTGGTTGATTCGGGCACAGAGATTCCCGTGGTGTCCAAGTGAGTAATCAAAGGATTACCTGTTGAGGAAATGGGTGAAGTGAGACTTCAATGTGCAGCTGGAAACCCTGTGTTAGCAAAACGGGTTAAACTGGAATTGAGGTTAACTAATGACCATCCTGATGACCATTCTAAACTGTTGAACATAGGACCATACTTGCCGTGTGTCTGTGCTGTAGTGGAAAATATGTCAGGGAGGGAAATGTTTTTGTTACACCCTGAACTTATTGCTGAGTTAAAATCGTTACCACAAATTGAGGTACCTGACGCTCAAATGCAAATGAATATGCTGACTCGAGCACAGACTAGGAAACTTAAGCAGACTGTAAGTGAGGTAGTAAGTCAAGAGACTGACTATGTAGATGAAGCAACAACAGAAGAAATGAATTTGGAAAATTTATTTAGCAACTTGGAAACAGGAAATAAAGAGGCTGAGGAGGTTAATGTTTTGACACCTGAACAGATGAGTAAGGAAGAAAGTTTGGTTGAAGAGTCAAACAATTTAGATAAAACTGAAATGACAGATTTGCATTTGGATAGTTTGTTTGACTTGGAAAAACAGGAAAGTAAGGCAGATAACTTGGCATTGCCACAACAGCCGAATCATTTATCAGCGCAACATCAATTACAACAGACTCTAGGTTTATCCGATTATGTGGTGTTTGCCAAACAACAACAAGTGGAAGTGGATGAGGATTTTGGCAGCGTCTATGAAATGCCAGTAAAGAATGATGATGCATGTAAACTGATAGAGTTGGAATATGATCAAATAAAACATCTAACATTGGCACAACAGACACATTTGATTGCTTTGTTATCTGACTTTCCTGAATGTTTTTCTGATAAACCTGGTCTTTGTTCTGTAGTTGAGCATGAGATGAGACTGAGGGACGATTTCGTGCCAAAACAATTTGCTGCATATCGCTTACCACTGGTATACCAGCCGGGAGTTGAGAGACAGATTTCTGAGATTTCTGAAATCATCACTCTGGGCATCGTGCAGCAATCAAGCAGTCCATTCGATGACATGGGATGACCGAACATCTCAAGCTTATTGCGTTGTTTTTAATGCAGATGAGAAAACATAATCTGACTATCAATTTAAATAAGTGTGAATGTGGTAAACATGAATTCAAATTTATCGGTCACGTGATGGGTTCAGGTCAAAAGAAAATGAACCCTGACAAAATCAAGGCAATGTTAGACATGGCTAGACTGTTAACGAAAACTCAACTGAAGCGTTGTGTGTGTAACGATGTTCTTAAAATATTTCAGTTGGGTGAACCAGTGAATCTGTATTGTGACAGTAGTCATGCAACCGTTGTTGCAGTAACGACCCAATTAGATCATGAAGGAAAAGAAAGGCCAGTTTCTTTTATTAGCAAAAAAATTGACTGCCACTTAACAAAACTGGGCCACAATAGAGAAAGAAGCATATGCCATTGTTTGGGCTCTATCTAAATTGAAGGATATTATTTTGGGCTCCCACATTGTTATTTTTACTGATCATGATCCCTTGACTTATTTAAGCACGACCATGTCAAAATCAGCCAAGCTGGTTCACTGGGTATTAGCGTTGTAAAATTTTGATGTAGAGATTAAGTATAAGAAGAAAAAGTTAAATGTTGTGGTTGATTGCTTATCTAGGTTGTGAGTAAGTTTGTAAGGTCTTATATGTATAGTACAGTAAATTTTCACAAATTTGTGGATGGACCAACTCATTTAGTATTAATTTCATTCTTTTGGCGAAAAGGTTAGTACTATTAGTAAAGAATTAGCAGCTAAAATGCAAAGTACGCAGAACATAAGGATTTTGTGTAAAACGGTAAAAACGTTTCGGTGAGCGATATTACGTGATGTCAAACACGGCGCCGTGTAAACATTAGCAAATCGGAGAAGAATGACGCTATTATATGATCATTTTTATTACTTTTAATGTGTCCTTTTATCAGTTAATTTGATGTAACGCATAAATGGTAACTTTATAAGTTTCGCGAAGAAAACCAGGGTGCGGACCGAATTCCAGAAACTCGTATACCCCCAAATACCAATATTGGCCGTATTCCCGAAATCTATTTTTTGACGCGAAACTGTGCTGTCAACCAGGGCCATAAATCTGCTTTGCAATGTGGGAAAGGAAACGGCCCGTGGGAAGTGTAATTAATGCAGGTGCATTGAGCAAACTAATATCTCAAACGTCCACGAAAATGACCGATTCCCACTGAGTAGCCTACAGTCACATTGAGTAAACACACTACTGACACACAGTATAGATCAGCTTAGTCGTTCACACTGTTGCATAGGCCTATAGTGTTTGACTGTCATGATGTTTAGGGTACAAGTTAGAATTGTTAGAAGGAAATTCGGATTTTTCTTCATACGATAGAGTCGAATAGACAGTTTGCCCAATGTGACTGAATAATTATTTGGAGTTGAATAATTATTTGAAGTTGAGATTAATGCTGTAATTTCAAAGTCGTTGTGGATAACAATTTCTGATGTTGCATCCATGTAGGTAGTTACTTTATGTTGCAGAAAGCATATTGAAACTTTCAAACATTACAATAAAGATTGGAAATGGCCACCTGAAGTATGCTAATATAGCTGTACTGCAAATCCTAAGACAACTGTTTTGGTGTCTGGACTGGCTCGATAACTTTCTAGTTTACTCTGCATTGTTTTAATATCTGATCGAATAGCGAATAGTCTAGTGACAACTGACATATGCATTATAGAGCAGTATTCAGAAAGCATTTTTGTGTGATACTTAAAAATATACCATATTTAGTGTCATAATTATGTTTGTGTGTGCACTTGTTATAGCGCCCCTTCAAGCTCTCTACTCAGAAGCGCTCTCGGCTACAGAGCGTACACCGCTTCAGAGTTTCACGCCGAAGCGCTCAGCAATTGCGAGTGAAGGACTTGCTCAAGGTCCCTACGCAAGGCGACGAACATATCCACTACACCACCGCGCTCCACAATAATTATATATGTGTTTGTAAGTAAAAAAAACATACAAGACCAAGGTGACACTCTAGAAACTACTGCAAATACACTGAATGGCTTATAACTAGGTTTCATTCATGTTGTCAAAGTGACACACCAAGAATTGAACTTAAAGTTGATACTGGTTGCTTCATAGAAACCCAAATAAGAAGCTGGTTATTGAAATTTTGTAAAATTGATGTCAAAATAGTTTAACTCTGTTTTAAAAACTGCTTTCTTTTGCAGAATTCTCTGTACATCGATGGCAAAATAGAGGATGGCTATATTTAAATCATGTTTCAAAGGTTTTGTTCAGCCGTGAAAGATCAATGCAACACTGAAGAAACACCATCAAAGTTCATGAAACTGAAGAATGACTTCAAGTACATTGGTTTCTTGTATTGGATATCATTCATCTACCTCTGAAGTTATATGCTGATGGCAAAGTCACTGAAAAGGTCACACTACTGGGAAGGAGGGAAGTAAATGCTCAGAAAAAAGGAACTTTGTAACTGCCTTGCAGAATGAAACAAATGTCGGCAGAGATCAAGCGAAAAAATCAGTCTTCAACAGCTTGTGAAATCGAGAACAGCTTGGGAGGTGTCGCATAGTCAAGGGAAGTCCAGGTTGTTGGACTAACCACAGAGAATGAATGCCTCTGCATTGTTGCAGAGCAAGTGAAAGGAACCATTGAGTCACCATGGACAGCAGAGCGCAGTGCGGCCAGTAATACAGACCTACACAGACCAACCAATCTTTTTCACTGAATCTCGTCGGTCTTGGAAGCGTTTTCAGATCCATGAGTTCCGCTTGACTCTTCAAAAAGTCGCCATTATGAGACGTGGACTATCTAAGAACTCTGGATGCCACCAATTGGAAAGTGTCTACAACGACTTCATCACCAGTATCCTTGACAGGCAGGTCCTCTTTGTGAAGTGACCATCCACAAGAGACCATCGCCCATCCGATCCCTGGTTCGATGATGTCTGCCGAGACCAGAAGAAGCGAGCACGACACCTAGAGCACCCAGAGTGCCGTGTCCACAGTGTTAAGGCTGAGGTGGCCTGTTTGTGTCCGATAAAACAGTTTAACAAAACACTAAATCAGCCACAGCGAATTTGTCTCCTATTTTGTTCAAACCGAGGTATGTCACATAACAAGAATTGTTTGCAACTTCACACAAACAGTCCGAAAGAAATGATGGTAGCTACCAGTTCAGTACCACATAACCTAATCTCCATCATCTGTAAATGATCTCGCTTGATAGTTCAGTTTGTAAGGAACATGTCATGCTGAACTAAATACTAGATTCTCACAGATTGATTGCTTCATTGTGGAATTGAAGCGACACTAACTGAGATGTGGTTTTTGAATTGTTAATTGAAATTTATTGTCATCAGTATCCACAAAATCCTAAATCAGTGTAAAAAAACTCTAAGCATTGAATCAAAAGTACATATGTTCTTAAATTCATAGTGATATGCAAAAGATCAACGCCTGTGCATGCAGAGGAAGCATGCTCACCATCGTGTAATACCATTGACCTGTTGACATGTTTCAGAAAAAAATACTTTAATCTCTGTCTACTAGACTTAACCATTGGTCATGTTTTTTTAGTTTGTTTCAGTTGTGTTCGTTTCATGCATTACTGCACTTTATGGACTGTTTACTAAGTACTGATAAATGTTATCCAGAATAAAAGGATCAATTCAGCCTCAACAGGTCCATATGACCCTTTGGCTTGATCATCAGTTGACTTGTGCACCAATCATTTGAAAGTCATTGAGTTTGTACTGATTGCTGTTATTTTGTGTTTGGTTTATGCTCTGTCAATTAAAACCATGGAAAAAATCTAAAAATACTGACTTTGTGCAGAAGCTTGAAGAATGTCTGCCCATTGGCAAGGCTTGCTCAGAATGTATTAAGGCCGTATTGGCAGTTCAACGTCAAGAATTTCACATATCAGGTCTTTGAATTACGATTACTGCCATGATACTGCAATTATAATATTCTTGTATCTGATGCTCATATATATATAGTGATTTCAGGACTTCTCTGTAGCGCATCACTAACAATCAATAAGGTGCAAGAGTAGCTGCAAACGTTTGACTTCTTGTTGGAGTTTGTTTTTTGTTTTGTTGTTTTTTTTGCCCATACTCGCTTGCGAGCGTTGGGCCCGGTGCTGATCCCCGGTGTTAAGCCATCAGCCCTTAGGTGGCAATTGCCATACATCGGCGGTAGGTGGCCAGGTCTTGCCGCCGAACCCAAGGTTACCTGCGCAGTGACACTGCTACTCATTTTCACACTCCCATCTGGCGAGTGGCGGCTGAGTCAACCTTAAGGGGCCACCGGGATTAGATCCCGGTTCCTTCTGATCTTCGTGCCAGCGTGTTACCAATCAGCCACCGCCACCGCCCCCTTGTTGGAGTAGTTATGCATATAGAGTAGTTCCAACTAATTAATACTAGTTTTTTAAAAATAAGTGAATTAAAAATTGCCGTGACTTTTTAAATGTTTCAAATAAAAAAGTTTTGAGTACTGTGTTTCATTTACTGTTTTGCTTCATGTTAAAATAACTGCATTTCATATAATTTTTGGTTTGCGCTCAACTTTTAACAATGATAAGGCTACAAGGCATTATTTGCAGTCAGACTTCAAGGGAAACCGTATGGAAATGGAATTATGCATTAAAATTGGATTAGCACCCATCATTGTTTCACTGGAACTGTTAAAATAAATAAATGCAAATTTGAAATACAAGAAAAGCTGTTCAGCTTTTGAACAATTGGGTTGAAAAGCTGAAAACCTTGCTAAATGTTCAAGGAAGTCATTCATTGCAAATGTTGTGGTGAATGTGAATGTTGACACAAGTCAGAACATGTGTCAAGGAAAACCAGTGAAACACAAAATGCACATGAAGATCCAATTTTGCAATTTTTATATTCATATATGCAGTCATCACAGTGAACAAGAACAGGTAAAAAAGTACTAAAAGAAATACTTAAACCTAATGAGACACCAGAGTCTATAACATTAACATGTGACCAGTATCTCATGTTAATAGCAGCCAACACCTTGGCAGACCCATCCCTGGGTTGTGATTTTGGCAGTTTTAGCGTTGAAAGCATATCGGAAAATTTTGCGTGCAAGCGTCGTAACGCTAGGGTATACAGTAAATCACGTATTATCGCTCACTTTTGTTTACGTCGATCGCATACAAATTTTGATTAAATATTACAAAGTTTCCTTAGGTTCTGCGTCCTTTGCATTTCTCGTCTGCTTTTAGGATATAGTTACCTATCAAATGCTGAAGAAATTATAGATTAATACTAAATGAGTTGGTATTATCGGTATTTTACTGGACTATTATATGTATGCAGTAAGTGCGTATGTGAAGTATATATACATGTAGAGGTAGTTGTTTTTATTTGTATATTTTATGTTGTGTTTAAGACGGCCAGTTTACAAATAATTTATTTTATTGTTTGTAAACTTAAAAAGAATATAAGAGGTAATGTCATATGTATATACATGAACTGATAGGGGCGTGTCGTTCAATATGTATATGATGGATTAACTTATATTAGATATATATCATGTCATAGAATAGGTAATGATTGGACACCAGAACATTAGCAATTAGCCAATCAAATTGTATAATAGGAGGAGTTTATATTGTTTGTCTATATATATATATATATATATATATATATATATATATATATATATATATATATGTCGGAATGTAAATAATAAAATTAGTCAGACTCTAATCTTTGTTGGAGTGGTGACTCGTGGAGCTGTAAGCAGTCACTGAGGTGGCTGGGGCTTACAGGTTGGTCGCATTTTGTGTTCCAATGCTGAATGTGTATTCTATTCTAATACGTGCCAGGTTGCAATGTTGCAATATGTACTATAGATGTTCTAACATTGCAATATTTACTATGTTCCAGGGATCCTTCTAAGGAATTTTAAGAGCTGCGCACAGTGCACAAGCCCTTCCTCCCAACCTATCTTCCAAGTAAATTTTTCCCAATCAGATGACAATGAACATTTTAAACCAATTTTAACTGCACAAAATATGCTTCACAAACAACTGCACAATAATTCATTTAGGATTGACTGTTTTGTGTAGAACTGCGCATTAAAAAGCCCTGCTATGTTGGGTGTTTAATGTTCAACACGTCAACTGGTCACCTGGTGCCGTCAGCTCTTGGAGCTCTGGCGATATTCTTGATGTATCCTCTCCAGTGTCCCCTCTCTCTTGTTGCCTCTCTCAGCTCCTCCAAGTTCATGCCAGACTTTTCCTGTACCTCATCCAACCATCTCTTCTTTGGTCTTCCGCGTCTCCTCCTTCCCTCACCGCATGCCGTCATCAGCTCCTTCTCCAAACCGTTAGATCTCATCACATGGCCGAAGTAGCTCAATTTCCTCCAAGTCGCTGTTTGCTGTAGTGTCTCATCTCTCTCTATTCCGAGCTCCTCACGCACCGATTCGTTAGTTCTCTTCTCCGTCCATGAAATCCTTAACATTTTTCTCCAAATCCACATCTCGCACGCATTGATTTTCTTTTCCATATCCAGTGTCTTTGTCCATGTTTCGCATCCATATAGGACGACCGGGAAGATCAGTGCTCTTACCAGTCTTTTCTTTGTTTCCCTGCTCACATATTTATCTTTCCAAATATTTCCCAGACCGTTCATTGCCGTTTTTTCCATTGTTACCCTCCGCCTTATTTCCATATCACATCTTCCCTCCTTCTCTAACATAGATCCCAGGAATGTGAAGCTCGATACTACCTCTATCGTTTCAACACGTAGAGTATCGAATTTGTTAGGACTAAATTCACTCTGCTCACCTCGGAGTCTATGTTTCCATGTGTGATATCACCTTCTGGCATCCACTGTATTTGATTGATCTTTACTGCAACCGTTGACTTTAACTCATTCTCAACCAGATCAAATTCAATATCGTCCAAAACCTGGAATCCTTCTGACTTGTAGTCTCGCAATTTTTCCATCTGTAGTGGGAAAGAGACAACCGTATAAAATACGAATTAATTACATAATTATAGGCCTATGATACAACCATATTATAAAGAGCATAAGTATAATCTATTATCATTTTCGAGTAGAATACGTGATATAATATGTAATATAAACAGTGTAATCTACTGTTAGAATTTTTTTGAACAGATATGGTATTTGTACAATTAAATGACTTAGAAGACAATCGATGATAATACAATGATTATTATGCAATGTAATAAGACATGTACATGGCACTCACGTATTCACGCGTACTTTAACCTATATGCTATTAGAGTTCTTAAGAACGACTCAACCACCACGACCACGTCCACGACCACCACCAACAACACGATCACAACCATCACTACCAACACTTCATCATCATCATCATCGTCATCATCGCCACCACTATCACCAGCATCATCATCAGCATCACCATCATCATAATCATCATCATCATCGTCATCGTCGTCGTCGTCATCGTCGTCGTCGTCATCATCATCATCATCATCATCATCATCGTCATCAACAACAACCATTGTGCCTGATCTACTCATTGTTATCTCACCATCTTCTGTTGCACAGCATCTTCCAGGCATCCCAAGACCACGCGCACAATAACATTGCAACAATTGGGCGCAAATTCATTCTTCAGAAGCACGATGGCCTTCGTCTTCTTGGCCTCTACCAGGCGACAATTTTCAACTATGAAGAACGAACAGAAATGGCGGAGTTCGAAGCGAGCGACACGTCTGTCTCGATTCAGTGCCACGACATTTCTGTCGTCTGTGAAGTGAGTATTCGCTGGTGCATCGACGGCCCTGAGTTTTGTCCAGACGGGGGCCTGACCAACATCCGTCGGACTGTAGTAGATCTCGATCTGACCCTCGATCACCGGAAGTTTCACAGATATAACGACTGGCAGGATGAAGATCGACCCGTGTGGAAGACAGTGCAGGACTTTGGTAATCGGGTGCTGACCCAGGGCTAGGACCGGAAACTCCGCAGCATTACTGCTCCATCCCACTTCTATGCAGCAAGGCCAAAGACCTCGGCTTAAGGTGGTCGGAACCTACGCAATAACGGTAACATATAGTACAATAACTAACAATACAATAATTAATGTTTTGAAATAACTTTCAAAGCATTTTTCAACCTGTAACAGCTGCGAAAACTTTGGATTTACGTTGCCAAACTATTTTAATGTCTTTATTCATTTTAAGGCCATCTAATCAGAAACACTACCGACCCAACCACGGCAGCTAAAGAGAACAGTCTTAAGGGTAGAGTACACGTGTTCACAAGGACTCTAATGGTCTTCAAATGACGTAGGCCTACTTGACGATGGCTAGGTAAGAAGTCCACCAAAATTGGCAATGGCCAATTGACCATGACAGCTGTCTTCCGTTCAGCTCCAATAAAGGAAAGATTTCATCAATCGAAATTTCTATTTAGCCGAGATTCCTTTTCTATCAATCCAACAAATCTATTTATGCTAAGCATTTTCGGTCAATCGCACCTCTAGTTGGACAAAAAGCTTCATCGATCCAGCTTCCATTGAAGCAAATACTTAGTTTAGTCAATATGACTTCGATTCAACGAAACAACTTTGACTGAAAAACTGAAAGTCATACTTAGTCAGCTAACTGTACTTGACACACTCCTGGTCGAGTTTATATCAATTTCGCCAGGTTTAACTGAATTGATTAGTTGAATTAGGTGATCAGCTATAATAATAACCTTTACATAATGAACCTTTTTATTCTATTATATTGTGGCGTTGCATTAAGGTGTAGCCTAGGTCAGAAGTAAAAAGTGCCCGACTTTATATTAGCAGGCCCGCCGACAGAAATTCCGGGCCCCTGGGCTGAGCAGTTACGGGCCCCAGACTATCTTTAGACTTATGAGCAAATTGCACAAAACAAATAAAAATAACAATAGTGTGGGTATGAATGTACGCAGATGCTTGCATTTATTATTTTAATCAGTTCTTAATGTTAAGAATTTAATTTTCAAATAATATGTCAGTCAACAAGCAACCTTTCTGGATATAACTGCAACAATATCTCTTATAATAAGCTACTAGTTCTCCATCTTGTCTGCGAACCTAAAAAATGCACTTCAGAAATGCTCTTTCTTCATCGCCTGGAAAATTGTCCGAATGTCTTGGAGGACCGTTTATTTTAAGCTTTATTAAGGCAGTCTATTTCGTCTCAATCGTTTGTGTATAGGCCTAAACGCGGGCCCTGGCAACATAAAAACAATGCCTCTTTACAGTTTCCCTAATTTCAGCATTTTCATAATTCTTATTTATAACTAGCTGTACCCGGCCACGCGTTGCTGTGGCTGAAAAGACCGTCCATCCCTCCCTCCCTACTTCCCTTCCCCTACCTGCCTCCCTCCCTCCCTCCGTCCCTTCCTCTCTCCCGTTCCTTTCATCCCTCCCTCCCTCCTTCCCTCCATTCATCCCCTCCGTCCATCCATCCCGTCCGCTCCCTCCCCTCCCTCTTCCTCCCGCTCCCTCCCCCTCCCTCCCTCACCCCTCCGTTCCCTACAGCTACATATATATATGCGCTATATAAGAACACGCGCGGATAAAAAAACACATACATACGCATACACGCGTTGTGTTTTTCCAAAAAAGCATATAAAAACCCGTCCGCTAGACGTTGTGTGAAAATTTGAAAACCGACAGTTACCTATAAATGCGCTACAGAAACACTTGACGGGAAGTTGACGGTATGCACGGCCTTGGAATGCAAATGGACGGCGCGGCCTCATTGGAATGCAAATGGACGGACGCGTGAAAGTGGAATTAAAAGTTTTTGTTTTTTGGTCGTAAAGATTGCGCTTTTTCCACCAAAAGACATAAAAAACCCGCTTATGTTCGAATTGAACGGTTTGCGAAAATTTTCAAAGCAATCGGTTCAGAACTCTCCGAGAACCGATGTAACAAACAGTAACTTTTTACATTTTTATTTATATAGATGTCTTCATTTGGAATTTAAATATTAACACCACAAACTTCATTTTCATCCATGCAGGCATGTAGCCTACGTAATTCACTAGAATCAACCGATGTATAGGGCCCAGGAGTAGGCCTAGGCTTATAATTACTGGCTCTGGTTGCCTTCTTTTGAGACCCTGAATTGAAATAGCGTGCGGCTGTATAGGCCCAAGCTTACCAATTTTTGCCTTTTCAAATTTATTAGCTTTTTTTCTATTTGTCTTTGTACTCCAGATTTGTGTTCATAAAATATTTCATCGTTGCGAGAGAAATTTATCATTAAGATTTTTGTTCACTTGTGATTGAAATCTGCCAACGCATAATTTGGCAAAAGAACGTTCTGAGACGGAAGTGAGCGTGTTCTTTGGCAAAACACTGATAACTAAGGTAATGCACAGTTGCTTGAAACTTAAACAGTTGTAGTAGTGTAACAGTAATAGCCTATTTAAAACAACATAAATCGCAAACAATAGGCTAAGTAATATGAGTGATTATTGGTTGGGCCCGCCGCCCGTAATCAACATATTATACTCGCTGTAGCCCGGGCTCCCTCCGGGCCCCAAAAAGACGCCGGGCCCCTGGGCATTTGCCTCCTCTGTCCCCCCCTCTCGGCGGGCCTGTATATTAGACCTCACCTAGTTAAATTACCGTAACCTAATCATTGTTTAGTGATATTGTCAATATTGATTATTATATCTAATCGTCTATTATTTATAGGACCTACCAGTAATAAAGTGTTATAGGTTACAAACCTCGATAGTTGCGCCGCTGAGCGTACGTTTTGTTCCTGCTTGCACTGGATATAGGACGACACTTCCTTGGACCCGGGGCACCAAGGTAGGACCTACGATGGCCTGTGCCTTTGTTCCAGGGAGGGCACAATATGGATAATCCACCGGAAGACGTGGATGCTTCGCGGTTGTGTTCGCGTCTGTTCCAACCAAGACACCATTGCTGCAGACAGTTCAGAGCATAGAAAAAGCAGCGCTTGCAGATTTCAATATCATCCAATCTATGAAATCAGCAATATTCGATCGCTTGCTACATGTACACCTTTTCACTGCGTTGGCCTGCTATAATTATGACCGCATAATTGTATGTTCTGCTTAACCTTTTCGAGACTAACATTGAACGAGAATGCTGCTAAATATGGATGCTGACTCCCATACCCCAGCGATTCCCAAACTTCTGTGGGTGTGGGGAGGAGGGAGGGGCAGGTGGCGAGGAAGGGGCGAATTTTGGGCGGAGAGGGGAGGTGTGGGTGCGGGAGGGGCGGTGTGGGGCGAGTGGTAGAGTGGAGTCCGGGAGCAGGGTGGGATGAGGTGGAGACCCCAAATCTGACGGTCCAAGTCGGGTACCCAGAGGCTAGGGGTGGAAAACGAAAATTTTCTGGCTACGCCGGGTGCCACAGCTAGTTTTTATATTGTTATGCCAGAGAATAACTACTAATCACAAGCGCTCAGTCAAAACAAAATCTATGGGCTTGGGATTACAGTTCCAGACAGTCAGATAGGCGGTAAGCTTAGGTGGGTGGTGCACATGTTTAAAGCTAAAACGGCGAGGGAAATAGAATGAGGTTGAGAAATCAGGATTTGATCTATGAAACAGCGGTGTTTTCATGAGTTTAGAGTGAAAGACATGCAGGGGAGAGATGGCGCAAGGTGAGGTTTCGGTGAGATGGTATGATGAGTCAGCTATATCTGACGTAGTGTAGCCTACTGACTGGAATTGTACATGTTAACACAATTAATACAATGGACAATCTGCAACAAGTCTAATTGCTTCTATCTATTCTACATTGCCTAAAGTTTGGCTACAAGTATTATAGTACACTAATCTAGCTTCTCATCCCTACTCTACAGAATATCTTTGATGAAGAAAGATAACATTTTCTGGTTAGAGAGTATAATGCTCACTTCAAGTTGAAGTCGGTTCGAACGTAATAGTCATTTCTGGGATTCTGAGTGGGAACTTGGCAGGAGGCAGGATCTTCACTTTCATTATTATTCGACACGTCTTCAAGATTGCAGTAGTTTTCAGTGTACTCTGAAGGTACGTCGGTTCTGTCTGTCTGCGAAATATATCGGTAGGTATCGATTGTTGGATATAAATAAGGCATCTCTATGCTGTTGAGCGTCAAAAGTGAATCAATTCTTTCCAATATTGAGTCTGGATCGGCGATGGTCTGACGATCGTTTGATACACCTGCCTTCCATTGTAGATTGTTTTGTTCCTGCGGAGTTGTTTCTTCTGACTGCAACGTTGGACCAACTGTGGCTTCGTTTCCGTAGAACGATTCTGTTGATCGACATAATTTGCTGCTCGGTTCGTCCTTTCCATCAATCAAGACTTCGGATCCTTTGTCGCCAAACCGAGCGTAGATGTTCTGGGTAGACCCAAACGGTTCTACTGTACGGTTAGAGATAGAATCAGTGTAATAAGCAAACTCATCAATATGTGGAAGTTTTGCGGCTGATTCATGAATTCGTTCTGAGTCGTCTATAATATATTCGGTGTTGCTTGGTATCAATGGTGGCATTTGTTGAAGCAGAGAATTACGTTTATCAGATTTCTCCAATTCACAGGTCACCAATTCTGGGTAGGCAACGTGAGTCTCGTCGTAGTATGAGCTGATTGAAGGATCGTCGAAGTCAAACGATATGGTTTGATAGTAATCTGCCTCTGAAAAGACAAAACGGAAGAATTTCCAGGTTCACGATAATTATGTATATACAACTGCTTATATAACCAAAAATGAACCGAAACATATAATCCTGTAGCGTTTATAGGCATAATATATATCTGTACCTCGATAGTCAATGCATTGCCAACCATTTGACGTTTAGTTTATTGATAACAGAAGCCAATCTAGGTTACGGATTTCAAATCTGAAGAATAAGCTTACTTAATGTTGTATGATTTTCAAGAAATGTTGAAGAGATTCCCCCCACGCCAATGACAGGAATGTTTTTATGTAGAACCCAACTTTTGCCTGATTAAGCCTTTTACGAAATTGCACAAAGTAGATTTAGCGGTCAACCGTGACATGTTAGCCAGTGTTTAATATACCGGCAGTCCATCTGTTTTGGGAGGGAAGCGAAAAGACGACCGTTTTAGGCGAACTTTTAGCCCTTCGGTCAAATAAAGCATTTCTCGCTACCGAAAAAGCTGACGACTTTTTTACTCTGTCTCCCATATTTTCAAATCAGTCCCATTTTCTTTCCTTTTTTTGTATGCATGTACAGGGTGGGATAAAAAAAAGACCCACCACGGGTTTTTGCCAATATCTTGACCAAAGGCAAGAATTTCGAAATGAATTTTTACGGGCTTATAGACAACGCATAAATACACATCACGGCCGAATTTCATCAAAATATTTCAAACAGAACAAAAGTTATATCACTTTTAATGGGGTCACCCACCGTTTTTTGACAACTCAAAACGTAACGCAACAAAAAGTAGCAAAAACACGATTTTATCAAGTCTCATCTCAAATAAATGTTATCAAATAGCCTTGATATTGCCAGTTGATCATTAGACTTACTATTTTAAATAGACACATGGTACCAACGTAGCTGCACGTAACTGTGAAGTCACTTAGCAAGATGGCAATCAAGTTGGTAAATAAGGAATCTGTCAGATTAATAATTTTGGTATTAAAACAATGAAATTCAAATTTCTAAAAAAACGAGAATGGCCAAAATGTCAATGACAGATAAAATGTGTATTCAGACACCTCTTGAGCAAGGTCCTGGAGATATAAGGCTATGGGCAACGTTTACTCAGTGAGAGCGCAAAAATTAAGAGTTAAGCTGAGAGTTAACAGATTGCCGTGAATGAAAGGAGGTCGGCTCAATGTCGATTGTTCTGGTTTCATTAAGAAAGCCAATGGCCCTAAGTCTCCGGAGTTGAACCGGATGGACTTATAATCAAATGCGGAGAGCTATACTGGAGAAATATCACAATCTGCAACCAAAATCAAGAGCGGTAAGAGAATTGACGAGCGCACTGGAGTTGATATGGAAAGATTTGCCTTTGAAACGCATCAATGGAGTCATCAAGAACTTTGCAAAGAGACTCAAAAGAAGATTTGACACTGGTCGTGAGTTCATCGAACACAAGTTTTGAGGCTCTGTCAAGTTTATTACTCTTTCAAGTGCATTAATGCAAGCATCATTCAAGGGTCTGGCCTTGGGCCAGTCAACTTGCTTTCCTTAATTTCTTGATTAAAACCAGGTCTACTATTTGCAGGTAACAGACTTTTTAAATATGCTGATGACTGTTACCTGATTATTCCTGCATCTAATATTGACACTACTGATGCTGAACTTCATCACATTGCAGAGTGGGCTAGAAATTGTAACTTGCGCCTTAATCATAGCAAATCATGTGAAGCCATCTTTAGGCGTCCCCGTTCCACAACTTCTGACTGCCCTCCCCCATAATGGGGAATTGAACGAGATGATGCAGCTAAGATTCTTGGTATCACGCTTTCATATAGATTGGGGTTTTCTGCACCCGTTGATAACATTGTCTGTAAAGTAAAGCAATAATTTTATGCACTTCGTATCCTTGTGTCGTATGGTTTGACAGGCAGCCGACTCCATGATGTTGTACGTTCCACTACAGTCGCGCGAATGCTTTATTCTTCACCAGCATTGTGGGGTTTTGCAAATGAGGGTCATAGTCTGTCCACTATTATTAGAAAGTTGAGATATAGGACAGTTTTTTCCCCACTAGCACTCCTACTTTTGACATGTTATGTTCTAAGGCAGATGTATTCCTCTTTTCTTCTATCCTCTGCAAGGCTGCTTTCAAGGAATTTTTAGAACTGCACAATCCCTTCTTTCCTTTCCTATTCTCCATGGTAAATTACTTCCAATCGGATGACATTGACCTTTTTTCCTAGTTTTAACTGCACAAAACTTGTGACAGAAGTGCTTCTACAACTGTACAAATCCATTTAGAACTGCACATTTTGTGTACAACTGCACGTTAAAAAAGCTCTGATCCTCTGTGACCCCGAGCATGTCCTCCATTACCTTCTTTCACCTGAACGTGTAACTGGTTTCTCCCTTAGGCCCGATCACATAATCTAGAGATACCACGATGTGATTCGTTGGTTGGAAAGGGATTTATCACCAGAATGCTATATACAGGGGGGCCAAAAAAAGACCCCCTAGGTTTTTTTTGCCAATATCTTGGCTAGAAGTAGAAATTTTGAAATGAAATTTTACAGGCTTAAAGACAATTCATATTTACACATGATGGCCAGATTTCAATAAAATATTTCAAACAGAACAAAAGTTATACCACTTTTAGTGAAGCCACCCACCGTTTTTTGTCGATTCAAAAACGCGACGCAACAAAAAGTTTTTTTAAAAAACAATCTAATTATTCTGAACAAAATCATGGCCAAAAGTAAGAATATCGAAATGAAATTTTACAGGCTTAAAGACAATTCATATCTGCACATGCTGGTCAGATTCCATTAAAATATTTCAAACAGAACAAAAGTTATACCACTTTTAGCGAGGTCACCAACTGTTTTTTGAAGATTCAAAAACGAAACGCAACCCAAAAAAGTGACAAAAACACAATTTTTTCTGATCTCAAATAATTGGTATCAAATAGCCTTGATATGCCAGATGATCATTATTATTACTATTTAAAAGAGAAACAGGGTACCAGCGTAGCTGTGCGTCACTGAGAAGTCACTTAGCAAGATGACAATCAAATTGGTAAATAAGGAATCTGTCAGATTAATCAACAGGTCCATCAAGAACTTTGCAAAGATACTCAAAAGAAGTTTTTGGCACGGGTGGTGGGCACCTTGAACACAAGTTGTGAAGCACTACCAAGTTCATTTGACAACAGTTATTTGAGATGAGACCTAATAAAATCGTGTTTTTGTCAAAAAAGGTGGGCGGCCTCACTAAAAGTGGTATAACTTTTGTTCTGTTTGAAATATTTTGATGAAATCTGACCACCATGTGTAAATATGAATTGTCTATAAGCCTGTGAAGTTTCGTTTCGAAACTCTTACTTCTGGCCATGATATTGGCAAAAAATCCTACTTTTTTGCGTTTCGTTTTTGAATCGTCAAAAAACGGGGGTGGCTTCACTAAAAGTGGTCTAACTTTTGTTGTGCTTGAAATATTTTTTATGAAATCTTATCCATCATGTGCACATATGAATTGTCTTTAAGCCTGTAAAATTTCATTTCAAAATTCCTACTTCTAGCCAAGATATTGGCAAAACACCTAAGGGGTCTTTTTTGGCCTACCCTGTAGATAATTTGTTTGACGATAATAGTTTTTTTTTTTTATTTATTTTTTTTTTATTTTTTTTTTTTTTTATTGCTCCCAAGACAATTGTACACAGTTCTATTTTTTTAAGCAGATCAGTATACTACAAATATAATAACAGAACATAAACAATTCAATGCAACTAACAGTTCATGGAAAACAAACGGAACCCCTGAAGGGAAAAAAACCCCGCTGGGTAGGGGCCCTACTTTCAAGATTAACCTTATAAGATGCTGGGAGATCAGCAATTAGGGCTGAAAGATTATATAAAAAAATTATAATGAACAAGTAATACAAAAAGAAAAAGAAAAGAGTAAACGACAGTTAACTTCTATATTCCTAGAGACATACTTCATTTTTTGCAATGTGTGCTTTGATTAATTGTTTAAAGTGGGAAAAGGGTTTTACAGTTCTAAAAGTAGCCGGTAAATTATTCCAGATTAATGGACCTTGATATTTAATGGAGAATTTCCGTATGTTAGTTCTTGGATAAACACTTATGTAATCCCGATAAGTTCTAGTAAAATGAGTGTGTTTGACTGTAGGAAAGTAGTCTGTAAAGGCAGTAGGTAGTAAGTTGTTATTAAATTTATACATAAATTCCAGGGTTTGAGCTGTTCTTATTTGGGTTATATTTAAGAGATTTAGTTCTAAAAATAAAGACTTTGTATGGGCATTGTACGAAGACTTAGTAATAATTCTTATGGCCATCTTCTGGAGTGTTCTAAGACTGGACAAGTGGGTGTCATAGGTGGAAGTCCAGATGAAATTGCAGTATGTTAAGTAAGGATGAATTAACGTAGAATATAATTGTCGCAGAATATGTGGTGGAAGCAAATAAGATATTCTTCTGAGTATTCCTATGTTTTTTGAGATTTTCTTAGTAATTTCTAGGATATGTGTGTTCCATTTTAAATGTTGATCTATGTGAACTCCAAGGAATTTAGTTGATGAAACAGAAGGAATTATTGTGTCATCAATTAAAATTTCCCTCTTCGAATTTGGAATTAATTTTTTAGAAGTTCTAAATAAAATATAGTTAGTTTTTGACAAATTTAGTGACAACTTGTTAGCCCTAAACCAATCATTGGCTAGGGACAATTCCTCATTTACAAGTGATATTAGATGGTCATACGAAGCATGAGATATGAAGGCATTAGTATCGTCTGCAAAAAGGATGTAGTGTAGAAGAGTCGATGAGTTAGGTAGGTCATTGATGTAGATTAAAAATAACAGAGGCCCGAGTATGGATCCTTGAGGTACACCAAAGAAAATTAGTTTAAGATCAGAGAGGTTACCATTACACAGGACTTGTTGATAACGACTGTTCAAATAGCTTTTAAACCAGTCCAGAGCTAAATCCCTTATTCCATAGTGTTCTAATTTTGCAGTAAGAATTTTGTGGTCGACAGTATCAAAAGCTTTAGCAAGGTCTAAAAAAATACCGATAGAGAATTCATTATTGTCCATAGCTTTAGATATTTTATCTTGTATGTCAAGAAGGGACATGGACGTAGAATGTCCCGGTTGAAATCCGTGCTGAAGTGGATACAAGAGTTTACTGTGCGTTATAAAGGAAAAAAGTCTATTGTACATTGTCCTTTCAAAAAATTTAGAAAAGAAATTTAGTACTGATACTGGTCTATAATTAGAAATTTCCGATTTACTGCCTTGTTTATGTATTGGAGTTATCTTTGCCAGTTTAATTTCAATTGGTACCAATCCAGTTCTGAACGAACAGTTAATTAGTTCAGCAAGTGGTACTGCAAAAAAATCCATTAATGGGGATAATATTTTTGGGTCAAGTTCATCTGGTCCGGAGCTATGAGTAATTTTTAACGTCTTATTAATAGATAAAATTTCCTGGGTGTCAGTTGGCAGAATAACAATGGAATTCAGTGATGATGGAGGCATGAAGTTGTGAAATGGTTTAGTGGCTTGGGGAATTTTAATTGATAATGATTTTGGCAGTTCTATAAAGTAATTGTTAAATTTTTCAGCTATAAGTTTGGTAATTATATAATATGAATTATATATGAATAATATGTATGTAATTATATAATATGAATTATATATGAATAATATAGTTATATAATATGAATTTTTCAGCTATAAGTTTAGTAATTATATAATATTTAACTTGCAATTTTAATTTGCACGTTTTTATTAGGCCTACCTATTGTTACTTCGATGTATTATAATGATGTTCTATGTCCCATTGTGCGTTTGCAAGTGGAGTAATAAAGAAAATACTTACTTGCTTATATTTGAGGTGTGACGTAATAAAATCGTGTTTACAGTTTTATTACTTTTTGCTGCGTTACGTTTTTGAATCGTCAAAAAACGGTGGGTGGCCTCATTAGAAGTGATATATATATATAACTTTTGTTCTGTTCAAAATATTTTCATGAAATCCGGCCGTCGCCTGTAAATATCAATTGTCTATAGGCCTAAGTCCGTTAAATTTCATTTCGAAATTCTTAACCCATTTTAGCCCGAATTTTTTTTTCGATTTTTTTTCTTTTACACTATTGCTTTAGTGACAAAATGAAGAGGAAAAATATTCTGTGAAATTTAATTATATTTTTTCCATAGAAATTTGCACAAAATATGTTTGTTCCAGAAGTGGAACTGTGGGAATGTCAGGTACATGAACATTGTTGTAAGATAATTTCTTACATACATACATACATCCATACATGCATGCATGCATGCATGCATGCATGCATGCATACATACATACATACATACATACATACATACATACATACATACATACATACATACATACATACATACATACATACATACATACATACATACATACATACATACATACATACATACATACATACATACATACATACACACATACATAAAACAAACATACATACACACATACATACATACATACATACATACACACATACATATACATACATACATACATACATACATACATGCATACATACATACATACATACATACATACATACATACATGCATACATACATACATACATACACACATACATGCATACATACATACATACATACATACATACATACATACATACATACATACACACATACATACATACATCCATACATGCATGCATGCATACATACATACATGCATACATACATTCATACATACATACATACATACATACATACATACATACATACATACAAACACACATACATAAAAACAAACATACATACATGCACACATACATACATACATACATACATACATACATCCATTCATGCATGCATGCATACATACATACATACATACATACATACATACATACATACATACATACATACATACATACATACATACATACATACATACATACACACATACATAAAAACAAACATACATACACACATACATACATACATACATACATACATACATACATGCATACATACATATATGCATACATACATACATACATACATACATACATACATACATACATACATACATACATACATGCATACATACACACATACATAAAAACAAACATACATACACACATACATACATACATACATACATACATACATTCATGCATACATACATACATACATACATACATGCATACATACATACATACTACATACATACATGCATACATACATGCATGCATACATGCATGCATACATACATACATACATACATGCATGCATACATACGTATGTGGCGGACATGCCACAAATGGCGATTTACGTAATTGATAACTTGCAGTTAGTATGTACATTATTGAGCGTTTTCATTGCATAGAGTACAGAAAGCAAAAATACAAATTTTAATTAGCCATGGTGCTGCTGTTTCCCACAGTTCCACATATGGAACAAAAGTTCAAATTACTAAATTCCTTAGGATAATTGTTTTTAACACAATTTCGATGTATTAGGCTACACAAATTTCTATACAGTATTCCCCGTTGAAATTAGTTATGAAATTAAAATTTGAAATAAGTAATGACATTGTAATAATTACCTTCTTCTGGACATTTCCAACGGTAACAGGAAATAATTAATGTAAAAAGTAAAAAAATTGTAATTGATTAATTACAAAGAATTTCAATGAAGTTTCACCAAAAATTGATGTATTGTTTATTGCTAAGCACTTCCTGTCCATTACTTCGGGTGGGAAGTTCAAAGTACGTAACCCGTGACATTTTATCCCCCTTGTTCCAGAAGTGGAACTGTGGGCTAAAATGGGTTAATTTTGGCCAAGATATACAGCACCACTGTGCTACGCTGTAGTCACCTCACCGATTATGTCTTGTAACATTTATTCCGTTTCTCAAACCACATCTTTATAAATAAGAGCTTGAATTCAGGAAAAAGTTTTCCGCTTGCAGTCATATGCCGGGTGAGCCAGCATAAATGCACCGACTTTGAATGCGTATAACTCAGCCAATTTTGCACTATATTTATACTTAATGCGTCAAATTAAAGCTATTTCGGTAATTGGGTAGTTTAGCGTCCCAAATTATTTTGACCATTTCTTTGCAATAATAACTGAAAGACATATACAATAGCACATATTTAATTGAGGAAATCATAAAATGTGTGCTTGAAAACCTCAAGGAAGTCCCAAACGGGGTAACTATCGCGTAGAAATGGAAGCTGGGTGAGGATTTTTCATGGCTAAAATGATGGAAAGAACGCTTCAAAGATGGAAGCTGGATCAAGGTTCTGTAATAGTAGCTGAAATAGAAGCTGGATACAAGTTTTCATCAATCTGAAATAGAAGCTGAATTCACGAATAGCACGATAAAGAAGTGGAAGCTGGATGAATGTTTTTATAGATCTAAAAAATAGAAGCTGGATTTATGAAAAGAACGATAAAGAAATGGAAGCTGGATGAAGGTTCCAGTTTTGATAAAATAGAAGCTGGATTAACGAGAAATTCCAAGTCTCAGCAATAACCTGAATAATTTGGGACGCTAAACTACCCAATTACCGCTATTTCACTCTAGTATTAACCTCGAGAAAGTCGAACCGGTTCTAGTTTAAATTTTGAGACAATGCTTGGAACAGCCTTAGTAAGTAGTAACCAATATTTTATTGTTATTAGTGACGCAATATGGCGCCTTTCAGGGACGATGATCGAGTTTTGATCAGAATTTTGCGAACTGATAAAGGATTTAATTTGTTTCAAATGAGTAAAGACTTCCTAACAGTTGATGGAACAAAAGTACCCTAAATCGTCTGTTACGAAATATTGATGAAACAGAAACGTCGAGTCAAAACCGCGTGATTCGGTACGCGCGGCGGGCACGCCCACTAACATTGCTTTTGTGTCCGAGTTACTTTGCAATCAAGATGGTAACCCGGGTAAAAACGGCAATTCTCCAGGGGAAATTCAGCATGAAACAGGTAGTTCTAGAAGCACCGCAAGTCGTATTGCAAAAGTCAAAGATGATCTGAAGTTGAAGATATTTGGTTGACTCGAAGTCCAACATTAACAGCCGGTGCCGGGACTAAGGGGTTCCCACACTTCAGGAGTCCCTCACACATATGCCAAAAAATGTTACGACCTTTTTTAGTCGCCAGAAATTTTGGCGACCGAAAATATGGAAAAAAGGGGGAAATTATCGTGGAAAAAGGAAAATTTCCATGAAATTTCGGTCGAACGACTAAAAAAAGGTCGTCAGGAATTAAATCAAATTTCTGACGACCTTTTTTTAAGTCATCAGAAATTTTCGCAACCGAAAAATGCGAAAAGAACAATTTTCAGTCATAATTTTTTTTATTTCCCCAACAGGGCCCCACATTTCTTAATCCGGCCCTGTTAACAGCTCTTCGACACCGATGCAGAGTCACGACTTGCAGCATGCAAGAGTATGAGGCAGCGCCTATAGACCTGGGAGCGACTTTGGTCAGCTAATCTGACCCCACTTGACCCTAAAGTAACTTTAGGTCGACTTGAAGTCGACTTCTCGGCGTCAAAACGACTTGACCCGACTTGGAAGATAAACAACCGACTTCCGACTTGAAGTCGTCTTCTGACATGGTAATAGCCATTAGCCTAGTTCTAGCCTATGTACGACTAATGCAGGAAGTCAAGCCAATTTTTCTGCAAGGATTAATTTCATTTAGGCCTACCAATGAGTAATGAGGCCTGAACACTTAATTGATGCATGACTATCTTAAAGTGTTATTAAACCCATTTCAGGCTGTGTTTCAGTTTGAATAGCTTTGTTGTGCTTTGGGCCACAGGGGCGGATCCAGGCGGGCCAATCCGGCCACGTCCCCCATTCCAAATCTCCATGGGACGTGCCTCCCCATCCATGGGCGCCAGCAAGATTTTTTGCAGAGGTCAGTCATGGCCAGGAGAATTAATATATGCATGTAAATGCATGTAAATTTGTCAGTAAAATCTAAGCCTCTCACACAATTACATTGTCTTAATATGATACAACAACGAAAAGAAACAATCTTTCAACAGTATGCGACTATGATTTATGGCATACAATGTAGGTCTATTCATGTATATATTCATAGTAAAATGTTAAAATATTAACACTAACAAGACTTACAAGTTTCAACTAGTTCTAAACAAATAACTATTAATCAGGGTCGGATCCAGGAGGGCCAATCCGGCCAGGGCCCCCATTTGAAATTTTAACAGAACTTGGCCCCCTAATTTCTCAATATGTCGCATTGAAGAAGATTTTGGCACCACATGTTCATCTAATTCTTCAGTAATTTAGGCTCTGAATTCATGTCTTGCTGATGCTCTTCCAACAGTACAGTACATACCATTCATTTATTCGTTCATTCATTCATTCGTTCATTCATTCATTCAGAGCATTTATATAGCGCCCCTTCAAGAAACTACTCAGAGGCCCATGTTGACTATATTGGCAACACTTCCAGTTTGTAGTGCTAAAGCCGAAAGAGCTTTCTCGAAAGTAGAGCAAACGTTAACTAATAACATTATTCACTCTCATAATAATTGTATGATGCTATCATTTTACAATAGGTATACTTTGCTGCTAAACTTTGTACTAATGCTTTATTGTACAGCTATATGGTTCAGGAACGGATCCAGGGGGGCCAATCTGGCCATCCCCCCATTTAGAAATTTCTTTATTTTTGACCAGCTATTTTGCTCGGAAAGTAGACGTGCCCCCCATGAGTGGTTCCGTAGGACTTTGGCCCCTCCCCCTTCGAAAATTTTTTTTCCGCCCTTGATATGGTTACTTTCCTGAGCTATCTGTCGCATTTCAAACAGTCAAATTTCAGCATATTTGTTCAATGAACACTTAGTATTTGTCATGTATGGCTAAACAGTTTAATACATATTTCACCAGACTGGCACAAGCTTAGATATGGCTAAACAGTTTAATGCATATTTCACCAGACTGGCACAAGCTCTATCTGATAAGATTAATCCCTCTGAAGAGATTTTCAAGCATTTATGCCTTCCTCTTCCATGGATTCCTTAGTCCTACTTCCAACCAATCCGTATAAAGTACTTAACATAAATAAACCCTTAAAACCACCCACAGCTCAGGCTTTGATGATATACACCCCTTCATAACATCCCAAGTCATTAACCTGTTGGCTGACCCACTTTCTGAAGTAATAAATTGCACCCTAAGGAAAAGCATACATGTAACTACCATTAGCAGTCAAAATGGCCATGGTGCTACCAATCTATAAACAAGGCACCAAATCTGAAGTATCTAATTACAGACCCATCTCCATACTACTCTTCTTTTCCAAATTTCATGAAAAGGTATTATACAACCGATTATTCTCTTATATTAGATAGAAGAATATCTTGTACCCTCTGCAGCATGGGTTACAGCCAAGTACACTCAACTTCTATGTCCTTACTTGATATCCAAGACAAAATCCCAGCTGCTATTGATAGTGATCAATACTCATTAGGCATCTTCCTGGACCTAGCGAAGGCCTTTGATACGGTCGACCATAAGATATACCATTGGCCAAACTAGAACATTACGGAGGTAGAGGAGCTGCTGTGAATTGGTTCACAAGCTACTTAACAAGAAGGCAGCAACAAGTTTTATGTAACAATTCAATATCTGACTTTTTACCCATTCGATTTGGAGTTTCCCAGGTCTCCATTCTTGGCCCTCTTCTTTTCATAATATACATAAATGACCTCCCAACTCTTCTGCTCTACTACAGGGTGCGCCAAAAAAAGTAATCCCCTACGGTTTTTAGCCCATATCTTGGCCAAACATACGAATTTTTAAATGAAACTTTACAGTCTTAAAGGCAATTTATATCTACGTACAATGGTCAAATTACCAAATAAATTTTTTAAACGGAACAAAGGTTACACCACTTTTAGGGAGGCCACCCACCGTTTTTTGACGATTCAAAAACGAAGCGAAAAAAAAATTAGTTTTTTGCCAATATCTTGGCCAAAATTAAGAATTTCGAAATGAAATTTTACAGGCTTATAGATAATTCATATCTGCACATGGCGCTCAGATTTCATCAAAAATATTTCAAACAGGACAAAAGGTATACCACTTTTAGTGAGGCCACCCACCGTTTTTTGACGATTCAAAAACGAAACGCAACAAAAAGTAACAAAAACACGATTTTATTGAGTCCCATCTCAAATAACTTTTGTCAAATGACCTTGGTAGTGCTTCACAACTTGTGTTCAATGCGCCCACCACCCGTGCCAAAACTTCTTTTGAGTCTCTTTGCAAAGTTCTTGATGGACCTGTTGATTAAGCTGATAGATTCCTTATTTACCAATTTGATCATCATCTTGCTAAGTGACTTCTCAGTGGCGCGCAGCTACGCTGGTGCCCTGTTTCTTTTTTAAATAGTAACAATAATGATCATCCGGCAATATCAAGGCTATTTGATAACAATTATTTAAGATGAGACTTAAGAAAAAATCGTGTTTTTGCTACTTTCTGCTACGTTACGTCTTTGAATCGTTAAGAAACGGGGATGGCCTCACTAAAAGTGGTATAACTTATGTTCTGTTTGAAATATTTTGATGGAATCTGACCACCATGTGCAGCTATGAATTGTCTTTAAGCCTGTAAAATTTCATTTCGATATTCTTAGTTTTGGCCAAGATATTGACCAGAATAATTAAATTGTTTTTTTACTTTTCGTTGCGTCGCGTTTTTGAATCGTCAAAAACCGGTGGGTGGCCTCACTAAAAGTGATATAACTTTTGTTCTGTTTCACATATGGCTATGAAATTTGGCTATTGTACGTAGATATGAATTACCTTCAAGCCCGTAAAACTGGATTTGAAAAATTCCTGTTTTTGGCCAAGATATTGATAAAAAGCCGTAGGGGATTACTTTTTTTGGCGCACCCTGTATATTATATCCTGTTTGCTGATGACACAAATGTTTTCCTATCCCATGCCTCTTATGACCAATTATTTCAGCCAGCTAATGAAGAATTAAAGGCTAAAAAACCTGGCAAATAAGTTGTCAGTAGTTAAGGAACTCCCACTTCGACTGTCAGCCCGGGATCAATGACGTAATAGGTCAAAGGGCTGATGACGTAATGGATCATGGTTCTTACGTAATGAGGACATAGTTCTTACGTAATTAGGACTTGACTCTTACATAATGAGAACATGGTCATTACATAATGAGGCCACGATAAATAGGCCTAGAGCTCCGCCACTGATCGCACTCTGCCAGTGCCAGTCCCAAGCCTGAATAAAGAAGGAGGGCATCGCTAATAAACTTTGTTATCACACAGTGACGTTAAAGTACAACTGCTACAACTAGACCGACAACGAGCTCAAGGACACTATCACCACCCTAGCTCAAAGTACATCGAAAATGCGGATCCGGAAATGCGGATCCGGAATTGCGGAACCGGAAGTGCGAAACCGACGGAATCCGGAAATGCGGACCCCGCCGGGCGAGGGGTCCCCACCCACTCAAACCACCACCGTTAATCCGGAAATGATATCCTGACTGGAAATTAAGATCCGTCGTCTACCATAATTGCATACGCTGACTTCCCAGCGTACCGGAAGTAGTAAAAACTTCCAGCACCCAGAGCCACTTCCTCTCAGAAGCAGCTCCGAGTATGAAAAGTAATATTTCTTCGTAAATTCGTTGACACTTATAAGTTTAGTAATCCGCGAAATAAAAGTGCCTAACTAATGCTACATACATTTATTGAAATTAAAGCATTTGAAGCCTTCATCGGAAGAACCACTAGAGTCCATTTTTGACATTTTTTAGTTATCATTGTTCGGTCATTCTTAATACTATAGAGCATGTATTGGCAAGTTCCTTTTTCAGAAAACTAACGTCAGTCCAAAGTTATAATGAAAAGAAAATATAGTGTTCATGCAATAACCACTTAAGTCCAGGAGTGTTTCTTCCATGAATTCACGTGTAACTACTTTCGGTGGGCTCTAGATGTTTCGCCTTAGCAACCGTTGATAAGCATCCTTAGTAGCACACAAAGTGGTTCTTAACAATTAAAACAAAGGTCAAATAAAAGCGAGTATGTCTTCTAGAAGAATCAAGCATGAAAAAGATGTTTGCTATGTACAAATAGAAGTATTCAGCAAAACATCATATGGGGTTTACAACAAGATCTTCAACATAGAATTAAATTTTCGGCTTGGTTAACTACGTGCTGATAAGTGCAGCATATCTGATGAAATATCAGATAAAATAAAAGATATTAAAATTCAGTTGAAGAATGCAAAGGATGAAGGAGCTAATAATGCCTCAATCTTGGATGATTTCAATAACGTCATCAGAAACTTAGCAATTTTTGTGATTAATGTGCTTAACAGAATGATAATATTATACAACACCCTTCACTACTTTCACAGCCTTATTGCAACCAGGGAGATATTTGACCATGTCACAAAAACATTTCCTGTTCGAGGTCATTTTTATCTTGAATATGATTGGAACATAGACCTGCTTAACAAGAAACAGCTGTGGAATAACCCAATGGTTCGTGTTCAGGGATTGCTAGTGCACGACACAATTCTTCAGTTAAAGAGTAGCTTAATTAGGCCTATCAACATGCGAACTTCAATGATGCTTTCAATAGACTGTCGAAGTTTTGGAGAAGACACTAAAGGGGAGGGGAGAAAGTTGCACAGTCCGTGATGCGCTCCTCCAACAGTTTAATATTCCACCGCAGTATAGGCAAAGAATGACGACTTGCAGCAGTTGTTAAAATTATGCTCTGAAACAGCTGCACTCTACCATTATGTTCTACTGGGAGCGCTCCTGAGTAGTTAACCTTGAAGGAGCGCTCTATCAAATTACCAGTAAATAAAATATGACTCTGCCTCATCCATGCAGTCACCACACGGAAACCTGACAATGACGATGAAAATAGCAACATATTAACATTAAGCAACACACAAATGCATGGACAATCCACTAAAATAATTTTTTTCACTTGATAAAATTTAATTCTGTTTCTTATTGGTTATATTATTATTTTGCTAGGCTTACTGAAAAACAATTTCGTACTTATTCTAGGACAATTCTTGAATGTCTTGTATGCATACTGACAAATTGGCAAATTTTTCCTAAGAAATTCCCGTATGTAGCATGTTTAAAAAAATTTATTATGTGGCGCCACCTAGCTGGTCAGCCAATATTGGTTTAACATGTTGCAGACACATCACATATCAACACATGTGCCAAATATTATTTCCATTTTTTCATAAGTGAAACACTTATAGACTTGCAAAGTTTATTTTGTGAATATCTCAAAATCGAAAAAATGGACTCTAGTGGTTCTTCCGATGAAGGCTTCATTTATTCCAATTCCCGTAATCTTTCAATTATAATACATCGAAGAGTGCAATTTAATACATATTAGCTCATATAATTTATATTAATTTATCACTATTTGTATACTTTATTGAGCAAGATGTGAATTGCTTTGGAAACTTAATTTCTTAAGTATTCGTTAGGTGGGGCCAAATGAAAATTTTACATAGGCGCTTCAGCTTTCACCACACGGCACCAATGACCAGACATTATCATAAAACCAAATGGACACAGTGACCATGCATTGATTTGTTCACTTATTGCCCGACAGATGGTGCTAAAACCATTATTTATTGCAAAATCAAAATAGAAATAGAAATTTTCTGAAACTCAAAGTCTTAGAAATCTTTACTATGTGAAGAAGTTACACTAAAAGACGCAACTATTACTTGGAAATACAGAAATTGTCAAACAGTGTGACCACTTGCGGTATAATTAAATTTGACCTGTCAACACCCATCAACAATTGCCGGCTATGAACTTTATAATTGAACCAGCAGATGTGGCATTATTAAATTTGACCTGTCATCATCCATCAACCGTCGCAGACTTTGAGCATTATAATTAAACCAAAAGGAGATGCACGCAAAAGGTTGTGTGCTGGATAGCAGAGTGAGGCAGGAATGTGGGACAACAACGTGTGACAGCAGTGTTGGACAGCACAGTGGGACAGGAGAGTGGGACAACAGTGTTGCACAGCATCGCGGAACTGCAGCTTGGGACAGCAGCGTGGGACAGCAGTGTGGGACAGTAGTGTGGGACAGCAGTGTGGGACAGCAGAGTGGGTCAGAAGAGTGGGACAGCAGATTGGGACATGAGTGTGGGACAACAGTGTGGAACAACAGTGTGGGACAGCAGAGTGGGACAGCAGAGTGGGACAGGAATGTGGGACAACAGGGTAGAACAACAACGTGGGACAGCAGAGTGGGACAGCAGCGTGGGACAGCAGTGTGGGACAGCAGAGAGGGACAGGAGTGTTGGACAGCAGATTGGGACAGCAGCTTGAGTCAGCAGCGTGGGACTGCAGTGTGGAACAGCAGAGTGGGACAGGAGTGTGGGACAACACTGTGGGACAGCATTGTGGGACAGAAGAGTGGGACAGGAGAGTGGGACAGCAGCGTGGGACAGCAGCAGCATTGTGGGACAGTAGCTTAGTGGCAACATTTAAACCTGCATATGTTGAAAATAATGAATTGTAGGGACATATGTAGTAGGGTAAGGGATAGTTCTGGCGCAGCAATTAAAAAGCCATTAACAAGTCATTAGTCACGCTCCAATTACGTCATCGCCACGCCTCCTATTCACTAAAAAGCAATTAGCTACTGGCGCAGCAATTAAAAAGTCATTAAGAAACCAATTAGCCACTATCGCAGCAATTAAAAACTCATTAAGAAATCAATTAGCTACTGGCGCAGTAATTAAGAAGAGGTGATTAAGATCTCGTTAATGATGTGCCCTCGGGTAATGACTTTACGACCAGGTGATTAAGATATCGTTAATGATGTGCCCTCGGGTAATGACTTTACGCCCAGGTGATTAAGATCTCGTTAATGATGTGCCCTCGGGTAATGGCTTTACGACCAGGTGATTAAGATCTCGATAATGACGCAGGTGTGTTGTGCCCTCGGGCAATGGTTTTATTACACACGATTAAAATCTCCCACCCTTCCTTCCTTCCTTCCTCCTTCCCGCCTTCCCTCCCTCCTTCCGTCCCTCTCTCCCTCACTCCCTCCCTCCCTCCTTCCCTCCCTCCCTTTCCCACTCCCTCCTTCTCTTCCTCCCTCCCTCCCTCCCTACCTCCCTCCTTCCCTCCCTCCCTCCCTACCTCCCTCCCTCATTACCCGAGGGCACATCATTAACGAGATCTTAGTCACCGGGTCGTAAAGTCATTAACCGAGGACACAGCACACATGCGTCATTAGCGAGATCTTAATCGCCTGGTCGTAAAGCCATTACCCGAGGGCTCATCATTAACGAGATCTTAATCACCTGGTCGTAAAACCATTATCCGGGGGCACAACACATCTGCGTCATTAACGAGATCTTAATCACCTGGTCGTAAAACCATTACCCGAGGGCATATCATTAACGAGATCTTAATCACCTCTTCTTAATTACTGCGCCAATAGCTAATTGCTTTCTTAATGACTTTTTAATTGCTGCGCCAGTAGATAATTGCTTTTTAGTGAATAGGGGTCGTGGCCGATGACGTCATTGGAGCGTGACTAATGACTTGTTAATGGCTTTTTAAGTGCTGCGACAGAACTCTCCCTTACCCTACTACTGACATATGAGAGGTATTATTGGCGAAAGGAAGCAATGGTGAGTGCGTTAATTGGAGCTTTGACTTAGTCAGTAAATTTTTTTAGACGTGCATTTGATGAATATTGCGAGATGTATGCAATTATGAGAGGTATTCTCGGTGCAAGAACGCAATGACGAGGCATTTGGAGATGTGACTTAGTGACAATATTGTTCGTATAAGCTTACTAGGCGCGTATTCGATGAGAATTACATGCCGTAAAGACATATGATGATATGAGAGGTAGGCTATTCTTGGCGAAAGTATACAATGGTAAGGGTTTTGGACACAGCTCCACTGTACTGAATGCAACATGCAATAATTCTAGTTAATTAGAAAGATATCCCCACAGTTTTCAAACCGATTCATAGATATTAAAATTATTATTACCGGTAGGCCTATGCATCAAATTCAATTTATTTCAATGAGCTAGGCGCTTGTTCTATAGCAAGACTCACCATCTGGATCGAATAGGCCTACTGGAGACAAGCATGCGATGTCTGAATGCAGAAAATTCTATAAAAAAAAGTTACAGTAAATAAATAAACAGTATGAAATTAATAAATAGTAGGCCTAGAAGACAATTAACATATAATACCGCAATAAGCGCAGGTATGATATGCGCCTCATAATTTATATGGCAGTTTCTGGATGTAACTTTGTTCTTTCTCACCCATTGTAACTTGATTCTCGTATTCAGCGGCACATTGCGATCTTATTTTCATGATGACCAGGATATTGAGAGTATCGCATATTTCTGGTTTAAACGGAATTACATAGGCCTACGTACTTAGTTAATAAAGCACCAATTTCTCACGTGTAGATAAAAGACACTAATGTGTTACTATTGGGCAATCAAGGTCGCCTTCTTAATTGCACTTAGCTCTTCTGTTTCATTAATATGGCGACCATGCATTTGCCCGCACTACAAGATGCAACGCCGATATTCTTCCGTAGTTAATCCCAAAACATTAAATGAGTTCAGCCAATTCTCTAGCGTTTCCCGCTCTCAGATTAATTTGCAGTCGTAACCAAGTCTCCTTTTCCCTCTTGCACTGAATCTGAGCGTGTCTGTGTAAGATTCTTGAAGGACAGCCTATATAAAATCTGATTGATTAATTAATTGACAGCAAAAGTTTTGAGACTTCGTAAACTTTATTTTTGCAATGTTTTCAGTGCGAAATCGCAGATTTATATAGCACTACCACTAAGAATTGTGGAAAAATAACTGGGGTGGACCATTATCCACTTGGAATAGCGGTGTGAAAAACAGACTTACTATGGGGCACTAAAAAGACTGGGGGTTGAAACCCAACCCCCGGCAATTCTCACCCTGCTACCACGATAGTAACTCATTCGATGCGTCGAGATCAGGAAACCACTTCTTCCGAGCTCGTTTAAGACACGCATGGAATTAATAACCCAGATTGAATATCATGGTATTATTGACTGACCTTCTCCGTTTCTCTCTTCTTCGACTCTTTTCTTGAGCGCGAAGGTTTGGAACCTATTGTTCAAAAGAAACAAACATAAACCCAACTGAGTGCTATGCATTTGCCTCATTCATTATTCATATCAGTTAATTAGGGATAGATTAGCATTTAAACGGTCCACAATCTCCAAAATTAGCCTTAAATATACAGGGTGGCTCCCAAAAATGTACCACCGGATAAAATGCGATATCTTCGCAACCGATTGTACTTTTTCTGCGAAATTTTCACAATTTGCAGCGGAATGAATTTCCAATAATTCCCGATAGTTTCATTAGAAACATTTCATGTTTGCAAAAGTTACAGCTGTTTAGACGTTAAGTTTCGTTTTTTGTAATTTTCGCGGAAAACGAACGTCACTTGTAGATTCCCATGTCAAATGATTTCACTTTTCACTACGACCTCAGAATTCCGTTTTGCAGTTTATTGTAAGGTATAATGAGAGTGTTAACTCCCTGCCTTAACACGAGCTCGAATTCTTTTTTGTGAAGCTCAGTACATGGCCTTGTTGGTTGGGTCCTGCGGCAACTGATCCCATATTAGCAGCAAGACTTGCTTCAGCTGGCCAGTGTTCTCCAACTTGGGATGAAATGTCTTGCAGCGTTCCAGCATAGCTTCCCAGACGTGATAAGCAAGAGGGCTAAGGTCTGGCGAGTTTCTTAGTCATCTTTGCAAATACATTTACTTCAGTTGATGGAATAATGTAGCGCCATCATAATCAACCTTGCCGTGCGAGCGCACCGTCCTGGTGGAAAACAAAACCAGATGTTAGAGCATACATGTGGTCTTCAATGAGTCTGTGTAAGAGAGTTCAACGATGAGTTTGACATCTAGCCTACTGAATGGAATAAGATGCAGAATTTCTTGCAGCCGTAACACACGCCAGTATATCTGATGCCGAAACCATGATGTGCTTTGCAAACTTGACCCTTTCCATTACCAAGCGAATTTCGTGAAAATCGCGCTTTTTTCCGTCAGACCAAACGACCACTTCCTGCCTCTCTTCCGACATCTAATCTTTGTTACATAAACACGTTTACAGATAGCCTTCATTGTGCTCATGCTCCACTTTTCACTGGGTATTTTGCTATGATTACGCGATGTCCCAGTCTCTGTTCGCGTAACGTCCGAGTTCCCATTTTATCTTCCGCAGAAACTTTGCCCATGACGTTCGGTAATCGATACACGGATTGAGACCTTAATCTATAAAATATCACCAAATACCAGCAGCTTGCTTCATAAACAGCTTCTTTTATTTACAGCTCTTAGTGATGTCGTATGACATCATCATCATTTTGTGTGTTGTAATTTGCAACAAATCTTCATGAAATCACATGTATTGGAGCATGATCCTCCGGATATTTTGAAAAAACGTAATTGAAAGTTTAAACAGCTGTAACTTTTACAGACATGAAAAATTTCTCAAGTGAAACTTTCAGGGGTTGTTGGAAGTTCATTGCCGTACAAATTGGAAAATTTTCACAGATAAATGTCAGTCGGCTGCGAAGTTATCGCATTTTATCTGGTGGTACATTTTTTGAGCCACCCTGTAGATAGATGCCTTGTAGGCTGCTATTAGCGCCGTGTAATTGCAAAGCTGTCTGTTCTGTTAGTAGTTACGTTTAATTAAGATTACTGCATAACTTGTAAATGTAAAGCGCAGTGCGTTTGCAGGCGTTGAATTAAATAAAAGATTATTTTATTTTACTTTAGTATTCAGACTTTCAACCATGGTTTACTTGCCATCTAAGAGAGTTGGCTGCAAAGAGCTATAGAGGAAAACCCGATCGTCTGATGACACCGAGTCGCCTCAGTTGGAAAAAGAAAGAGCGGGTCTGCTAAGATATTATATCTGCTCCATGAACGCCAGAGTTGAGTTAAATGTGACGCCCATGGGTTACGGACACTATAGAAGAATATGTTTAGCCAGAGAACTTCTCATTCAGTAATTTAAAGTAATGTTTAGCTGGCAGCTGCTGGCTGTACCCTATTGTTCCAAGCCAGATCAGTTGAATATTTGTAGCGTTTGGACAGAATCGATTAGTCGACATCCAATAGTGTAGATCACAACAAGACAGCCAATAGAATGAACCAGAGGGAGAGTTGGTCAGATGGTGGACCATTATCTATATCTATAAGAAAAGATGTGGGTTTGTATGGGGATTTGTCCAGAATGCCCGCTCACAGTTTGCAGCTACTGACCTTAAACATTGTACATAAATAGACGTTCATTCGACTCATCCAGGCGCGCTATTATCAGCTCCTTATTCACTTTAGAATCCGAGATATTGACATTTTAATTTTCGCCGTGTTATTTACGCTATCGCTGCAATTGCGACGCCATATTTGAATCGTTGTGTCATAACAAATGCACGTTGCTTTTGACGTCATTTTGACGTCATTTTTCGTCAAAGCTTAGCATGAAACTCGAGCCCTCTCAGCGCAACCGCCCATGGGAAAGATAAATGCCTTCGGCCAAGGAGTATATACGCTAAGAGGAACCCCATGCAACATGAGTTTAACCAGCAGAATTGGGGAAGACCTTCCAAGCAGAGGGGCATAAATTACCATTTATAAACCCCAAATGGGCGGCGAAGTCGCCCCACAGGGGCGGGTGGAGCTGGGTTTGGGGAAGAAAAGTCGAAATTTGCCGTGCAACGCCCGGTACCCCATCTAGGAGAATATACGAAAGCCTGGGCAGCATCTGCATAAAGGTGGCCATTTGCATTGTGTTTAGTAAACAAAAGTGGCATCTCAGCAGTAAAGAGTGTGGGGGATGGGGCACCGAGCCCTGGTAAACGCCAAATTTAACCCCCAACCCACTCAGTCCTGGATTACGGTAGGCCTATCCAAAGAAAACCACCTGCGGGGGTCAGTGGGGTAGGATTTAACCACAGAATGGGTATTCCAGCAGTGGCGGCGCCAGGATTGCAGTTTCGGGGGGGGCTGAAGCCTCGACCGAAATCTCATGAAAATTTTCCATTTTCGCCGCCAAAATTTCTGACGACCTTTTTTTTTAGTCATGTCATGTCAATCGCCGACGTCGCCGCGCGACGGTTGGCCACATGCATGGACTACAGCTCTCCACTGCCGTCTATCGCGTGCAGCGGCGAGGAGATGAGATCCGGAGAGGTGAGACCAAGAAAGAATGTTGTCAATCCAACTAATACGCGGTCTGCCCTTGCGTCGGTATCCCTCCACGTGACCCAGCATGGTGGCTTTTTCCACGCAATCCTGAGGAAGCCTGATGATATGACCGAAATAGGAGAGTTTGCGAGCCTTGATGGTACTCAAGAGCTCTGGTGAAGTTCCGGCACGCTGATAAACTTGCTCCGTAGTAAGCTTGAGCGTCCAAGAAATGCGCAAAAGCTTACGGGTACATTTGTTCTCGAAACTTTGGATCTGCTTTTCCTCCGCCTTTTTGAGCACCCACGATTCACAACCATAGGTTGCGACTGACCAGACCAAGGATTTCATCAAGCGGAGCTTGGTTTGAGTGCTAATGGATTTGTTTTTCCAGACCTTCGTAAGCTTCACCATGACTGCCATACCCATGGCCAGTCTGGACTTAATATCGTCAGAACACGTCGCGTCGCTAGCTATTTTGCTGCCCAGATACATGAAGCTATCCACCTGTTTGAGTGCACCGCCTGCGACAAAAATCTTGATGACCCTATCGGTGTTGGTCATAACATTCGTCTTTGAAGCATTTATCTTTAAACCGTACTCACTGGCAGCGGATTCGACTCGATTAACAAGCTCCTGGAGTTCCTCTGACGATGTAGCGATCAAGAGGATGTCATCCGCATATCTAAGATTACTGATGGTCCTACCTCCAATTCTGAAGCCCCCTCTGAACCCGTCAAGCGCCTTACGCATTACCTGTTCTGCCAGGATGTTAAATAGGCAAGGCGAAATGTTACATCCTTGCCGAACGCCTTTCTTAACGCGGAACCAATCAGAGGTGATGTTATCTGTTCTGACAGCTGCCTGTTGCTGTTTGTATAGGTTCATCAGTAGTTGGACGAGTTGTGGGGGAAACCCCATATCCAGCATGGACAACCACAGTTGACCGTGTTGCACCATATCGAAAGCTTTCGTAAAGTCGATAAAGCAGAAATAGAGAGGCTGGTTTCTCTCATTTGCCTTTTCCATGATGATCCGGACGTTCGTAATCTGATCACGGGTGCCTCGGTTGGGTCTGAAACCGGCCTGTTCAGGAGCAAGTTCATTGTCAAGTTTGGTTTGAATGCGATCCAGGATGACCCTGAGGAGAATTTTGCTGGCATGCGACACTAGCGCGATGGTCCTATAGTTCTCACAACAGAGCAAATCCCCTTTTTTGGGTAAAGGGATAAAAACCGATTGTGTCCAATCGTTGGGCCAGACTCCTGTCAACCATACGTCAGTACAGATCTTGTGTAGCATGGTAAGAGTCATATCACCACCAAATCTGAGAAGCTCGGTGGCAACTCCGTCTGGTCCCGAGGCTTTATGCAAAGAGGCTTTAAGCAGAGCACGTTTGATTTCCTCTCGCAATGGTGGCGGTTCTCTTTCCGTAACTTCGAACGTTATCTCATCCTCATTGCCTGTGTAGAGTCCCTCACAATACTCCTTCCAACGTTCATTGACCTTCACTGGATCAACTAGCTTTTTTCCCAAGGTGTCTTTAATAGCTACTTTACGTGCCTGAAACGGTTTGGTGAGATTTTTGACTGTCCTATAAACCGGTCTGCTGTTTCCACGTTTTGCATTTACTTCCAGTTCGCAGCAAAGAGCATCAAGCTCGGCTTGTTTGTCTCTCCTGAGTCGTCTTTGAACTTCCCCCCTTAGAGTCTTGTACTCCAGCGGTGACTTCGTCTTGGCTTCACGTTTCTTCTTGATAAGGGTGAAAGTGTCATCCGAGATCCAGTTTTTACGCTTTTCCGAGTCTTTGGGAAGAACCTTTTGCGCCGCTTCTATGGTGATATTTTTGAGTTGAGACCACAAGTCAGTGGGAGGACCGGCTTCCGTGACGCAGCTTAAAGCAGCGAAGCGGTTGGTAACTTCAACTGTATAATCATGTTCCAACTGCGCGTCCTGTAATTTGTCCAAATCCAAAAGAGGAGGTTTACGAAGCTTAGTTTTTCTGAAACGGAGTTTGAATTTAAGGATGACAAGGTTGTGATCGGTATCACAATCCGCGTCGAGTCGGGTTTTGCAATTGTAGACCGACTGGACCCAATGCCTAGCTACCAGAATAAAATCGATCTGAGATCTATATTTATCTCCAGGACTCTTGTATGTGTATCTGTGCCTGGGGTGCAATTGGTGACGGGTGTTAGCGATGACCAAATTGTTTTCCGCACAGAAATCAATCAACAACTGCCCTCTGTCATTTCTCTCTCCATAGCCGTACCTGCCAAGAACCTCCTCCTCCGCTGCACCTTCCCCAACTCGAGCGTTAAAGTCTCCTGTGACGATGATGATGTTTCTGCTGGGTGTCTCCGCTAGTACCTGTTTGACCTCCGTATAAAATTGATCAACTTCCTCATCAAGCCCATTTTAGTCGTCAGCCCAAAATCGTGGGTATTTCACTGTAAAAAATTTCGGATGGTCTTTTTTTAGGGGGGTGCTGAGCCTCTTGTAGGGGGGCTTCCCCCCCAGCCCCCCCCTAGCGCCGCCACTGTATTCCAGAATCTGATATAACACTGGACAACTCCAAGCGTTTAAATAAAATTTCGTGAAATAGCCCAAATAAGACGTTGGGCCTCTTTATCTAGGCCTATGATATCCGCGTGGACACAGCGGCGCAATAAAATATCGTTTTACTGAAATGGAGCAGAACGAAAAATTAATACGATATTATTTACTATATTTAGGCAATCAAGATGCAGGCATCAGCGCGTCGTCCTATAGCCTATGACATCAGCAAGGCGAGTCAGATCCTATCTAAGATGCTAAGTCTCTTTGACAGAGCTTTCCTAGGGATACTGCAGTCTACGAAATCATGCAATCTATCGAGGATTTTGAAATAAATAACGAGGTATCACATTTGAGGACTTAAATGCGGTTAAAATAGGAATATCACAGTTACATTACCCATGGTCAAAACGAAAATACTGAACAGGAAAATCCACAGTTAGGCCTACTCAGTTAGGCCTACAGACACTGGTTCACACAGCCCCAGCTGCCGATTAATTGCATTGAAGCAACGGCTCAGCGTCAATACTCATGAATATTCATTTATGATTTCGTCAATATCCTACGACAGACCAAGAAGGTTGAATATGACGGGAGCCACAAATGAGGAGGAATAGTACTGTTATGACAGCGCCGAGTGCATGACCTTTTTTGGCCTGACGTTACAGCGTTGTGCAAAATGTAATATCTTTGAGACTTTGAGTGCCCTAAGATATACAATGTAACAACCGCTCACACGTAGGCCACTACGACCTACATGTAGGTGTCTTTGCAACTCACGTGTGCGGTGGTGGTTCACATAATTATGCAATTCAGTCACTCCACCTGGCGGAAGGTTGGCTGTTTCTGAGAATAGGCCTATGCTGATTTTCGCAACTTACAAGTTTTATTCGTAATCGTAATCGTAATCTCGAGATTTCTTGAGCTTTCCTCAGGCGCTGTATAAAACTATAGGCCTAGGTTACGGTACAATCGTATTCCACGAACCGTAAACAGGTCGGATATTCATGTTTATAATGGCAAGAATGCATGGGCGAAATTTTCTATTGTAAATGTGGTGTCCACTGTCCAGTCACCACCACTTTTAAAAGTGGTGATGATAGTCACCACCACTTTTTGGACCGGCCTGCAGGCAATATATTTTTTACATGAAAGCATTTGGCTATTATAGATCTATAGCGTAGCTCCCCCTAAAGCTATTTGTGCATATAATTATTACATCGCAATGGTGACAAAGCTGATAGAGGCTTCTTCAGTGTGTTCACTACCTTATTTTATAGACCATACAGACTTTCCTTATTTACATGGTTAGGCGAAGTCATCCATGTTATGTACAATCTGGACTTGACACTACAAAATCGAATTTTTTAATAGGTGCAGTGCTCTATTTGATTCGGGGGTAGACCGATAGGCCTGCTGCCTCTCTATTACAAAAAATTGCTTATTAAGAATGGATCTGCAATACATGCAACAAAACGGGGACTTTTTCCCCAAGCCAAGGTGAACCATAGGAATGTTTTCCCCATGCACTTGGTGCTCTCTGTATTATTGAACATTGATTTATTAAAATCACATTAATTGTGCACATTCCCTAGTGAGCATAGCTGCAGAGGAATAGTCACCACCATTATCTGGTGCTGAGTTACGCCAATTCAAACATGTCAGCAAAATTATGTTTAGAAAACAAACACATTAAATAAAGATAAATAGACCCTATATAAGTGTAATTGTAATTGTAATCGTACATTTATATAGCGCCACTTCAAGAGAACTCCTCAGAGGCGCTCCCGACCTGACACCTAACCACAATCAAAGAGAATGGTTTTCAAACGTTTGCGGAAAAGGGGCAAAGAAATACAAAGAAGTTCATTGCGGAGACTAATAGGTAACTTATTCCAAAAGACGGACCAACCATAGCAAAGCTACTATGAAGCACTGTGGAAGATCGAGCCCTAGGGACAACCAGGTCACCATGCGTAGCAGAGCGAAGGAACCTACGGCCTGGGATGGACAGCACAGGTACACAGAGTTCCATAAGATAAATCGGAGCTTGGCCTGCTAGGCAATTGCGCATGAACATTAAAATCTTAAACTCAATACGTTTTTGCATTGGCAACCAGTGCAGTTCTTCCCGTATAAAACTTGATATATGCCCAAACTTTGGTATGCCACCAATCAGGCGGGCCGCAGCATTAAGGACAGATTGCAACTTATTAATGCGTGAAAGTGTTAAGCCCGCATAGATGGCACTACCATAGTCAACTCTCGTGCATATAAATGCATGCATCAGAGTAGTGGCAGCTTTGGTTGTAAGTGAGCGACGTACCGAGCGAATTTGACGAAGATGGTAGAAGCAAGTGCGACATATATTCCTCACGTGATCAGAAAGGGTCAATTCCTGGTTCAAGGTCACACCCAAATCACGCACAGTGGTAGAAAAAGTCATGCCAGGAAAGCAATGTTGTAGATTTTGCATATCAATTTTAGAAACTTGCACACGACTTCCAACCCAAATAAATTGTGTTTTACCAGGATTTAACCTGAGGCGATTGGATGACATCCAGGCACCAATCGTTTCCGACGTCATAAGTATTTTTTCCACAAGTGAGATAGCCTCTAAAGCTAGACCCTGGACATATGCCTGTGTGTCATCAGCATATTGATGTGCAGCAACCCCCACAGAAGACAGAATCTTATTTAGGTCAGCTGTATATAAAATAGACTACTTAATAATACACTGTTCTGTTTTGATCATTTGACGTATGCATTGTCGAATTAGGGTGTGCGGTGTGCCGTTAGTGGAATTATTAGTCCTCTGGTTCTAACCATTGTCACTTAATTGCACAACGTGTCAGAACGTTCTGAATATATCAAAGTTACGTAGCGCATCCATTGTAAAAAATACAAGGACTATTATAATTATCATGGCTTGCGGTATTGCATGGCGCGTTGCAATTGCAGTCTTAGCGTCTATACGGCGTCTACGCGACTGCGGTCTGGTTAATCCTGGGTATTCTCGAAACTTCCGAACCTAAGCTTATAATCTGGCGGACGCATATATTCGCTGCAAATGACTAAATCTGTTATGTACATTTAACCTAAGACTATAACTAAAATGTTGTTAAGAGATCAAAACGGATTCCATTAACTCTGACGTCTGATTCACGCTATAATAAGTTTCCGGTGCTTGTATAGCCTATATAATATAAGCTTTTGCGGCATTCCGACAGAATGGTGTAACAAGGCCACAGTGCGCTGACTTCCTCTCGTGCCTTTCCAGTTATCGCCTTCCAATACCAGCGTAAACCGCTTTAACTTTACAAATTCCTTCTGCAATTCGTCTTTGAATCTTTGTGGCAACTCAGCGTCACGACTCCTAAAATAGAATAGAGTAGGCTAGTCGCCATAAATGCCGCCATGAAACCGTCAATGATTGTGTCCACAGTTAGGCCCTAAATATTTACGCGTAGTAGTTCTGTCATCCGGCTAAAATCCATTCGAGGTCCGATTGATTGATTAAATTGATTCCGATGGTCGCAGTAATCCGATTCATATCTTCCGCTGAGTATTCTGAACGATTCACACCTTTCGACATCGATGAAACAGGGTCTGGTTGGTAGACTCCAACTTTCTTCGTGTCGTCTACAAAATGCGAAAGGCGATTTCTGCGGAGTGTCTTGCTGTCGCTAACGTCTTCGGAGGTGATCGCTTTGTCGGTGGCGCAATAGTTGAGCTCAAAGTCTTCGTCTGAGTCACTTATTTCGTCATCGTGTCGGCGACTGGACACATCCTCAGTCTTGAGACTTAGGTCGGAGTCTGGAGTTGTCGTAGTGTAACCTTCGTGGTGTAACTTGAATGGTGTCTTCAGGAGCGCTGGAGTTGAACGTGAACGCGTTGCAGTAAACGCGGTCCTTCTCGGTTTAGATTGCAGACGACGTTGGTCCTTAATAAGCAGATTAAAAAACACGCGTTGAATTAATTCAAAACTGAACGCACTGGCTAATAAGGCATGATAAGGGTTTCCAATGGTCATCTGCTGGGTTTTTTCAGTGATCGTTTTACATTTAAGGTAATGTCTGACAAGATGTTCGAAGATGACGGCAAAATTAACAGTAGCCTATTCATAGCAATGGGTAGATCGTTTGAAGTGTTTTTGTAGAATAAAAAAGTAGTAGGCCCTAATTAGGCCACTGACTACGTAGCTTAGTTAGTTATTCACGCTTGCAGAGCATTTATAGGCCTACCAAAATGTTCAAATTCAGTCGATTAAATAGTTAATTAGATTAAAAAAGTTTGTTTTAGAGTCTATCAGTAACTGCACTAAAGTCGTGTAGGCCTACATAGACCTACATGTGTTACATACAGATTCCATGACATCGTACTTCTAATGCATTCGCAGATTTTATAGCCTACATACCGCTTTTGGATAAGTGATAAGAAAGAAGGGAAGAAGGGAGAATGCTGGAAAAAGAGATCTTGCAGGGTACAATATCAGGAACAATAACACAGGGGAGACCGAGGATGGGATGGATCGACGACAGCATCAGAACCTGGCTGGATAATTATGTCAGTAGATCAGGTGCTGAAAGAGGAGACAGAAGACAGGGAAAGATGGGGAAAACTTGTCCATGAGGCCGTGACCAATCCCCGGATCGAGTAAGGTTGATGTCTTGATGACAAGACAAGACATGCTTACGTTCGTCATGTCGCAGTAGACTCCAATTGGTTTTTCCAGGCGTCCATCCTGACGGACGTAGATGGTAAAGGTCAGCTGTTCTTCTTTCTCCTTGCTTCCCTTTGACGTCATCCAGAAGAGGGAAGTGGCTTCCATGCCACTCCACAAACAGTCCAGACTATGGATCTGTACGAAGCAATCAGCAGAACAGCAATCAGAGTCGCCTGCTCTTTGAATGACATTGGAGCTAATATACGACGAAGCCTTCCTGGAGGAAATTTGTCATTTCATATATAATTTTTGACGACCCTTTTTTTAGTCGTCTGGCCAAAATCTCATGGAAATTCTCCATTTTCATCCGCCAACATTTAAAAATATCTGACGACCTTTTTATAGTCATACGGTCGAAAATAGTGAAAATATTTCAGTCTTGCATGTAAACAAACGCGGATGGCCTTTTTAGGGGGCTTGGCCTTTTATAGGGGGGGCTATAGGGGGCTTAGTCCCCTAACCCCCCTAGCGCCGCCACTGAGCAAAGTATGGTAAATTAAATTAATGTAATATAGGATCATAATCATATCAGACTAGATTAGATCGGATTTGACATTTGGTATTGATGACTCATGGGGTCATTGAGCGCAAACTGTCCTCACAACAATTATTGTCTGTCCAGCAGGGTATAGGGCCAGTTAATAGTTATGGTGAGGTTACACAGGGTGATGCACGGAAACAGTATCTGACTCAATGGTAGGTCAATAAGGTATGGTAAGTTTGACTGACCATGCTTGTCTTTGATTGTTTCTTCGTGCATCCTACCATCCATTCCACATCCCGAATTCCAATCTCCACTCCAGAAGCGGAATCCGCCTTGTACAAAAGCAACCCTGTTTTCTCCACTAATCGGTAACCCTCGTGTCCAAGAGACTTGTGCTTTCGATGCTGAAACGCAATTGAAACCAAATGAATAGACTCTAGTTCCTCGTTTTGCGATAGCACCCTGTAAAAATGGCAACTGGAAGACAACAAATCGGTTAGTGATCTACATTTACCAGTAGAAGGATCAGACGATGAGGGAGACGACTGGACTAGATTGGATGAGGTCGCCACAACGGCCCACAAGTCCTATCAGGCAAGCTCAAGGTACTTGCCTTCTCGTCTTCTTGTGGAGGCTTACCTTCTAATTGGGAAAGCGGTAAGATTATTGTCAATGTTAATGCTGGTGCTATTGTTATTGTTATCACGGATGACAATGATCGATATTGTTGTTGTTCTTTAAGCTAACAATAAGCTATCTGAATCTTTGGCTGTTTGGGTATATCGCCTCTTAGGATGCGAGGTGTTTAAATATCTGAACAGCTTAAATTTCAAGCCTTAAATTAATTAGAAGTAAGCTATAATATAATAGTGAAATGCCATTGTTTGTGGTCACTCTATAGGTAATCAATGACCACAGCTATATAAGTGTTACATATCTCAGAACGAGGTCACTGAATTCCGCAACACTTTAAAGGAGCATACCATGTCGTTGTCGTTCTGGTCGCATCCAACGACCACTTTTACGATCGCAGACCACGATTCGCGATCACAGATCTTCGTCTGAAGAAATATGGCGACTTCCGCTTTTCTTGGCTGCATGACACTTCCGTTCTCGACGACGACAAAAGAACCGAAATGGCGAAGAACGAGAACAACCTTGCGACCGTTCTTTAGGAGCAGTACCCTGTTCGCAGGCGGTGATTGACCGTCCGTGAAACGAGTGTTTCCTCCCATGCACCCGTCGATGACTCGCAGTCTCCTCCAGATCGGCGTCTGATCCACATCCGTTGGACTGTAGAAGACCTCGATCTGACCTTGGTTCACGGGTAGGTCGAGTGTTACCACCACGGGCGAGGTGAAGGTTGATCCGTGTAAGTGGCAGTGCAGGACGTCAGTGAGAAGCCGGTGATCCACCGACAGGACGGGGGAATCGCTGCTCCATTGCATCTCCACGTAGGATTCACCGGGGTTGACCTGAGCCGGGACGGCAACGGTCAATCCTGGAACTCTTAACACTTTTCCAGGATCAACTCGATAAAGAACCTGGTTGTGGTGCAACTGGTGACGGTTTGCTTCCACAGATGAGGGCCGTGACGCTTGGGACGGTGGGATTTGTGGGGATTGTAGAGCAGGTTGTTGTAGTGGTGGGGACTGAAGAGATGGAAGTCCTGAGACGGTTGCTGTTTGGTGTTTTGAAGGTTGGCGTGGTGAAGGGTGTAAATTGGCGACGGTAGGTTTGAGACGCCTAGAAACAATTGAACAATTCACTTTAGTGTTCGAGGTGTTGTAGAGTTAAATCGGTTGGGGCACAGTGTGCCATAATTATTATGAATAGTGAACTATGTTATAAACTAAAGAGAATATCATAATTATGCCGCTTGCATCCTTGTTTACGACATGGCTGCCAGTTAATGGTAGCCTTACGAAGCTAAGATGTATACACTGAGATCGGACAGACTTTAAGAGCCATATTGACAAGAAGAGGCAAGTTTTTAGTTTAAAGCGAAACAGTCTGTTTTGCGAGTCCGGAGCATGCAGAGGTGGAGAGATCCATATGGATAGTATAGCAATATAGTGAATGAATGCCGACCAAAGACTGGAAGTGCAGGCTATAATTAGAGTAGGACGCTATGTTAAGCTTGCATGATATATTATTTGAGTTAGATGAAGCGGTGTACATTCAGATAGAGTGGGAGATCATATAATTAGGCCTATAGCGTACAGAGTGGCAGAGTCAAGCTGCTCAAGCATACGACTGCATAGAAAATTTTCAAGCGATGATTAATTCAGAGCATAGCGAAGTGGTCGTATCCTTCCGGGGTGAAAGAATTCTCAAGAAAGAATAAATGAGGAAGAAAGATGAACTAAAATTTCAAACTGCACGCAATGAAGTATAGGCAAACAAAGACATACATGCAATTTTTTTTAACCAGCTATGTGCCGCTTAAGTAATAAAGATGTCCTGAACTTATCAACCATATAAAACTGAACACAGACAGTCATGCACTGATTCTCAAGTGGATTTAGACATTGAGGAGTACAGAGACCGAGTCAAACAACAACATGCGCATAGTATACACGCATACACAGGCACATACATCCGGCTTCAGACAGCGTTAGACATATCTCTGGAGACTGGATGTATGCACATTGCACACAGAGACAAGACTGCAGACTTATACAATATACACGCAGACTGACAGATCCTTGCATGCAGTGACAAGTTTTGCTGTTGTTTGATGTTGAGTATTGTGTTTGGTTGAGACTTTAGAAAAAGAAATTAATTCTTCAACCTTGACCTTTCATTGAGGAAAAGTTTTCCGCTCTTGTACGAGGCATCTCGTCGAAGACCGAAATTGTCTGGAACCAGTTCGTATTCACAGACCGATTGTTTCGTCTCTTGAATCAGCAAGTCACGGTTCGCTGCGTCACAGCCATGGCCCGTGATCACAGATCCGTGACCTGTCATTTCTTCTTCTTTGTGTCTCGCAGCGTCGTCACTTTTCATCGTGACTTTAGGGATTGCTAGTTCACTGCTGCTCTCATTCTCCCGTGTTTCTACTTCATCTGATCCAGACCCAGCTTCGCCAGTTGTCTCACTGTGTTTGGCAGCCATACTGGAGTCAATAAATATTTGGCTTACCAAGGTGCAATCGTGCGAATCGAGCAAAGGGTCAGGTTTCTCAATACACTGCGCCGTCATGTAGCTCATCCCTTTGTCGGCCACAATGTCAGTCTTCTGGCATTCCCTTCCACACAGTTTCGCTTGTTCTGCATCGAGGCATTCCGGGACTGGTGGCAGCTTCACGTAGATAGAGCTAAGGCTACTTCGTTTCTGGAGGTTAGGCTCAGGACAGCCAAACGTGCAGTCGTTAACGTCAGTGGGTTGAAAACGGGTTTTGTCTCCTTTCAAACAAGAACCATCGTCTCCAGTGACCTGATTGCTCTCAATTGCAACTGTGCCTGAAGTTACATCGACGATTCTTTTGTCCACATTCGCGTATATGGGAGTTGTCGTATCTGCAAGTCAAGCAAGCAGAAAAAGGACAACGTATAATAGGCCTGTTCGACACCTGTAAACACGACGTGTCTGCAGTAGAAACTCCTATAGGAGATGTGACTTATGAAGGCGGGGACGTTTAAAACTTTGAACCAGAGGGGAAGAGACTTGAAGCTTCCTGAAATTATTCGAAACAAAGATGTAACCTTTTCATTGAGATATTTTATGCGCTTCTCTCGTTGAAATTCAGACTTGTAATTATGAACTAGAATGCGCGGTACTCCCAACAGCTGAAATACCTAAAATACTAAACCATATCGTCTTGCTCGTCAAGGTAGACTCTATATTCTATAACTTCAAACAGCGCTGTATATGAACCAAGTGCAGATATCAATTAGATCATGTCAAATTTCATATGTGTGTGTGTGTGTGTGTGTGTGTGTGTGTGTGTACGTAAGTGCATGTATGTGTGCGTGTGTGTAGACCCATAATGTGTGTGTGTGTGTAAGTGAATGTTCGTCTATGTACGTTTGTTTACGTGTGTTTCCTTATTAAGTATATAGGGAACTAAAATGTTTGTTTTAAAACTAACCATCTGAGGGTATGCTGGCATAAACCGGCGCCTGGTCGGATTTAGCAGTCTGCAAGTAGATATCCTGTAAATACAGATATAAGAAAACCTTAGTATATCATTGCTGCATTATAATAGTATTGTATCCGATGTGATTATACTTTAACCCAATACAATAGTCAAAAAAAGCTAAGCCGCCGGCTGCGAGGATATATCTAATCGGTATCGACATTGGTTGGTACTCCAACGATTGTGGTTTCGAGCTTCATGCTCTTCTATCTAACACCCTCAGGCTCTTCTATCTATCTGAAGCGCCTCAGGCTTTCCACTGCAGCTGATGTAAGTCTCTTATATCCATCCAATCCTCCGCCGGGCAATCTCTCTTGTCGTATTCCCACACTTGGACATCTACTTGGACTCTTTTAACTGACCCGGCGCTTTTGAATAAGCCGATTTCCTGCTCTTAGCTTATCTTTTAATCAGTGATTTAGACATTTTCGATTTCACAATAATAATTTGTCCTGCCTCCAAAAGACCTGCAATAAGATTGGGAAGGGTGCAGTGTTTGTTAGTTCATATATAGATACACGCAAACATAGGGCCTACATTTAATTAAATTCATTTTTTTGCAACCATGATAGTAGGCCTACACAAAATGACAGCAAAGTTATGAAGTAAAAAATAATGCATTGGCTCAAAGTGAGGCCTTAAAGGGATGAATATCCAGTTGGGGAGGGCCACCCATGTTAAAAATCCCAAAGAGAGTTTACCAAGAGAGTTGATTAAATTAAATCAAATCAGGTGGTGACAAATTGCAACAAAGTTTAAAATGACAAAAAACACGTAGCCTAATTAAGCAAACAAATTTAACTGAAACCTTAACTTATCTATTTGTTTATTTATTTTTTCCTCAACCAAAACAACAAACAAACATGATACAATAATATTATGGCAGTGAATAATACTTTACCATAACTAGGTCTACATGCGGTCACGTGCATTGTCATGCAGGATTACGGTAGTGGACGAAACTAGAAAAACACGCAGTCTTTTTAAAGACCTGCAAATTGCTGGAGTAACGAATCTCTATTGGTAAGGAGTGATGAGAAGAACAAACGGAGGATAAAAACGAGAAGAGAGGAGGGAGGACACACCGAACACAAATTGCGAAACAATATCAAGTGCATTTGATAGCAATTACTTGTGATGTAATTTGATAGAATTTGTTTTGTTATTTTTTGCTGCCTCATGTTTATGGATTGTCAAAACAAATAGTTGGCAGGGACGTAACTAGCGTTGGGGCTTAAGCCCCCTCCCAAACAAAGCTGAAGCCCCCAAATAAATCAAGCCGCTGTATGCCCCCGGCACCACTATTAATAGACTCCTGCTACCGCACTCGTCATGCTCAAGGTTTAAGACCCTCCCCCCAACGAAAAATCCTAGTTACTGCCCTGACAGTAGGTGGGTTCACTAAAATTGATATAACTTTTGTTCGGCTTCAAGTAGTTCTTGGAATTTGGTTTGTGCAGGTAAACATGAATTACCGTAAGGCCTTTAGAATATGATTTTAAAATTCTTATTTCTGGCCAAGATATTTGCAAAAAGAATCCTTTTTGGCCCACCATGTACATAGGCCAACATTGAGTTGATTGTTGACTTACATGTACGCTCTGGCTTCGACCTCTCGATGGCTTGGGCCATATCCGATCCTGAAAGCTGAAACCTCGTCCACCTCCTCCTTTTCCTCTTCCTTCTCCTCCTCCTCCTTTTCCTCTTCCTTCTCCTCCTCCTCCTCCTTTTCCTCTTCCTTCTCCTCCTTCTATAGAGATGGACGAGCGACTAAAATCGCATTCGTAGACTTCTTCCACTGATTTGTGCAATTTCTCCGACCGCTTTGGTCTATTCCGCAATGGACGACTTGTGGTTACACCTACATCAAAGAGACACGCAAACGTGTAGAGCATAATTATAATTGTTTTTCAGATTAAACAGTAGAGTACCTTTAGTGCCAGTGCTGTTCAGCATACGGCCTCCTCACTCCCCGACTGATTTTCAGTGGCCCGCCCAAGCTATTCAATTTTGTTGGCAAATTTTGTGAAAATGAAGAAAAATAAAATCACAATCCAAGTTGGCAATTTACACAGACATTAGTTCGTAACCCAGCTTCTTATTTAATGGTGTGAACACAAATTTCATGATGCATTCATTATGGTTAGGCCAAATTAAATTTTAATACATCAAATTACTTTAAACAAATTTCATCGTTGCTTTTAAGTTTATCGGCGTCAAGAATGAACTCTTAGGTGGCCCGCAGTCTCAAAATGGTTAGACAGCAATAGATTAAGCGAATCAATGTGTGCATGCGTACATTGCGTGTGCATGTAGGAACGTGTCTCTGTATAGTGTTGTGTCTTTCTGCATATCACTAAAGAAGAATGTAGAATTCTTTGCATTTTGCGGTTCTTTGTAAACAGATCTAAATTGTCAGCCACAGCATTTCACGCTGGCAAGGCACGAGATGGAGATGTCTTACAAAACCCCGAACCAAGAATCTGTGTTTCGTCAGTAGTGTGAAGCCCTGCACTGCCAATTCACTAATGGCCTTAATAAGAAGTTACTTCTGTTGTTGCGGGAATTAAGTTAATTCGCAAGAATGTAAGGGCGTCGTTTATAAAGACGTTTAACACGACACATTAAGCTAAAACCAGGCCACCATGAACAACAAAATAAGCAGAAGAATTAGGCCTACTGCAAGATTGAATGTTATAGAAATAAAGAGAGGTAGACCTTAATGTGGCTGTTTCGAACCGTTTTTTTACCCCTCGCGCCACCAAAGAGCATTTCCTTGGAGCTGAGAGCCACACCAATAAACTCAAAAGCAACGTTTAAAATTTATGGAAAATAATCAACTGTATCAAAAATAACTATGGAATGACCATAGTAGGTCTGTGTTTTGATGTTTCTTCATTTTCACAAAATGTGCAAATTTTCATTAGCTTAGACTATGGGCGGGTCACTTAAAACCAGTCCTCGGGGCTGTATGCATGCAGGTTGGACAGCATTGCCTTATTGCATTACTAAATGTGGCACCAATGTGAACTGCAAATGGCAAACCACAATACTTAAAGTATGTTATTGTTCCTCGGGTTTTCCTTATTCATTCAGGCCTTTCATCATCCTTTTGGATGTTTCCTGTATCCAAAAGGTCTACCAGAATTGTGTTTTTTGTTAGCAGACTTTTTGGTGTCTGGAAGTGTCTTAGTTCTGCTCAGTTGGTGAGTCGATTGATTGTTTCTGAGAGATTAATTAATTATAACGCAGGTTAAAAAATGCTAATCACAGAATACTTTCGCCACACTCACCCATTGCAGTCTATATCCGCGTTAAAACTCGACCTCCTGCTTCCCAGTCGATACAGAGTAGACCCTAAACAGAGCCTCGTAGCCCTCGTTGTTCCACCGTGTTTTTCTGTTATACGTATAATTATATATATATATATATGCAAAATTTCTACATATTTAATTACCCGTTTCAATAAAGCTGCATTCGAACAATAAATTAATGTAGGCTGCCTAAACTAATTGTAAATCGCATTTGCGACACAGCTCGCCCGCGCTGTATTGAAAGCAATTGCGATGCACCTTTGCAAGGCTCTAGCCTATGTTTAAGCGGCGTTAAGTTTTTTTAGTCAAATAAGTTCTATTGTTATGCAGATTATTATGGAAAGTTTGGCAGGCGTAGAAATTACGCTTATGCCCTTTTGGGCCTCAATGTGGTCGGGACGGTTGTGACATACCTTTATGAAGTCAGCCTTTCGGAATGTGTCATTCAAGTCACCGCGTGGCTTGATTTATTATGCCACTAAAGTTCCATTTCATGACATAGGCTACAGTGGTTAAAGTGGTCTGGGGGAGCAGCGAGAACGCTGAATATGTGAGCAGTGGGAAGAGTTTTATTGGAAACGCATGTGTTTCCAGAGTTCCATCATGATGAGCAGTGGGAACGCAAGCCAAGAATTTCAAGAGCAGTGGGAACGCCGTTCCCACGCGTTCCCACCCACTTTAAACCCTGATACATAGGTCAACTTGCAACGATGCATATTACGGTATGATCTGAATTCGGGTTGTGCAGAGAGACTTTCACTTGGGAGTACCTTAATCAGATGCCAAGTTCTGTTCGGTATGAGGACTGTCCTATAGAAGTGTCCTATGTTTCACCGTGCATGTCTGTCTGCATGCCTAATAGTCTCCGCCTATAATAGTCCTGCATATCTCTCGTTGTCCACTGCATGCATGTCTCTAGTCGGTATACGTCTCATCTCAGTCTGTAGAAAACTTAAGTGTCACTCATAGGCGCAACCACCCTATGGGACCCACGGGACGCTTTCCCCAAACTTTTGAGTGGTCCCCTAACTTTATTATTGTGGTCCCCCCAAACTTTTAGGACGTGATTCATTTGGTCCCCCAAATTTTAGGGCGTGATTGCACCTATATGGTGTCACTGTTGTCTGAACAACATAAGCAAATGCATTCGCATACCATCAAATCCATACACTTACACTTGCATATGATGATGATGATGGTGCTCTGCCCGAAGGCAGGTTCATTGGCTTTACGCCTTTGGGGATGAGATGAGTGAGGTGTTTCCCGTTACCTTCCCCACAGACAATGATGGGTAAGCAACTTGCCCAAGGTCGTTCCGCAGGAGCTTGCGCCCCTGCGTCCCACACGTGCTAGCCCGAGATATCTAAATCTCTGAATGTTAACTCCCAGCCCGGGGCTTAAACCGCAGTCCGTTGCAACCAACAGACGAATGCAGCTCGCGCTTACTGGTGTAGCTAACTAGGCCACTTGCATATATAGGCACGTATACCGGGTATACACGTCGTACACCAAATAAGCGAGTAGCCAATTTATTCTTGTCTCTCGTTGTCCTCAGGCGTGTCTCATCTCGGCCTATAGGCCCACAAAAAAACTTGAGTGTATAGGCAAATTGGCAATGCATGTAGACTTGTAGAGACTATATATAATAATTATGTAATATTATTATGTGTGAATGTATGAACAAATACATGAATCATATAATGCGTATTTTACTGTCTGGCGTAGCCTATATATTCGTCTGCATGTGTATATGTTCAAGGCTAAGCATAATATAGAGCTAAGCTTGCTGTTGAACTGTCCAGAATTTGAATCAAGCTTAAACGAAATTTTAATTTAATTAAGCAATAAATTCGTTGAATAAACGACAACTGAAAAAAGACACAATTCAACTCTTTTTGCTTAAGAACTCGATGATAAAATTTAAAAGTTTTACGTCACTTTAAAACGCCACACAACAACAGACTGTCTTTACAAAGGAATTCTTTACGGCGCTAGACAAATGTATGATAAACCACTCTCAAAATACACAGTCATCATTTGACAAGGTTTGGGAACTTGTAAACTAGAAACAATTCCTATGGTTATCTCGATATTTTATCAGCGCCCTAAAACAGTTTATTCGCTTATCTAAAACTATAAAGGCGAACTTTTCCAATGTTTGCGAACAATTTTCTTCTTATCCGCCCGACCGAATTTTCCCAATATTTACAAAAATACTTTTTAGGACCCCTTAACAAGCATAGGGGGGTTCGCGATCCAAAAATCTTAGCTTTGCCGAATTTGAAACATTTAATTTTTAATAATCCGACGAAAGCTAATAATGCAGTATTTAAGATTGGTCGCCGGATCGCTTTCAAAGAACCCATAGATTTATGACGTCATCACTTCTTTACTTCGCTTTAGGCGGCCGATTTTATAGCGCGCGCTTTCGATAAATTATACTAAAAACACTGATAATAATATTATGAACGGTTGATCGCAAGACAATGACAATGGATACCGGTAATTAATACAGTAACGTGTCGTCGTACGTATACAGGCCATCTGGACATTACGGTATTTAGGGTGGACGGGTTTAGGCAAAAGAACCAAAATTCGCCGGCAAATGCTGGCCACAACGGAGGGTGACGAACCCGCCCCGCAGGGGCGGTTGCAATGGGAGCTGGGTTGGGGCGAAAAATCTACATTTCACCGACAACGCCAGGCACCTCAGGCTGGGACCGGGTTGGGGCCGATGGAAGAAGGTGGGGTGAGAAAGGTTAAGTGGGAACGGGGTCAGCGTGGCTGTGGACCAAATATCGAAATTTCCCGGGCAACGCCGGGTAATTCAGCTAGTAGGCCTATATATACGGCTGCTCTCTATATAAAAGGAATGGGGAGTGGGGACTAAAGAAGTAAAGATGGGACTAGCCTCCGTTATCAGACAATTTAAGTGAGTATACAGTATTATAGTATCAACGTTTAGCAGACAGTATATGCATATATACAAGTTCAGTTACAAGCATATAAGATTGAACGTTCTTCGGTCGTTGTGTATATGCGCTATAAAAATAAAACAATCAACAAACGATCGAAAATAATTATAATGTCAAATAACAATCTCAAGTTCAGAGGTCAATAGTTAAACAAGCGAGGTTATCGAGCATGCGCGGAGGTCGACTAGCGACATGCGCATGATCGGACGGTCATATCCGGGTAGTTTTTGAGGACGACATTTTGATTCTGATCGAAATAGAGAAGAGTGACTGACGAAAGGGATGCTGGGATGCAACATGGCGACGGTACATCCGTCTGCAATCCAATGGCCTTCACGATGCTCTGGATCGTAGCATGGTTCGTAGGACGTAGCCTCTGCAGTAACCAAACAATATGGATAACAAATAACAGTTTATGGTATATGTATGATTAAGTAATAATTAATAATGATTATCATAATTTATGACAGTATCCAATGCATCAATGCAGTCGCCTTTTGTAACACCTTTTCCACTTATGAAGTCACTCTACAAGAAATCTGTCTTCATTTGCGCAATTCGGATGTATATTAAGTAGCATTGTCGTCGTCGTCATCATTATCAGCAGCATCACCATCATCATTGTCATCATCATCATCATGCTCATCTTTGCTATAATTATGAACCGCATCGTCAACATTAATAGCAACTATAACAACAACACATATCATCATAATTACTCTCTGCAACTGAAATGAAACAATAATATTAAAGAGCAGCAATAAAAATAGCAGTAAAACAATATTAAGAAAGTTAACAATTCATGATCGTAGTTATCATCATCATCAAACATGTTCATCATCAAGATCATCAAGAGCAGAAAATACGACCAATCAAGATCATCATTGTCTTCAGAGTACTTGGACGTGTATAGCAAATCATTTGCCAATCATTCATGCTGGTCACGGGTCAGAATTTATTGCTTTATGTCTTCAATCTACATGTAGGTCGAGTCCGAGATAGTCTATAGGCAGCCAGACAGACAGAAATACAAAGACAAGGAGACAGAGAGGCAGAGAGACACAGGGTTAAAGAGCAAGAGAGAGAGAAAGAGACAGACAGACAGACAGACATAAACAAAAGTAGAAAGAGCATCCTTGATTTGAAAGGAGCGAGCAACAAAATGTCGGACAGACGAGTAAACAGAAGGATGGACAGACGAAGGGAGAGAGATAGACGGACAGAGAGATATGGAGACGGACAGAGAGAGATGGAGACGGACAGAGAGAGATGGAGACTGACAGAGAGAGATGGAGACGGACAGAGAGAGACGGAGACGGAGACGGACAGAGAGAGAGAGAGAGACAGAGAGACAGAGAGAGAGAGACAGAGAGAGAGACAGAGAGAGACAGAGAGAGAGAGAGAGAGAGAGAGAGAGACAGACAGACAGACAGACAGAGAGAGAGAGAGAGAGAGGAGAGAGAGAGAAAGACACACACACACACACACACACACACACACACACACACACACACACACGGACGTACGAATGATGAGGGCTCTAAGCTTGACCGGAGTAGCTCTCGAGTATATCCTAGTTCACTTCGAGTAACCATTTCGTCTACGTATGAAGCTCTCGTTTCATGCATCTGGAACAACTCACACGGAGAGCAATTTAAGACGGTTAAACTATATAGCAATAGGTAGATTATAGAACAGTATTTCACTATTTCTACAATCGCCTGATTGTAGAAACACTGCTGGACAGGTACGTGTAATTGTTTCCCGTCTGACCACTTGCCGTTGCTCTCTCACATTGCCGTAGGTCTGTATACGCAATTGCATGGACGTATTGCGTGGGCGTATTTAGAGAGGTCAACGGGTTCAAAGCCCCCACCGAAATTAATCATTTCCGATTTTTAAAAGCTGATTAAGTGTATTTTGCGAACACGCTCACTGGATACCTGCGTCCAAAATGGAAAACCCCAGCAGCAGTTTTTGTGCAATGCCCACGCACGTATACTGACGCCTTACGTGCATGTTAAACCTGAGTCTAGACAAAAATAATATATATTGTCATTGTTCATTGCACCAATACGTTTGTAACTCCTGCACGTTTAAGACTGTTTAAATCAAATATTATGTTATGTTATATAATATGAACTCTGTGTAATGCTCTAATTTTCTGTCATGATATAAAACACAATTTAAAGCGTTTAAATATAAATGAACTGCAGTGCTCATGCACCGCTCAAACGGTGATGCAAACATTTTTTACACTAAAAGATAAGATAGCATTCCACAACCCTGTAACTTATCTCGGCCTAACACGAATACATGCTTATATACATAAACCATTAAGCGGATGACCTCGTAACCTTTGCCTTATCGTAACACGGGCGACGTCTGTCGACAGTATTTCGTATTAGAAACCTATAATATAAGTAACCTAATATATAGATAGACGGAGATATGAAATAATATACATGTAGTTCTATGTAGTTAAATTATAGTCTAAGTGTAGTTTTGGTAAGTGATGCCCCGTGTATAGTAGACCTATGCTGTATACCCACGAGGCAATTTTTTCTTTTGACGGTTATTAAGAGGCCAAAGATATACACGGGCATTCTAATTAGGCCTATTATTATAATAGGAGTCAAAGGTCTTTATTCGTTAGTTTTATCAAAGTATATCCATAATGTTTTCTTGATTTATTCTTGACTTGAAGGTTTTAATCTATTATGTGGCAGTTTACAAAAATGTGCCATCGCATCGCACACACCATGCACTTATAACATTGTACTGTATACTGGATCTTGGCATTCTGAAAGGTGCCTCTATGGCAGCAATGCAGTCAGCTACACAATTTCAGCAGGTCTCGTTGTATATATATATATATATATATATATATATATATATATATATATATATATGTATATATACACTAGTGTTTCTTGGAAATAAAAGTTGTGTCAGTCAGTTGTCAGTTTTGTCTGTTTCTTGTCAGTGACTACCCATTGCATTATACGAATGTATGTAAAACAGTAGGTATGTAGTCTATGTATGTATGTATGTATGTGTATATACATGATTAGGTGAATTGTTTACATTTCTCTACGAACATCTGTTCTATGACGTGTGTTTACAGAAACCTAAGACCATTATTTGGATGAAGGAACCGTGGTAAAGGAATCCTGGCAAAGGAATCAATTTTCCAGTGCCAGACCACTCCATGCGGATGATCGTCACTGTCCAAGAGGATTGACAGTCGCCTGCGGGATGCACGGGGGGTTCTCCATGCATATTTATAAAAAAATTATGATCTCCAAACATCCATATGTATGCATGTATACATGTTCTCCTGTTTTTCCGTCTTACCATCTGTCTCTCATCTGATTTGGTGTCAGTGTGTTTCGTGACAAAATTACGTTAATGACTTCCAGTTGTTTGTGCACTTTAATTAAACAAAACGATATTTGGAATAGCTATAGCCTATTGATAATTATGTTTGGCAGCATGGACCATATAACATGATAACAAGTAACAACTGATGTAATGTCATTAGGAATTTCTATAGCGCTGCTCACAGCCATAGCCTTTCAGTCAGAGACAGGACAGGCAATGAGACATGCAGAGAGACAGAAAGACAGAGAAGCCGAGAGACAGAAAGACAGAGACATTGGCATAGAGAGAAAGACAGGCACATAGACATGTAGACGGATACATAAAAGATACATAAAAGAGAGTTCCAAGCAGAGTGGACGGGCATTCCAAAAGGAGGACGTTGACTTGTCCATACCACTAAACTCTTCGCGCGCATTTACCCTTTTAGGGAGATTCGAACCCGTCTTTATTCTCAACCTCTCAACCTCTCAGCTACTATGCAGTGACGACGCAATCCCGCCTGTTGCCTGGGGACAGAATTAGACTCCGCTAAACGTTTTCCCCCAGCGAGATCCTTCGCTTCTCTCTAGAGGTAAACATGCTCTCAAATAGATGACAAATACCGATACACAAGTAAAAAAACTCGGCCTTGTTCAGGGAGGGGTTGGTTGCCGAAAATACCACGATGTGCCTAACACCAAAACACGAAGACATTTACGCCTCTGTATGTGCCCTCAAGAAACCAGACGCCCCAACCAAGTTTAGCGATGCCTAAACAAAAGAGAAAGGAATTGTGGCATGTCATCTACTGCAGCCTGAAAAGTCAACAGCTGCATTCCGTGTTAAAGAACGAGCTCCCGGTGATTCAATAAGCGCCCTCCCCTCATGATAATCGTTCTGCCGAACCGCTTAGCAAGAGTGACGTGCCTCCCGCTGATCGTCGCTGCTAGAGTTTACGTTTCTGGCAAATAACGTTGGTCAGAGTTTCCGCTAATGATTACTCTGAGAAATCTTCGAAGCAGATGCGGCGCAGAAACTCGACCACATTGTATTCGAATGTATTCATCTGTTTACGAGTGTGTTATAAGGCGGCTGAATGCATGCGGCGCATATACATGTAGTCTCGACAGATGGCTGGGAATGGGTCTGTTGCGCGTCTGGCTTTGATAAGACGACCTTATCCCGTTCCTAAATAATTGCCTAAATGGCTTTTCCTCCACGGTGGCTGAAGAGATGCAGGCGCGGACATAACTGATGTGGAGACGGTTTCTGTCTACAGTGTACACAGATCACAGTCCGAAGGCTTTCATGGTCTCGCCCGGAATGGAAACACGGCTATTGGACGCCGAGAGAGAGAGTCTTAAGACGACGGTCCAAAATTTACGACCTTCCCATTGGCTGTTGAAGTGTTGATAGGAGAGATTGCTGCGTTAACGAGTTTCCTATTGGCTGTCGATGAACGACTATTTACGGTCCGTTGATTGGCTGAGGAGGGGGCAAAGAAGTTGAAGAGTGGGATGATGGACTTATCGGTTATGGCGGTGCTGAGGTTGCTTTGATGATGATGAAGACAAGGAAACATACATGCATGATGGAGAATGATGTAGAATGATGGAGAGCGATTAAAGAGCGAATATATATATAGAGGAATTTATGTAGCGCAATGATATATATATAAATTATATATATAAATTATATATATATATATATGTCTCTGACAGTCTTAAGATATCTTTCCTTTGGACTCTGACTATTCATCAGTTCCACTGTGACGTATCACTTGCCGATAAATGCTCCTGAACTGCTGCACTGAAAAGGTTGAAGACCAGCAATCCCTTTAATGATATCTCTATACAGGATTATGAAGCGTTTAAATTCAGCATCCCACATATTATCAGACTAATTTTCGTTTATTCAACAGTCCGTTTGACAGACGGCAACCGGGTACAGCGTGCAGTTATGTAGTCATCTTATCAATCTTAACTACTAACCTGCAATACAGCCTGCAATACAAGGGCGCTAATGGCAACCTATAATATACAAAGCATGTCCATATTATACCCCGCAGTCGATCGAGTCGTGGGCTACGATCGACTTGGCTCGTGCGACGATCGACTCGATCGACTTCGTCGACTCGCCGACCTTTCTACGACTCGATCGACTTGGCTCGGCCGACGATCGACTCGATCGACTTCGTCGACTCGCCGACCTTTCTACGACTCGATCGACTTGGCTCGGCCGACGATCGACTCGATCGACTTCGTCGACTCGCCGACCTTTCTACGACTCGATCGACTTGGCTCGGCCGACGATCGACTCGATCGACTTCGCGTCGACTTGACCTAGTTTTGTCTCTTGCTCACCATCTGCAGTTACATGATCTTAAAATGAAATTAAACGATAGTAGATCTGTGTCATAAATCTGTGTGACGTAACAATATGCCTAATTTCGTACTCTCAGTGAATTTATAGATTTGCACTGTGATCGTAGTGACGTCACAATAGGCCTCGTTTTAGATTATGTAAATGAAACTCAATAATTATCACGGTTGATCTGTGCAATAATTGAAGTTAGTCACAATAGGCCTAGTTTATACTCTCAAAATATACTTCTATATTAACAGATCATTATCCTATATAATCGAGGTTAGCCACAATAGGACTATTTCATTCTAAAAATGAACTTCTTTAATAGTAGGTCTGTATCATGATCTAGGTGACGTCACAATGGGCCTAGTTTTATATTCTAAACTGAACGTATAATAGTAGATTTGTATAATAATCAGAGCGATGTTGCATTTAAACAGCCCCAGTTTTGTATTATGAAAATGAAATAATATGACAGCAGATCTGTATCATAATCGAAATGACACCACAATAGACCTAATTTGGTTTTTCTCAGTGAACTTATTTAATAGTAGATTTGTATTATAATAGAAGTGAGTCATAAAAGGCCCCGTGTTATATTAGCAAAACGAACATAATATACTGGTAGATCTGTATAATAATCGAAGTGACGTCACAATAGACCTTGTTTATATGCTCAATATGCACTTCTATAATAGTACATTTGTCTCATAATCGACGTGACGTCACACTAGACCTTGTTTATATTCTCAAAATGCACTTCCATAATAGGTCTGGTACATTTGTATCATAATCAATGTGACATCACAATTGGCGCTGTTTTTTTAATTCTTGGTGTGAACTTAAATATAATATAATAGCAAAATTGCATCATAATCAGAGTGACGTTACAATAGGCATAGGCATAGTTCTGTATTCTCAACATTAATGAAATAATATGACGGCAGATCTGTGTTCTGAAAGAAGTGACGTCACAATAGGCCTAATTTCGTTTTCTCAGTGAACTTATTTAATTGTAGAATTGTATCATAATCGAAGTGACATCATAAAAGGTCTCCTTTTATATTCTCAAAATTAACATCCACATGACTTGCATATACAGGCATATAATAGTAGATCTGTATCATGCTCATTCAGGAGCGGATCCAAGGAAGGGGTCAATCTGGCCATGCCCCATCCCATTCAGAGATTCGCATATGACGTGGTCCCTTCCTCCATCAGGTTTTAAAAAATAAGCTGTAAATCAACGCAACGGGAACAGGAAGGTGAGAGAGAAAGTAGGCCTAGCACATGACTAAAAAGGTCATCAGATTTTTTTAAAAAAAACAAAGTCGCCACAGGTTTTTATAAGTTTTTTGGGCGATAGACTAAAAAAAATTCTTTCGGCGGAAGACCAAGGAAAATTTCTGTCGGTTCAAGACCACAAATTTTGTCCACCCCTCCACAAAACTTTTATTCGCTCCTGTTACCCTGTATTCGTTCAATTCAAATCGAAAACGCTCGTCTATTATAATAGTCAACTTTCACAGTTCCACTAACACGAAATCGACAGCTGCCAAAAGGTTCGTTAGCTGAACTTGTGTGATAAAACTGTATAGGTCACTTTGAGACTTCAAGAAATAGTAGGCTAAGTAAAATATTTCCAAGTCGGGTCGAGTATAGATGAAACAGCGATCGACTCGACTTAGCAAGACTCACGATCGACTCGACTTGCAAGTCGACGATTTTTCGATCGACTCGACTTGGCAAGACTCACGATCGACTCGACTTGCAAGTCGATCGAGTCGACGATTTTTCGATCGACTCGACTTGGCCGAGTTATGATCGACTCGATCGATCAACTCGATCGACTGCGGGGTATAGTCCATATCCTACGGGGTCTTCGGAAATCGAACTCAGTTCCGCTGATCACAATTCCAGTATGTTGTCCAATGCGATACCAACCAACCTCCCCCCCACAAGACTAATTGATAAGATCGTGTGGCAAGTCATCTCCCACGTCGTCTCCTCTTCCCACTTCCGGCATTGCACCGCATTGCTCAGTGTCCACATTGTATATAGTTGTGTTTGCCATGGGATGCATGCTGCAGATTGCGGCAGAAATCTCGAGACAATGGTCTGCAGTCGTCGTTTGGACTTGAAACTCCAACCTCTCGAGCGACAGTATAGCAGGCTAACCAGTATACCATCAGCACCATTGATTAATGATGATGATGACGATGATTAGGATGACGATGATTATGATGACGATGATTATGTTGATGGTGATTATGTTCATGGTGATTATGTTGATGGTGATTATGTTCATGGTGATTATGTTCATGGTGATTATGTTGATGGTGATTATGTTCATGGTGATTATGTTCATGGTGATTATGTTGATGGTGAGGGTGAGGGAAAGAAGGAAGAGGAGGAGGATAGAACGGCATGAAGCTCTGCTGTTCATGATGATGATGACAACGATGACGATGGTGTTGGCAATAATAAAAATCATCATCATGTGTATACATAGGCTATATACTGACCGGAGCCATTGGATATGAGCAGAGTCCATCGCAGTAGTGAGCCTCGAATGACCTTGGTGAGATGATCCACTCTCTCCATCCGATATCCGCAAAGTCCACAACGAGCTTCCTTTTCCCACAGACCTCCTCCTGCTCCCGCTCCTTCTCCCTTGCCCCGTTCCTCCGCCTCCCTCCTCCTCTTCCTCTTCCTCCTCTTCCTCGATGACGCCCTGGCACAACGGCGGATAACGATCGACCCTTCGTCCTTCTCCGTCTCTGTCGCTGACCCTCCTCGTCCTCCTGTGCCGCCGATCCGAAGGCGATGTCCGCCGGGCGTGGCGTCGACTCAAGGTCCTTTTTCTTCCCTGGCTGCTGCGACCTGCCCCTCAGAATACCCGGATTCGTTTTAGGGAGATTGTAGTAGACCAACGGAACGGGGTCAGGGTCGGGAAAGGCCACGTCCTGAGGGATCTCGTTGTCAGCGACCACCTGACGTTTCTTCCTCTGACCACGGAGGTTCCTTGCAGGAACGTTGCTCGAAGGTGCAGGAGGGTCTGGTTCTGACCCAGCGTGGTAGAACCTCCGGCGGAACAGGCCGCCGATCGCTTCTTCTTCTACGGCGTGCTTCTGGAAGACTCTCCCGGTCGTGTTCCAGAGTAGGTAGGGACCTGACGGCGATTCCATGGCGAAGATCTCGTCCGAGAAGTTCTGTCTTCTAGGTCCTCGAACTTCCGACGGACTGGACCACATCACTCTCGAACGAAACGCCGGTCTGTTCTTGCGCCTCGCATGCAGAGAGCGATCGTGATGCAAAAGAATCGGGTTATCGTAGGCCCACCTCCACGAATCCTCATCGATGCCAGACTTGTCGCTCGGGCGGTCCTCACCCCGTTGGGCAAGAACATCCAGCTGTGCCTCGAGGTAGTTGTTGCGGTTCTCCTGCGAGAAGACCATGAGGAACGGCTTCGACAGCTTCCGAACGAACTTCGACAGCGTCAGCAGCTTACCGGTGCTTGACCTTGACCGTGACCTTCCGTCAGTGTCGTCATCGATGGAGAAGCCGAGCGCAAGCATGTGAGTGGTGTTCCCGTTGCGCAGCGTCGAGGTGCAGTCCTTGACGGCTGAGGTCACGTCGAAGATGGTCCACCCGGAGTGGCCAGCATCCGGCAACCGGAAGGACTTCCGCTCCCGAAGGACCCCAGGTCCAAGCTCATAGGCTTTGATGACTATGAAACCCGGTGGTTCGGGTGAGTAGGTTTGCGGGAGTTCAGAGGTGGAGGACTCGTTCGAATGGCTGGAGATCCTAGGACGACGCTTGTAGATATGAATCTCGGCGCGAAGGATCGACTCGGATTGACCGATTGAAGTTAGGTTGAAGGCGAACAGCGTCCCGTTGTTAAAGACTACTACAAAAAGAAATTAAGAGATTTATTTAATTATCATACTACTACTATCTGTTGTTACATTTTCTTTAACTACTTTACTTTTAATATGCTTAATATGGTAATTTGAGATTTGGGTAGGAGTAGGCCCACCTTGGGATGGGGCCCACGAATATTATATGGTCTTTAGCTTATCTAATTTTCTTTTAATTTTCGCCTTGTTAGTTGTGACCGCTAAACCAGAATTTTTTACAGACGTCGTTTCCAATTTTCCAACAGGAAAATAATTCTACCCATAAACAACAAATTATCTAAATCGTCATTTTGTCTTTGCTTGACTCGTGGCTCCAATGCGAGCTGACCAAAACAGACATTATGCTGTGGGCTAGGCTCTACAACATGTATTTATTATCGGGTTAGCAACACGACGTAAGAAAAGTAACTTGACAATGTAACAGTAACTTTAGTAACATGCTGTCAATTTATGAGCATTGCAAAAGTCGGTGAAAACTCAAAAGTAGCCCAAAATAGCGCGAAGCCGCGAGCGCATTGAAAAGTAGCCCAACTCGCGCTTTTCACGTTGAGGTGGCAACCCTGGATTAGCTTGGATCAACGAGCCCCCTCGTAACCGATTTGTTGGTTTCGTATTGCCAATTAAATCGATATGAAGTGTTGTATTCAAACTTGAATAACAATATTGATATAAAGCGCCTCCAGGTGACCCTAGGGCGAACCGTTCATTGCGCAGGGCTCTGAGAAAAGCGAGGGTGAACGAGAGGTTAGGCTATTTGATCGCCAAGATAAAGTCAATCGTTGCAAAATTGGGCTCGTCCGGGATTTGAACCCGGGACCTCTCGCACCCTAAGCGAGAATCATACCCCTAGACCAACGAGCCACGTTGAATGCGTCACTAAGTTCTTGATTGAAAAGCGCTGACTGCACGCTGCTTTTCACTTAGGCCTATAGGCCTGCCGCCTACATTATAGGCTAGCTATAAAAATTCACACAGCTGTATGACTGTCCTGAATCATCGTACCGAGACCATAGTAATGTAGACATAATGTAATTTCTCACAAAGTCTAAAAATCAGACAGCCCATAGCTGAACACTGGCGCTATATAAAATCAAGTCTGCAATAGCTATAGGCTGCTCTGTTCGTTCCGATGTTCGGAATCAAAATCCGGTAAGGTCTCAAGCCACAATGTCTTAATGTCCACACTCTACACTGGTTTGCTGTTAGCCATGAGTGCATCCACAAGCTGGCAGCCTTCGTGTGGCTTAGGCCTAGGCCTACATATATACACTAGCTGGGGAACCCGGCGTTGCCCGGGAAATTTAGGATTCGATCCGCTCCGGCCACAACCCCACTACACAACACCCCACCAAACTGCGACCTCTATACCAGTAGGCAACCGGAGAAATTTGGGTTTGACGAAAATTTCCACCCCATCCCACCCCACCCCACCCCCTCCACCCCCAACCCCCTCCCACCCCCACCACCCCAACTCCACCCACCCTACCTCCCACTCCATCCCCTCCACCCCACCCCCACCCCTCCACCCCACCTCAACCCACTCCCTCACTCCACCCCACCCCAACCCTCACTCCACCCCATCCCTGCCGCCTACATTATAGGCTAGCTATAAAAATTCACACAGCTGTATGACTGTCCTGAATCATCGTACCGAGACCATAGTAATGTAGACATAATGTAATTTCTCACAAAGTCTAAAAATCAGACAGCCCATAGCTGAACACTGGCGCTATATAAAATCAAGTCTGCAATAGCTATAGGCTGCTCTGTTCGTTCCGATGTTCGGAATCAAAATCCGGTAAGGTCTCAAGCCACAATGTCTTAATGTCCACACTCTACACTGGTTTGCTGTTAGCCATGAGTGCATCCACAAGCTGGCAGCCTTCGTGTGGCTTAGGCCTAGGCCTACATATATACACTAGCTGGGGAACCCGGCGTTGCCCGGGAAATTTAGGATTCGATCCGCTCCGGCCACAACCCCACTACACAACACCCCACCAAACTGCGACCTCTATACCAGTAGGCAACCGGAGAAATTTGGGTTTGACGAAAATTTCCACCCCATCCCACCCCACCCCACCCCCTCCACCCCCAACCCCCTCCCACCCCCACCACCCCCACTCCACCCACCCTACCTCCCACTCCATCCCCTCCACCCCACCCCCACCCCTCCACCCCACCTCAACCCACTCCCTCACTCCACCCCACCCCAACCCCCACCCCATCCCCAACCCCACCCCTCGACCCCTACGCCACCCCACCCCACCCCACCCCACCACCTCCACCTCCACCCCTCACCTCCATCCCACCCCTCCACTCCACTTTAGACACCTCCAAAACGGTTAATTATACGTGGCAAGCGAATGAAATTTTTTAGCGAAAATCAGTGTTTTTGACCCTCCGCACCCTGGCCCCCCTGGTGGTGGAGATTTGCCAACCACTGATCCGGGGGGTTCTGATGGACCTCTATCTAGGAAAAAAATATAAAAAATAGCTGCGTTTTTTTGAAAAAAATTTGGGGGTTTCGCTCCCCACCCTGGCCCCCATGGTGGTAGAGAATCGCCAACCCCTCGCCTTTGCGTCTCGTGCCGAGACCTACGCAGTAGTGAAGGTTTGGAGTGAAAAGCTCAAAAACTGTGAGCGTGCATTCTGGACAAAGACACATACATACACACATACAAACATAGTCACATCCTTCCTTATAGATATAGATGTAGCTTATAAATTGCGATTGATTGATAGAGCAGATGCACATAATCTAAGTCAGTAATTAACCTAAGTAGGTGTTTATTTGCATCTCCCAATCTACTTATGCTCCTTGATCGCACCTGAAACTTTAAATTGTTCAAGGTCTGGAACAGTGGAACTCTGTTCAAGGTCACTCCTCGAGTCTTCTCTTCCGACTCTTCGAACAGCATCGGCTGAAGGATACTATCATCATTAGTATATGTAGCTACACGTCTACAAGAAGTTCTGTCACCTGTCCTCCATCCATCCATCTGGAACAGCTATCGACTTCTCTGTGCTCGTAATAATATTCCGCGCCACAGATTCACACTTTGGTGTGACCTTGTGCGCGTAATAAATTTATGTAATAATAATAATAATAATTCTACGACTGAAATTATTTACATTTTATTCTATTCCCGCCTACTTATGATTCCTAATTAACGACCGCCCGGTTTCAACGCACACTTCCGAACGTTGTTAGTTCGCAATTATGAGACAATCGTTGCAAAATTGGGCTCGTCCGGGATTTGAACCCGGGACCTCTCGCACCCTAAGCGAGAATCATACCCCTAGACCAACGAGCCACACACATACACGTGCAATAGTTGACCAAGTGACTTTTGAAGATAACTTTAGCAACGATTTATTCTTATGGAAACTTACTTATTCCGAAGGTGTGTCGTTTATTGATCAGGTTAGGCCTACTTGCGATCAGAATATCTTGTATCACAAAAGCTTTGCTGACGATGCAAATTTTTATTCAATCATTCATTCATTCTTCTACAGCCTATCCTTGTAGTCCTGCTGAAAATTCGATATAGACCTGCGTCAGACCTCGGCGTCCTTTTTGCATGTTACATGTAGGCCTATAAGAATCATTTAACTTCCCCCCCTCATTAGGTTTCATTTACCTCGAAAAGGTGAGAGAGATATTATAGTCTATGACTCTATGACTAAAAAAGGACCGTGAGCGTGAGTAAGTCCGTCACTTGCAATTACTCTTGCTCATCGGCGTGAAACTCCGATTTAGGGCCTATTGCACGTAATTATATCCTGCTCACAGTGCTCAGTGCTCTTAAACAGCACGGGGCTTTCTCTGTCACTGGCCCCATGCTATGGAATGGGCTTCCACTGTCTTTAAACCTTATGCCTATAGGCTTCGCCCGAATACCTTTATCGCAGCCTTAAAACTTTTCTTTACAGCCGGGGTTGGTTCGGGAGCGCTCCAGAGTAGTATAACCTTAAAGGAGTGCTGACTGTAGAATTCTCCTTACTGAATAAATGAATTAAATCGTGTATATACGCTTCCATAGCAACGCAAGACATTCTGACAAAAGAGAAATACTATTCTATCAACACACATCACATGCATCATAATATGTTATAGTCTACATGTGTTTCATCGACTGAATAAATATCTATTGACGTACAAATAATGGGGCTATCTGTTAGATAAACAGACTAGAACATGCGATATGGTATAAGCTGGATAAAATCGCCGGTGGACATCAGGCTTTGAACACATGTCATGAGGCTGTCAGCCGCCAGCAGTTATATGCACCTGCTGCTATGCCATAATATTATAAGCCAGCCAGAGACAGATTGTTAGATAATACTAGACTCAATAAGACAGTGTGCAAACGCAGATAAAGTAAACTCTGAATACAGTCCCACCCAAGACATAATAACGAAGCAAGAATTCCATAACAGACGTCCGCTTTATCAGACAGGCAAGTGAATGTGGTATACATATCAAGTTTCTTGATACACATGGGCGGACACTTAGGGGGCGGGAGGACGGTCCCCCTTCCCGCATTTGGTGGGGACCGTCCAAGCATTTGTTCCCCCCCCAATCGTTAATTGTTAGGACATGTAGTACACTTCACGAACACACTAGTGACGTTATAACGTTAGACGAAATTACTAAAAAAAGGTCTTCAGCTATTTTGGCAGTGGAAAATGGTATGTTTTGAAGAAATTAGATAGATACATAGATAGATAGATAGATAGATAGATAGATAGATAGATAGATAGATAGATAGATAGATAGACAGACAGACAGACAGACAGACAGACAGACAGACAGACAGATAGATAGATAGATAGATAGATAGATAGATAGATAGATAGATAAAGATACGAACTGGGGTATATAGTCACCATCAAACGACCTCAATATTATTGATCTCTCTTACCAAGTTCCGCATTCATATTGCGAACAGTGTCTGCCATTCCATGCGCCCCGCCCTCAGCTTCAGCGACGCGATATTTCTCATAGAGTCGATGCATGTAGCGTGGCGCCACCTGTTGAACGCCAGACGACGACGATGGATGAGGACCGCTGCTGCCACTGCCGCCGTCGGTCTGCCTCAGCAGCCCGGCAGGTGGCGGCACCACGTCCTTTCCGAATCCCATCATCGTTCGGATCACTTGCTGTAGCGCCTTTCTCTGCTCAATGCTGAACTGGTGGGGACCCTCAGAGTCTGCTGGGGTCGGTAGGTGGCGGCGGTGGTGGCGATGCGGGACCTCCTCCTCCGTTGAGGTGTGGTGGACTGCCAGCTGCAGCAGCAGGTGCAAGAGCAGCAGCATCTTCAGCATTGTCATCATCGTTGCGGGTTGCAGTTGTGGGGAGATGGGGAAGCTGATGTAAACGACATTTCCTCTGTGCGCATGCGCGGTTATGCAGGTCTTGAATCATTTACTAATCCATTCAGAATATTAATTTTGCACCTGCCAGTTAAGATCTCGTGTTGTCGCTATAGCCGTCTTTAATCAATGTAGGCCTAATTGTAATGTAATCGCAATGCGATTTCAATGTAATTGTGATATGCAATTGTAATCGTGATTGTATTGTAATTGCAATGTAGTTGTAATGTAATAATTGTAATGCGATTGTGATGTAAGTGCAATGTAACCGTACTATCAGATAACTGAAATGGTAAGTGTAATTGCAATGCTACATTTTTGTAATTTAGCGTAAATGTTATAATGCGATGTTAGTGTCCTGTGAGATGACTTATAGTAATTGTAATGCGACGTAACTGCTATTTAATTCAATGTAGGCCTAATTGCAATACAATCGTGAGTAGGCTAATCGCTGTCGTTCAGAAATCGATTCTGACTATCGGTCAGTATCGGACTCTTTCTGTGTAATCCAAATTCATTTGATCTTCTTTCTCATACTCGATCATTGCAATTTCAACAGTCGTTATTCTTTCCTTTATGTTATAATGATCATGAACTCCGCATAGTATTTAAACGACGTGATTTCCGGAAGTTTCGTTAACATTCGAATCGAAAGATTTCTAACAGTGCACTGACAATATTATTATCAGAAGTTGAATATTATTATTTTCGGTGCATGTTCTACTTCCACTGACGTCTCTTCAGAACTTTAACGATGGTAATTGTGTCGGTCATCTCGACCAAAATTTAATCCAAAGTAAAGCTTCTTCTTGCGGTAAATCCAATTATTGCAGATTGATCAAATTCGTTTTGAATAAAAGCGATGTTTTTTCCGAACAACTTCACTGGCATTTGTTGAGCATAATTATCCGAACAATTCTATCGTTTCAACTAAAGTTCGATTATTAGGCTTATGCCGTAGTCTTTTAATTCGTTTTTCTATTTCATTCTTTCTTAAGTCGCGCAGATGATATAATTATATACACATCAAAGAGAAAATTACGTATTCCAATACGTAGCCTGTATACCTCGTCAGTTTAAAAACCAACGCGTCGGTTGAAATGATACTTCTTTATCCTGCATGCTCTTCCATACAAAACGAAAACATTGTTTCCTCCTTTTTCTCCGCTCTAGCCACGCCGTTCCTTTTTAGCGGTTACAAGTCTTTAACAGCATTTATTTATCCATTGCTTTTCTTTATCTGGCCGTAGCGCAATCGCCTTATCACGCGGTCTTTAGAAAAACAGACGCCTAAAAGTCGTCGATTGTTTTAACGTGATGTCCAATCTGCTGATAATTGTTTTAACGCACCGGTCTACGCTGCTAGATTTTGCAAACTGACGGTGGCGCGTCGGGAGCCAGAGAGGCTGAGCGCCCAGTGGAAGACGGGAGGGTGGGAATGGAGTGGCGGGAGGGGAGAGGAGGGTATAGGCGCGTGGCAGAAGAAGTATGAGGAAGGAAACGAGGAGGAAGAGGAAGTGAAAGAGAAGGACGAGTAACAGAAGGGAGAGGAGGAAGGGATGGAGGAAGAGAAGGAGGATGAAAGGAAAGAGAATGGAGAAGAGGAAGAGGAATAAAAGTAGCACGGAAACGCAGAGAAGGGGAGGAGGTGGACAAAGAAGATGAAGAGAATGATGAGAGGAAGAAGAGTAGAGAAAAGAGGATGAGCAAGAACATGAGGAGGATCTGGAAGAAGAAGTGGAGGAGGAAGGGCCGAGGAGCAGAAGGGAGAGGAGGAAGAGATGGAGGAAGAAAATGAGGATGAAAGGAAAGAGAAGGAAGAAGAGGAAGAGAAATAAAAAAAATAGCATGGAAATGAGACGAAGCGGAGGAGGAGGAAGAAGAGAACGATGAGAGGAAGAAGAATAGAGGAAAGAGGATGAGCAAAAACATAAGGAGGATCTGGAAGAAGAGGAGGAAGAGTCGAGGAAAGGAGAGAAGAGAAGGAGAAGCAAGAGGTGAAGAAGATGGAAAAGGGAGGGTAAGAAGAGGTAGGTGGCGGGTGAGCATGAAGAGGAGCAGGGGAACGTGTGGAGGTAGAGGAGAAGGAGAAAGAGGCAGAGAAGATAAAGAATATGGAGAAGCAGTAGCATAAAAATCTGAAGACGCATACAAGAAGGAGGAAAAGTAAAAAAGAAGATGAGGGGAGAGCAGGAGGAAGAGATTGAGAATTGGAATTAGAAAGAGGATGAGGATGAGGAGGAGAATGAGGATGAAGATGATGATGAAGATGAGGATGAGGATGGGCAGAGGGTAATCAACTAATCATCCACCTTCTCTGTTTACATTCGACCCATCACAAACGAGACAAAAAAAGACCCATGGAGTAAACAACGACGTTTTGTCTCACTGGTCAAATTCCATTGATGGGCCTCACCTGGCAGCGAGGGGCAACGTACCACCCCTCCGACGAACAGACCAGCAACGCGCCCATCCTTCCCAGGGGTCCGAGGAGGCGCGCTTGGCGGCAGGAGACCGGGAGGCTGTGGCCAGCCAAGGCGACGCTCGAGCAGGAGACGATGCCGGTCGGTCGGTCGGTCGGTCGACCGGGAGGCGCCGACTGCAGCTTAGGGAGGCATCAGCCGCACATCTGCCGCTCGGTTGGTGGCCAGAGGCGCCACTGTCGCTGCATGGACGCCGACATCTGTATACTCTGCCACGCCTTGCACGGTGAACGCTTTAGGCAACCGGGTATCTATCGTTGCGATATTAATCCTATTGTTGTTGTTGTTGTAACTGCAGTTGTTGCTGCTATTAGGCACTATTGTCATTATTGTTATTATTATTTTTGTTATTGTTATTATTATTATTATTATTTTTTATTTTTAAATTTTTTTTAATTTTTATTATTATTATTATTATTATTATTATTATTATTATTATTATTATTATTATTATTATTATTATTATTACACAATCATTTATTAAACGAAACATGTTTTACAAGAAAAAGCATAAAAAGTTCTTTGTTCATGAGTTAGCGACCTTCATCACAGGACAACTGTGTGAACGTGCCTCGAAATATATTATATTATTATTATTATTATTATTTTTTTTTTTTTTACCCGAGGTATCTATAATCCCTCAGGTTTCAGATATTAATAAAAAAATTTAACTCTAGAGTGGCCATCCATGTCAAGATCTGGAAGAACAAAAGTGCTGTGGCTTATTATTATTATTATTATTATTATTATTATTATTATTATTATTATTATTATTATTATTGTTATTGTTATTGTTGCTGTTATTGTTATTATTGTTATTATTATCATCGTCATCGTCGTCGTCGTCGTCATCGTCATTTTCATCGTCATCATCATCATCATCATCATCATCATCATCATCATTATTATTATTATTGCCATCACCATCATCATCACCATCATTTCATCACCTTTGTCATCATCAGGACTTTCAGAAGCAGTTTCCATTCGAGCATACAGACAGACGGGCAGACAGAGACAGAGGCCGGCTGTATATGCTTCGGTTTTTGACTGACGTAGTGCCGTCATCCACTTGACTTGTTGTCTCTCATTGGTTTGGTTTGCATTGCTGGCAGACGACAGAAGGGGGCGCCACGCGATGTGAGGAGGAGGACTTACAGTCGCTGACCGAACATATATCCAACAGATGATGAAGACTCTGCACAACTTCAACCTTCCTTCTCATGCTGTCTCACGCAATCATCCGCTACTTCCCTCTCATCGTTCTCCTCTTCCTCCTTCTCCTCCTCCTCCTCCTCCTCCTCCTCTTCATCCTCCTTCTCCTCCGCCCTCTCCTCTCTCTTCTCTTCTTACTCCTACTCAATAATGTTCTCATAAGTGATGCTGCTGTTGATTCAACTGCATCACTTAACGCGTGCTCTGCTGCTGCTGAGGTGTAAATGACTATCAAACGCCGATAAACTAAGTCTTTATGCATATATTATATACATATAATATTATATATACACATTATATATACAATACATATAGGCAACGAGCAAGTGCTTGTGTATTTTATATATATATATATATATAAACTATGTTCTGAAGCAGGAACCTTTCGTCGTCGTCGACAGAGGGCGTGGACATAGAGGTCGTGACCCTGACATCACAGCAAACGTCATAATTATCCCGGATGAAATATGAACGACGGCGGTCGCTGTTTCGCCGGCATTAGGTCGGTCGTCCGCCAGGCGTCAGCACTTGTCTCGTCACTTGGCGTCGCCAACGATGCAGCATCCGCTCTTCAAAGGCAATGTCTGGTGGGACCAGCCACTGCGGAGACCTAAATGGCGACACACTATATAGGCACTACATGTACAAAGCATTACAACATTGATGTTCAGTCTTTTAGTGCTTTCAAAAACGTTGCTATTTATTTATTTAGCGCCTCTATTCAGCACCATTTCCGGTTTAGGGCCCGATCAATGCCTGGATCAAGACTGTCTGATCTTATAGACCGACTCTGCATAGCGTCTCTGCAGGGGTTTCTCTTGAAATGGCGCTATATAAATCCATCTTTGTGCACTGATGGGCTTTCGCGCTCCATCGACGAATAAGCTTACATGTGTATAATATCAAATACTGGCGCTAAAGAAATTACTAATTACTAATCACTATAATTACTACGTACTACTTACCAATTACTTATCACTGATTACTAATTATTATATGGTCGACGCAGTCGGGGACGACAGAAGAAAAGATGGGAGGATGTGACACAACAAGACCTGAAGCTGCTCAAATTGAAGAAAGAAGACACCGGAAGCAGAGACAAGTGGAGGAGAAGGATCCGAGTGGCTGACCCTCGCCAGAGGGAATAATCCTAGTCTGAAGGGAAAGAAGACTAATTACTGATCACTAATTACTAATTACTTATATATTACTAATTATTAAGTACTAATTACTAATTACTACTTGCTAATTACATCGGAGATGGAGAGTGTGGCTGATTAATTATCTTTGTAATGGCACATGCACTGTAGCTAAACCACCACATGCTTCTCTCTTGCATGTTTCTCTCTTGCATGTTTCTCTCTTGCATGTTTCACTCTTACATGCTTCTCTCTTGCATGTTTCTCTCTTACATGTTTCACTCTTACATGCTTCTCTCTTCTTGCAATTAACTGGTCTATCGCGCTGGTCAGGATCATTAATATGTACTAGAAGAGACGCTAAAGAAATTCATAGATGCAATAAAAATGCAATACAGTGCAAAACAATGCAATGCAATACAATACAACGAAACAGCCACGGCCGCGACGCTCATCACACATCAATATTGGACAGACTACAATGTCATGTATGTTTTGTACTCTTGTAAAAGGCACATTTTTTATCGATTTAGAAGGGTGAGTGGTTCTTGCCGTCTGATCCTCTCAATGACAGTAATTATTATGTGGACTCAATCTGTGTTTTACAATCGAGTTCGAGAGATGGCGCAAGTAAAACAAGAAACTTTAAACAAATCTCTGTCCAACATACATAAAGGAACCAAAAAATATGTTTAGTGCGAATACGCATTGCTCGGGAATGGAGTGCTTTAGTTTTCTTGTAGAGTTGTCCGCTGGTCAAATGGTTACAGTTATTATAGACGTGGATTACGAAGAAGTCAAGCCATCTGTCATGCCAGTTCCAAACCTGGTTAAGGAGGAGGGAACCGCTTTGGGGGTCAGTTTACCATTCCACTGTGTTGCGTATGATATCAGTATGTCCTATATATGCACTTGAAGCGATCTGAGGCCAAACCTTTTGAGACTCTCGTAGCGCTACTTACATGGTGCATACTGCATAGTCTTCTGTGAACTGTCTGATGATAACGTACTTACTTACTATGCCTACTTGCCAACTTGCAGCGACACGGGATCCATTCTTAAACTTCAGAGATAATCTTGAGCCAGTTAAGACTATAACCGAAACCACACCAACACCGTTAGTGAGTAAGCTGGTGTCTTGCTTTGGCTTACAGCCATTTACCATTTGCTGGTGTTCAATCAATCCATTCATCCATTCATCCATTCATTCATTCAATAATTTATATAGAGCTTCTTCAAGGGGGACTACACAGAAGTGCTCCTGACTCTAGCACGACGAAAAGGAGAGTTTTGAGTTTAATATAAAAAAAAGTTTCAGTAATAACCCCAGCAAGTAGACGTAGCTCCTGTGGGAGCTCATTCCAGACAACTGGACCGATCACAGAAAAGGCTCTATTCTGCATCGTTGTAGTTCGTGCAAATGGGACCAAGAGTAATCCCTTCTGTGTAGAACGGTGGTCTTGGATATCCGTGGAGCAACAAAGCCCTCGCAAGTAGCGTGGGGCAATTCCAAGCTGGCATTGCCTAACTAGGGCAGCGATCCTGAATTCAATGCGCTGGCGAGTAGGAAGCCAGTGTAATGTCTCCAGCATATAGCTGGGTACATGATCATATTTAGGGATTTGTCGAATTAAAAGTGCTGCAGAACGTAGGACTCGGTTTAGACACATTATTCGATTGGATGGGAGGCCAGAGTATAGAGTGACGAACAATTAGAGTCAAGACGGGAAGTAATGAAGGAATGGACTAGAGTGGTGAGAGCACTAGACGTTAGTGAGCGAGCAATTGTGCGAAGCTGACACAGTTGATAGCAGCAGTTTTAAGCAAGTCGGTGAATGTGAGGAGCAAACTTAAGCTCCTGGTCCAACAGAACACCAAGGTCACGGAGACACGGTCACACGGACTGTTTTTGAGAAGGTGTAATTGGGGAATTCAGTCACAAGTGCAGCAAACTCAATTTTAGCACATTTTTACTTTACACTTTCTTCGATATGAAGGCAACACGATAATTACCAGTCATCCTTACGACAAGTCTCAGCCAAGCCTTTAAGTTTTTCGTCAGTCACTATTTCACTTCCTGCTCGCCGTCCGCACGAAATGAATAGACATTTTCAAAGTCAGCCGCAAGGTGGCTACAGATCAGTTTCCAATGACTCGCCAGATGGCCAACCGGCTGATAACATCCACTCGGTTACCGGCACGATTATATAATCTGACTCAAGTTATTTTCGTCGAGATAACGATAACAGATATGGATTTCCATGCATATAATTAGGCCTGCAGCTTGTGTCCAATGACTGTCCATGCATAGGTCTATATAAGGAGATATTTTTGGTCAAATAGAAAAAAAGGTCATCAAATTTTCCAGTAGCCGAAATGGTAGCAGCGTTCTCGGAATTTTCTCCCAAATGATTAAAGAAAGCGTCGTCAGAAAATTTGGCCGCTGAAGATGTCGGCGACCCAACCGTCCGCCCAAAGTGTCCGGTCAAATCGCACTAGTAAAGGTGAGAGTTGAAGAGTTAGTCGATAGGTGTATTGAAGGGTCAGGGATTTTACTGATTTCGTCAGGAAGGCCTAGAATAATGAACTCTGTTTTTGATGGGTTGAGGCAGAGGAGGTTTGAGGACATCCATTGAGAGATCAGATTGACCACATTGAGAAGTTGAGCGATGGCGGTGGAGAAAGAGCCTGGGGAGAAGGATATAAAGAGTTGGGTGTCGTATGCGTCTAGAGATGGTGGTCAACAGACGAGGATTTTATTAGATGACTTAAAGGAGTGGTGTAGAGAATGAAGAGCAACGGACCCAGGACGGAGCCTTGAGGAACGCCACAAGATAGTGGAAGGGGTTGTGAACAGTGACCGGAGGCTTTGACGGAGAAGGACCTGGAAGACAAATAGAACTGGAACCAGAGTAGAGCGGTGCCAGAGACGCCAAAAGAAGAAGAAAGTCGATTAAGAAGGAGACTGTGATCGATGGTGTCGAATGCAGCAGAGATGTCAAGGAGGCAGAGGCAGGAGACTTGCTGATGACTGACGGCAGAAATCAGTTTATTATACAGAGAGACGAGTAGAGTTTCTGTAGAGTGGTGTTTGGTGAAGCCGGATTGGTGGGGGTTGAGGAGTGAGTTAGAAGCTAGGTAATCGTTTAGCCGGGAAAGGACAATTCGTTCGGTTACGGTAATTTAGATAGAAAAGAAAGGTTGGAGATGGGTCGGTAATTTGATAGGTTTTCCTTGTCAAGATTTGCCTTTTTCAGAAGAGGAGTGACGAGAGATTGCTTGAAGACCATTGGAAAGTTGCCAGTAGAAAGTGAAAGATTTATAATTTTAGTGATTATAGGAATGAGGACGGAGGCGCAGTCTTTTAGGAGAGCAGTTGGGATAGGATCTAATTCACACTGTTTGTTGGGAAGAGAATTTAGCAGGATCGAGTGACACTTCAGCTTCAGAAGCGGGATGGAGCGTTGGAAGCGATGATTGAGAGACAGGAGAAGTAGGATTTGGAAATGGAGGTGTATCAGTGTTGGAGGATTGTGAATCAAGAAGAGACTGCAATGTGAAGCGAAGGGAGGAGATTTTGTCAGAGAAGAATGAACAGAATGTATCAGCCATAGAGGGGGCTGAAATGGAGCTTGGCAGTGGAGAGGACGATCTGCGATGGAGGAGAGAGTTGACAGCTCTCCAGAGATGGCGAGGGTTGGAGGAGCTGGAGTGAATAAGTGAGGAGTAGTATTTCTTTTTGGTAGCAGCGATGAGTTTGTGGTATCTGTTTGTGGCTGATTTGAGGTCTACACAAAGTACAAATATTTGCACAATCCTGCTTATAGCCTAAACTGTTGATGATATGTGCTACTTTAGAGGTAAGTTTCATATTTTCAATGATTTCTGTCACTAAGCGAATATTACAAACAAAAGCTATTTGAGTAAGCTTATATATTGAATTCCATAGGGCCGTTAACATTATGTCTAATTAGGCCTATGAGTAGGCCTAATTATTATTATTATTACTCGACAATCGCTTAAGGTAAAGACGCAGTGTAATTTTAGGCTAAAATTAATTAAATCCAGGGCCGTAAATCCCGGGGAGGGAAAGCAGGGAATTCCCTCCTCAATTTAAACTTGGGGAGGTAACGTGAAAAAATTCCTTCCCCACTTTTTCTCAGCTGCGTCACAAATGTTGGGGTAGGCAAGCTGTAGGCGACTGCACATTGCTCGAATCGCAGCTAGCCTAGGCTACTTGAAAGCTTGCTCTGTGGGATCAAAAGCTAAGAGGTGTAAATGTCATAAAATGTGTCAATTGAGAGAAGAATCTTCTCTTCAACGGTACAATGCGGAGGAATTTACTACACGGTGTCCCAATTGAACTGATATCCTTTTTGTTTTGGCGATATACTTGTCAATTCTAAACGAAACCCTATAAAATTTCAGAGAATGTACGAGGGAGAAATTATCAATGTTTCCTGAAAATTATTCCCAATTCCACGAACAGAGTCAAAAGTTATGCACTTTCAAATTTAGGCAAAGAAAGTTTCAAGTTTCCAACATGTAAAAGATAGGAAATTATTGTTTGCAGCTGTGCACCTTACTTTCTAAATTTAAGAAAAAATTATGACGTCATATGTCTGTCATTTCCATGTTAGGGGACAATAATAAAAATGGTTTTCAGCAAAGATGATTTGAGTTTAATAAAAACTTTCAGAGAAGAAAAACATTACGGAGCAGAAAGGTTTTTAAAGGAATTTCCTAACAGAAACTGGTCCATCGCAACCTTGAATCTACTGATTGCAAAAATTTTCATATTTCAGCAGGATAGTGCTCCTGCTCATTGAGCCAAAGAAACTTTTGGTCTGCCGTCAAGAGAATCTCCAGAGTTCATTTCACTAACTTTTTGCCCCCTCCCTCCCCCCCAATAGCCCTGATCTTAATCCACTAGACTACAAGATATGGAGCGTCCTTCAAGAACGCGTTTATCAAACTCGCGTATACGTGACGTTGACCACCTCAAACAGCGAATTGTGGAAGAATGGAATCGTTTTGATCAAGGGATTGTGTTGACAATGCAATCAACGAATGGCGAAAGTGCCTTAGAAGTTAGAACAAGCAGCATTCAACCTAATGGAGGACATTTTGAACATCAGCTTTGAAGAACAGCAATTGTTGCAAACCATAATTTCCTATCTTTTACATGTTGGAAACTTAAAATTTTCTTTGCCCACATTTGAATGTGCATAAATTTGGACACTGTTCGTGGAATTGGATAATATTTTCAGGAAACATTGATTATAATTTATCCCTCTTACATTCCCTGAAATTTTATAGAGTTTCATTCAGACTGCAGTGAGAGAGATAGCGGCCATTCAGTGAGAACACAGCTAATGACTATAATATATATATAATTATATATATATAGGGTGATTATATATACACGTATATATTATACAATATACATACAACATGTAAACTCAAAATGCGCAAACTCCTAAATACCTTTGTGACTTGATGTACAAATCCACCTACACAATCTCTTTTCGCCCTCTCCGGTCTGCTGATCTCTTCGATCTCCTAGTTCTTCGGGCAAGGACTCCAATGACCCAACCTTCAATTGCCAGTGTATAGACACTTCTTTGTGTAATGATCTCCCTTCCCTCTAGGCTATCCGTAGCAGTGATTCCGTTAAGGTTTGAATTCTTGGAGTCATGGACGCATGACATCAAAAAAATTGGAGTCCACAGTCCACACCAAATGGATAAGAGTCATGGACTCCACACCCAACCATTTTTGGAGTCCCATCGGGCTATATATAGTAGGCCAAATGTAAAACATTTCGAACTTCTTATATTACAGACGACAAAGGGCCCAACCATTAGGCCTTTTATTATACGTAACCTACGCAAAAATTCGTATTTATGACCCTCTCATTCTGTTGCAACTCGTACATTTTGCGAACAGCCACATGCGTGAGTAAAAAATTAGCTCTAACCCTCCTCCGTTTACAAAAGTTCATTTAGGCTATATAGCTAAAGTCAGCTATAAAATTCATTTTACCGTTGGTTATTTTGTGTGTGTTAAAATTTGAAGTTGTCGATACCAATACAGAAAATACCAAGTCATAAACTCATAAATTGCAGCTATAGCTTCTCCAGAGGTAGGTTGAATTAGAATGAAATATAGGCTAGGCCTGTATCGTGGAATCGTGAAAGGTTAAGTAGGCCTTCAGGCTATAACCTAAGTCAACGATATGTAGAAGTTTTTAGTTTTTAAAATTTGAGAACAAATTAGCAGCCATTTAGAAGCAAAAGCTGTTGTTAGATCACAATCAGATTGCATCATATTGCATTAATATTGACTGGAGAGCGCCTCTGAGGCTCTGAGAGGGCTTCTTGTAGAGGCGATATGTAACTTATTGAAATGAATGAATGAAGGCAGAGCCTGAGAGAGCTAAAATGCGATTGTCGTTAGCAATGACATCATTTAAAAATAAACAGAAATTTTAGGACACTATAGCCTATAACTAGTACCAATCTTCCCGACGATAATAAATTTTATACTTTCCAAGAAAAAATATTTTAGCATTGTTGTACTTCTTTTAATTTTCTTGATCTTAGGATCTATGCGACGACGATCATTACTTTTTCAGCCAGCTCATGGGAACGGTTGTACGCTTTAATATTGCTGACATGTCGATGGTTTAGGTCTAGGCCTGCATGTAGACTATGTAGCCTACGTCACTCACTTATACAAAGAAATGAAATATTCATAAATAGGTCATTGCATAAATTATTCCCCACTAACCAGTCAGTTAAAACGCAATGCATAAACTGAGACAGTTACACATATGGGCTATGAACCCCACGGTATTTTTTATTGGTGTCCCATGGACGCATCGTTAAATTATTTGTGCGTCCCTCCACAACTTCAGTGCGTCCATGGACGCACCGCCTTTATTTTTGTGCGTCCGGCGTCGAAATTTGTGCGTCCGGGACGCACGGACGCACTTTAACGGAATCACTGATCCGTAGTAAGATCTTATCGTGGGTGACACTTCAGCCCGTCGCTGCTTGAAGTCTTTCTTATTTCATCAGGGCTGTCACGCTAAATCGCCTCTGAATAGCCAGTATACTGAAAGAAGCACTTTATAAGTTCTCATCCTTTTTATACAATGCAACACAATACATAGGCTACATATGCATTCATGATTCATGCATAGGCCTACATAGCATGTTATAAGTACACAGACTAATCATATTGGGAGTGTGGGCTCTCAGATCTGAAAGGAGAAATACTGATAACAGTTCATCTCGAGACCACATAACCCATTACCGTATATTCGACTGTATGCCTACACAGAATTACAAAGGATTGCAAATAATTTTAAAGAAAAAAAATTCATGAATAAAGTGGTGTGCGTTAAGTAGTTTTAAAAATCTAATCTTTTTCGTTTTCCAAATCACTTCAAGCAGGATTGTTTCAGGGTAAGTGCGATGAAATTTGTGCAAATGCACACTGCCTTGTCTATTAAGAACAGCTTTTCACATAGCCTACATAAGCCACTAGCCATTGCCTAAATCTGTGCATCAGAAAATTGACAAACAGCATCATATCATCATGATCAGATTCCTGTCATTGTATTTCTCTCACGTAAAGAATCAGTTTTAGTCGCAGTTTGTATTTGTAATCGCAACCACAATCTCGATATTTCTTCAGCGGCCCCAGATATTAAGTCGTGGGGTTTCAGTCAATAGAAATTCCGCCATTAAAAAAATCGATAGGCAAGGAATGGCAAAACGACAAAATGATATGAAAAGTATTGTTGTAGACTATATCCTATAGGCTTACATGTAGGAAGTAGACCTAAGCCTAGTGCATAATTAAAGTTAGTTTTATCCACTTAAGTATCTACAATTGATTGACTGAGGTTCACTCAACTTTTATACATGTCTTAAGTCATTGTCAACGCATTTTAGAAGTATAGTCTATACGGTAATCGACTTGTTGTATGAGTTGGTGATCAAACATTTGAAGCTTGTAACATCTAAATTCACAGTAGACACTGCAAATGAGTTGCTACAGGTAAATAATAGGCTTACTAAGTTACTAACCCATTCAGATGCAGAGAATCAAAATGAAGAAAAAATTAAGCTACTAAGTAAGACCAATGCTTTCAACTGTTTTGGTGTGGTAAGAGAATCCTACATTGTAGTTGTGTTGTTTCCATGTAGACCTAATTCGAATATAAAAGGCTATATGCAGTAGTGCGAACCAACTATTTTAACACTGATCAAACCTAGGGCGTCACTGAACTCAATGGTGTACTTCGTGATGTAGGTAAAGGCCTACTACGTACAATTACGAAGTGGAATTTTTCCTCCCCACATCTAGAAACAGATTTACGACCCTGGACCGTTAAATTAATGATAAGATCTAATTCACTTAATAAGAACAAAGTAAACGGCCACCAAATTATCGTTGAACTTTGAGAAGACCAATTTTATTTGTTCCGCTCAAAAGCGAAATTTAGAACAGTACGGTAGGTTATCATCAGACTGTAACAATAGGCCTATCAATTAAAATAGGTATACAATAAATATCAATGTATCTTCAACCAAATTTTTAGGTGGTCACATTGATGAGCATTAATTTTAACATAGAGATATCATAGGCATATAAACGTTATAAAAATCGGCATAAAATCTCGTGTTATGCACCTCATACCATGAGATGAAGGCCTACTTGTGAATTTATATTCGTACATTTTAATATAGACCTATCCTTAATTATTTTGTGATATTGCAATATTACATTTTAATGTTATATTTTCATATTGATTGATTGCTAATAAGTTCGGCCGATTTATGCACCCTGAAAAATTTGGTTGAAGATACATTGACAGTACAGGATTGAGAATTAAGTTAGCTGAACTAGAGCTTCAAATTAAAAGTTCAGCTTCAAGCCCATGTGATACAAAAGAACGGTGTCACGACGGTGACAGGACAATTACCCAGGACAATTACCCCGACAATTACCCCTGGACAATTACCCCCCCACCCCAGGACAATTACCCCCCTCGTACCAATTACCCCCCGAAAAATTACCCCCCGTACTAATTACCCCCCGGACAACTACCCCCCGTGGCACAGTGTGAGCTTGTTCCCTCACGCATATACGAAGATACGCTTGAGAGAACGAACATTCTCATGATCGTGGTCTTCGTAATTGTCAGGCCTTCAGCGCTGCCTAAGCCTATCACCCACCACAACCTACAAAGAAAAAAATATGCGGACACAAACGCAAGAATTCTGGCAATCGTTCGGAATACGACCCGCACAAAGCCATTGACTTTGTGGAGTTGCTCATAACCTTGCTTTTTAAACTAACTGAATCCAGACCTCTATCGATAACATTTAAATATTTTATTAGGCAGGCGTTACAACTAGCTTAGAACCGTTGTTAGATTGGATTTTATTTAATATTTTTCTTGAACGTTTAACACTAACTTGCGCTTTTTACGACATAGACTTCTTTATTGGCACTGGGGGGGTAATAGTCCGGGAGGTAATTGCTACAGGGGGTAATTGTCACGACAACTGGTCTACAGACAATTCGTCTAACGACAACTGGTCTACAGACAATTGGTCCAGCACTTGTGAAATGGAAGCTGGATGAAAGTTTTTACAGGTGAAATGGAGGTTGGATTGATGAAAAACGCAAGAGTAATGGAATCTGGATGAAGGTTCTTTTACAGGTGAAATAGAAGCTGGATTTACGGAAATAACGCATGAGAAATAAAAGCTGGATGAGGGTATTTCTAGATCTGAAATAGAAACTGGATTGATGAAAAAACGCTTAAGTAATCAAAATCAAATCAAGCAAAAATCATTTATTGGTCCCACAATGAAACATAACAAACAGAAAATAATGCAAGACAATTTATATTTAACATAGTAATGTATTCGGTAGAGAACCTTATTAGATAGAGAATGGAAGCTGGATGAGGATGAGGGTATCTTTAGGCTATATTTGAAATAGAAGCTGTATTGATAAATAACCAGCGAGAAATGGAAGGTATTTTTAGATCTGAATTAGAAGCTGGATGCATGTTGAAATACATGAATGAAAATCATCAATCCATTTTTCATTTGAGCTAGAAAACCATTTGACGTTTTTCTTAAATCCAGCTTCTATTTCATCAATACGATTCGTATGTAGACCAGTTGTCGTTAGACGAATTGTCAGAGGACCACTTGTCGTTAGACGAGTTGTCTGTAGGGCTAGATCGATCAATTGTCGTTGAACCCATAAGAACTGCCAAAACGCGCCGAACAAGTCACTGCGAATCCACACAAGTAGCAACAGTATTGAGGTAATTGAGATGTAATACACACAGTTGCACATTGTATAGGGGCCAACTCTAGACATGCTGCAGCTTTAAAGCTGAGCTCTGGTCACCAGCTTCAACACAGCAGCTGTGCCATGTGAAGGTCATTGTCCAATGTCCATGCAATGTTAACTTATAGCCTATATCCGCGTAAAGCAGAGGAATCGGTTAGTAATGACATTGGCTGATATTCTGCACTCATACCACTAACCTCTCTACCACGTTCTGAACAAACCCTTGAGCAGTTATCTATGACGACCACAGGCTCCCAGTTGTCTGGTCGACTAGACATGGAGACATGAACAGGATTCCTTCTACAATCCAATGATGGCAATGAAACAGCTGGTAAACGCAATAAAAAACCAAATCGCAAAATTTGCTCTGATGCACGCACAGTTAATTTTCATTTGTGCCTTCGGGTCTTTCTCTCACATAGCACAATAATATTATATAGTCAGAGCAAAGATATCAGAGCGCTCGATCTGTATTAGGCCTACATGTTCTCTAAAATATCGTAGATGAGTTTACGAAGGAGAATTATTTGCTGCTGTTTCAGTCTAAAATGTGGACTGCAGTCGTACAAGAAGTCCGAAGCTATGGAGAGGAAACAACTGTAAGAGGAGTACCGCGTATCTTCAAGAGTACCAGCAGATTGGTTCGAACGATGTGGTCTCTCGCGGTAATGACGAGTCTTGCTATTCTTCTATGGCAGCTTTCGGAGACTTTCTTGAATTATTTCCAATATCCTATTACGGTCGTTTATAAAGAAGGCTCAGGTGGACAAACCTTTCCTGATGTTACAGTTTGTAACCTCAACGACCTAGCATACGACGAGCATTTCTCGTTGAAGTGGGACGACTACATAAATATGACGTCACAGAAAAAAAAGACGTTCGACGAACTAGTAAAATCAAAGGAACTAATTAACAAAACAGAAAACGATGAGATATGGTCAGTTATTCAATCTACTACAGGATATTATGCAAGCTTACCATACACAGAACTCGGTTCGGTGGAAGAAAAAATGATAATCGACAGAAATTTTTTTGATTGGCGTTGGAATACTATCTACAGTGAGACAGATTTTAAAGTTGATTCTGACCCAAACTATAGACTGTGTTACCGAATAACTCCGGCGAACGCAGACCGCACTGATATCCGAGCACTTTCCTTTATTGTTTATATCAACAATTTCTCGAACGTGTTTTATCGTACCAATGACAATAGCGGCTACTACCTTAGTCCAAACAGCAAGGAGGCAATTGGGATTCGGTTGGCTCTTCATCCACCGGGAACGCAACCAAATCTTGACAACGGTTTAGACATCGAACCTGGAAGAAAGACAACGTTACATATATCGAGTACAATTCGTACCCGCCTACCGAAACCGCATGGAAACTGCACCAAGCAGACATACCTCGAGGAAGACATATATCCGAATGAGCACACCGCAGAAAATTACACAAAAAGCGCTTGTATCGATACTTGTTATCAACGTATCGTCATGCAGAAATGTGGTTGTGTGACTCTCTCCTTACGTTATACTCAGCGTCAGAGAAATTCGGTGAACGGAACAATTTGTGCGAATCAAAGTCTTTTATCAGACTTCAATGTATCCAACTTGGAAGGTTTCCACCGGTTGGAGTGCTTGTCAAACATTACATACAGTGATTTAGACCCATGTGAAAGTCAGTGTAGCGATCCGTGTAAAGAACTTGAATATAAAGCAGCTATGTCATCGGTATTGTGGCCACCCATAACATCACAAGAGAATTTCTACACGACCTATATAGAAGGATACGACTTGTTTTTAAATACGGGGTTTCAACAGTATCGTGATTTATTTGACTCGGACATGACCGATGCAGAAGTTTCAGAGAAACTGAAAAGTATGCATCTCTTGGAAGAAAATTTCATGCAGATCGACATCGTCTTTGACAATTACAACCCAATGGAACTGACAGAAACTCCTTTGCTGACTCCAGTGAAGATGATGACCGGTGTTGGTGGCATTTTGAGTCTGTGGCTTGGCATCACGGTGATAAACGCAGCAGAAATCGTACATTTTCTCGTCTCTGTCATCATTGCTGTTCATCAGAGTCGCAGAGCCACATTTTCATCATGCGATGATACAGCAATCCAAGAGCAAAAGCCTACGAGTGCATGTTCACAGGAAGTCAGCGACATAGTGTAGCACTAAGGTGCTTCTCACAAATAAATTACACTCTTTGTAATTATAGTCGCAGTTGATTGGTTGACTGGATGTTCATCAGATTACTTGCGACTGATGTCACCATAGTTGTAAAAAACTTTTTTTCCGTTTTTTATCCTCTCCCAAAAAACGTCGTTTTTTCGTTTTTTATTTTTTCCATCGTTTTTTATGGTTTTTTATTTTTCCTTTAACTTTAATTATTCATTTACTTTCTGTCATTATTTTCCTTAATTTTTATTTTTTCTGATATTCCTAATATGTTTTCCGCCAACTCTCAAGGATTCAGCTAACTAAAGTCATTATTTCATCGTTTAACATCATCATTTAAGAGATGGCCTGCGTGTAGTAGGTTTCTAATCAATGTTTTCAAGGTTAAAATGCGGTTTCAGATGTAGCAAAGTCAAATTATTTTCCGTTACCGTTTTTTATTGTTTTTTGTCGTATTTTATTTTTTCGAAAAAAACGACGTTTTTTACGTTTTTTTAAATTTCGTTTCCATCGTTTTTTACATCTATGGATGTCACTGACTATCCGCGCCTTCAATTCGCATTTCGGTGTGACCTTGCGCACGTTAAAAAAAATATATAATATATTCTGATTATTGTTATTATTATGCTTGACATGCTGAGCTAATGGAAAGCTAGTCCTACTGAAACGGTTGTCGAAGGTCCAGAAATTCTCACGAGTTGAAGTCTAGCCAAGCATAGTTCTTGCATTAAGATTAGGTCTACAAATTTTAATTTAATCTAATGTATACATGTAAACTAGAGTCCTCAGAAGAGTAAATTTTTTGGTTCTTGCATTAAGACTACAAATCTAAATTTATCTAAGGTCTACATTTTAAGTCCTCAGAAGAAATCACATTTAGGGTCTATTCTTTGCCAGTAACTGTTGACTCAGAACATAATCTCACTGACAGCAAGAAAACTAGACTGCAGAGTCAGTTCGTTTACCAGTTCATAATATTCAGAAGCGTTGATTTCATTGGAAAATGCTTTATTTTGATTTTAAGAATTGTATGCAAGTAGGCTCTCTGAGGCGGATCCAGGGACGAGGGCAATTTGATCATCCCCCCATTTGAATTCATACAAAACGCGCCCCCTTACTCAATGTGTTGCATTAAAGAGTGTTTTGGCACTACCTGCTCATCTAATTCCTCAGCAATTGAGGCTTTGAAATCATGTCCTACTTATGCTCTTCCAACAGTTCATACTATGCTGAATTATATATTGGCCACAATTCCAGTTTGCAGCGCCAAAGCCGAAAGAGTTTTCTGAAAGTAGAGCAAAATGTTAACGACTCTCCGGAACAGAAGCCTGCTCAAAAACACTCGTGAATCCACACCATGGTAATATTATGATCAATCTCTTCACCACTGTATTGAATGTATACAGTTCAACGCTGCAATGCTGTGCATAAGATGACCTTAAATTTGCTTAAACACACTTAGGCCCTAACTATCATTAAACTTATTTCGCAGGTACGAGTGCCATGCATCTAGATTTTGCCTTATAGACTTTTTGTAAAAGGGCGTGGCCTATGTGGTCGGCCATATTGGTGTACAGCTGTGAACTGTTGTCAACGTATAGGCTACACGCCGTTACACGGTGAATTGTTAGTTGATGGAATAACGTTATCGTCATAGGCCTATTGATCTATCCATAGGCCTATACCTTAATAGATATAGCGGTCTAAACACCATCCAGCCTGGATCGACCCGAATCCCTGTAGCGAATTTCGGCCGGAGCCCAAATCTGCTATAATTAACAAGTAGGCCTAGGTCTATGCTTTTTGCTGCTTCACGGACTGTAAATGGCTGGGCTTCTTCCAACGTACATAGGGCTGCCAACCGTTCCGGATTCGCCGGGACAGTCTTGGAATTGGCCCTGTACCGGACTGATCCCAAATTGTCCCGGAATTTGCTGTTAAAACCCACATTCCACAATATTGTTCTTATTTTGCACACTAAACTTAATACATTGTTCGATGAATTTGACGTTGTTGGCTGAACATCAAATGTTGGACAGCGCTGGTTTGAAGTCTTCAAAACTTTACAAACCTCTTATACTCAGTATAGCATATTTTGTCCTTCGTAGGCCTATTCTCTCATTCCGTTTTAATGCTTTTTGCGAGAGAGCGTTCAGCATTATGGACGACCTGTTAAGTTGTCTAGCAATCGCAATTAAACCTAGCTGAGCATCGACCTTGTAAAAGCGGAACTGTCAATAGGCCTGAGCATCAATTTTGACATGACATGTGCTATTTTCTACGACTTTGTGACCAGTGTTCTGGAACTGCTTAAAGCTTAGCAGAAGTAAATCGTTTGGGCTAAGATCTGCTGTCCGGCAGCCGACCTAATAATTTCATAAAATTGACATTAAATTTTGTAATCTGCATGCACGATGTCGCTTATAATTTTGTAGGTTAACTTTCAACATCGCTCGTGCTGGGCTCATAAGTCTGCTTACTCTGGTATACGTAGGCTCAAGTTACTGGAACTTACATTTATTTTTTAAAATCCCTTCTTGACGTCGATTCTAATCCTAAATTTAGGCTACTTGTCTTCTGGCAATTTATCTACAAAATTATTAACTAGGCTTAGGCCTACTCTTTTTGTAAATTTTAGGTTAGATCGTATAATTGGACTTACACAGCATTTGTTTCATTAGGCCTATTTTGCTTGCGATAGATTGCATATGTCTCTGGCTGTAGTTTTTAGCCGCCGATGCTCTTCTCACGTTAACCTCGACATTCAAGCTCGTGTACTTTGGACTTCTTTAATTGAACCTTTATCTCTGTCAGTAAGTTTGCCGCAGATAAAACAGTAAAAACACAGAAAATCATTTTTATAATGAGCGCCATTCGCATACGTATCCAATGTCAACAAGTATTGCCTGCGAACCAATATGGCGCAGGCCATTATGCAAATGAGCCGTTACGTCATTAAGCAAGGGGTGTATAGGGATCGTGAACATGCGCATGGCTTTCCGGTGTAACGGTTTCAGATTACCCCCTCCTAAACATTACCCCCCCTGCAAACTGTAAATTGCATCAATAATCGCATTTATTGCACTGAAAATATCAAAAAATTCATCCCGCTTCTTGTTTTGGTCTGAAGATTTTCATCCGTCATCCAACTTCGTGGTTTGCTATCAGTATTTTCATCTGTGACTAAAATACTATTTGCCGCTGAAGTTTACATGGAGAAAATGGCTTCGAGGCTATTCTTTTTTTCGGATCAAAATATTGATAGCAAACCACGAAGTGGGATGACGGATGAAAATCTTCAGACCAAAACAAGAAGCGGGATGATTTTTCTGATTTTTTAGTGCAATAAATGCGATGATTGATGCAAATCTAGTTTCAGAGGGGTAATCTGAAACCGGTTTCAAGTTACCGGGGGGGTAATGTTTAGGAGGGGGTAATTTGAAACCTTTACACCGGTGTCGCTTAACAACTTAGAAGACTATAATTTTATTTAAACGAGAACGCTAACTAACAGTTTACTCTCTGAAGTAAACGAAGCACGAGAGAGAGACATAGCAGACAGACATAGCAGACAGACTCAGGCTCAGACACACATACAGACAGAAGGACTAATAGAGACAGACAGAAGGATTCATGCAGACAGGCAGAACGACTCGTGCAATGCAGACAGACAGACAGACAGATAAAATAATAGCCAGACAGAAGTTATACGAAGACTAGAAATCACAGTATAATCCTATAGCGCTATATTTAAGATCCTCTGGATTACATGCTCTCATGTAAAAAGGAATAAAAGTGTAAATCATGTTAATAATACGCACGCATTATTACAGATGTTTTTAATATTTAAAAACATTATATATTCAAAAATGCGCTTATGCAGGCATTCCCATTTGCAAAGCTCTATAATTATAGACCTAAATGTATGTAGCCTACGAATGCTCAGTTGCCTGCCATACATGTAGCCTAACTCTAGTGTCTAGACTCTAGAGCATCTTGCAGCTCTGCCATGCATCGCTTCATCAACATCTACTGGAGTGTGTGCTTGTGTGCTCTTTCCTGGTACACGTCTTGTCTTTGGTCCGTGTTCATCCACAGTTGCTGGCATAGGCGCAATCACGTCCTAAAAGTTGGGGGGACCATAATGAATCACGACCTAAAAGTTGGGGGGCCATAATAATAAAGCTAGGGGACCACTCAAAAGTTGGGGGACGCGTCCCGTGGGTCCCATAGGGTGGTTGCGCCTATGGTTGCTGGTACTGTCCATCCAACTGGAACTTACTCTCTGCCTCGTCGTCTTCGCGAATCCTCGGCTGATAAGGTATTTCACCATTATATGCTGAATACTGACCACTCCCAGTCTGACTATCGATTCCCCATTCCATTACCGGTGTAACGAGTACCGGTACTCAGCTGCTTAACAGTACTGGAGCCGCATTATTCGCAGGTCCAATAGATTTAACAACATTTCGATGCAACGACGCTATTATTATAGTAATCGCTGAGTATTTTAGAGAGTCGCAACCAGGAGTTAGGCTACTGAGAGACTTTTCTACTTTGCGCGTTTAAAAAATACCAATAATAAAATAATAATCATAACGACAATTTAAATATGACGCCGAAATACGGTCATGCCATTAAAAGGGAGCCTCACTTAGCAGCTAGGGCTAGGCAACATCTGAAAAGAAACCACATTGCACACGTTACACACATTACACACACCCACCCACACACACACCCACCCACCCACACACACACAAACACACACACACACACACACACACACACACACACACACACACAAACACACATTCGTGCGCGCGAGTGTGTGCATGTGTGCATGCGTGTGTGTGTGTGTGAGTGCGTGCGTGTGCCTGCACGCGTGCGTGTGTGCGTGCGTTTGCGTGTTTGAGTGCGTGTGTGCGTGTGTGCATGCGTGTGTGTGTGTGTGCGTGGTCCTGCCTATAATAATATTACATGCATGTCATACACCCGCGGACGATAGTTGGCGCGCATGCATCGCCGTTGATGCATCCGCAAGACGCTAGGGAGCGCGATATATATATATATATATATATATATATAGTGTCAGAGGAGGAGAAGGAATAGGAGAAGGATGAGGAGGAGAAGGAGGAGGGCGTCGATAGGGGCGTGGTTTACGTTGTCGTCGCATCGTGGCGCCACCTTCATCGTTGTCATCGTCGCTAAAGCAGCAGCAGCAGCAGTTGTCCATTCTGATCGGTTCTGTTGTTGCTGCAGCTGCTGCTGCTGCCATCTCCGCTCCTTCCTCTTCTTCATCGTGTAACAGAGAGACGACGACGACGACGATTAACGGGACTTTGTAGGGTCAACGATTCGACGACGGCACACGATGATGATGTCGTTGACGACGCTGCGACAACTCACCAACGCCGCCGCTGGCTGCTACGTCATCGCGGCCGCCATACTGCTTCCGGTCGTTTGTTGCCTAGCAACGGAAGCAACGAAGGACGCCGACGGTTTGTTAAACATATCAATTATTTTATGTGGTTATCTTTGTCTATGTCTCTGTCTATGTCACTGTGTATGTATGCATCCCGTCTCTAACCTCTGTCTAAGTGTTTCTCGCACATTCTCTGTCTGTCTGGTATTTAGGCAGCTGGAGGCTGCCTACGCTGGCAGTCTCTCGTAGACACGTGGATTCTAATCGATAAATTCACTTCATGGTTGACATAAGACGGGCGCATAAAATAATCATAAATCGTATTTATTAATTGTAATTACTGACTACGGGCTCGTCTAGTAGTCAAGTAGTCTCTCTTCCTCGGAAAACTCGCCTTCCTCCATAAATGGTCGACCGTACACAGCGAGGTCTTTGAGTCTAATTATACTCTAATAAAAAATTTAAAAATCGTACAGTGGTCCACATAAATCCATAATTAACGCTTCTTATACTGATTCGTGATCGTAACCTCGAAATTTCTACAGCGCCAGAAGCGACTTTGCAGCAACCAACTTATTCACAGGCAGGGGCTTTTATTTCCGGTTTTGATCCCTGGGAATAAGTAATTTGCAAATTTTTAAAACCAATTCTATGTATTTCTACGAATTTGAAAAAGTTCCATTTGTAACCCCAACCCTCCAAAAACGTTTCCCATTCACAGGAGCTTAGTAAAAACTGAATCGATTGGCTGTGAAGGTCAAGTTCCAAACAGGTCAGGGGCGATGCCATCCTCAAAAATCTGTCCACTTCACCATCGCCTTCGAGTAGGTACCTTGAAGGGGTGCTATATAAATTACGATTGATTGGATGATCTTTAGGCATCGACTCCCTGACTCCCATACTTTTATTCGTCTAATTTTAAGCATGAAACCCAATGTAGCGCACGATATTATTTGCACCAACTTGTTACGGTGTAGTTCAACGTGATTTGACGAATGACTTTCGTGCATGTCGTCTATGCACGTGTGATGCTGCCATCAAAGAGAGATAATATTAGAAGACAATCATGGTCGGTTTTAATCCAGACAGATAAACTGACAGTGTTCGGTAAAAATATCCATTAAAGACACGGAGAAAAGACGGTGTCATGAATGAATGAACAAACGAATGAATGAATTGATAAATTTGCGGCGAAAAGACGTATACTTAGGCCTATTTATATATGTATGTATGTATGTATGTATGTATGTATGTATGTATGTATGTATGTATGTATGTATGTATGTATGTATGTATGTATGCATGTATGTATGCATGTATGTATGTACGTATGTATGTATGTATGAATGTATGTATGTATGTATGTATGTATGCATGCATGCATGTATGTATGTATGTATGTATGTATGTATGTATGTATATATGTATGTATGTATGTATGTATGTATGCATGCATGTATGTATGTATGTATGTATGTATATATGTATGTATGTATGTATGTATATAGGCTGTGTATGTATGCGTGTATACATTTGTATGTATGGTTGATGCATTGTTTTGCTGGCGGGGCTTTCTTCGTGTCGGTGGTGGTAAGAGATTGGAGGCGACGTCTCAAGACAATCTTGTTAGACAGTTAGTGGTGGTCGGAGAGAGAGAGACAGAATCACCTTAGACAGAAGTGGCACCGCCGGCAAAATGCAGATGAGCTTAAGAGCAACATCATCAGCATCATCACCATTATCACCATCATCACCATCATCATCATCGCCATTATCACCATCATCGCCATCAGCCGCAAGCATCAACCTCTACCTGCAGGGCTGGTGTCGGTACACAAGCCACTCAAGTAGCTTAGACATGCGGCATATTCATACCAACGCTGCTTACATATATTTAGGCAACAATCCAAATGCATTGCATAGGCCGAGATTTTATTTACACAATTGCATCTACATGTATATAGTTAAACACTTCCGCGCAAACTTACCTAATTAATCGTAATCTTAATTCAATTCAATTCAAATTGTTTATTCAAAGAGATCAAAGAAACATAATTAACAAATCAACAAACTGACAAAATAAGCATGCACAATGTACATCGAGCCAAATTAATCGTATTCGTAATGGTAATAATATCCAGATCTCTAAGGCATCACTTGAAAGCCAAGAAAGAGGTCTCTTTCTTGCCCCATAACTGCGTCTTCTTCCTCTTCACGGCACTAATTACATGCACTAATTACATGCATGTCTGTAATACAATGCACATAATTATTCTATACGCAATTACGCATGTATGCATGACTGCATACAATGCATGTATGCATGTGTGTAAGCATTGCATGTAGGCTATGCGTGTAACTGAACGCTGATGCACTGCACCTGAATTATTTCAAATGGCGCTTCAGAAGTTTGGAGACTATAATTATATGCGTTAACATCCGATCTATGTATTCAACACATCCAATTCATTTATATATATATATATATATAAAATGCTTTGTATAATGTGTATATGTATACACAAATATGCGCATACATATTTATACATGGAACTGCAAAAGGTGCGTTTAATGGTCTCTTCGTCGCCGTCGTCGTATCCCATCATTCCTTTCGGCGTTTTGACGTCACCCGTCAGAGACCTATATATAATAGGGGGACTGCCATTGACGTCACTTCCTCTTAAGTCGAACGTGGCGACGACGTCTGCTACCTCAGTGGCGCCATCAATATTCGTCCGTCCAACGTCGTCATTGGTCAACCTTCTCGTGAAGGACACATTATCCGTCAGAGTTGCTTTGACCACCACCACCCCTTCTCTCTATCTCTCTCTCTGCCACTCTCTTTCTTGCCCCATAACTGCGTCTTCTTCCTCTTCCTCTTTCTCCTCCTCCTTCTCCTCTTCCTCTTTCTTCTTTCTTTTTCTTTCTCCTTCTTCTTTGTCTCCTTCTTCGTATCCTTCTTCTTCTTCTTCTTCTTCTTCTTCTTCTTCTTCTTCTTCTTCTTCTTCTCCTTCTTCTCCTTCTTCTTCTTCTTCTTCTTCTTCTTCTTCTTCTTCTCCTTCTTCTCCTTCTTCTTCTCCTTCTTCTCCTTCTTCTCCTTCTTCATCTTCTTCTTCTTCTTCTTCTTCTTCTTCTTCTTCTTCTTCTTCTTCTTCTTCTTCTTCTTCTTCTTCTTCTTCTTCTTCTTCGTCTTCTTCATCTTCTTCTTCTTCATCTTCTTCTTCTTCATCTTCTTCATCTTCATCTTCTTCTTCTTCATCATCTTCTTTATCTTCATTATCTTCTTCTTCTTCATCTTCATCATCATCTTCTCCTCCTCCACCTCCTCCACCTCCTCCTCCTCCTCCTTCTTCTTCAAACCTCTGGTTTTGCCACGACAGACCTCACTGTAGATTGTAGAACCATACAAGAAATTCGAATACCATGCACAATAATTCTAAACATCTTCTTCGGTATTATATTCCATCCACGTGGTTTGCCTTCCTCCGCAACATCTCTACGACGATCTCGACGACGATTATGATGAGGAAACTTGTTTCCACGTGAACGGTTGCCATACCAACCTCCACATGTATAAGTCCCGATGCAATGGCGGCTGGGCGGTTGTCATGACAACCGTCGTATCTGAAAGTGGCAGGCGATGTGGGAGGCTGAATGCTAGAGCTGCTGCAGCTGGGGATGTTGATGATGATGATGATGATGATGATGATGATGATGATGGTGGTTGGTGGCATTTCGATGCTGAGTCTTTTGATGATGGTTGACTTCGCAAAGACGCCATCTGTCAAACGTCATCATGACGTATGAGCCATCTGGTGACCAGTCTTTCTATGTGCACTGCCTTCTGTCACTCTGCTTGTCCATGTCTGTATCTGTCTGATACTCACTCCCTGTCTCTCTCGCGCTCTCTCTCTCTCGCTCTCTCTCTCTCTCTCTTTCAATCTCTCCGTCCTTCTCTCTGCATGTCTCTCTCAGTCTCTTTCTGCCTGTCTGTCTGTCTGTCTGTCTGTCCCTCTCTGTGTCTCTCTCTGTCTGTAATTGTGTGCTTCTCTGTATTCGCATCTGCGCTTGTATCTGTGTCACTTATACTGACTCTGTCTTATTGAGTGTGTGTGCCATTGTGTGTGTGTGTGTGTGTGTGTGTGTGTCACTCTGCCTTATGTCTCTGCACTATGCCTTTGTTTATATAATATCCTGTCCTTGTATCGTTTTCCATAAACAGTTCTATGCCAGTGTCTATGTCTGTCTCATTCTACGCTTCTCTGTCTCTGTCTTTGTCTGTGTGTGTGTGCGCGTGCGTGCATGCGTATGTGTGTGTGTGTCAAGCAGACAGATCGACAGACAGGCAAGAGGGAAACAGCAGGAAAGAGAGGAACAGTAAGATTTAAGATATAAGATATATAGACCTTGTCTGGCATGCGAAAAAGCCATTGTTCAATAACCCTGTTTTTACAATCAAAGTAGTCCATAGGCTACCATACGTTCCGTTCCTTATTTTCCATCTCTTCTTCTATCCGTCCGTTCTCCGCATTCGTTAAAGAAATACTTTTCCATTCCGTCCAGTCTCCTTTTCTGTATACCATCGTCCTTTCCATCAATTTCCTCTCCATTCAATTCTCTTTCCATCGCGAAATGGAATAGCTTCCTCCTCTGAACGCAAATGATCCACATGCGATGAATCTTAAAAACAGACACCGACGACTATAGGCTACTACATGCATGGACTACATCTACAGTCATCGTCTTCGTGTAGTAATCGGTGAAGAAGAAGATGTCTTACGCACAACTGACTCAAAGAAAAACATTCGCTATAATGGATGCTGCCTCATTATATCAGATGCTTCACGTTTCTCTTCTCTCTAATTGCATGTCGGCGTCTTCTTTGTTCTGCATTGCTGACCACCTCTGCCTCTGCGCATGCCTCAGAGCCTCTCTGCCTCTCTGCCTCTGCCTCTCTGTCGCTGCCTGTCTCTCTGTATGTATATATATATATGTATGTATATAGCTCTGTGTAGTGTGTAGTTTTCTCCGTATACACATGCACACACGAACACCTACAAACATACATATATACTCACACACAAACCCACACCTACACACACGCTCAGACACACGCACACGCAGGCACACACCCAAACACACTTCCTGTCATCCTATCTTCCATGGACTCTTTCTTGCTGTCTGTCTCCCTTCCGCTTTCTCTCTCTCTCCAACATCGTCCTATGCCCCTCCTTTCCATCCCCGTCCTTTCCTCGGTCCGCCACTCAAGTCGCCTACTCGTTCGCTTGCTCATATACGCACTCACTTACTTATTCACTCACTCATTTGCATTCAAGCGCGCATCGTCACGTATCAAGAACCATGTGATCCATTCAGTCGTTCTGTATCTCCCATCTCTTTGGGTATACCTATCTTTGCATGCCTATCTCTCCCCTTCTCCATCCTACTCCATATTATTATCTGTCTGTATGTCTGCTTGTCTGTCTGTCTCTGTCTCTACCACCTCTATCTCTGCATTGTATGTCCGCTAAAACCTCTTCTCAGCGACCTCGGTTCCACTTCCACATCCAATCCAGTTGGTTGACCTTTTGACCTTTGCACCCAATGACCTTTGCACTTCAGTATGCTTTGCTCTTAATGACCTTTCAGTTTTCTGCCTTGCACTCGTTCAGCTATTAGTGAATTCGTCAGTGTAAACCGCCGAAATCAGCATCACTACCACCATCACAAACACGATAACCACTCTAATCAGCGCCAGCTACCATCCCCCTATCACCACTACCATAAACAGTAACACCACCAACAACCACAACACTGCTGCCATCACCACTACCACCACCTCCACCACCACTACCATCACCACCTCCACCACCTCCACCACCACCACCCTCAAAGACAGCAGCAACATAAGACAACAGGAATACCACAGAGAACACCGCATCATAATTATCACTTCCATATATTCACAGCAGTTAATTGAAAGCATTCAGAGTTAACTAAATCCGATAGCAATGACATTTTGCAACAATCCTAATAAACAGTCGTACAATGCAACCAATTAACTCTCTTCATCGGTTGCTTATTTGGTTGTCCGTTGTTGTCCATACAATCAGCAACCGAGACATGCAACGCCGTTCCACCGAGCACCGTCGGGTACGAAAGAAACTGCCGTGAATATGAAAGCATGCGGTTGATTGAATTTATAAACAGAGATTGATCATAAATACAACCGCCAATTCTTATGCTTCCCGTCGTCTGCTGCTGAACAAACGGCGGGAAAACAAGATGGCGTGTCCAGTCCTCTATCCGTCTAAGTTGACACCGCGTCACCTCCTCCTTAGCCACCTAGCGGCGGCAGGGTCCGCGAACATACAGAGAAGAAATAAACGTCATCTTATTGATTTACGTAGCGACAGGTCACTCATAGTGGCGCCGCTCGACGACGAGGCGGAGAAATAGGCGCGACGAATGATAATTTCGTATTCTTGTAAACATGAATAATTTTAAAGCCGGAGGTGATCGTAGAACTGCGTTCCTCTAATTGAGTTGTCAACAGAACGCAGTTATCAGCGAGGCCTTTAGACGGACGTTAACGCCTTTCACAATGCTTTAGTATAATGCGACGTTGCTTTGGTTGGCCGTCTTCGTAGACAGCGGAGCGCATAAGATGTGCACCCGGCCTCAGGAAGGCACTGATGCACCGATAAAAGCCACAGTGAAGCCATTATTCGCTTACCGTAAGTGTTTATTAATGCAATAGTCGGAGGCGTGCAAGAGGATTAGGCATGAAAGTAAGATTAAGTACAGTGGCGTAGGCAAGGGGGGGGTTTCGGGGGTTAAAACCCCCCCCATTGGCTCCGGGGAAAAGGTTTTTTTAAGGTTATTTTTCCATTTAAGTAAGAAAAAATAGCAAAAAACAGGGTTTTTGGCCATAAAACACCCCCCATCAAAACTTCCTGGCTACGCCACTGATTAAGTATACGGTAATGAAAGCTGAACTTAGTGGCACGTCTTCATAAATTTGTCCAATTGTAAAGTTAACTTTAAATAAAATAGTTTTTACATCTTGGAGAACTCGTTTGAAATATTGCTTGTTCAAATATGAACGTGCATAATTTTGAATCCTGTCGTTAAAAAAGATTTTCATGTTCTGCGAGGTTTGTTTCCCCTCATTATTATACAGTAGCTCAGTGTCCTTATGACTCGGTCACATTATTTTAAACGTCCTGATAAAAAAAACCGGCACTAACTGTATTTCTAGATTACAGTACATAGACGATAACTTCTATCCAATTACTATTTTGTATTTATTCATCACCTCTGCTGTCACTGATTATTGTAGGTTTGTTACTCAGGTTTATTAAGAAACGAAGTCAATATCGTGTTACATATCAATAATAAGACGTAGCATTGTCGTTGTGTGCACCATCGTAACAACATATTCAGAGGTTTTTTGACGAGATTGATATTGGCAACTGCAGAGTTTCAATCGCAGGATACTCCATAAAGCAAACGCAATAACGCCAAGGTCAGAGGTCAAGAGAGGTCAGAGGTTAGAGACTGCAGGACGCCATCTGTCGTTCGTATACATTGTGTACGAAGAACTAATTTTTGATAATAAAGTGGAAGGCACAAGCAACAAAAACTCTTCATTCCATCAAAAGCATAACAAAATTATTTTTTTGGGTTAGCTCACATTTCTTGCGTACAATTCTCCATTCCTGTATTTCCCAAATCCATTTTGAGCTTGCTAATGAAATCTCCTATGGATCTGAAGACATCCTCAACAATAGAATCACCTATGTAGTGTATGCACTCATACCAGTCTATAGCAGGAAAGAGACAGACATGCAGACAGAAGCAGAGGCAGACAGAGGAAAGAACGGACATGTATACAGCTACACTCTAAAGCCGGGCGTTCACAATCTGAACACATTTTTAAACGCGTAATTGTAACACTTACAGAACGCGTCCGGGCGTATTAAATGTTAACGTTGGCGTTACATTTTTGAACACCTTATGTGTCTTTAAGCGAACGCGTCCGACGTTTCCAATGTTAACGGTAGCATTACATTTCTGAACACCTTATGCGTCTAAGAGAACGCGTCCGGCGTTCCAAATGTTAACGCTAGTGTTATATTTTGAACACCCTACGTGTCGCTAATGGAACGCGTTAGGCGTTTCTGATGTTAACGCTAGCATGAACTTATTGAACACTCTATGCGTCACTAATAGAACGCGTCCAGCGTTTCTAATATTAACGCCAGTATTATATCTTTGAACACTAGTGCTACGGTTTTAAACACCTGATAGGTGTTCTACTATTAAACACATTACGTGGGCAAATTATAAACGCGTAATTGTAACACTTACAGAACGCGTCGGGGCGTTCAAACACCTACTCTGAACACCAGTGTTCATGAACAGAACACAATAATGTGCACTTCATCGACACTATAGTGTTGACAACCTATCTATCAATGCTTGTTTTGAACCCAAATTTTCTCAGTAAAGAGATAACATCGTAACTCAAATGATATTTACAATAATATTATAATGAAAGCATTTTTTACAATGAAGTCCAAAATTTAAGCCAACATCATTATCAAATCAAATTTATTACTCTAAAAAATCAATTGCACGTTATGCAATGAACAAAATGGTGCAATTAAGCATATATACTAAAATACTTATTTTAATTTACACATATGAGCATAATTGAAATGCCTGAGTATAAATTTGAAAGTAAAGCAAGTTGAGTGTCCATACAATTACTACATTTAAATCTGCACAAACTGACATATTATATTAAACTGAAATTGGTGCATAAAGCACACAATGAACAGAAGCTCTGTTCATCGGTCCTCTCTGTCTGCATTTACATGACACCTCCCTCATTCAGAATGTCATATACATCAAGTCTGGAAAATTCCATTCCCTTTTTGTAAATATGGAAAAAGAGTAAATATTCATCGATTAAAAAATTTCTAAAGCCATTGTAATCCGGACATAATTAGCCACGAATTTATAAATTATTAAAGGTTGCTGGTTAAAAATGACGTCATAATGACATTGTCAAAAAACAAATTTTAGGCTTAAACAAAACTATTAGAAAATGATGTACACGTCGTACAGCCAGGAAAAGTTTTTTTTATAAAAACTCGCTGTAAAACAAACACTACCAACAAATTATTTATAAAATTCCCATACAAGGGTTTTTGGACAATGGTCGGCCTAAAGAGGCTTCTTAAAATTGATTTAGATTTAGCTTGATAGTCGCAGGGTTTTGCCTGGCACACGCGCATGCATGCATAAATGAAAAATTGAAAAAATGCATTAGCATGTTTTACTTAAGCCAAGAGATAATAGTCCACAGTCACATATAATGGTAAGAGAAATAATCTGAGAGATTGGCATTTAAAAAACTTTCATACATGAAATTGACAAGAGCAACATTGACCTGAACTGCTTTTGAGAAACGTCAAGCGATGGACTTGACAGAACCAAGCACCTATTCCTTGATGCCGAATGTGGGCTCTATGTACACAAATTGCAGTCTAATATCATTGAAATTTAAAATTAAGGAAACATAAACTATAAATAAATAATATTTTAGAATAGAAAGGACATTTTTGATAATTTTTGCATATTGTCCTGAACTTTTGAAGCTTGATGATGCAAATGACTCATGATGACGTCATACTCTATGACCTTAGCTTTTAAATTGGACCAAGTATTAGCTAAGAATCTCATGATCAAAATGGCATTGGAAATTTAAAAATCGATAAAAGTTGCTATTTATTTTCATATTTACAAAAAGGGTTAGGATTTATCCCGACAGTGTATATTTGCAAGACCCATAAGCAAGTTTTAAGGGGTATTTAAAGTTAAATTCAAATGCTAATCAAAAATGTTAGGTCATAAAGGCAGTTCCAACAGGGAATACAACTAAAATGTGAAGTCCCAAATTAACTAGAAAAATATTGCAAAGGTATTGACAATGACAATAATCACACAAACATTCCAGTACACATTTACACGACTCCTCCATCCTTTCGAATATCACATAATATGCGCAAGGCTCATAAGCATGGCTCAATGATATTTAAATTTAAATTCAAATGCCGATGAAAAATGTTAAACCATACATGCAATTCCAACAGAAAATAGAACTATACATGTCCTACATTAACTGGAAATTAACTATACTGCAAAGCTATATTACAGTTTCGCATTTAACTTAGGCACACTGAAAATACAAACAAAATGCTTGTTTTTAGCTTGTGCTAGTGTCACAGATAAAGACAAGATTAATTGTGAGATAATGACTCCAGTAAACTGTCCATAACATCACAGTTTTTTTAAACGAAAAATGTCCATCGCTTGCTGGTGTCCTTCGTATAAGACTCACCAATTGCTAGAGTATAGAGATTAATTATCTTTAAAAATAAGCATAAACTCTAGGATGTTACAAGTCGAAAACATAGTATGAGAGAAGCATCTGCATGGTTGCACTCAGACTATCAGGCTTTGGCACTTTAACCACCACTGTGTCCCTCAAGATGAAAATGCCCGTTATATCATCAACTACTCAACTGTCATTTTCTGCTGTTTCTAAAGACTGCACCACAGCTCTGTCTACAATGTTCTGAAACAAAATGCACAGCATTCAAAATTACCAATACTATACAGGCAGGAGGCAGCTTACAGTCACTCATGTGTCATAGATTAGATATAATTTTATAGGAAAGATTGGCTACAAAAATTAATATCAACTTTAGTACAGTACTACAATTCATTTGTCAATTTGAGCTTTTAAAACGAAATGAATATTCAACTAATTATAGACTGCTGTAAAAATTGTAAATTTGAAAAGAGATTTCATTCAAAAGTAATTTCAACGCTATACTAATCATTTAGCCATGGCACATTGAATTGATCCTTGCATTTCATGTAAATTAATAGAAATTTGAAATTGTGATAAAAATTAAACTATACAGCAACATTTCTGAATCTGATGTTACTGACCTTCAAAACACCTATAACAGACGAAGTTGTAAACGCCTGCGTTTCTCCTTTCTACCATCCTGGCTGAAACATGTCTGCTGCTTCATGAACTCCACAACGGGCAACATTCGACCAGCACCATATATGCAAAAAGAAACCATACTATGTATACTATATACTTCATTCAGTCCTAAAAACTTAAAGAGCTCCTAGAAGAAAATTACTCAGGAGCAGTCATCACTTCAAAGTGCACAAAAACAGTTTAAAGTTTGATGAGGAGCTAGGACTTCCGATAGAGACCTAGTGCAAGCCCTAGTCCATAGCTCAAAAGGAAAATCATTCCAATCCAACTGGATTTATCACAAAAAGAATCAATCTCCATAGTTGCAGTACAAGTAAAGGAATCAAGAACCCTTTTCCATGGATCGAGCTTAGGGGACAAGGTCCTTGGATACGTCAGACAGCATAGGCCCAGCTCTCTGACCCATCCTGGTGACCACACTTTACCAGGGCTGCTACCAAATGCCAATGGGGCATGGCAAAGCGCAAGACATTTGGCAAAACGGAGATATTGACCTTCGTGTGTTTTAAAGAAACTTTTCGATATAACCTAATGTTCAGCAAACATTTAGCACTCACTCAATAATGAACTCTAATAATTTCAGCATTACATTTCTTAATTTGTAAAGAAACCAGAAACACAATTAATTGTACGAGACTTATCAAAGCTACAATTCCCCAAATTCTCTCAGAAGCATGTTAATTAAAATGAAAACATAAAAAACAGCAATTACCGTCTTTTGAATATCACTTTTGTAATGTACTCAACAACACCAGCAATTATCCATCTCTTGAAGGCCACAGACCCACTGTGATTGTTCTGGCATGTTCAACACACATTATAAACCTGAACTGAAACAAAACCAAAATAATGTTAATCAACAAGACCTTATTATTATTACTAAACCAATAAAAAGTATCAACCCTTCGAGGACAGGCAATATTCAAAAATAATTTTAATACATTTCATAACAACAAAATCTGAAAATTTCTGGCAAAAAATAGCATTAATAATAATAATTTTATGCATAATTACTGTAGCCTACAACTAGGCATACACACTCGAGGCATGCCCAGATTTCAATTAATCATCATAATAATTATATTGTTCACTTCCTGAAATTGAATGCCAAAATGTTGCCTGCCACTGAAATGCGACTAAAATCGGCCTCTATGCTGCCACTGAATTACAATGTGTGAGAAGAATGACAATAGTGAAAAATCAGTAGAAAAAAATTAATGAAATGCAAGTATAGCATAAATTGGTCCCCAAAACCAGAGTCACTCCGAAAACAATTATTATATGGCCACTGCTAAATGCGTTAATTAGCCTAGCAGTGAAAACATCAGTGAAAATAAGGAGACAGAAGTTGCGATGATTACAAGAAACAACGGGACAATAGCGCATTAAAAAACTATGTAGATATAGGAGGAGACATACTCATAAATTATATCTGCTAGTTTACAGAAATTTAATACACAAAATGAACCTGCTAAACGATACATTTTCCACAATTTCGGTGAAAATAAGACCGTCTAAGCAGTAATAATGTAATCATAATTCAAAACATTCAACCGCCAACACATCGAAATTCAAATGTGGGTCGAGCATACATACTCATTAATATTCATGAACATACGGTCGTGCCTTGATGGAAAATTGTTGAAAATATTCTAAACAAACCAAAACATAAGATCATTATGATAATCTCAGTTTCGTAAAATAATATTTTATATAACGTGTGTGTTTGGTAGAGACTTTGACCTAAATTAGCGGTCACCAATGTCACTTATTATGGACTACTGTATTCGAGATTATACAACCCATGACGTCATATTTGCATTGCGTTCAAAAGCTGAACGCGCGCGTTGAAATATCGTGGCGAGACGCGTACTGAAATTGAACGCCGGTGTTCAAAATAGTCTACGCAGCCGCAACACGACTACATGCATAATAGCCCAGTGTACTTTTACAAAGCTGCAGAAATTAAAATTAAAAGGAATTATTCATGTCATTTACATGTTATTATTGGTTTTTTTTTTATTAAGTGTTCATACAACACTTCAGTAGACTGTAGCCTGCAGGCCTACTCGTCGAGCTTGGTCGTTATACTGCGCCATCATTATTGTATGACAGTCTTCCTATAAGCTTACACACAAATCCTATGATGTCTGTAACTTGAACGCGTCTTTAACACACCTGTTTACGTATTGAACACATGTGTGAATGTTTCTGTACATCCATGTTAGTTTATAGAACGCTTCAAGTGTGCTGCCGGATGCGTCAGGCGTTCTGAGGATTTACAGTGTAAAGAGACAGGCAGGCTAGTCGAAAGGTAGAGAATGAATTAGAAGCCTAAGGTGAGACAGAGACAGAGACAGAGACAGAGACAGAGAGAGAGAGAGAGAGAGAAGAGAGAGAGAGAGAGAGAGAGAGAGAGAGAGAGAGAGAGAGAGAGAGAGAGAGAGAGAGACGGAGACGGAGACGGAGACGGAGATGGAGACAGAGAGGGAGAGGGAGAGGGAGAGGGAGAAGAAGAGGAACAGGGAGAGGAAGAGGAACAGGGAGAGGAAGAGGGAGAGGGAGAGGGATAGGGAGAGGGAGATGGTGAGGGAGAGGGAGAGGGGATGGAGAGATATTCTATTGTCTTATTATGGCACCGCAAGCTATCTCGCTGTAAGTAATAACAACATTTTCGAGCAACAAAAGCAGGCATCAGAAGTCCCATAGCACATTCTGTTTTATTGTCTTGCTCCTGTGGTACGACCATATGGGGGGGGCTTTATGGAGGTTGTAAATGGTCGACAGGAGAACTGCGCAAAGGCGCTACACAAGCAGTATAGAAGCACAGAGCATTCTGGGACCTACAGTTGCATCGTGTGCTCAAGTGTATGTACTTGAAGTGGCCGTGAATACATAAAAAGATAGATGTATACGTTTGCCTGTACGAATATTCGACCATATTTTATATGCAAAACAATGACACATACAAACGTGCACACTTGTATATGCATATCTAAGAAAGATGTGTATATTTATAGAACAGTATGCGGATTTATTTCTTGATGTTTGCTCCAACGTCAAGTAAACAACTTACTAGAAAATATGCATAGAACCTATATACACACATACATATATTATATACACGCATACATATATACACATGTATATGTACAATTATGCGTACATACATGGATACACACATACATAGACACCATACATACATACATACATACATGCATGCATATTGCATACATACAACATACGCACATACACGCATGCAGACATTGAAGATAATATGCCATATAATGCATCACTCTGCCATATACATGTAGTATAAATATATACAATGTATTGGAATATATATATGCATTATGTAACATAATGTATCACAAAACGATATAATTGTAGGCCTACAGTGCATCGATACAAATATGTATGTACTATGTATATAGCATTATAGCTATATATAAATATATATTGTGAAGGTGCGGTATAGGGCTGATGGTTGAGTTGGTGCTGGCTGTAATCCTTTTTCTTATGAGTCGTCGAGGGGAAAACATCTGCAGTGCTATAAAAAAACACGTCTTATCTTATGAGATTACATGTATACATGGAATTCAGCCGTTGTAAGTTCTCCGAGGCAGTTTTTCTTACAGCAGATTCTGTATATCGAAATGGACTGATGGAGTTGGGGTGGATGGGATAATATGACTTTTAAGGATTCCGTGAAAAATAATAATAGGCCTAATGGAATTAGGAATGAGCGGATCAATCGGATGATGATGATGATGGAGATATCGGGACGACAAAGACAGTTGCTGTCGAAGATGTTCGATGTCTAGTTAACTATGGGTCCATCGATTATTATATGGACGTGTGGGAATGTAGAGGTGTCAGGAAGTTGTTTACAATCTGTTATTCTCGCTGTCTCTCTGTATCTGTCTATGTCTCTGTCTCTCTGTTTCGCGCTCCCTCTCTCCCTCTCCCTCTCCCTCTCTCTCTCTCTCTCTCTCTCTCTCTCTCTCTCTCTCTCTCTCTCTCTCTCTCTCTCTCTCTCTCTCTCTCTCTCTCTATATATATATATATATATATATATATATATCTTTCTCTCTCTCTCTCTTTCTCTCTGTCTCCCTCTCTCCTGCATGATAACTCACATGGCCTCATATGCAATACAGCGTTATACATGCAATGTATTGTAGCGGTGTTAAAATAAATACAATATAGGCCTAAAGTAAAATTATTAATAAAGACAACTTGCATGGCGCCGTAAAAAAACAGCCATGTCGTTACCTGGGGTACTTCATACTATGCAATACAATGCAATGCTATACAATATGATTATATATTGTATTGTATTGTATTGTATTGTATTGTATTGTATAAAAACATTTATAAAGCGCCTCTACTAGGGTGAACCGTTCAGAGGCGCTCCCAGTGCGAAAGACCACGAGAGAAAAAATAGGTTTTAAGAAAAGAAAATGAGGAGGAGGGATTACCTGTCAGAAGTTGAGATCGAGTAGAAGGAGAGAGCGTATTCCAAAGAGAGGGGCCAATTGATGTAAAGGAACGGGACTGAGCCATAGCCGTTCTAGTAGGAGGTACTAGAAGTTCAAATCTGTTTAAAGAGCGGAGTGGACGATGCGAGGAGGCTGAAACTGGCCTGCGAATTCCATTGGTTAGATATTTTGGAGCAAGACCCCGTTGTGCTTTAGAGACCAAAATGAGAATTTTGAACTGAATGCGCGCAGTTAGAGGAAGCCAATGGAGCTGCTCAAACATAAAAGTAGAGATATGAGAGTAGCGTGGAAGGCGTGCAATTAATCTGGCGGCCGCATTAAGGACCGACTGCAAAGGTGAGAGTCTAACCTTGGGAAGACCAATTAGAAGAGAATTACAGTAGTCAATTCTGGAGCAAATGAAAGCATGGACCAAAGTGGTAAAAACAGAAAGCGAAACAGAACGCCGAACTGCCCTTAGACGCCTTAAATGAAAATATGAGGAGCGTGTAAGATTGTTATACAATGACATATTCAGTAGCTACCTAGCGATTGATGCTTCGAGTAAACTGATCTCACTCTGTTTAGGCTGTTTACTTAGCGATCCTGGTTCGGTTGTTTGTTTCCACTGCGCTTCTTTAATTGCTAAGTAACATAATTTGGAAAAGGCGTAAACTAAGAGGTAAAAACGTCAAGTCCTAAGATACGTCGGCACTTTTTGTCCAAGATCTTGGGGAAGGAAAGTGTTAGGTGTGGGCCGGCTGTGTGTTTTGGTAGGGAACTGGTGTGTGTGTGAGTGTGCGTGCGTGTGTGAGTGTATTTGTGCATGGATAAGGAAAGTGTTTGTGTGGGTGGCGCTGTGTCTTACAAGAGTGCTCTTAATATATAGCTGGCGGAGAACCTATAGCAGAGGCGACGCAGTCTTCGACGCCATTATTATAGGTTCCGTTACACAAAAAACTGCAGTAAAGCCATCAATCGTCGTTGACTTCAGTCGCCGACTCGATGCAATACCATATGTGCGCAACGGTCAACTGTGGGGGGGCACTTAGGCCATCCAGGGATCGACAGGATCAGGATGTTGTAGGAGGCACGGCAGGGTCGACTGACGAAAGGAGAAATGTCGTCCTAGAAACATGATGACATCATTGAGATGATTCGCTGGAGAGTCCTGTCAACACAACATATGCCATGTCTCGTTACAGATCGCAGTCCGATGATAGTGACCAGTGACCACTGACCATGGATAAGTGTACGCTATGGATCGCCCTCTGTACGAGACGAACCGAGCAGTTCCGGAAAAAGTCGGAAAATTTCAAGACATTCCGAGCAGTTCCGAGAAACCCCGAAAAATTTCGAACCGTTGCTGAACAATAAAAGTTATATAAAATGTTTAAGTTCCCAACAAGCTATACTCTTTGTCTCTCCTGCTTTACAACTATAATTGCCCTATAGGCTTATATCAGGTTAATGTTCACTGCTTGAACTAAAGCCAATAATACGTTCGATCATTCCTTATTGAATATATATCTTCTAAATTATACTTTATACTACGAATAAAGATTACACGAGACTATGCGTTTGATCAGCTATAGAACGGCAGTTCAAAAGTCTAGCGTCCGCGCATGGAAACCGTTGCATGAAAATGTGGGAAGCCTTAAAGATATAATATCTCGTCATGATCAATTATAGCCTCTTGATGGCATGGGATCTACTATCCGGTTCCTATACCGTTTCCAGCGAAGCAGCCACCAAGAGAGGACAGCATGCATGTAACATCCGGACCACCGTGCCTGCTTCTAGCAAGTTGCCGAATGAAGAGCTTGATGTTCCATGTGGTGCACAGAAGATTGTCTGGTCTTGGTGCATATAGGATGTTCACGTGTGTGTGTGTGTGTGTGTGTGTGTGTGTGTGTGTGCGCGCATGCGTTAGTGTGTGTGCAATTGTATGTGTGTGTGTGCAAGTGTGTGCATGTGTGGGTGGGTGGCTGGGTGGGTGCGGGTGTGGGTTGGTGTGGGTGTGGATGGCTAGGTGGGTGGGTGCGAGTGTGGGTGAGTGGGTGGGTGCGTCGAAGCTTAGGTGCTCTTAGAGCGTTATAATACTCTCAAGATCTTCATCTTATTTACCCTGGTCAGTACTTCTATAACGGGGTTAGGGGTGGGGGCTGCATAGGTCACTAGAACAGAATAGCTGGAACATAAAAGAATTTTTAGCTTATAATAGATTAAATTAGATTATGTTAAGAGTCGATTATGCTATAGCGTAGAGCAGAGCAGAGCAGATAAGATTAGATTTGATTACTATGATTAGATTAGATTCACTTAAGTCTGCAGTTGCCATTTAGCTCACAGTCGGACATTGCGCTATATAAAATCGATCGCAGTGCAGATTTAATTTCCAACATGTTTATCCGGTCTTAGCGGATGCACCGCGACCTAATCCGCCTTCAGTATTTCGAGCAGTCCTTGCGACTACGAATTGCCCCTTAATACTGACCTCATTGAGAATGAATCTAATACGGGTCAACACCTGGGGCATGCACGGGACTGACCAAGAGGGTTGCTCTCATCTGCTCAGCCTTCTCGAGTAGGTTGCATAGCATCCTGCCGACATGACCTCTTCGACCTGTCTTGGCCTCCATTCCACGTGCTTAGGAAGACAATCCTGTAACGGTGGCTTTTGTCTTGTCAGTTGTCAGATCGGGAGCGCATCTGGCGAGTATCACCCTTAATGGTGCTATACGATTTCGCGAGAACATTCATTCATTCATTTCGAAAATTTATATAGCGCCTCTTCAAGAAACCTACTCAGAGGCGCTCAGTCACAGACTCACAATCGCAAAGGGCAGATGTCTTCGCCATGCAAATCATGCCCGACCCTCCCTCCCTCCCTCTATCCCTCCCTCCATCCTAAGAGTCTTTATTAATTTATCGTATCGCATAGATTTGATAATTTATAGAGCACCTTTTGCAGTAGCCTACTTACATACATGTACTACCTATAATATTCAGAGACGTTCTCAGCGTGACAGACTGCCACTGACAGTCCCGAGGATATAACGCTCTTCAAATTGTGGATTGAGACATCAGCTGCAAATCTTCGTGATTGCCGCATTACTTTTGATGCTTTAATCGCAATCTCCAAACTTCTAAAGCGCCACTCGAAAGCCAATCGCGGGGCACCAACTTATTCACGAGAGGTCTCCACTATTCACTGTTGAAAGTTGTGCAATACAGATCCAGCAAAGGCGACGCCAACAACAATTCATAGCAAATTTATGTTCAATCCTATTTTTATCTAATCTAATATATACTCTGCTTTATTCTATAATCTGTTCAAATCCAATCTGTTCTAATTTTTATATGTTCTAATCTTATCTTATCTAATCTAATCAACCAGTCAGTTACAGCTGCTTTATATACAACAGGGGCAATGATATTTCGTGAGACTATACACGCTGCTCCATACCGTACTGCAGGCGCCACATGCATGTAGCATCTATGCATGAGAATTGTGCATGATCCGACATCATGCGATCTCATCTCATCCAATACGAAACCAGAAGTTTATATAGCGCTTCCGCTGTTGACACTGAGACGGGTCGTCATAAAGCACACTACTGTGCTCAATGTATTCAGTGTGTCTCATATTATATATAAATATAATAATATTATATATATATATATATATATATATATATATATATAATGCAACAAGACCCGAATAATATTAATGACAAAAGTGGATTGCATATAATATATCGATGCAGACAAATCATATAGAGAGAGATTGTGTGGACATGGATAAAAAATAAAAAATTGCTGTCGTTATTATACAGATGTTGTTTTCATGGTAAATAATGCAATCGAATCGGTGGAATAAGAATATGTCAACGCGTTTCAATCGAAACAGCTGCCGCAGGAGAATGCTGCACAATGCAACGTGTATATCACATGCCCAGTTAATGATAATAATAATAACATTCATTATTATTGTTATTATTGGTTTTGTTATTATTGTTTATTCATTTCTATTTTTTGCTCCTCAGCCCCTCAGAGGCTTCATTGCTGACTACTGTTTAAAAACTAATCCAGAATTGGCAGGCCTCGTCTTCAGGCTTTGAACAAAAAGTTCCTTTAAAAGCGGCTATACGTTATATTATTATTATCATTATTATTTTTTTATTTTTACCCGAGGTACCTTAGATCCCTCGGGATTTAAAAAAATTATGCTTGGAGCCGTTGTTGTTGTTGTTCTTATTGGTATTACTATTATTATTATTATTATTATTTTTTTTTTTTTTTTTTTTTTTTTTACCCGAGGTACCTAGGATCCCTCGGGATTTCAAAAAATTATGCTTGGAGCTGTTATTCATTGTCTGGAAATTCAGGCCTCGTCCTCCGCAACAATATTAAAAGGACCACGAAAAGCGATGGCATTGTAGCGCTGAATGCAGATGGAAATGCGCTGGAAGAGAAATGTCGTTTCACGCGGCTCTCATTATTATTATTATTATTATTACTATTATTAGTATTATTATTATTATTCTTGTTGTTGCTGTTGTTGTTGTTGCTGTTGTTGTTGTTGTTGTTGTTGTTGTTATTACCGCCAATGGTGATCGTCTGGAGACCAGATATATCTATTCCAACGCTCCTGTCCATTCGCACGCAACGCTTTCCTCGCTTTCCACGTAATATAATCATACAAATTTATTATGCTTCATTCCGCCATACCACAATATTGAAAATGGTTGTGACTGCCACCAATATTTTTGAAAGTGACTTGGCACCACGGTCATAAAACAAAGTTATACCTATATACCATAGACGCAATCACGTCCTAAAAGTTGGGGGGACCATAATGAATCACGTCCTAAAAGTTGGGGGGACCATAATAATAAAGTTAGGGGACCACTCAAAAGTTGGCGGGACGCGTCCCGTGGGTCCCATAGGGTGGTTGCGCCTATGCTATATACAGTGTAAACGTATACAGCCAAACGTACAGATATTATTCAACCGATTGAGAGCCATGCTATAATGTGTACAGGACAGATTTTAAACAGTTTTCTTTTCTCGACGGGAAGTCAGTGTGACGAGTGCAACGGAGATAATGATCATGGCAAGCAGTCGCCAAAGGCAATACTGCGTAAGACTTACAAGTGGATGAGATGCTTATGAAATCGAAACTTGTAATTAGATTTAACGCTGTAATAACGAGGCACATCATAATTATTATGCTCTATAAGAATTAATTGGCGACTGCAATCTGTTTTTATACGATAACTTTACGACGCCGATAAAATAATAATAATAATAATTAATTAATTAATCGTCGAAGGTATGAATCAATGGCGACGGACCTACTCACGTATTACTCGGTGAATCACATAACGCAGGTACATTGCGTTCACATAATATTGATAGTTTTTCATAATAATTATGTGCTTGTTTATCCAAATGTTTGCAATCATTATCGCAATCATCAGCGTCAGCAGCAGTATCGTAAGCGATGTCGTCGTCGTCGTCGTCATCATCATCATCATCATCATCATCATCATCATCATCATCATCATCATCATCATCATCATTATCAGCGTGCTTTTTCAACTGCTGGCCCCCGCTGCTGGAACAGTCTGCCTTCCACAGTTCGTTCTGCCAACTCTGTTGGGGTTTTCAAAACTCGTCTGAAGACATATTTGTTTTCCAAGGCGTACCTGTGACTGAATATATTATGTTTGTGTTTGTAGAGGCGCCTTTGTAACGGCATGTGCTGTGTTACGGCGCCATAGAAATTGTCGTCATTATTATTATTATTATTATTATTATCATCATCATCATTATCATCATCATCATATAATCGTCGTTATCGCTGTCGTCGTCATCGTCATCGTCATCATCATCATCATCATCATCATCATCATCATCATCATCATCATCATCATCATCATCATCATCATCATCAATCATCATCATCATCAATTCTTGTCGCTACCCATTAGAAAATGATTTGTTTGCGAGTAAATTTCCTCCATTATAAAAATATATCCACTTTCAATTGTCCAGTTCATGGCATCCCTTTTGTGTTAGATCAACTGATGCAACATATACATTTTATACATGCATGTCTTCCTTTGTATTGTCTCTAATTTACATCCAGCGTGTACACTGTACACAGTCTTTGTCTCTGTTTCCCTGGAGCCTATATAGAAAATGATTGATGTGCTCTGTGGAAGGCGCTTTATAGATGTTTAAATACAATACAATGCAACACAATTACAATGTTACACTGCATTGTGGGTATATATATATATATATATATATATAGCATGAAATTCCATCAACTGGCATTCTCTATAATAATTATATTGTGCGTGGTCCTATAGTTCAACTTCAACGACTTCATGTGTCTGGCAGAGCTTTTGTTAACTCAGTGTTCACCTTATGTTGTCATGTTTGTTTTATATGTATACACGTTTTAAAAGGAATTACGCACAGATTTACAACATGTACAGCCTATAGATTTGTCGGGATCACTTTCGATGGCCTATTATCTTTTGCTTGACAGTACGAGTCCACAGTTGAATGGGTCAGAAATCGAACCCAAGACGCAGAACGATTAATCGACCACAGCCTTCTATCTACATGTATTTATCTGGCGAAATGTTCTAGTAAGACAGTGAATCTGTCGGTCCAATCATCATCGGGAATTTGAAACGTAGGCCTACAAGACGTCTTTCGCTTTTCGGTGAAATAAGCTTAGTGCTTTTGCTTTAGAGAAACCACCCACCCACATTGATACGTTTGAATGAACGATTTTCAAGATAGTCAGCCCGTGCATGGCTTTAGGGTTGAAAGACGTTTTGAGATCTTTGCTGCACTAGAATATATCCTCTGGTGAATATCATGAAATGACTACATTGTCACACATCGAAGCTCATGTGATTATACGCAGATAAAGAAGTTGATGCGCGTTGTGTTTTCTAGTTCTACTCAACTGACCGCAGTCTCTGACGATTTGAAACCCTAGGGATGTTTGCGCTTCTTCTCAATAATATTCTCCCTAATTTTTTCCTTGTCTTTTTGGTCAATTTCATATCTTTCATATGCATTCGCTCAATTGTTTTCCTACTTCTTCTCCTTTGTCGTCGTCGTCATCATCATCATCATCATCATCATCATCGTCGTCGTCATCGTCGTCAACGTCATCATTACCGTCATCATCTTCTTCCTCCTTCCTTCCATCTTTCTTTCAGCATTATTTTCTCTTCCCTCCTCCTACTTTCCTCCTCCTCCTCTTCCTTCTTCTTCCTCTTCTTCTTCCTCTTCTTCTTCTTCTTCCCATTCTTTTTCTTCGCAATTTCTCACCGTACACTTCTTTCCACTCATTGTACATGTAATATGTCTTCTCAATCCGGTTTGGTCAATAGTGTCTGCTTACAAAAGCCGTTCCAAGGTGACAAATCCTCTCTGCTTAGCAGACACTAACACCGACGTAATACTCCTCGATTACAGTTCCTTAATCGCTTGTGCTTTTAACAGAAAAAAAACATAAATCGACGAAATGCAAAGCATCTCTTTGTACATCTAATCGTCCAGTAGTGTATAAGGTTTAGCAAAACGCTTTCAAACAGACGGAATCTCCGTGTAACCGACACGCCTCCATCAAGACGAGTACTCATATATCAGGTTTCGGATAAACCGCATCGCTTCCATTGCAAGCTGCGAATGAGCTGTGAAATTGTGAATGCCAAAGAACAATGCGCTGTACTTAAAACAGTGACGAGCGGTGTAAAGCAATTGCTATGTGATGATTTTTGCTGACAGCAGTGCACTTTTTATGTAGTTTCTGTACTCAATATATATAAATACATAAATTATTTAATATGTATATATATATATACGTATACGTGTGTTCCGACGGTTACAAAACGACCTTGGGCGCCCTGCTAGTTCGAAGACATTTCAAAGAATCCACCATCAACGCCACTCTCAGAATGCGAAGGCTGTTGATGGCGTCCACCCTAAATACCGCGCAATGCCCATCACAACGAATAAGACATTTGACAGAATCTATACCCTCAATGCTCCTCTTTGAGTACGAAGGCATTTGAAAGCATCCACCACTGTTGCCCTTCTTCAGCTTAGTGCTGAGGTATTGTGGGACGCGGTGGTGTATGGTGGGTATGTTTGGTGCTCGCAACCGGAAAGTTGCTTGTTCGAATCCACGTCAATCCGCCGCGTAGACTTGAGCAAGTCTTTCAATACAATGTCATGTAGCTGATGCGCTTCGGCATGAAACTCCGATTCAGTGTCCGCGCTGTTGTCGGGAGCACATCTGATAGCTATCTTGAAGGGGTGCTATAACAAGTGCTCGTGCATATGTATAACATCTATTGGTATCCATCCTAACTACCCGTTCACAATGCTAAAGCATAACGATGGTGTCCAACCAAGCGCCGCGGGTATACGCCTTAGCTATTGATCCGGATGTCACGACCTCGGGAAGACATTATCGGTATGCAACGACGAAACCCGTTGACACCTGTCGACTTTTTCCAGAGGCAAAACAACGACGACGCTAAACAACTGGATGACGATAAACTCAGTTATCGTTTGTTTTGTCAGGAATTTGGCAGATGAACGACTGCCGCGCAAATTGAAAATGTCGACAACAGCAAGTTGTATGGATTCCACAAGCCAGGAGCATCCGGAGGGAGATTAGGATAGTATATTAGTGGTGGTGGCGATGGTGGTGGTCGTGGTGATGGTGATGATGATGGTAGCAGTAGCATAGTAGTAGTAGTAGTGGTAGTAGTAGAAGTAGTAGTAGTGGTAATAGTAGTAGTAGTAGTAGTAGTAGTAGTAGTAGTAGTAGTAGTAGTAGTAGTAGTAGTAGTAGTAGTAGTGGTAGTGGTAGTGGTAGTGGTAGTGGTAGTGGTAGTGGTAGTGGCAGTGATAGTGGTGGTAGTGGTGGTGGTGGTGGTGGTGGTGGTGGTGGTAGAAGTAGTAATAGTAGTAGCAGCAGCTGCAGCAGGAGCAGTAGCAGCAGCAGCAGCAGCAGCAGTAGTAGTAGTAGTAGTAGTAGTAGTAGTAGTAGTAGTAGTAGTAGTAGTAGTAGTAGTAGTAGTAGTAGCAGTGGCAGTGGCAGTGGCAGTAGTAGTGGTGGTAGTGGTGGTGGTAGAAGTAGTAATAGTAGTAGCAGCAGCAGTAGCAGCAGTAGTAGTAGTAGTAGTAGTAGTAGTAGTAGTAGTAGTAGTAGTAGTAGTAGTAGTAGTAGTAGTAGTAGTAGTAGTAGTAGTAGTAGTAGTAGTAGTAGTAGCAGTGGCAGTGGCAGTGGCAGTAGTAGTGGTGGTAGTGGTGGTGGTAGAAGTAGTAATAGTAGTAGCAGCAGCAGCTGCAGCAGGAGCAGCAGCAGCAGTAGCAGTAGCAGTAGTAGCAGTAGTAATAGCAGTAATGATATTAATAGCTGCAGTAGAAGAAGAACAACAACAAAAACGCCTAAATTTCAGTTTGGTTAGAGCTTTAGTGCGAAGAAATTTATCAAACTAAAAAGTAATAGTTAAAACATGTAATTTTCCCTATGTGTGTGTGGGGGGGGGCGCGTCCATTGCAAGTCAGATGGTTCGAACGGAATATGTCAAAATCGAGAGATCGATAAGAGAGATCGGACAGCATTATTGACCCAAAACCAATTCGCTAGAGAATTCGGGATGATTAATTTAAAATGCACTCAGTTGGCCCCGAAGTGGATGATTATCCATCCGTCGTAAATCTCGTGGGGCAGATGCGTGCGCTAGAAAAGTTTTGAGAGTAAGCAAAGCGAGCGACCGTGCGTCTGAGTCGGACGAATGAGAGCAATGAGTGCATGTCTCAAATGATATTCAAATAGATATTCAAATTTATTCAAATGATATTCAAATATATTCAAATGAATATTCAGATATATTCAAATGAGTATTCAAATGAATAGACCTATTCAAATAGATATTAAAATATATTAAAATGATACACAAATATATTCGAATAGATATTAAAATATATTCAAATAGATATTCAAATACATTCAAACGACTTTTGAAATATAACTGTATACATAAGGAAAAAATGTTGAGAACGGTGGAACTAATCATCAGTTTTCAGATTTTTTTTTGAGAAGTTATAATATTGTTGGTTCGGTGGATCTACTTTGAGCATAACCAAACATGTAGTTTCTTCAATCATCTGATACAACAGCATATATAGCCTATTATTATACAAGTAAACTATATACTGTCCCCAAACAGTTTTAAAAGGTAGAGACGCCCTTAGATACCATCGTCCGGCTGTTGGAGTCACCCCATGAACATGGGAAAAAATTATTCAAATTCCGATTGACGAAGAGCATAGCTATAGAGCTACATGTAACTAAGTGAGTGAATATCTGTATTATTTTAGCAGAGTATAGCCTATTATAGGTCTATACAGAACGCTGTTATGTCCAAGGGGTCAAATCAAAAGCCAGAACGTTCATCCACCTAAACAGAAACAACTTCCAGAGGCCCATGCATGTCTTATGCACGACCCCTGGAGCATCAAAAATCAAACAGCAAAAACCATCTCCAATATCGAAAACAAGAATTTCTTTCTGTTGATACACGCTGAGCCGTGGATGTGATATTCGAGACAGAGTAAATAATTAATTATTGCAACAAAAAATGGCCTAAAAGACGATTTTTCTGATGGCCTTGCACTTTTATGGTTTTTATTTAAAACTGAAGTCTTAGAAGATTCGCTAAAGTATCAGAAATGACCATCGATTCATAGCCCGCGCGGCTACTCTCTAAGCACTACGACGATTTTGGGATTGTGCAAGTATTGCCTTCGCGCATGGGTTCATGAATATTCGCTGAAATTACAGGACTTTCTCGCAATGAAACCATGTCGAAAAAATATAATCACGAAGCTAATTTCTTTAAGCTCATGGTTCATATGTCCCGTCCATCCATCTATCCATCCATCCATCCATCCATCAATCAATCCATCCATCCATCCATCCATTCGTCCATCTATTCATTCATTCGATCGTTCGTTCATTCATTCATTCATTCATTCATCCATTCATTCATCCATTCATTCATTGATCCATTCAGTCATTCATTCATTCATTCATTCATTCATTCATCCATTCATTCATCCATTCAGTCATTCATTCATTCATCCATTCATTCATCCATTCATTCATTCATTGATCCATTCAGTCATTCATTCATTCATCCATTCATTCATCCATTCATTCATTCATTGATCCATTCAGTCATTCATTCATTCATCCATTCATTCATCCATTCATTCATTGATCCATTCAGTCATTCATTCATTCATCCATTCATTCATTCATTGATACATTCAGTCATTCATTTATTTATCCATTCATTCATCCATTCATTCATTGATCCATTCATTCATTCATTCATTCATCCATTCATTGATCCATTCATTCATTCATTCATTCATCCATTCATTGATCCATTCATTCATTCATTGATACATTCAGTCATTCATTCATTCATCCATTCATTCATCCATTCATTCATTCATTTATCCATTCATTCATCCATTCATTCATTGATCCATTCAGTCATTCATTGATACATTCAGTCATTCATTTATTTATCCATTCATTCATCCATTCATTCATTGATCCATTCAGTCATTCATTCATTCATTCATTCATTCATCCATTCATTCATCCATTCATTCATTCATTGATCCATTGATCCATTCAGTCATTCATTCATTCATTCATTCGTTCATTCATTCATCCATAAATCAAAACATACATATCCTACACACATTTATCCGTCCATCTATCAATACATTCATACATACATAAATACACTAATACATACATACATACATACGTACGTCATACATACGTACACAAATACATACGTACATACAAACATGTACATGTGTAGATGTTCCAATAAGTGATGTCCCAGGTGACTTCTAAACCGACAAATTCTGCCCATACGGACTCGTGAACCAAGAACCTACGTCATCGAGAGACCTGTGTTTTTCTCTAAGAGAGACTGGCACCCTGATTGCGTCGTCATCGACAGACTGGTGCCCTAGTGCGCATGCCAGTAACGATAGACTGGTGCCCAACCGCTCTAGTTACCGTCATCAGGCGCCATTAGGAGCCAATACTCTGGCGTCCACAACGAGAGTCTTGCTCCATTAAAGCCGAACCCATTAGAGTTGGACAAAGGGTAACAAGGAGACGGAGAGGAATGGATACAGATGGACAGAGAAACGTAGATGGGAGAGTACAGAAGGGACAGCAGACAGACAGAGGGATACATGAAGGAAGTCACTAACCTCATCCAGAGCTAAATGAAATGAGAATGAAACTAAGGAAGGAAGGAAATAAGGAAGGAAGGAGGGAATGAAATGAAGGAAGGAAGGGAGGGAGGGAGGGAAGGGAGAGAGGGAAGGAGGGAAGGAAGGAACGTACGAATGTATGCGTGTATGTATGTATATATATTGTGTATATTGAATGTATGTATTTATTATGCATGTTTCCTTGTACTTTTCATGTCCGCAGACACATGTAGGCTACACTTATTGTACAGTCAACAGTAAACACTGACTTTACAATAATTCCCCTGTGATACAAAGTACGCTGATGTAATATGTAGTAGCCTACTCCACAAATGCATCATCATGCAAGAGGGACTCTATAATTTCTTCCTTTCCTATATTATATGAGTGCGTTGAAACGCAACGACAGCGAGATATGATCTGATGTGATAATATTGATATTGAACTGCGCGATATATTATGAGTCATCTCTGTGCAACAGATATACTTGTTAGTCGGAGCAGCGGAAGGATGGGTGGGGGGGGGTGAAGGTCCCTTTAGACGGATCGGACCCAGCTTCAATGTCCGGTTGAATGCGGAATATTCCATGCACATCATGTCCACTTCCTGCATGCAGTGGTCAAGATGGTCACTGTATACGTCACGCATGACAAATAACACAAAGGCAGCGCTATAGATTGTGTAGAAAGTAACACGATAAGACACGATACAAAACAACTGAAGTAATATATAAATATATATTATGTATACACATATTACACAATACATGATTATGCATAATCTGAATATCTGAAATTGAATGAATGAATATCATAATGAGAGCTGCAGCTGCTTCCGTCAAAAGCAGCTCTATAGAAAGCGCACTCTAGCATGTTTAGCCTTACCTTAGTTACCTATATACGTGCAATCAAGCATAAATATATATATATATATAAATATATTATATATAATACATAATATGCTAACTTCCTATGCTTGGTAACCGGACTATATTTAATTCCGAAGTTCCGTGCACATCTGCATGCATGGAAAGTTTTGCTCTGTTCGCATAATATACCGTGTATACAAGCGACGGGTAATCGAGTATCAACTAAATGAATTATCTCTATATGGGTCTGTAGATCTATGTGTATGTATGTGCTTGTATGTGTTTGTATGTATTTGTATGTGTCTGCATGTGTTTGTATGTGTCTGCATGTGTTTGTATGCGTTTGCATGTGTTTGTATGTGTTTGTGTGCGTTTGTATGTGTCTACATGTGTTTGTATGTGTTTGTATGTATTTGTATGTGTCTGCATGTGTTTGTATGTGTCTGTCTGTGTTTGTATGTGTCTGTCTGTGTTTGCACGTGTCTGCGTGTGTTTGCATGTGTCTGCGTGTATTTGTATGTGTTTTCATGTGTCTGCGTGTGTCTGCGTGTGTTTGCATGTGTCTGCGTGTATTTGTATGTGTTTGTATGTGTTTACATGTGTCTGCGTGTATTTGTATGTGTTTGTATGTGTTTACATGTGTCTGCGTGTGTTTGCATGTGTTTGTATGTGTTTACATGTGTCTGCGTGTGTTTGCATGTGTCTGCGTGTATTTGTATGTGTTTGTATGTGTTTACATGTGTCTGCGTGTGTTTGTATGTGTTTGTATGTGTCTGCGTGTGTCTGCGTGTGTTTGCATGTGTCTGCGTGTATTTGTATGTGTTTGTATGTGTTTACGTAAGCAGGGCGATCGATACAAGCATACATTGCATGCATGATCCGAGTATACCAATACACAAATCATCTGTCCACTTCCATACAATGTATGTATGTATTTATATACATTATACGTGATCATATTATATATAAAAGCGCACACAATTATGTATACGTATGTATATATAAATATATATGTGCATCTAAATACACATATATGTATATATCGATACACACATACAGGCATATTATATGTAAGCTTATGTGTTTTGTGCGTGTGACTCTGCACATATGACCCACATATAGATGAATATTTATGACTCATTTTTCAGATAAGGTCTCGAGTAGGGTTGCGCGTGTTATTAATCCTCATATATGTATACATGTATATACATGTATAGATCTATACATTTATAATTGTATATACATGCATATACATGTATACACATGTATATACATGTATATATATGTATGGAAACTAAATTAAATGAATATGATTAGGTCCAATGCCAGCTGCTTGATCGGCCAATTACAACGGATTTTGGATCATATTATCCATAATTCTATCACATCCATAAAATGTCTACAAATTACAATCATAGGCTACATGAGTGCATATATTACATAGGCTATATATTATATATATATATATATATGTATACAGCAGAGTATAATATGTATGCATATGCATATGTATATAATTGTTATCACTGATATTTCTGTTTGATGATGGTGATCCCAATAGACCGATCTATCTCTGGTCTGTTTGTTTTCTCTGCCCTGTTGCTGCTGCTGCTGCTGTTGCTGCTGCTGTTGCTGTTGGAGGGTGGCTGGAGGGTGGAGGCTGGTGATGGTTTGTGGTGATGCTGCTGATGATGAGGATAATGAGGCGCTAAATAAAGAAAATGAAGTGAAGACGCCACCGCGGAGGAGGAGAGGAGGAAGAGAAGGAGGAGGAGGAGCAGGAGCAGGAGGAGGAGGAATAGGATGGAGAAGAGAGCGAAGGATTGTAGAACCAGAATCGATGGAAGTGAAATGAGAAGAAATTGAAATGGAATGGATGAGAGGAATTTAACTGCATGTGAAGAAGAGGAGGAGCAGGAAGAGCACAACGAGGAGGAGGAGGAGGAGGATAAGGAATATATATAGAAAGAAAGAAAGAAAGATAGATAGATAGATAGATAGACAGACAGACAGACACGGACGGACGGACGGACAGATAGATAGATAGATAGATAGATATATATATAGATAGATAGATAGATAGATAGATAGATAGATAGATAGATAGATAGATAGGCAGAAAAAATACAGACACAGACAGACAGCGATAGAGTGAGTGTAGTGATAATACAATGAACATTTCAGCATCTTCGTCTTTGGCTGTGAATTCAACCGTCTCA
>OX457041.1:57842112-58049612 GCA_949752735.1 Lumbricus terrestris
CGGCGCCCATGAGACTGTGTGCCAGGTCACAAGGAGTAGCAGCTATTCCCTTAGCGCTGAACAGCTGTGAGCGTCGATTCGTAAACCCTTTAAATCCCCGCGTTAAATGCCGGGCGCTTCGTCGAATCGGCTACCGCGCTCCTACCGATACGGTATGCCCGCCACTCCATGAATAGTACGCCACACTTCAATTCCTTGGGTGATCAATGTTAAACGGCGCTACGTCTAGTCAGAAGGGTTCCGGATATTTTGGATTGCCAGGAACTCGCAGGGAGCCAATAACCAACAAGCATTTCCCGCCATCGTCTGGGTAAGTAAAAAGTGAGTAACAATAAAAGGCACAACAAAAGGCAAATTGTGCGAAGGAGTGACAATGGCGAGAGAGAGATAGACAGACAGACAGACTCACCGAGACAGAGAGAGACAAACAGACAGACATGCACACAGACAGACACACCGAGCAGAGACAGACAGACAGACGGAGAGAAAGAGAGTCTCAGAAGAAGCTCAGATGAAGTCTCAATGAAAGCGTCACTCATTACGTCATAAATCGCACCACGACCCCGATTGGTCGAACGGTTTCCGACGTTTTCAAACGATTGGGGATTTCCGTCGCAGTCGGAAAACCCGTTTGAGGTAAAAGCATCGGTGATTAAGTCATCGGATGTGTGAGCTCCAAGCTACGAAACAGCCGTCAAATTATTATAGCGCTATATGATCACGCACACGCACAAACACACAGATATATGCATTATGCACGCACACATATGGAAACGCTCATATATACACATGTAGACACCGACGCTCACACATGCATACACTCACACGCCCATAGCCAAAAATGCACTCACAGAGAAAGACGGAGAAGAGGAGAGTAGAGGAGAGAAGAGGAGGCGAGACGAGAGAGGAGGAGAGATGTGTAGAGTATAAAGGAGGATGACAGTAGTACACGCACACAGACATGCACGCGAAAGCAGACCTGCACACAAGCATACACCCAAACACACAAACACACACCCAGTGTCACCGACAAACACGGACAAACACGCGCGCGCACCCACACACACAATGTCACCCAAACTTAGCCAGTTTCCAGACGGGGTTTAGGGGCAATTGCCCTTCTTGCCCCTATGTGCGGGAGTCCATGAGTTTATTGGGACTTCATCGTAAAAGACTCGAAGCTTATTTAGCTCCACTACTTTTGACAATTTTGATTCCTTGACAGATTGACAGCTGGATAGATAGATGTCTGATACAGTGATACATGGATGGACTGCAGTAGCCATCCAACTGAATCGAATCGAGACGGAAGGATTCTGAAGGCAACACGGAAATCGGATTATATTCGGTTGCGGAGTTGAAGTCTTTGCGAGGAAGACATTCACGTCACGGATACGAAATCACCTCGCCATCCTTCTATCCACCCTTCTCTCACCTTCTCCACTCTCTTCTCCTCTCTTCTCTCCTCCTGTGCTTCCTCTCCTCTCCTCTCTTCCGCTCTCCTCTCCTCTACTCTTCAACCTCATTCTCTCCATCCTCCTCTATTATACTCTACACATCTCTCCTCCTCTCTCGTCTCGCCTCCTCTTCTCTCATCTAATCTCGTCTTCTGTGTTTTTTTTCCCCCTCCTCTCCTCACTCTCCATCCTAATCTCCTCTTCTCTCCTCTTCTCTCCTCTCTGCTCATCCACTCTTATCTCCTCTCCTCTCGTCTCCTCTCCACTGTTCTCTTCCCATCTCCCCTACTATACTCTCCTCTCCTCACAGTGTATACGCCTCCCTCCGTGTCGTCACGCGTCATCGGCACCAAGGAGCGTGGCGCCGGTGCCCTGTTTGGCATTCCCCGTCCATCACTCCATTCGACCATCTAAACATCCGGACATCACATCCTCCTTCCTTCCATCCTTCTTTTCGTTCTCATCCAGTGCTTCGATTCGGTTCACTGATCTTCACTCACAGCAGTCTCATCTGTCTGCTCCCTTCGTCTCCTTATAGTCTGTCTTGCTGTATGCTTTCTTATCTGTCCCTCTGCCTGCATGCTGGCCTCGGTGTCTAGCTGACTGTCGGTCTATTTGCCTTCTTGTCTGACTGCCTGTCAGTCTGTCTCTGTCTTCGTGCCTGTCTGTCCGTCTTTCTCTCTGTCTTTCTGCATCAGGCTGCATGGCTCCTGTACTTCTCGTCTGTCCACCTGTCAATCCGTTTGCCGCCTTGCCTGCCTACCTGTCTGTGAGTCTACTTACATATCCGGTCTGTAGGCCTATGTCTGTTTACCTGTTTGCCTATCATCATCTGTCTGCCTGCCTCTCCGTCTGCACTGCAATTGTCTTTCTCCGCACTTGTCTGTCTGCATGTTCGTGTATATGAAACTCCTCACAACTACTCTTTTAATTTATAACAAGCAAATCTTATTTCGTTGACAGCAAGAGAGAACAACCCACGTCCAACAGCTTCACAGGCGGCTCTACCGTCCGCCATCTTTGAAAATAGTTCACCGAATTCATACGCCAATCGTCCTTCGGTTCCTAGCCTGCCTACGACACCGGTCAGTCCAGGCAGTGGATCCACGCCACCGGAAACCAACAGCTTCACGTACATTGCGGCAGGATTCTCCAGTTCAAAAGCCTACGCGGATGACGATGATGTCGACAAAACGCAGTCAAAGGTCACAAAGGAAAACAACATAAGTCGGGATTCTATTACGTCGCGCAACGATACACCATCGTCGATCGACGTAATTTGGACGACCGCATCACACGCGGAGGCGAAACAGGTCGCAACAGAAACCGCCGAGCAACTCGTCCATTCACCCGAAGACGGCAGTAACTCGAGGTCACGACCTAAGGTCACATCCAGGTCAGAAGCTGGGTCAAGAACGACGGACTACTTTTTGGCGGTTATTGGCGGAAGCTGCTGCAGCACAAGCGACGTACGGAAGGCAACGACGACAGATAGATACGACGACGACAACAACTACAATGATGATGATGACGATGATGAGAACAATGATGAAAACAACGGCGACAGTAATGCGGGCAGGAGAGATGATGCATATGGATACAGCGACAGAGGAGATGATAGCCAGACGTATGAGGACTACAGAGGAGGTGTGATGGATGAGGAGGATGGTGATGGAGGAGGCGGAGGAGGAGGAGGAGGAGGAAGTGATGAATCAAGGTCGGAGTATCTGTATGTCTCCGACAATTTCACCACCAATGACTCACAGGTCGATCCGGAAAACCAAGGTAGGTCCACATCACAATGCCACACGAATTACGCTAATAATTATAGTCGATAATATATAATCGATTATATAGTCGATAATATAAGCGATAATATATTCGATAATATATTCGATCATATATTCAATAATATAGTCGATAATATAGCTGCTAGAATAGTCGTTAATATAGTTGTTTATAGAGTCGATATATAGTCGCTAATATAGTCGCAAATATAGTCGATAATATAGCTGTTAGAATAGTCGTTATTATAGTCGCTTAAAAGGCGATAATTTAGTCAATAATCAAGTCGCCAGAATGCTCATTGGTATAGTCGACAACAAAGCTGTAAGATAATAGTCGCTAAATAGTCTCTAATATTGTCGCTTATAGAGAGTCTCTAATAATCATAATCGCTGATATAGTCGCTAGTATAGTCGCTAGTATCATCGCTACTAATATAGTCGCTTACATAATCGCTTATATAATATAATCGCTAAGATAGTCGCTTGCACAGTCGCTAGCATAGACCTCTAGTCGCTTACATAATCGCTTATATAATCGCTAAGATAGTCGCTTGCACAGTCGCTAGCATAGACCTCTAGTCGCTTACATAATCGCTTATATAATCGCTAAGATAGTCCCTTACACAGTCTCTAGCATAGCCGCTAGTACACTGTGTCCGGAAAAATTCCAAGGCTCTAATATATGAATGAAAAAACTATAGTAGATAATAATCAATTAATAAATTTAAAAACCTTTTTGATCCGTACATAATTACCAACAAAATTCTTTGTAATTTATTAACGGCCCACGTTTAAAATTACGTCACAGTGACGTATTTGAATTTTATATTTTGTAAAGAAAGTTGCTAGAAACATTTCAACAAGATGGAGCTCCAGCTCACCGAGCTCATGCAACGGTTGAACTACTGACAAAGGAAACTCCAGATTTCATACCTCCAAATCTTTGGCCTCCAAACAGTCCGGACTTAAATCCTGTTGATTATAAAATTTGGGGAGTTATGCAGGAGAAAGTATACAAGACAAAGGTCAGAAACATCGAAGAACTCCGCGAGCGAATTGTTAATGCTTGGGATGAACTTGATCAACTGGTCGTCGATGCTGCTGTTAGTCAGTGGCGTGTACGTCTCGAAGCTTGTGTTGAAGCCAATGGCGGACATTTTGAACATAAATTATAGTTCCATAATATTTCAGGATTAAACTGTTTTTGGAATTTTAAAAATCTATTAATGTTTACTAATTATTTTCATATTTACCATAAAGCCTTGGATTTTTTCCGGACACAGTGTATATTCTCTTATAGTCGGTAGCATAACTTAGTGCTTTCTCTGCCGCCTTCACCGTCATATACGACGTTGTACGTCTTTGTTATTTTGCTATTTGTTCATGGAAAGACATCTATTATTTTGGACAGCTGGGAATGAGTTGTGAAAACGGGCACATGTAGAGGGGGTTGGAAGTCGGACGCATTGGAGTGGGAGGGGAGTCAGTCTCTTCCCTACAAATCACATACTAAGCATTCTACTCATGTAGACCGTCGCTAATTAAGACTATAGACAACAACCTTCGTCGGTGTCATTGTGTATTATGTCTGTCTGTATGTCCGCTTGCATGTCAGTGTGTATCTTTCTGTGTCCGTCCTAGTCTTTGCCCGTAAGCCTATATCTCTTAGTGTATACGCCGTGTCTTTTGCGCTCTTTCAAGTTTCTCTCTCTCTCTCTCTCTCTCTCTCTCTCTCTCTCTCTCTCTCTCTCTCTCTCTCTCTCTCTCTCTCTCTCTCTCTCTCTCTCTCTCTCTCTCTCTCTCTCTCTCTCTCTCTCTCTCTCTCTCTGTCGTCTGTCTCTATCTGTCTGTCTGTCTGTCTGTCTGCTCTCTCTCTCTTTCTCTCTGTATATCTGTCTAACATGATACTTGTCTGTCCATCTGTTTGTCTGCCTTTGTGTCTGTCTGTCTGCCTGTCTATCACGCAACATCCGCCCACAGTAAACAACAGCAGGTAAATGAGCGGGGAAAAGAGAGAAGACCTGACATCTTGCCTTCCCGTCTCCCTGTACGTCTAGTGCTCTGCCTTCGTCTTCGTATAGCATACTAAATCAAAGATACGTCTTCCTTTTAGTGTGGAATAATAAAACCTATTTAACATTAAAATAAACAACAATACATTAATACATTAATACAGCCCACACTCACGCACGCCTATAGACACGCACATACAGACGTATACTGCTAAACTCTAGGCATACAGACGGCAGGTTGCTCTCTTCGACTGACGGGAGTGACGGGAGTGACTGAATGAAGAGCAGCCGACAGTTATAAGTGGCGGGATTACTTTTAAGTCTTAAGTGCGCATATTCACAACGAAAGCATGATGCATTGCGGCAAGATCGCAGGCTATTCAATGTACATACATGTAGTCTATGCATAACATGTACAAATTATTGCAATGTATATATATATACATTACATTATATATTGCAGTATATATATATATATATATGGCGTCCCGGTGAAAAGTAGACCCCCACAAAAAGTGTCATTATTCGGTCAAAGCTTTTAAGATTTGCATGAAATTTAAAAAAACAATAGTAACCTATTACCACCTAATCCTAGCGCCCTTTATAATTATTGTTGGTGAGTTTGTCAAGTTTATCAGCGTTTGAGATGGAGCGCCAAAAATAGAAATTTCCAACATAGAAAAGCTGAAAGGAAGAGAAGTTCGGCTACAGCTGCTGGTGTTCAAAATCTCCTCATTCACGGGCACTAGACCGAATACGTAGTAGTGTAGTAGCTGTTCTATCTATCTATCTATCTATCTATCTATCTATCTATCTATCTATCTATCTATCTATCTATCTATCTATCTATCTATCTATCTATCTATCTATCTATCTATCTATCTATCTATCTATCTATCTATCTATCTATCTAACTATCTATCTATCTATCTATCTATCTATCCATCCATCCATCCGTCCGTCCGTCCGTCTGTCTGTCTGTCTACCAATACATCCATTCATCCATCCAAGCCATCCATCGATCAATCTCTCAATATGAGCAGGCATCATACATTTTCACCGATCGAGATAATGTGCCACAGTATAATCTGTATTTCGTTCATCAAATGTTCATGCGAATAATATGGACAATTACATAATCTGCTAACGAATATCTTGTGCATAAGCGCATAGACCAGGGGTTCTCAAACTTTATTTTTGTTGTACCCCCAAGTAAAAAAATCGAACAATGGCGTACCTCCAGCAAAGTCGGATCAGAAACAAGATGCCATTGCGACGTCCCCTTGCAGTGACAACTAAAAGTCAATTTAATCATTGGTGACATCGTTTATTAGTGTCGTATATGGAGCCAAATTTAGTTTGAATCATAAAATTTTAGCAACAATTTTAAAAGTAAAATTGGTCCATATATCATCTGCAAGAAAGAGCCACAGATTAAAGAGGAACGGCATGTATAGACAACTGAACATGGCAGGAGATAGACAACTGTGGAAAATGCTAATCCATTCGTGGAGCCAACCGTCTCAGACCGACGATGGCGGAATGACATGACAAGAAAGAGCCTATCTGTAGTGCTGTGGGCTTACTTAGACTAGCACAGATTAAAATATCTAGTTTAATATTTGTCAATTTCAAAATTTACCCCGTGTTTGTTTTTGATAGCAAGAAGAGTTTTAACACCAGTTTCACATAAATATGAAAGGAATCGCAAAATTTAAAGCTCGACCAGAAATTAATCCTTCGGTCAATTCAGATCTCCACTATTTAAGCTCTAAATATAGATTCAGAATTTCTGGCTTTGGTACTTTATTATTTGTTTCAACATTATTGTAATATGCCTAAACATGAATATGTTGCATAACAGTATGCCGTAATATGCGAGTCTTATTATACGTTGTGAAAGAAACAAATGACGATGCTGTTATACGTTGCAACGTTCGAATCATTGCTAATCAAAGAAAGATGGACACAAAGTCCATAAACTCAAAGAAAATTTATATTTCTCAAATGTTTCGCGTACCCCTTACCGGCGTCGGCGTACCCCCAGGGGTACGCGTACCACAGTTTGAGAACCCCTGGCATAGACTATTATCATATTATGTTATAGAATGTTATAGCCTACATGACCGCTACTGATGCATTCTGTTTTATAATCGACTAGCTGTTATACCCGGCTTCGCCCGGGTTTCGTTCGTGTAGGCCTACTTCAATTCATTTATTGTAACCAACCATCAACATACACAATAGACATAGTATAACATGCTTCACATTATCGGATGGTAACAAGGAAGGCCCTAAGGGATGAATATCATTATTTGGTGAAACTTTAATAAATTAAATGATTGAAATAAAGGACTTGAGTGAATAAAAGGCTTAACTCCAGCTATGATACGTATTGCACGTTTTTGGAGAAGTACTAATTTATTGACCCTGGATTTATATGTAGATGCCCAAACTAAATTACAGTATGAGAGATAAGGATATATTAATGAGTAGCCTAGTACAATTTAACACGGATAGTGGGGGGGAGTATATGGGAAGTTCGACTTAACGATAATAAGCCTTCAGATTAAAATGCTTTACAAAACACAAAGTGGCTAAACTTCTCTTGTTTTTTTTTCGGTCGAAAAAATCTGAAAATTCACGGTATTATATTATTACCGGTATCCATTGTCATTATCTTGCGATCACCCGTTCAGAATTATTATCAGTGTTTTTAGTAAGCTTATAACTTATCGAAAGCGCGCGCTATAAAATCAAAATAATGACGTTTAATAATGACGTTTAAATATGAGTTTATTGAACATATGCCGTTCCTAATTATATGGTTTTTATAACAGCGAAATTTAAAATATGGAAAGATTTTTGGATCGCGATCTTTAAGTCTTTCTCGAGTGCATCAGAAGAAATAAGCCGAGAATAATCCTCAGAAATATTTTCGATCCTCAGAAAATATTTTCGATATAAGTAAATATCACGTGATCTCAAACCGTCATGCCATTGGTTGTAAGATTCATGTAGGCAATGGAGGCCTGATCCATGGAGGCGACGAAGGCGAATGGCTTTCGAATCGGTAATCGCGTGTGAAATTAAAATGTTGACAGCACGGGCTATAAAGTTTATTGACAGCTGAAAATAGTGGCGTTAACGTCAAATTTGGGTAAGAATCAGTTTGAAAATTTTGGTAAAACGAATCGCTGTAATTTCCGAGCAGGCCCCCGCGAGAAATTCAAAATACATCCATACAAACAGAAAAAAATGCAAACAGAATAATGACTCTGCTTTATAAGTATAGATGCTAAGACGTGTAGGCAACACAATAATATTATATTGAATCAACGTTTTGTTCTGCACAGTGGGAGATGCAATTGCACTATAGACAGTTGGATGAAAGGGAAGGTTTGGGACGTTTGCTCCCCTGGTTGTATTCGGGGAAAATTTAGAACGGCATGGGCAAACGCTGAAGGGGATTGGGAGACAGCAGAGGGAAGGCACGGAAAATGGGAGGATGTGGGAGAAAAGGAGAGATGAAAGAAGTGGAAAACGTCGAAATGGGCAACTGGAGTGAATGGAACGAGGGAGATATCAACGGGGAGAGGGAGGGGAGGGAAGTGAGATGGAGAACCGATGGAGGTTGGGGATAGGTGGATGAAAGAGGGCAGATGGATGAGGGGAAAGAAGGTGGGAACTGGAAAAGATGGAGCAGGAGAGTTTGACGTAAGAAAGAGGAAGTTGATGAAACGGATGGAAAGAAAAACTCGGGAAAAAACTCGGAGAAAAACTGGGAGAAAACTCGGAGGAAAACTCGGAGAAAAACTCGAAGAAAAACTCGGTGTGAATGAGACGCAAAAGATCGACATCTGGTAATCGCGTAAGTGATGTCGGATGTCAATGCTGCTCAATTGGTTCCATTGATTTCGTGGCTCGCTCTTGGCGCGACCAGAAAATCCATTCGGGACGACAAACTACTTGAGGAAACCAAGTGACCTCTAGAATGATCAGAACGTGCAGCATAAGCATAAATTGTCTCGTCACACGCCACATTAATTGTGGCCATACCCACCCACACCAGTGAACACTGAGAACTGAAACAAACGTCACGACTATTTCTCTTGCTGTTTGCGCCTGCAACATTTCTAGACAAAAATGATTGCTCATATGTGTTTATTTATTTAGTAATATTAGAGCCTAATAGTAGTAGTAGTAGTAGTAGTAGTAGTAGTAGTAGTGGTGGTGGTGGTGGTGGTGGTGGTGGTGGTGGTGGTGGTGGTGGTGGTGGTGGTGGTGGTGGTGGTGGTGGTGGTGGTGGTGGTGGTGGTGGTGGTGGTGGTGGTGGTGGTAGTAGTAGTAGTAGTAGTAGTAGTAGTAGTAGTAGTAGTAGTAGTAGTAGTAGTAGTAGTAGTATGGTAGTAGTGGTAGTAATAGTAGTAGCAGTAGCAGTAGCAATGGCAGTAGTAGTAGTATCCTCGTCATCATCATCATCATCATCATCATCATCATCATCATCATCATCATAATCATCATCATCATTATTTCCTCGTTAGCATTGTAGCCACAGAATAGTGATAGCGATTGACAGACATCGCAGCTTGAAAGAGTTCCTACGTGTATTTGATAATGATGATGATGACGATTTGTTTATCCTCTGCGCTAAAAATTATCTCCGCTGGATATAAGACAAACTCGGCACCCTCCTAACCCTCCTTCCTTATCCACCATCCACGCCCTCCCTTCTTACCCTTCCTCCTCGCCCTCCCTCCTTACCCTCCCTCCTTACCCTCTCTCCTAACCTCCCTCCTTACCCTCCCTCCTCGCCCTCCCTTCTTACCCTCCCTCCTCGCCCTCCCTCCTTACTCTCCCTCCTAACCCTCCCTCCTTAACCTCCCTCCTAACCCTTCCTCTTTACCCTCCCTCCTTACCCTCCCTCCTCGCCCTCCCTCCTTACCCTCCCTCCTTACCCTCCCTCCTAACCCTCCCTCCTCGCCCTCCCTCCTTACCCTCCCTCCTTACCCTCCCTCCTAACCCTCCCTCCTTACCCTCCCTCCTTACCCTCCCTCCTTACCCTCCCTCCTCGCCCTCCGTCCGGCTGTCAATCACGAAACCCATTCATCCCTGAAGTCTCTGATAGGTGACAACGGAGGATGGAAATGGAAAGATGGAATCAATCGCATCGTCCCATAATATACGTCAGTCAATCAGAGTGGGAGAAGGAAGGCTGCTGCTGCTGCTGCTGCTGCTGCTGCTGCTGATCAATAATTATCATCCGTTCAATCAGGCGACCAGCGACGCGTGAACTGAGGAGCAGAGCGGAACCCATCGATGAGGGTCTCAATTAAGGTCACCTCGGTCAATGTCAAAAGATGGGGAGGAGAAGGAGAAGGAGTAGGAATAGGAAGAGAAGCATAAGGAGAAGGAGGAGGAAAAGGAGGAGAGAAGTCAGAAAACGCAAATGCTGAACTGCCTTTGAAAGAATCAGACGCCACATGAAGATGAAGACAACTTAAGACCAACTTAAGACCACTCATTAGCTGCGAGAAGAAGACGTCCATGATGATAATGATTATGACGATGACGATGGTGATAGCAATGACGACTATGATAATATTGATGACGATGGTGATGGTGATGATGATGATGACGATGACGATGACGTTGACGTTGACGATGACGATGATAGCAATGACGACTATGATGATGATGATAAAAAGAACGACGACGACTATGATGATGATGATGATGGTGGTGGTTGTGATGGTGTTGTGGTGTGATGATGGCGTTGGTGGTGTGATGATGATGATCATCATCATCATCATCATCACACAAATACTCAAACGCACACGCACACACACACACTCACGTACGAACGCATGCACACTCCGCCGCTTTACCGATCTCACATAATAATATTGTATTCATAATTTTATTGTTGTAGATTTACAGCAGGATTCGAACTCGGAATACAACGACGACTACAATCCGTCGAGTGACCATTCACGTGACCAGTCACGTGACCAGCCTGCGGACCACGGTCAGCGATTCCGAGCGAGTGATGACTATGAAGCAGGTCTTGACCGACTATTATTAGTTTTAATAATTATTGGTCACTGTGGGGGTAGGATTGCCATTGCCCCAAACCCCTCCCTGATCCGTAAATGCATCTATCAATCAATCAATAAATCCATAGATTCGTCCATCCATGGATTAAATCAATTCATCCATCCATAGATTCATCCATCCATAGATTCATCCATCCATAGATTCATCCATGCAAGCATTCATAGCGGCCACTTACAGATAGGCCTATCCAGAGCTTAAAGTGTGGCTGGACGGTCATGGACGGCGTCCATGCACTTATTTTAAAATCTGAACGCCGTCCTGACACTTTTTGGGGAGCACAGCCTGTCAAAGTAAGTGTCGTCCAGGCACTTCTTTTGGAAAGGTAAGGGGCGTCCAGGCACTTATTTTCCCACACTTTAAGCACTGCAGATATCACTGCACAAAACAAAGCTTTGGAACCCGGTTTCGATCCCTTCTCTGCCACTCTCTCGCCACTGCCGCAGCTCAATGCGATTAGTCACATCACGACACACGCATTGGACTTTTACACCTATCTACAAGTCCTGTAGCTGATAAATGATCTGAAAAGCGATTTCTGTTTTGTGGTATAGCCGGCCGAGACTACCATCTCGGGGTTGAACAGCACAACTTCCACCTAAATCTCGGAGAAAAGATTTCAGGTACTGAGGGGCAGAGCCGTAGAGGTCTACAGTCTACTCATATTATACTGTTCTGGCCATGCATGGAATCTCGACTAGACTCTTCCTTTCCATGAATCGTTTCCTGTGTATGCAGAGCTTAAAGTGTGGCTGGACGGTCAAGGACGGTGTCCATGCACTTAATTTAAAACCTGAACGCCGTCCTACCACTTATTTCGCCAGCCACACTAGAAAGTTAAGGAGCGTCCATGCAATTCTTTTTTTTTACACTTTTAGCGTTTTGTGTAGGTTCTGAATGCTTGTCTTCTTACATTGCGTTGTTCACTTTCGGCCAGACTCGTACTCATTCCACCTTACTCAACTAATTAATTATGCTTCCTATATTTCTGCCCATCGTAGGCTATGATGCTCTGAACATTATGTATGTATGTACATTAGGGTGGCCCTTAAAAATAAAAGTTAAAAATAATCTACTGGCACCCCTCCAATCTATTTCAATTATGAAGAAAATAATTTGTGCAAAAAATCTTTGCAATAGGCCAATATTTAGGGGTGCCCCCCGAGCTCTCAAGTTTCGATAATGTATGAGTAAACTTCCAAATTGTAATTGGAATCGCAAACTGAAATTTTCAGTGCTTTAATACATTCTGTCGGCCTACTAATGTTTGCGATGCATCAACATTTAATATTTAGTACTTTCTTATTAAAATTACGTGAGCTCTAAAATTTTAGTCTCTGTACAATTTCAAATATAAGTTTGATTAACGTTTGTTGTCTGGTTGAAAAAAGGTGGCAATATTTTATGAAGAGTTGTTTAATACAAGGAAAGACATTTGATTTTAGTCTACTATTGGAAACATAGGCCTACATTGTCAGACATAGTAAATACGAAATATTACAAATAATTATTCATAATTAATTATGCAAACGCGAGGGAAAACAAGTGTCTATCTACTTGGCTCTTATGAGCCTGAAATTCTTGGCGCAAAGTTGCCATCGTATCATCAAACTTTTGGATACTTAATGCATCTACTCAAAGTTGGCAAGCAGACAGTCCGTTATTCCAGTCAACAGGCTATAGAAAAAGCCACTCTATTTTGGAACCGAGCTGGTATACCTGTAAGAGGTAAAAAGCACTGTATTGACAAGTTGGAGTCGGTGTTCGTGGAATGGAAAGGACTTCAAAAGCATAGACACCGAACAGCTACAGCTCACAAGATTAAGGAGGAGAAATTTATTGACAGACTAGATGACCTGTTTGATATTGCCCATGCAGACGCTCTCACAATGATCTCCATTCCTGAAGACAGAGACTTTCTACTCTCTCAAAGGCAGAAGGGATGTCCAGGTTCAGTTGGTGCAGCTGACATGGTGGATATGCGTCGAAGACAGCGTGCACAAGAACGGAAGGAAGTGGAACAGATGCGCAAAAAAGAGCACAGGAAGAGCTCGCGGCGTGTAGGAAACCAGTTAGTACTGGATACCGATTCCTGTTCAAGTGATGAAGAATCAAGTGATGAAAGATGTGGGCCTGATGATGGATGTGAAGGAAACAAATCCCGCGGCACTAACACTAGTAAAAATGAAGCAACTGCGTCCAAACGAGCCAGATTCAATATTTTGTCTCCTATTAGTCTGACAACGGCTTTGGACAGAACAAAGATTTCATCAAGAAATGCTACATTCGTTCTTAGCGAAGTGGCTTCCAGCCTTGGCTGTGACGTCAAGACTTTGAATATCAACCGAAATTCCATTCAACGAGCCAGGGCGAGCAACAGAACCACCAAATCAAACAGCCTTCAATCCGAATTTTCCGCCTTAGTTTCTTTAACCGTTCATTGGGACGGCAAGTTTCTGGAAGATTTGACATCACGCGAACATGTTGACCGTCTTCCAGTTCTGATCTCAGGTGTAGGAATTGAACAGTTACTGGCCATTCCAAAACTATCCTCAGGAACAGGCTCAGCTCAAGCATCTGCAGTCGTCCAGTGTTTGAGAGAGTGGAATGTTCAAGATCAGCTTGTTGCTTTGTGCTTTGACACCACAGCCAGCAACACAAGTCATCGCTCAGGTGCATGTTTCCTAATAGATCAAGAATTGAATAAAGACTCCTTTTCCTGGCATGTCGACACCATGTTATTGAACTAATTGTTGGGGCTGCATTCGAAAAAACTTCCATTGGAACTTCTACTGGACCTGATGTTCTTCTTTTCAAGAGGTTTCGAGACCACTAGAAATTCATTGAAAGCGACAAATTTCAGGTAGCCTCGTCAGATCCTTTGGTGGAATCATTGGTGGCCCCACACCGTTCTGATATCTTGGAGTTTGCTCATGCACATTTAGCAACTGACAGCCACGAGACGATTACAGGGAATTTCTCGAGCTCTCGGTTGTCTTTCTTGGAGGTGTTTCTTCTCGTGGAATTTGGTTTCGAATACCTGGCGCTATGCACCGGGCACGATGGGTGGCAAAAGTCATCTATACCATAAAGATGTGGCTCTTTCGTGCTCAGTTCAAGAAGACTGCTGCAGAAGAACGCAGCATTCGTGATATTGTCATCTTTTCAGTTGTTGTCTACCTGAAAGCCTGGATAACTGTGCCAATTGCTGTGGAGGCTCCTCTGAATGACTTTACTCTCATGGCAAACCTTCTCACATATCCACATACTACAATTTCTTCAGCTATAAGCAAGAAGCTAGGGCTTCATCTCTGGTATTTGTCTGAAGAGCTTATTGGGCTTGCTCTTTTTGATTCAAGGGTATCCAATGACTCCAAGAAGCTAATGATTGCTGCCATGGAAGAAGTAGCCCCAGATCATCCGCCTAAATGACCCAGTGTGAAGTCAGATGCATTTCTTGGCACCAGCGATCTGAAACAATTTTGTACAACCAACTTCAAGAAACTGTTCCAGGTGCTTGGTCTGCATGGACTATCTGAGATGATGCTTTCCAAAGATCCTGCTCTTTGGGAAGAGCATGAAGCATTTCGAGAAGCACAAGCTCAAAGGGTTGGCGGTCGTCAATGATAGAGCTGAACGAGGTGTGGCACTCATCCAGTACTTAAATAAAAAGCTAACAAAAGATGAGGATCAGCTTCAATTTCTCCTGCAGGTTGTCAGTGAACATCGACAACAGTTCCCTGACTGTACGAAAAGAAATCTCGTGTCAAATTAGTAGAAAGCAGTGATTCCTGCATTTTATTGTCCTGTACTGATCATTTACTTCTGTGACCAGCTGAACAGTGAACAATAACTGAATTATAATTGAACAGTAAACACGTGTTTCATTGGCATTGTTGCATCTCTAGAGTGTATTTTAGTCATCTCTGTAAAATTCTGAGTGACAGTGTGTTGAATATAGTTTGGTTGAAATTGTATGATTCAATTGATCAAATTTGTATTAAAGAATACATTTCGGCGCTCGAGGGGCACCCCTAAATGTTTTGCAATTCCAAAATCCTTTTCAACATAATGTTATTTCTATAATTGGCATGAATTGAAAGGGTGCCAGACAAAATTTTACGATTTTTATTTTTTGGCTGTATGCTAAGGGCCACCCTAATGTACATGTATGTGTGTATGTATGTATGTATGTATGCATGTATGTATGTATGTATGTATGCATGTATGTATGTATGTATGCATATGCACCTGTTATAGCGCCCTTTCAACCTCTTTACTCAGAGGCGCTCCCGACTACAGCGCGACACTGCATCGGAGTTTCACCCCAAAGCGCTGAGCAATAAATTGCGAGTGAAGGACATGCTCAAGGCCCCTACGAAGTAGCTTGAGGTGGATTCGAACCTGCAATCCTTCGGCTTCAAGGCGACGAACATGCCCACTACGCTACCGCGCCCCAATTAACTATAATTGACCCACCAGAATTTCTGAACGAATTTCTTAGAAACATGAAATCAACCTAAACAATGACGATAATAGGCATACTATAGTACTACTATTACCACTACTGCTGTTGTTGTTGCTACTACTACTACTACTACTACTACTGCTGCTGCTGCTACTACTACTATACTGCTACTTCTTCTACTACTACTGTATACTACTGCTACTGCTACTCCTACTGCTACTACTGCTACTGCTGCTGCTACTACTAGTACTACTACTACTACTACTACTACTACTACTACTACTACTACTACTACTACTGCTACTGCTACTACTACTACTACTACTACCAACTACTACTACTACTACTACTACTGCTGCTACTACTACTACTACTACTACTACTACTACTACTACTACTACTATTACTACCACTACCACTGTTTCTACTGCTGCTGCTGCAACGACTACTATTACGACTGCTGCTGCTGCTACTACTACTACTACTACTACTACTACTACTATTACTACTACTACTACTACTACTACTACTACTACTACTACTATTACTACTACTACCACTACTGCTGCTGCTATATACTACTACTACTACTTCTACTATACTATTACTAATACTACTGATGATGAAGCAGCAGAAAATGATGACGACGACGATGACGATGACGATAATGATGATACTGAATAATTTTATGCTTAAGAAATGCGAGGCGGTGTCCACCGTGGTCAGTTGATCAGTCTTCGTTGGCTTGAGCATCATCCAATCAACCACTTCGCCGTCTTCCTGTGGCTCGTCGTTGCCTTAGCCCTCGTCAGCATCCTAATGCTCGCTTACAGATTCAGACATTCAGTAAGTATGTATGAATGTATGTATGCATGTATGTATGTAATACTATGTATGTATGTATGTATGTATGTATGTATGTATGTATGTATGTATGTATGTATGTATGTATGTATGTATGTATGTATGTATGTATGTATGTATGTATGTATGTATGCATGCATGCATGCATGTATGCAATGCAATACAATCCCAATTTAATACCGTATAAAACAATGCAATATAATATGCATTCATGTATATACGTATAGGCTACGCAATGTACGCATGCACGTGCATTTGTACGTAGCCTACGTGCGTACAAAATAGTCATACAAAAAAGCAATCGATGTATCATGTATAGGCCTAATGTATGCATGTGGTTATGAAAAGAGCTAAGAACTATTAAAGGCATACAGATCTGTCTCCTACTTAGGCCAGTAATTCTAAATCTTATTAATTAATTATTTTTGAATCTATTTAGTCTATCCCCGCACGATTAAATGTCTTTAGATAAGAATCTATGGATCTCACCAACTGCAACTTTTTCTCGTCTTGCCAAACGTCTATGAATCGAAATCGAATCGATAGCCTAGAGCCTATGGCCTACCACTTGCCGTGCGTTTCACACCAAATTTCCGCAACTGCTTATTAAATTCAGTTTCGTTCGAACAGCAAATGTTCCTTACCCTTCTCGAAACACTTTCACGTTTTCCGAAGATTGTTCGAAGAGTATTTCTTAAATTATCGCAACTTTGAACTATAATGTCTCGTGACCTTTCAGGTTCACCAATAGATCGCTACGCTAAGTCCTGACATCACCTCTTGCAGAGTAGATACTAACTCTTACTAACTGTGCCCAAATCCACCTATCGGATTATTAATTCGATGACAAACTGTCGTGCAATTAACTGCTCGTTCGACCGAATTCTCAACTGGAAACGTCCGATCTGGATCGAGTCGTTCTCACAGCAAATATTATGTCGACACACTTTCCGCCATCATCAACGGTTCGGCTTCGAACTCTACGAGTTGACACGGTTGACTACTAGTGCGCATGCGCAGCAGACGACAAGTTGTTTTAACGGTCGATCCAACGCTGAATTAATAATTATTGTCCAAACAAAAGACTCATGGGCGGAGTTTAGTTTCCGTTCTTGGAGGGGCTAAAGCCTTCTTGGGGGGCTAAGCCCGGGAAAAGATACCATTTACACGGTGAAAAAAAAGAATTTTGGCCTTCTTGGGGGGCTTAGCCCCCCTAGCCCCTGATAAACTCCGCCCATGAAAAGACTCCACAACACACCGTCGTAATCAAGGACCGCAGTATAGGCATAAACTTCCACAACTTAGTCCAATAGGCTGTTATCCATAAGTAGGGCCTATACTGGTCAGAAGTAGGCCTACTGATACATTAATTAAGCATTCATCACAACTGTTAATTAGAGTCATTTCCCTAACTTAACAGAGGCATTGCCAAATCATAGTTAGGCCTATAGGCCTAGGCTATAACAGAATAAGAACTAGTTGCTGGACTTGATACATAGGCCTAAAGAATTGCATTTGTAGCCTAATTATATTTATATTTATTGAGATCTTAAACCGCTCTTTTATGAACACTGAAACAATAGAGTATTTTACTCGGATGACATATTTAAATAGTAGGCCTACCATTAAAGTGTCAAAAAGAAATTGTTATTATTGTAAGTAGGCTATATTTATTAAAGTCTTATATCACTCTTACCAGCAGTGTCCAGCTCTGAAAAAATGCAGCAATTTTGTCAAGACCACAGCTTAAACTGCTACCAGAATTTCTTTTGGAGAGTGCACATACACAACCTCACCCCTCTCGGCGCAACGCGCTCGACGATCGTCCGCCGGACGCTCTTTTGCCCCACCCCACCCCCATTGATCTCCCCTAGAGGAGGGGGACTAGATTAAACACTGTGTAGACTGTAGACATATGCATACATGCTTGATGTGTTTATGGATGTACGAATTGATGGATAAATTAATAGAAGAATGCATGTGTTGCATACTGCATAGACCTTGTTAGGCATAGCGTAGCCTAATGCCTATATATTTGGTCATGAATGCGTGTATAGGTCTACAATTTAATGGTCTTTGGCCTAATTTTGAGAGTCTGTAAATGCTCTATAGGTGATCAACGCCATACAATGTACGAAAACCAACTACAAACAGGGGAAGCGCTTTGGGGTTGAGGAGGCCAACGATCTATTGTCGAACGCCCAAGTATGATGTAACACACAAACTCAACGCCATCTCAGCCGACCATGCAACCTCAACCCTCCCTCCCCTAACTTTCAACAAAGTTACCGGCAGACCATACTACATCGCTGTATCAATGATAACTTTCTTCCCGGCTCGAAACCTTCTAGAACGTCTTATCCAAACGTGTCGCCGTCCACAATGTCAAAGCCAAACGCCAAAGAACTCTGTCAGAAAGGTCAACGACATGGACTATAGATTCGGCCAATGCAGAGGATTGTTGGCGCATGACGTATTACGCCTGCTGACGTCATTGTGCCGTGACGCATCGTCCAATCCGTCAACGGTATAACTAACAGACTGCCGACGTCATAATTAGCCTATAAGTTACGTCCTATCGTTAATTTGTATGCATGTAAATACGCTTCTGGAGAATAAAAATAACGAAATGTAAAAATAACGAAACGTATACGTTCTAAAATTAATAATTATTAAACCGCCGCTCTAGTTCTATTGTTTCACGAGTCAATTGTTTCTATAAGCACATGTATAGTTGTATACTGGCACATTTTATGAATTTTTATCCTTGCGTCGTGTCTATCTTCGCAATGCCCTCATCCATGAACAATAGGCCTATTGTCTAAGTTTTATGATACTTTTATCCTACGTCGACTGGCATTGCTTCCTGTTGACTAGTTTTTCTGGTCAGCGCCATTTTGAAAGAGTGAATTCACAGATTAAAGATAATGCAGTAACGTGAGTCTTTGCCGTGTTAATGCTATAGGCAACATGTATTGTGACGTCGTAAACCGCTTACCTGAAGATGACGGATTATACTCTAAATTCAGTCACACATTCTGACTACAGTAGAGGCCAGGAGTAGTAGTAGTACTTTAACGTCACTGTGTGGTAACCATTAGCGACGCCCTCCTCCTTTATCCAGGCTTGGGACTGTCACTAGCAAGAGTACAACCAGTGGCGGAGTTAGGCCCGGAGTCGACGCAGTTTTTTTTATTTATACCAAAGATATTAAAGTTTTAATATCTTTGTTTATACTGTGTTATGACTTTGAACTGTCCATTAAAGATGATTTTAATTTCATGTCTAGCGTAGGCCTATACTCTTCAGGAAGTTAGTAAGAACCTGTAAAATCTGTTCCCAACATAGAAATTTGCAAAACAAGTCAGTGAACTTTTCATTTCCTTATTCGTGTGATAATTAAGTTAATTAAGTGGTCTGTCAACTGACTCAACTTAAGTTTCTTTAATAAATGAAGTGTATAATTACTGCTATTAAATTAATTGATTGATAGATCTAATCTGGACTTAAATAGCTTTGCGAAAATGCATCATCACTCATAATAGCGTTACATCAGTGTAGGCACAAAACTATACATTAAGAATGTCAAATGCTGAAATAGCCTAGGTTTTATCTATAATTTAGGTCTTTTAATTGTCACAGATTTTATTTGTTCATTATTTGTATCGTAGTATTGGAAAATGATGTCAAAACCAGCCAATAATACCATACGTAGAAGACATTAATGTTGCTATGTAATTATCTGTATTACTAGTTTTCATTGTGAATACAAGTTGCAGTGTGCATAATAAATCTGAATTCATGCAGCATCCAAACAATTTTCTTGTTATATTTGGTTATAAACTGTTTTATTAGTTTTCCATTCTGAACTACATGCATTACGAATACAAAAAGATTGTAAACATTTAATTATTAGGTCCATGCCCAATAGCCTATATCAAATCTTCTGTCAGGGCAGAAACTTGAGATTTCAACTCCACTTTCATCCTCTAGTTGTCTAGTCTCAAAGGATTAGCGTACATCGTATCTAAAAATTCGTGTAGCAAATCTCACAGCATAGACTATTCAGAAGTCGCTATCAGCACAGACGCCGACGGGAAAAGAAACGTCTAGAGAGAACAAAAGGATGCAGGGAAGAAGTTTAGTCCGTAAAGTGGGAGGATGTGAAAGGACCTATCACAGCAAATGCTTGACCCTATGAGATTTGCTTGCCTGGGAAGAATTTAAAAAAATTGAATTATTTGAGATGGAGTGGTTTTGAACTATGACGAAGTGACGCAAAATGACGATTGGCTAACGCAAAAATAAAGTATAACAGAACTCCTTTGAGCAAGAAACAATTCTTTTCGTATACTGCATTGTATAATTATATACTGATAATCAACAACATCAATCAAATGCATTCAACAGTCATGTGCTTACAAAGACTTCCTTGACAATGGCTGTAACGAAAATAATTCCCAGTAAAAAACAAGCAATCTCATTTTCAAAGTCCGTCCGAACCAGCACCTGTCAGTCAAAAGCGTTGCGTGAACAGAGCCGTAGATAATGATCAACAGTGCCCAACACGATTTCAAAAAGTTGTCTATATCACAATAGTTCGATTCAGCACAAAGCCAAGGTTATTTAAAATTGACCGGTTGCATCTCAACGTGGCACTTTCATTTCCCAACAACAGCCTCGCCTTCTTCATTCACCTAAGTAAATCAAAGACATTTAAAACCATTCAAAAACTGAAAGAATCAAGTTAGTTAATAAACCATCTGAAGTGTATACACTACGTAGAATGTATATCAAGAACACAAGTATTTGCAACACTGCAGTCTTGGTATTTACAGATCTTTTAACTGATTAATTAACCTCAATTTTAGAAGAATTCTTTAAACAAGATTTCAGAACCGGGCTGCAACAGATTCACATGTTTACCAAATCTTGTGCTAGTTAATAAGCTTACCAATGAATGATTTCCGATGCTATTTAAATGTTAAATAATTACACAGCTTCCAACCAGTGACACTTTCAAATCTTGCAAATCATGACAGCTAGAACATGGGGGAAAAGAAGTGCTGAAAGAGGGATAGGAACAGAACAAAAACAAAGATCAGGGGCTGAGGATATAATTATAAGGTACACAAAAAGCTATCCTTCCAACAGACACAAATATATGTAATTATAAAGAAACCTGCGTCTATATAAGAATAATCCGTACAGACCTGCTCCACGCTCAGAACTTCTGGAACGTAAAACTGGAGCATATTCTGGACACCGTTTTTCAGCGTAACAATAGAGCTCGGACAACTTGTGCACGATCCCTGGAGTTTCAATTTTACGATTCCATCATCGAAACCCTGCATGGTAAAAGCAAATGGATACATAAACTCATGAATATCATAATTTATATAATTATAGATATATCTATATATATACATATATGCACATGTATATATACACAAAAATATATATGTAATATATGTATGAATATTATATAATTACACATTTAGGGTGGTCTATCATCCAATCACCTCTCACGTGCACTAGATCCCCTTTAGTAGTAAGTCATAAATTATCAACTTTGTATGTACATATATATAACAACCCATCCAGGGTCCCTCAAAGTCACCAGGCACGGGAAATTTGCCATCCTGCCTCCCTTCTCGGCCGGCCTATGCAGAATCTTGTATACATTAACCCCAGTCTTAAATTTACCTTAGCATCTAAGGGCAGCCAATGTAATGATTAGATGGCTGGTAACAGGTGTTCATATTTTCGAGTTTGAGTATAAAGGCATACTTAATAGCACATGATAGGCAGATTTCAATTCAATTAACTAGTTTGACAGTTTTTAACCATGAAGATAACGTCGCCTCCATCCTCTTGTACCGTCGGCCGAATTCTAGTATCGAGCAATTCTTTAATCATAGCCACAGTTTCATCTTCGCTCTCAGATCCTTGCGCTGCTCAAAGACAAAATGTGACAAAACCGATCACTAAAGCACTATAATATCTATCATCTGAGACACAACAATTATATTCATCTGAAGTTTTCATCTATTAGTGACTCGTTTTACCAAGTGAATAATAGAAATCAGGGGTTTTTAGCATGTAGAACTTTGTACAAAAAAGTGCAGTTCTAAACGGATTTGTGCAGGATGGAAAGACAAAGAAAACGATTGCGCAGTTCTGAAAATTCCTTTAAAAAAACCCTCATAGAAGTCATTCCATCCCAGGTAAGACAACAAAATAACTGATTAAAAAAACTTCCAGGCAAGTTTTTGAATGTACTTAAATATTTGCAATTTTCAGCAGAGTACTACTAAGGATATATCATCAATAATTAAACAACCAACCTGTTTCGACCTCTTGTTCATAACCTTCCAGAATCAACGGTTGACCAGACGCATAGAAATCCATGACTGCCGCAAATATGTCCGGTTTTAAGACGGACCACTCGAGATTATCGTCATTCTGTGTATAAATGAGAGCACCCAATTCAATCCAGATACTACCAATGTGTCAATGTTTTGAATTTAAGAAACTGAACACCAATTGAGTCATTCCCAAGCAAATCATAAGCAGCAGTCATAATCGTTGCACTGATCCGTCTATGAGGAGAGAAACTAGAAAATTAACTTCAAAATTTCCCTGAAATTGTTCTAAAAGTATGAACAACAATCACAACAGGAGAGCGCGGCATGCCAAATATAAAAATCAAGAGCTACAAAATTTTCAAGCATGCTTTACTATTACTTAAGCATAATAATCATAGTAAATTTTTATGTGCACAGTAATGTGAATCGGTGCTGTAGTTATTATTATTTTATTATTATAATTATTATCACCAATATTAAATAAGTTTGAACCTTTGCAAGGTCACACCAAAATGTGAATCAGCGCTGTACTTACTTTAGTGACCGTTATAAAATCACCTCCAAAGAAAACACTTTTGATTCCTTTTATTTGAAATAGTTGCCTACAACAGAAAAGCAAAACTATTTAGAATTTAACAAAGAGTTGAAGTTATCTTAATTCTTTTACTAATCTAAAGAAATGCGCTCAACAGCAACAACCATATTTTTGGCATTGAAAAGAAAAAAATCATCTGGATTTCAAGGTATATTTTGTTTTCAGTAAGATGCTGATCTTGATGGCATCTCCAAGTCTCCAACAAATTATCCAAGACACACTTTTTATTTATTTATTATGTGAGAAAACAAAAGAGAATGCCAGTAGAAATCATGGCAGAAATAAAGCAATCACTGCACAGCAGGGGCCGGGATAAAACGAAACGGTTAAGTCATCTTGATATGTGGCACATGATTCACATTTTGGATCAATGTTTAAATGTCACACAGATCCAAACTTAGTTAACAGCCAATGAGATTAATACTCTTTCATTAAATCATTATTCAATCCTTTGCTGCCGTACTGGGGTCGGGAGCGCTTCTGAGTAGTGGTCTTGAAGGGGCGCTATATAAATCCTCGTAATGAATGAATGAGCGAATGAATTATTCTCCCAATCTTAACGTGCTAGACTATCAGCAGAGGCTGAGAAAATGAAGTCGCTAGCACCTAGTGTAATAAAAGAATATTACATGTCTATTCAATTCAAACTGACCGCAGTACATGAAAAAGTATGGACACATTATAACAACGTAAACAAGAGCCAATCTTTATAACTGCATAGCAGCCTGATCCATGCCACTGTTGCTCATTTTATCATTGACCTCTAGGGAGCAGAAGGCTGAGCCAATGGGGACAATGTGTGTTGAACCCACGTTGTTCTGTTCCTTGTGCTTAGCTGCATTACCATTCATCCATCATCAAGACAAGGCTAAGAAAGCAAGATCATCTAAAGCCATTCAATCAATCAATCAATAAATCAATCAATCAGTCAATAAATCAATTGGTCAATCAATCAATCAATCAATAAATCAATTGGTCAATCAATCAATCAGTCAATAAATCAATCAGTCAATCAATCAATAAATCAATTGATCAATCAATCAATCAGTCAATAAATCATTCAGTCAATCAATCATCAGTCAATCATCAATCAATGCTCATTTATTTAATCATAATAAGGCGACATAGACGCAACTTATAAGAAACTTACATGGGTTGAGACATTCTCGAGGCAACATTTACACTTCAACAGTGTTGATAGGTGTTCTTGTAAGGAAAACAAGATATAAAATTACACAATTTGTGTTTTACGTGAAGGGTAGCTATGGGTTCTTGAACAGACGTTTTGACATACTTTGCCAGCGGAGAGCTTTTGGCGACTGAAGCTGTCGGAAAATCCATTGTTCCCTGTGGAAGAACTGTTGTTCCAGGCAGAAATTTCACACTGTTTGGATTCGGTGTCTCTTGCATTTGTACGAACATTGATCGGACTGTTTAACATCAACAACAATAATTCGTTTTGGAAATACAAAAATACAGCTGCATACAGTGAACAGACTTATCAGACATCCCCCAAACCTTCTCCGTGGCTGGTCCTGTACTTTGGAATGGCTTCCTACAATGCAAGGTGACTTTGTCTCATTTTTCACTACCCCAAGACTGGTTTGTTAGACTGGTGTTGAACGCCGCAGAAGCCCAATGCTGATAGGTTGAGGTTCAACACGTGCGACCAAAAGCTTCCTGCTAGATGCAGAGCAAAGGAAGGGCTCTGCGAGGCAGGACAACCGATATAGAACAACAGAGTTGACATACTGAAGAGAACAGAACCTGCTTAGGGGTCTATGACAGTCGAACAGGCTCGAAAACAACAGAGAAACCCAGCTGTTTGGCCTGCAGTTCAGAAACCTAAGAAAGTAAGCATCAAAGTCACAGCACAAAACGAATCTTAAAGAGATGCTACAGAAATTCTGATTGACTGATTGATAGATCTTCCACTGGAATAGAATGGGACAATTATATAGCCCTTCTTGACATAATAAACTTAATAAAGCAATGAGTAAAGTATATGGCCAGACTGGCAACATCTTATGCAGTGAATGTAACTTGCAAGAACTACTTGCCGTTAGTAATCCAAGGCAAGGTGACGCTTCTGGCTGGGTGTGGCTGGTCTGTTCTGAACGGTGCAAGAACATGATACACTGCCCTTCCACTCCATATCCACTTCACAGCTGACCTGCAAAGTCAACCAGCAAAGCCTCACCTAACCATTCGGCATTAGCGCATGGTAAAATAATAATAATAATACCTTTTCTTTAATTAAACGCCTGCAAGACACGCTGCGCTTTACATTTACAAGTTATGCAGTAATCTTAATTAAACTTAACTACTAACTGAACAGACAGCTTTGTAATTACACGGCGCTAATAGCAGCCTACAAAGCAAATCCGCCCAACGGGGCTCGAACTCACTACCTCTCGCACTCTACGCCAGCGTGTTATCCATTGCGCTACCGCCCCCCCCCAAACATTGCTTTGATCGTCAACAACTCCGTTACTTCCAATCAATTGGCGTCAGTTAGTTGTCGTGAGGGTAGGTTGGGATCAGGCTAGGGTTACTATCATCATTATAAAACTTGATCGAGGAGTGCAGCTTGTGGCTGATATGGCGGAAAGTGCCGATCTTTGCTAGTTAAAGCGTCCTTATAACGGCATGGCTGTGTTACGGTGCCATAAAAGTTGTCATTGTTATTATTCTCATGCAAAAAACCTTCCGCCGCAGAAGTAATTTCAACATGCGTCGCGTGGCAGAATCTTCCGCCGCAGTAGCACCACGCTGAGCAGCAATGACCTATCGACCCTGGAATTACATTACATGGAAAATAATATAAGCGCAAGGACATAACGGGTGTAGGGCAGTTTAAACTCATTCAAGATAAATCGCTTTCAAATCAACAATTTAAAACACATTAATTTAAAATATAGTCTTCCTTACCTTCTACATATCAGGTTGGCAACTTGTTTACCAAGTGGAAACATTATTCCACCGGAACCTGCCATCTTCTTCTTACGAAACTAATAACATTAATACGTCTTTGCACATAACCAAAACAAAGCAAAGCAAACCGCCCACATGGCATAAAGTCATAGCCCAAAATACGTCAGAAAATGCTTTAAAATCGATTTCAAAACTTCTAAAGCGTCGCTCGATAGCAAAGCGCACGGCACCAGCTTATTCAGGAGCGCTGCGTCGAGTCAAAGAGGTTGACCAAGGGCGTAGTCCTAACACGGTATAGATAAATTATTTATTTTATACCGTGGTCCTAATGAGGTACGAACTATTAGCCCGGTTAACGGATGATCATTGATACACTGGTCAGATATAAGAGGAGATCAGATGGGTGTTGCTTAGGCGGAGAATTTGACATCAAATAAATAAATTGTAAATCGTAAAGGTATATATATATATATTAGTATAGCGCCTCTTCTGGAAAATTGTCTGACACCTTCGTTATCTTGAGCAAGTTTCTCATGTACAACGATTGGCACCATTGGGTATTTTGGTGCAGATTTTATTTTGTGCATGCACTGCCGAACTTTGGTTGGAGGGTTATATCAAATGCAATTGTATTATATTGCCTGAAACTATCTAGTTCCATATTTTACTCAACTATTTCTCTGGCTAATAAGCCATGCGCTCTAACCATGGGCGGAGTTTATCAGGGCCCAGGGGTGGCTAAGTTCCCCCCCACCCTAGAAGACCCAGTCATTTTTTGACCATGTAAATTTTCTTTTCTCGAGCCTAGCCCCCTCACGCAATACACATGAATGACTAAAAAAGATAATCAACTTTTTGGCCGTGAAAATTGTTACATTTCGCCGAGATTCGAGTCCGAGGACTAAAAAAAGGTAATATTTTTTGGCCTGGAAATTTTTTCTTGTTTTCGGGACCGAGTCTCAGCCCCTAAAAATTAAGCCCCTCCATGAATGGAAACCAAACTCCGCCCATGGCTCTAACCGCTCAGCTACAGTAAAGTTTGCAATTACTGTGGAAAGTGGGTGTTTGACACAATGGTTTTTGATACTTACTTTGCCTCCTGAGTTATAACTAAAAAACTCAAACACCATGCCTTCAACAGATTTTCAGTTTATTATTTATTTCGAAACATCTAAAGCATGGCAATTGCAACGCTAGAATATGCATTCTTTAACACCTTGTTGAGCTTTCTAAAGCTGCAGGAACTTATCTCACTTCCCAGGTCAAACAAAATGAACATTTGAATTGTCAATGCAACAGAAACCATTCCCTTGCACTAATCACACAATATCTGCACCGTATCCAACTAAAATAACTATTCACAGACTATTCGTGATCAATCGAATATATCCCTACTAAATGCTGAAACTGTGACCATTAAACCATATCTAAAGCCACAACTAAACTGGAATAATTTACTAACTTTATAGCATAATTACTATCAAAACACATTTCGGCATGCAAAGTCAGTAAATATGAAATTCAGCCACAGGGCTATAATTGACTCTTAGAATTTTACAGAATTTATCATAAAATCTAATGCACAGACTTACACTGATAGCCAAGTGAGCAGCTAGTTTGTGTCAATCCCAGGCCAAAGCACAACACATAATAAAGACTGCATTCAATGAACACTAGGACAACTAAAGCATGTACATTAAACTAAGATAATTTACAATACAATCACAAAATGTCACCGTCAACCACTTAACAAAATCGCTACATCCACGTAACTTCCAAGAATTATTTTTACAATGGCCTAAACCATTTCCATGACAATCATGACAATTACAACCAGGAAAATGATCAAGTTTCTGCATTTACAGTTTGAATTAATTATTAAGGTAATATCATTGGTGTTCTTGTACCACATCATCACTGAATGATCTGGTCAATCCAGCAGTGCTGAGTGGTGGAACCACTTCTGTTAAAGCGAGAGACAGATCCAACATACTTATTCATATAAGCAGGCAGCTTGAGGACGGCTTGGCATAACCAGTCGGTCACATGAGGAATAAACAGCAGGGGGTTTGTCAAGACCCTTCTCACAGAGTTCAGGAGTTCATATTTTCGCCAGGCAAAAACTAAGGGAGACTGGATTAGGCTAAGAAGCTAAATATTAGTAAAAGACAGTTTTCGGAGGAGATTTGCAAACATGACAAGGTCATATGCAGATAGCTCCATATGGTTAGACACAGTTGATAAACAATTAGACCGAATCATCCATTGTTGTGAAATTTACCCATTAGAAGTCCCTCGATTAACCCCCGGATTTTATTTCTAGAAGAAAGCTCTGTGTGGAAGCGCTGCCATTCCATTCCGTTAGTCGGATGTGAGAGGACCAAAATTGACGCACACGACATGTTCCAAGGACACGCTTTCACCGGCGCTTCCATCTTTGTCTCCAGTCAGCGCCGTCGTCATGGTTCTGTAGTTGTGCTTCATGAAAAAGCTCACCTATTATAATATAACAGCAAGAGTCAATAACATGGGGCAATTAAAAACAGTGCCGGCGCTAGCACCCCCATACCCCCCGGCCGGGGGGGCCCCGAGTTTGAAGGGGGCCCCAAATTTAGCCCTATTTGTGACTGTACAGATCCGCTCTGGTGCATGCCTCAACTAACCATACGGCACTGCCATAGCAGATCTAATGCAAATATCATACTGATTTTGGGCGTAAGTATAAAGCCTTTAGAGTTTGAAAGGGGCCCCCCAAATTTAGCTGGTCATTATGCCTATTTGTGACTGTACAGATCAGGTCTGGTGCATGCCTCAACTAACCATGCATATGGCACTGCCATAGCAGACCTAATGCAAATATCGTACCGATTATGGGCGTAAGTTTAAAGCCATTTAAACTTACTCAGGCAATTTCGTCCACTTTCTCAAACACAATGTTTATAAATTGTAACTGATTCTAATTGCTAATTGGATGAGGCCTCCAAATAAAAAATGCGTGAGGCCCAAACGTTAAAGCCTGTGTAGGGTCCCAGATGTCCTTGGTATGTGTCTGATCTCAAGTTTGCAAGGGGCCTCAAATGTAGCTGGTAATTATACCTTTCATAATAATAATATTCTCTTTATTAAAAATCCGGATGACACACCGCAACCGGTTACAATGTACAATTATGCAATTTAAACAATTCACAAGAACGAAGATCACAGAATACACAAATCTTAACTATACCAACTGAACAGACAGCTTTGTAATTACACGGCGCTAATAGCAGCCTACAAAGCAAATCCGCCCAACGGGGGCTCGAACTCACTACCTCTCGCTCTCTTGGCCAGCGTGTTAACCACTACTCTACCGGGCCCCCCATGGCTTTCATGGCTGTTCATTCCTGAAATCACGCACCGAATTATGTTTTAACGCAAATCATACAAAATAATATTACGCAAACTAATAGAGCATTGTCCTTCAACCAAAGAGGAGACTTTGGAGGTGTGGACAGGGGCACGGCCCCACAATTTATGGTTGGGACGGAATCCTTGTATCCACAATATTTCTGAAATATTTCATAAGTATCATCCACTGCCCATCAATAATGATCAATTTTGTTAAGATGACAGCCTTTAAATGCTACCATTACAGTTGGCAAATCGGACAAATTTAAACAATGGAGAGGGCACACTCTGAAGTCCTAAACCATGACTAACAGCATTGAAAAATGAGCAATTTTTTGTAAAGATGACAGGTTAAAATTCTACCATTACAGCATGGAAATTCCAAAAATTTAACAATTGGGATACATTTATTGAAGTCTTACACCATGTCTTTCAACACTTACATTATGAAAATGTTTACTGAGATGACAGCTTAAGGTATGGGGGCCCCCCAATTTCTTTTTCCGGGGGCCTCAGGTACCCTAGCGCCGGCACTGATTACAAACCGTCTTAAGTTAACCATAGTAGTCAGGGCTGTACTGGTAAATTTTGATGTGAGTACACGCTGACCGGGAGAAAAACTTACCGATTTTTGCCCGAAATTTCTGACGACCTTTTTAAAAGTCATTCAGCCGAAATCTCGGGGAAAATTTGGTCAATTTGCCATCTCAAAATAGCTGATTTACTAGCGTGTACGGTGTACCCTGCCTTTTAACAGTGTATACCCTACTTTTCGGGAGGGGAGTATACGATGCCGTTTTTCGCCGGAGGTGAGTACACGCTGCATACCCGCGTATACCCTCGTGTACAGCCCTGATAGTAGTAGTTCCAATACTTAACAATGTATCAATAACAACATCGTTGACATTACCCTCGTCCATTGTCCATTCATCCATTGTCCACTCATCCATTGTCTATTCATCCATTGTCTATTCATCCATTGTCCAGTCATCCATTGTCCATTCATTCTATCGTTTCAAGACTTTATACAGCACTTCTTCCAGAAGCTAACTCAGAGGATATCCCATTCCAACCATAGTGATACACCTGTAAAACACAGGTGAGTCAACCCTAAGTAACAGGGGTATCTTCAATGGGAGACTATTCCAGGCTCTGAACTGGCACTAGGGAAGGAAAGGAAGAACAGAATGGAGTGTTGTAAGGCAGGAAAGAGGGTGGGGGGAATTATACAGTAATAGGAGAAACCAGGAAGTTTCTGAACAAACATGTAGATGCAAAGCAAAAAAAATAGACAAGCACACACATAATGCCAGGAGTTTATTTTTATTCCTCACACTTTTTTTATCTGTCCATTTCTAGATTATTTCATTCACACATCAAATTATCCGCTTACCTTAACATCTTTGTTCTCAAGCAATGGTGTCACAGTGATGAAGAACCCAATTTTATTTGCCTTTCGGAACACAGTTATACTGAAACCGACAATGAACAATAATGTCAAGTAATTAATCTTATTACATAATAACTAGCTACGATGGAGCCGTTCCAGAAAACATAGTGCGGCATACCGAAGCACTTAGAAACATCCAAGATAAAATGAAGATGCTGTTCATATCTGAACTTCAGCTGGCATTGAAAAGATCCTGGCCAATTTTAAAACATATAGCAGTTGCAAACAAGTTTACGAGACAACACTCACAAGCCAGCTCAGTACAATGCAGAGACATAAATTATTAAATATTACTAGTAGTACCCGTAGGCGCAGTAGTATTATTATGCATTTATTAAGCACCACAATCTAATGATCAAATAATAACGAGTGACGGACTCAGCTCTCCGGGTCCTTATACAGTAAGAGGGTTGTCCAAATATTACGCATGCATGGATTTAGGCAATATGTGTACGGATGTGCACGGCGAGGGAGGGACTCTCGACAAAATGTACGTATGCAAAATAAATTTCTAATTGTGACGTCCACATCAGCGTATTATAACAATGTATTATCCTATAGTCGTCCAATGGCTTTTGATTACATCAAAATTATATTCTATTCGGATCTAAACAGTCAACCATAACAGTTAATAAATTTTAGCTAGAAAATATGATGGTTAAAAAAATAGTATCCAACGTTTGTGTAATTCTGAACATTGAAAATACGGCAATCATCAAACACACTCGCATTCCAACAATTCACCAACAGACCACTGACTGACCTAGGGTCATCTTCAAAGCTCTCCTGCTGGTCAACTCCAGCGTCGTCAAATTCTGCAGAATCATCGCATCTTGCCAGCAGCAATTCTGCCTGCGGAAGATCCACCTGTTTGAGACCATAACACACAAAATTTAAACCACAAACCCTCAATCAGCCTATTACCTAATCCATTCCAATCTTCTAGAGGATCTATAACAACGACAGAGGCAACGTTCGGTCAATATTTGTTTTCAGCGAAACCTTAGTAAAAAATTGCAATTCTTTGAGTAAACCTTGTTAAAATCAACCAAAACTAATCACAGGAAAATCCTGTTAATTTGTTCAAAGTTTTCTTTACTCAAACTTCCTCTGACAAAATGCTGCAGGATTACATTCCCTAGCATGTTCCAGTGGTAAGCATCCACCTGTTACGTGGAATGGCATCAATTCAATTCCAATCTGGAAGAATGTATCTTTTTATCCATACTCTCGCCTGCCCTTGGGATTCTTATAGATCTGCACTTTCATTTTAGTCAGAAATAAGCATTTTTATTCGTACTTCTCTTGCCCCCTCAAGACTCTTAAATTATTAATTCATCCTCGCATTGATTTAAAAAAATTTGCATAGCATAGCAATGTGGGCCCCTCACAAAACCTACTCAAAGACGCTCCCAGCCCAACCAACCACGGCTATTCAAATTAGATTTCAACAACATGTAAAATGTATTCGCATAATTTCTACATAAGACTGGTGCAATAAATTCGGAGATCACGATAATTCAACCGACCTTTGCCATCTCAGTCGCTTCTGTTTTATGCGGCTGAAAAGTCACGTGTACGATAAAATCCAGAGGATTGACAAGAGTCAGAATGACTTGACTTGGCTAAAAACACAAGAACAGACCAGCTATAGATAGCTTTAAAAATCACAAAGAAGCGCTCCACATGAATGCTTAAACCACAGCTGGTGATAATCCTCTGATTCCATGCAAAGACAATTGTTCCTGAATAAAACTAACATCAGTTACAAAGCACCTCCGTTAAATTCAGAAAGTTCCTCTATGAATAGCCAGATACATTCGAGCATATGTATCATCAAGTGTAGAATATTATGCAGATTAGCAACAGGATCACAATCATCACAGTGCAAACATCACTGTGACTATCAATGTCACCACAAGTACTTTTACCACCACCATGCAGAGCGAGCACCCTCATAACTTCTACCATATGGCTAACATGCTCAGACCTTCAGGAAGTCCTTCCCAACACTACCAATAATTTCTAAGTCATTAAACAGTCAGGACTGTTCTCAACCATCCTCGATACGAGGGTTGACCACGTCGTGCACAATTTTTCTCCAATGCTGTCTGTTCTTGACCCTCTTTGCCAGTTTCACCGTTGATAGTTCAGTCCATGTTCTGATGTCATCCGTACAATTCGTTCCTGGTTTCCTCGTCCACGTGACTCTGGTGTTGAGCCTTGAATTGCCTCCTTCTCCAAACAACTCCCTTCTTTTCTCATGATGTGCTTGTAGCAAGACAACTTCCTTTCATTCACAGATTTGACAAAACTCCTCTTGACACCAGTAGTCTCATGTAAGCTTACTCATTCATTGGTCTTTTAGCGGTCTTTCTTGGAGGACACATCTCAAACATTTAATCTCGAATGCATTTATTCGTTAGACAGTTGTGCTTAACAAACACAAAATAGTAGCAGCAATAGTATCAATAGTGAGACAATTTATTCAGCGGCAGCTGAAAAAAGATCCGTGGCACATCAGAGTTTGAAAAACAATAAAAAAAGAGTTAAATGAACGTTGAAAAAGGAAGGTTTTGAAGTGTAATAACCCACCTGATTCAGTTTGAGATTCGGAATGGACATGATTCTTATTTCAGGAATATGATGACTGAAAAGAGACCACAGGGTCAAACATAAAAAAATTATTCAAAAAATACCAAAATTACAAAATGCTATTCAAAGTGATATTATGAGGGTATTCGAAATGACGTGCTTGCGAAGGATAGAAGGGATCACAAGGAGGGAAAGGATACGAAACACGGAAATACACAGCAGACTGAAGATACAACGAGACATCGTGGACAGGATCCAGATCAGAAGAATGCGGTACTTTGGACATGTCGTCAGAATGAAAAGTGGAAGATATCCAAAGGTGGCATTGCAGGGATATGTGCAAGGGAAGAGGAGAAGAGGCAGACCCAGGAAGCGATGGATAGATGTGGCAGAAGAGGACTGCCAGGAGATGGGACTAACCGTGGGAGAGGCGACGCGGAGAGCACAGGAAAGGGACGACTGGAGGCTATCCATAAAGGAGCGGCTGATGCGGGCGAAAGCTTCGCCAGGGCCATAAGTCAAGTAAGTCATTCAAAGTGATATTGGACAATTTGATATACAGAGGCACATCTTGGTCAAGAAAAACGATAGAAAACTTAAAAGTAAAAACCTTACAAGAAGTCAAACTCCATGGCTATACAGCGCACCTTCAAGGTAATCAACTCAGAAGCGCTCCCAGTTCAACCACAGCTATAGAAGGCAGTTTCTAAGTTCGAAAGGAACATAGTGGAGTGAACTTTAACCATATACTGGGAGCACCTCTGATTGACGTGCACTCCGAGAGGTGCTATATAAATTAATAGATACAATACAGAACAATATAGCAACAATGTAGTCACGGTATAGTAATGATATAGTGACAATATAGTAACTGTATAGCAACGATACAGTGACTATTTAGGAACTATATATATAGCAAGTATATAGTAACAATATAGTAAGCATATACTAACTATATATTAACAAGGTACCATATAATCTAGTCTAATAAGAACAGCTGCAAAGTGCTTCTCACCGCAGAGCTATTTAGAAGCGCTCTCAGCTTGACAGACCCACGAAAACATAAAAACTATATGGTCATTATATAGTAACCTATAGTAAAGCAAAGAGCAACAATATAGTAAAGATGTAGCAATGACATAGTAGGCCTAATGCTAGCGACTTACACGGCTACCATCTGGATCTTAAACTTGATCGAAGATGGATTGTACTCCGGTTTACTCAGGTTATGTTCACACTCCTGTAAAGTAATAAAACATAAGGTAGTGTTACATCTTGTGGAGTAAACATGAAACCTATGACAAGTCTCGTAAACTACCAATGTTTTAAATGCATCAACTAAATAAAGTACGTCTGCAGTTTTCCTTTAAACCTGTAGTAGTGTAGGAAAATGTCTATGCATAACCTGGTGCATACACAATGTATCACATCAGCCAACAGGTAAATCAGCCAACAGGTAAAGTCACAGTTCACTCTTGAGAGTAGTAGCTTTCTTTAAGGGGTGCTATACAAGTATCTAGAGTGAATGAATGAGTGAAAGGGTGCTATACAAGTACAAAGAGTGAGTGAATGGGTGCAATACAAGTACCTAGAGTGAATGAATGAATGAATGGGTGCTATAGAAGTCCTTGGAATGAATGAATGACAGGATGAATGCACAAACCACATCCAGAAAAGACATCGAAACGACCCTGAAATCTCACCTTGCACCTCTGCGATCGCTTTATGAGGAGACGCTTGTGACAAGGATACAGCTTCTCAGCAGATGACGGCTGGAACTCAGGAGTAGACAAACGCTGAGCCATGTTAGTAACTACAATGTAGTCCAGAGTTGTTCAGAGTTAAAAAACAAGCAAAGGAGATAACAACACATTTACCAGTTTAATTAAATAACTCAATAATGTGATATTTCAAAGGGAGGGGAGTGGTCTCCCCTATTGTTTCATCATATCATCCCTGTTGGGATATGCTGTCCAATGCTTATGCTAAAGTCCCTACTGCTTTCAATCACAAACTGCACCATGAATAGTGTCAAGAAAGCCAAATTTGCAATCAAAGCATTTTACCTACTTTAATGAAGCACTCTAAAATTGGCCTTAACCAGCCTTTACAAAGAATAATTTCACAAAGGGACTTTACACATTTCAAAAGCTGTCGCATAATACTGAATTAGACAAAAACTGAACAAATTAGAGCTGTAGTTTTGCAAAATAGAAACCTTGTGCCAAGACAAGTGGCTTTGTGAAGACATCATCTGGCAATTCGTCAACCTCCTCCGAAGCGACGCTTGGCTCAACATCCTGGATCTTAATGTCGTCCGCATCTTTGCTAAAAACACACACGATGCAATGAAGCATGCCATGAATCGCAACAAACGAGTTCAATAAGTATTGGCGCAACATCAGTAACAATTGCTGTGGGTATATTAAACTATTAGGTAGCTGGTTAAGCAAAGAAATTCCTGAAGCCCGTCAACAAATTGCTTCAACACATCTACATGGAAATCATGCAGGTAGGTGATACATCTAAAAATCAATCAATCAATCAATCGGAATTTATATCGCACCCTTCAAGATTCCTACTCAAAGTCATCATGGGAGTAAAATATTAATGTTTGGTGACTGATCAGAAGTTTCCTGAAGGACACCGACTGCAGACCCCCCACACACAAAAGATTTCCAAGATCCACATACCTGTAATTGCTAACCAACACGTAACTAAAATTCCAAATGAAATACACTCACCCAAGACACGAAACCACAAATTCATGATATTTCCAGCGGAACGGCACACCTGCATTCCCTGGTTAAAACACTTGAAATTTGAAATGGAAATCCAACCTGAGACTTCCAATCAGTCCGCTGCTTCTTCTTGCGACGTGTCCAAGACCGTACTTGTCCTGAAAGCGCAAAGGTTGCTGAATTTCTATTCGTGACATATAAACTGTCATCATCAACATTATAAATTTTTTTTACCCTCATGGACTTAAAAAATTAATAAATAAATTATTATTATTGTTATGCATACATTTTACTAACATCCCATAATTTCAAATACCATTCAAACAGCAGCCACATTTCTCTAGCTTCTTTTTTCGTCAGAACATCACTTCTTTTCTCACCGTTTCATGCTGGGCTTTGTTCTATTCATAATAATATTAATTACATAATTTTATTAGAAATGGTGGCCAGATTTTATATCCGCTGGAAGTTTTCATCCGATTCCAGTGACTGCTTTTGGAATCGCAATGTCTCAATTAGAACTATTTCATTTCTCACAATAAATCAATTTTAATTTGATCAAACTCGTCACCCACATGAATTGCAGTCTGAATGCAATAAAATGTCCGCCAAAGACATTAAAATCTCATCCATCGAGGGAAGATGCTGGTTAACAGAGATATCACACATAAATAAATAGTCAATTCTAGCCCTGATCCATGCACCTTTCAATCATTCTACTCTTAAACCGTTACCCGCTCAAGCAGCCACTCTGCCTCCTTCTCTCTCTCTCTCTGCTCTCCTGTCAAACAGTACTTGGACCGGATCTCTGGACAACCTCTCTGATGCAGTCCTCATGAATAAGCTTGTGCCCAATGCCTAGCATTTAAGTATTGCTCTACAAACTTCGAGATTCCAATTACAACTGTCCATGCAAACTAACAAATCCATGATATGTAATTCATGAGTAACTTAAGTGAACTCAAAGTGCAAAGCAAACACACAACGTATCCAACGAAACTGAAGCAGCTACCAGCGTGCAGTCTAAATCTTATATAGCACGTTAACAACCAACATAAATACATAAATGTATATATCGTATAAATAATATATAATATATATTTATCTGCAAGAAACTGAAAATTTCTACATAATCAAATTCACACCAAAAAACAACCACTAATCAAAAAAACTTAAAAAAACTCAGGCTCATGTAAACACTCAAACAATCATCTACAAAATGCACACAAAACTTGATAGTCAAACAATAATGGATTAATCTGCTTAAAAAAACAAATTATTTAATCCCATCAAAGCAACCACTCTACAAAAATGTAATTCAAGTGACATTGGCGGTATCAAAAGTAAAAAATAAGATCCGGATTGTTGCTGTTCATGGCTACAAAACATCTACAAATGAATGAAACCGATGTGAAAAAGCCTGCAAAACAAACCAGGTTGTCTACAAACTAACAAAGGGATTCACACAGAAATACAGTGTGGACTCATTAGCACAAGAGGACAACGGGACGCACCAAATCATCAGGGGTGTGTTTCATGTAAACTCAGCCACGTGCAAAAATGAAAAATGCTGAAAACTCAATAATGAGTGCAAGTCAAACCTAAGTTATTTCACCAGAAAAACCAAGTTGTAACAAGGATGATTTGTACATATAAATAACAAGTCATCTGGACTACAATTTTTTAATTTAGAGGCAGCCTCAACAAGATAAACCCGGAAGCTGTCAAAACCATCTTAACTTCTTGGACTACTTGAAAACTCTCCAATTAAGTAGCATATCTTTTTTAACGTTTGTCAGAGCCAAAATGGAGGCCACAATAGGTCATTTAAAAAAATATTCTGGTTGATTCTAAGCGTTACACTGTAGTTCTTGTACGGCACATTAACCAATACGGCTGGTCTAGTTAACAGCATTGGGGACATTCAGCAGAATATAATAATATTCGGATTTATTAACTATTAATAGACCAAAGTGCAGCAAACGATATGGGAAAATCCTATGCCCTCGGAGAGTAAGGGGTCAATAAGCTCATAGAAACCGCAGTAACATTGAAACACAATATTACATAATAATTTCGTAATCTTATTGAACTGTACGTCAGATGCCCCTCAATTAACAGCTGCCCCTAGAGAGTGGAAGACAGAGTCGACCTAGAGGGGGGCACAGTTATCGAATTGCATCTTTCAAGATCTATTTGCTCTTCAATAAAGAGTTATACCATCTGACTAACCCTCCTAAGAATAGCACATAAATTAGGAGCGTGCAAACGAGTCCATACTGCAGCAGCTACAAGACAAAGAACCGTGTACTCCAGGGGAACTTTTCTGCACTTACTTGGCATCGTCAATCTCTTACCAAACGCAAAAAATACTCACCACAGGCGGAGAAACTTCGTCAGTCTGCAAGTTAAGCATGTAGCAGAGGCGCACATGTGAGTGGGGCATGATCAGATCATCACTAGGTGGCCACCAAAACCATACGGTCACTTAAATATACACTGGATGCAAACTATTAAACTTATGCCAAAGTGTCAATTTATTAAAAGCAGCACCACTGACACAGCTGAAAAACTAAAAATATTTCACTACTTGTTCGTAGCAGGGACTAAACGTTAAAGTTAAAAGCAGTTCGTCACTTAGGAAAGAGGCGGCTGATTACTCAAATTGCTTAATTAAGCCTTAGCTTATTTGTTTACTCCAAGGTTGGCAGATATCAAAAGCACACAAAAATAGGTGCAGCATGCAAACATCTAGAACTACACGACTGGCAAACCATCAGCTTGTTCAAACATGCACTATTATAAGTGATATGCAGATCTGAGCATCAGAAATCTGAGATATAAAAGACTGGCATGCAACGGCAAGGCATGGTTATTTGAAACGGTGGCATGCAATGCCGAGAGAACACAGAAGTGCATCATGGGAATAGCAGTGTCCATGCAGCATGCTTAACTCACAGACAGTTGAAGATAACTTCGCCTGCGACTGTATTTCTTCTTCTCCTTATCTAGCTTTTCACGGACTGCCAACTGACGGTAATAGTCCATCAGAACTGAAATCTAGACGGAAATAGAACACACTGTTAGGAAGAACATCAAAACATCACCGTAGTTTTAAAGTCTTGGCAAATTATCAAAGTAACTATGTCTGTTTGGACTGCAGTCTAAATCAAAGTAGCAAATTTAAAAATAATTAATCCATAAAATGGATCACAAAGTTTTTGCAAGCCATAATATAAGTCTGTTTGTTTCTTTGTCTGGCTGCATGCATTCTTGTATGTTAGTTTGCATGTCTGTTTGTTTGTCTGTCTATTCCTCTCTATTATAGATCTATTCTATTCACATGCCTATAAAGTACCTCTTACAGTACAAACTAATCAGAGGCTCTCCCAGTGCAAAGAACCCCAAGAAAAAGAAAAGTTTAAAGACAAAGGGCAGAAACAGTAGCGCCCTCAGATCAGATCGAGTCATAGCAGGAAGGTCATTCCACAGTCAACGGCTAGCAGAGGATAAGGCAGATTTTTACAAACCTATAAACTGTCAGACATGAATAGGCTAGCTTTTTATCACAACACAGAGGGGACGATTTTACACACACACGCACGCACACACACACACAGCAACAACCGGAACAAATGCTCACTCTTTTACTGTGCTCGTTTTCCTGGTCTCGCCAGCCACCACTCGCTGCAAGAGAATATGTCACCGAAATATAATTCATCTGATAAAAAACATTAAAAAAGTAAATATTCGTTTGCTTCTGATATCTAAGTCTGATACATCTGAGTTTTAGAGATACAACTTTAGAAATTTTAGCAAGTGAAAACTATCTTTAGGCACGTCAGCAGGCACTGGGATGCCAGGGTTAGCAAAGTAAAGACTTAAATTAGGCTTACTGAATGACTGCTCATTATCCCATGGCATGTTGCCAGGTAGTTGGGTACCTACCTAGAATAGATTCGGGTATCAACGCCTGTTTTAATTGCACTTTGATAGCAATCAGATACAATCGCATAATCATATCTTTACCAACATTCAGTTAACTGACTTCTATTAGGCAACAATATTCTATCAACCCAAGTTCTATATAATTAGCAAGATTTAGTTTCAAAAATACAACTTTTAATTGAGCAACAATATTCACATCAATTCAACTTCCATTGAAGAAAAAAATTATTTCCATAAATCCAACTTGTAAGCTTATTCATGCAACAATTGCTTCCATATATCCAGCTTCCATTGAAGCAAGAACTATTTTCATCATTCCAATTACTATCTAAGTAACAATATTTTCGTCAATCCAACTTCCATTTAAGGCAAAAAAATTTGATTCGCTCTGAATTGTCCGTTCCTAATTGTCTGGCTATTATTGTCCGAATTGTCCGGACACCGGTGTTTGCCACTACAGAGACGAGCCATTACTCACAGACTGTCTGGTCCTTGATTGCCACATCACGCGAAGTCCATCGGCAGAAACCGCACGCCAGGTAGAAGGCCTTACGAGGAGTCGCCTGACCCTCTGGATCCGCCTCTCCTCCACCAGACGTCACTGTTGTCGCCCTGGTTGACAGGGTATGGTGACATGAGGGACAGTCAAAACAGCTGACACACCTACATCAGCGGCAAATCAAAATTTTAGGTTTTCCGACAGAAATTCATCACGACAGAGTTAGGTCGATAGAAACTATACCTAAATATCACATGACTTACAGCAGGGCTCAATATTTTAATTAATGATTTATTATTTATCAATTAATCGCTAAATAAATTTTAATCGATTCATTATTGGATTGTTCGATAAATTAACTTAAGAACTTATTTCACGATTTTGAGAGTGGTCCATTTCTGAAGTAAACAATGATGATGTGAAACTTCTTAGCGGCAAATGAAGCGATAATTTTGCATTAAAGACCAATGCTAAACGGAAGAGTCGAAGATGTCTTCATTGCAATAAACAATCATTCGATTTCTAGATCTTTTAAAGTCTGACCTGTTCCTCTTCAGCTTTGCCTCAGCCGAAGGCATGTTCTCCAAACAGTTGGGGCAGTAGAGAGAATCAACCTACAGCATCAAAGAATCCAAACACAATTTAAATTTTATTACTTAATTAAAACACAAAAGCAGTCACTTTCAATCTGAGACCTGGGCACATGTTCAATAAAGCTGAGACGAAGTAACATTTAAAGAACTTTGTATCATAATTAATCACTATTATTTAGCAACTTCTCAGACCTTTAATGTCTCTCTAATACATGGCGCAATGACCAATAGCACATAGACGACAAACTGTAACTGCGATCAAGTCATCCCGATCTTCTGTTCATTCATTCATTTAATTAAATCAAACATACATTTCAAGAATTTATATAGCACCCCTTTAAGAAGCCCACTCAGAGGCTCTCCCAGTTCAACCACGGTGATACAAATAGGTTGAGAGTGCAACATTGAACCGTTTTGTGACAGACAACAGAACCCACAACGCAGAATCCCACCACATAATTATAGTGTAAAAATATAACCCCAGAAATTTCCTGAATCATAATACGGTACTGTAGAAGCACAACTCTTACAGTTCATTTTAGGCAATAAAAATTGTTCATTTTCTTATCTTGAGAGAGAATTTAACGCGCAAATCAATAAGTCCACGATATACCAACCATTAAGCATCTCTTCGGATCATTTTACCAGTGAAAGTACAGCGCTAGAAAAGTGATAAATTACTAATCAGCAATCTCATACATCTCACAACCCATCGTAGAACTGCGATCGATAATAGTAAAAGAAGTTCGTTGATGATTTTTCTTACCTCGTGAGATACGCACGCACTCGATTTGAGCTTGAGACAGTGTCGACAGAAGTATAGCTCGCAGAGAGGAGCCGAAAAGTCCGTCGTAACATACTGGACACGTCCTGCATTCATGTAGGCGCCCGCCATCTTTGATGATGTTTCTCGCCAGACGACAGCCACCTGGCGACGTCTGTGTTATGGTAGGATGCGACCATTGAGATGCATGATATATATAATATACACGCTAGAGAGAGTATGACGTATCTGCCCTGCAATAAGATTTGAAGTCAAATATTTAGCCTACAACGGTCGTATCGTTCCGACCAATCATAGGCGATTTCTTATACCGACCAATCACACACAGTCTTACAGCATCGATTTGAAAAATAAATTAAACGACATCAGCATTTTTATAATAAAACGAACATATCGATGCTTGTTTGTTAATTTTGCAGTTTCTTGACATATTGACAAGTAAACATCGACAAGTTCGTCTTATTATAAAAATGCTGATATTATTTTATTTATTTTCCCCACATCGATGCTGTACGACTGTGATTGGTCGGTACGAGAAATTGCCTATGATTGGTCGGCAGAACTTTCGACAGATATGATGTGATTGGTCGGCATGACTTTCGTCGACTTCAATATAGAGACTTGATACTCCCTCTAGTGATATATTCATTATATAATACACCTCTATGGATGCGACGACGGCAGGAAGAGTTTTAACAATGGGTTGCTGCCAAAAAACTAGTTTTGCAAATGTAAAATTTTGTTTTTGCACGACGACCGTATGACTACGACCCTACGACGGCCATTTTTAATAACTTGATCGAGGGAGATCTTTCGCAATTATTAAATGACATTAGACATTAGACGCATTGAAGTTATTTTAAATTTCTGGCACAGGACCGTGAGACGCGTTCCTCCTACTAAAAGTGACTTTCGAACAGACATCAACGGTGCAAATGATATAGGAAGCTGGTGCAGCTCCCCATTTGATAAACAAGTGCTGCATTTGACCACGACCTACTAAATTAAAACATTAATAGAGTCGACGTGAATGAGCTCGTGTCCCGCGCTTGACTTTCGACTAACACTTTAGAAATTTCTCCCGGCTCAGACGACACCCACCTTAATTAGTAGCTGTTCCACACCTCTGATCCTACGGTACCTCGACCCGGACCACCATGGACTACTCTTACGGAGAACCCCTTGACTCAACGCATTTGATCCTGATCCTATGGTAACTCGACCCGGACCACCACGGACTACTCTCACGGACAACCCTTCTAACTCAACGCAGCGCTCGTGAATAAGCCGGTGCCCCGCGCGTGGCTTTCCAGTGGCGCTTTAGAAATTAGGAGATTACGATTACGATTACGAAATTTCTAGTCCACGATTGCGATTTTCGACCGCGGGCGAGGATTGTTTATTCAAGAGCATAAGCAGCTTTCGGATAGTTGCTAAGAGCCTGAGAAATCATTCTACTTCAGGTGAAAATAAATAGTTTGTCAATTTAACGCAACGTTTTAGCGCTTAGCGCCGTGGCATTTAGAAGTAATTTCGAGCACGACGTTGGAGACTAGAAAAAATAGTTTAGTTTTAATTTCCTTTAATCTCGGCGATCTTTTTACTTGAGCAAAAATAAGTTGTTGCATTAATGATAGCGCTAAACAAATTTAGAGAGCAGCGTGCTTTCATGTTCCGTTACGAAATAACAGAGGACCCGGATGTGAAATATGGCGGTGGTAGAAAAGTGATAACGAAAAGCTTTTCAAAGTAGCTAGCGTAGTCTTATTTAGAAATACACATTTTATTAGCTTAATTTAAAGTTTTTCATAGGCGGAGTTGATTAGGGTGAGTGTTCTTGCTTTTATTAGTGTAGTGTGGTTAAATGTATTCAATGTTCTTATGTTGCTTTATTTGGCGGTATACATGTGCCATTCTTGATGAGTACGTTCGATTTCATGTTTTCAGCTGCATGCCTATAGTATGGAAATGATAAACGTGCCTTTTTCATGTAGTTGCATTTCGATGTAAATTGTGTAAAATCAATTAAGAAATTAAGATTTTAGCAACGTTCAACTGTTATTCTACTTCTAAAACGGTGCCGGTTCCCACATTATGGAATTTACATTAAGCGTTGGATTGTTGTTTTCTGGAAAACAGTTCCACAGAACGCGGCCGAATTCTCGATAATAAATAACTGATTGTGTGTTCCGGATTGCACGTCTATTTACATTAGATTCTAAGCAGGTAAAGGTTTATACCAGTCCGGTTGTGACCATGACCAAAATAAACATGATCAGTTTGTACTAGAGCTGTCATAATTGTAATGAAATGCAACCCACGTGCCTGATCACAATCCGAAAGAAAGTCCGTCAGTGACACTCCAAAATCTGACAGGGCTTCCCAATTTGTTAAATTGATCTCTAGAGACTAGTTGTATTTTGTAATATATGTCACCTTCGAGTGCTGGATGCAGGATTGCCTGTTGACAGCTTATTCAACCCAGAGGCAGACTTTGCTATAGACATGGATGGAAAGATGCATCATGCCTCCTCTGGGTTAAACCGTAGTTTAGGCTGATAAATTATTTACGTTGTCGATATCCCGTAGTTTAGGCTGATAAATTAAGAAACACCACCAATCATGAATATAGCGCGTCATACAACGCGCTATTCCAATTTCCGAACATTCGCCACCGGAAGTAGCAATATAAACTGAAAACGCGAGAAGAAAAAGTGCAGTATATAAATGGAAGCTGGATTGACGAAAAACGCAAGAGAAATGGAAGCTGAATGAAGACATTTTACAGGTGAAATGGAGGCTGAATTAACGAAGAAACGTGTAAGTAATGGAATCTAGATGATAGTTTCTTTATATATGAAATAGAAGCTGGATTGACGAAAAAACGTGTAAGTAATGGAATCTGGATGAAGGTTCTTCTACAGGTGAAACAGAAGCTGGATTGACGAAAAACGCAAGAGAAATGGAAGCTGGATAAAGGCATTCCATAGTTGAAATGGAAGCTGGATAAAGGCATTTTTATAGTTGAAATGGAAGCTGGATTGAACCTGGCGGTCCAGAAATTACTTGTGTATACTTTTTGCAGCCTCGGATAATGTCCAAATAATTTATCAGCCTAAACTTTTGTACAAGTAATTTATCAGCCTAAACTACGGTTTAACCCCTCCTCTGTATCCCTTTTGGTGTTGCGTTGGAATTCCTCACACAGACCACACACACATGCATGGTGAAAACTGTTCAAAATAACATCTGCTGACATACATGGCCTTTGTTTCATATTTCATGGCAACAGTTGCAGATCAAATATGCATAACACATACATGATAGGCTGCTAGAATGTGGCGCTCATGTTGATTAACCATTGCCCCATGCAATCCACTGCTCCCACCACACACTCTTTAGCTTGACAGGAAGAACAGCCAATTGGCAGTTCGTAAGGCTTTTAGACTCTACCAGTAATTAACCTTGTTTGTTTTTCTCCAAACATATTTCTTCTCTCATGGCCTTGCCCAGTGGGAACATCTCTGAATGGTTCACCCTGTTACAGACCTGTGCTTTATATATGGCTTAATACAATAAAATAATACAATACAATTATGCTTAAAGTATTGTGCCTCATTGACCAGGTTTCATGTATGGATTTACCAGGCTCACTCTTTCGAACGAGCACCCAAGCCACCCATCAACAGCCTTACTTTGCACATACACGCACTCACAGTGGCTATGCATAATACTTGATCAATGTGAAATTTGGATACTGAAGTTGGTGATTTGTCACCGGCTGCTGGAGCTATATGAATTGCTATTTTGGTTGCGATTGCAGAGAGCCTAATCTACCTGAACTAATGAGTCTTGCTGGCGGTAGCTATCTTGGACTAAGCGACGGTGAGGCCGCTGATCCTGGTAGCAAGACAGACCTACCGCGCATTGCGATGCCAAATATTTTGGATCAGTGTTACGTACAAAAGAATCCAAATCGATCTCCAAAGAAATGGCCAAGCACGAATGGCAAGATTACAAATGGCAAGAAAGAAGGTCAGTTTGGTGCTGTTGCTTACTGCTTTCAGTTTTTTTTTATAACGGAGGTTTTTTGTTGGTCATGTTGGCGCTATTGCCTGATGTATTTTTCTCTGATCATCTTTTTAAGTATTTAGACAAGCACACCTGAGAGAGGTTATTTACAGACACCTATTATTATTATTATTATTATTGCTATTATTATTACTACTGTTTCTGCTACAACAACTGCCACTATTGCTAATATTATTATAACAGCAGTTCGTATGGCACTCTTTCACGACAGCCTACACAGTAGCAATCCCAGCCAAATCCCAGTCAAGCAGGGCAGTCTTAAGGCCAGAGAAGAACTGCAGATATTGGCGTAAGACGCAGTGCCACCGCAGGTCCATTCCAGGTCGCTGGTCCAGCCGCAGAGAAAGTGTGGCGCTGTTGGATAATAGTCCGTTCACGCGGAACAAGTAACTCTTGTGCAGTCGATTGTAATGAACCACAGTGAAGCAACATAGTCCCCAGATAGGAACATGGAAAATCTAAATGTACGTGCTTACATACATCTAATCATGCACTCTTGCAAACATACAATTGTCTGTGTGCATGCATGTACCTAATTATACAATAGTTTTTTTATTTAGGTAAGCTTGTGTATACCTGGGACTTGCTTCCAAGATTCCACATGCCAATTTTTTATATGTTTTCTTCACCGACCTGAAGCAATATTCTGTTAAGGGGCTTGCAGTGCGTTGTGTTTAGTGCAGTTTCTTTTTATATACTGTTGCAAATTGGAAGGTGATGTTGATGGCTCTGGAAGACATTGAAACCACTTTAGCTATTTGAACTCACTTTATGTATTATGTGTGAATACCGCAGGAAGCGGCATGGATGAGAGCGGCAATAACAAACTGCCGGAGCCATGCGTTGTCCTTTACAAGAAGAAGCTGGACTTCACTATTCCGCAGAACAAGTCCGTCGGATGCGGTCTCATTAACATCGGAAACACATGTTACATCAATTCAACGCTCCAGTGTCTTCTCTATTTGCCTCCGTGGTATAACTACGTTACGAAGGAACACCAACAAGAGTGTAGGTTGTCGTGGAAACTAGTTCTTAAGCAATTTTTTTTCTAAGACATCCTGAATCTTAATAATTAGCTAGAATTTTTTGAACTCAAGCAGAGCACTTCAATAATCACAGGAACATTGTCCTGCGAGGCAATTATTTACTTCCTAAGTCATTGACATTCAATTCAATCAATTTTTCAATCAATTTAAACAAGATATTCTTAATAGATTCCAGTGGTTTTATGCTAGGCTTTGAGACCAAGGGCATGTGGTTTCATATCCCACCCAGGGTAGAAAAGGTCTTTTTTGAGATTTGTGCAACACCCGATCCCCAATGGACATAGAGCTATGTGGTTGTGGGAATCAAGGGCTGTCTGCCTGATTTCACTGACTGAGAAGAAAATAAGAAAAGGAAAACTGGGCACTAAAACTTTATACCATATAAATAGGGAGAAAATGGTCAAGAGTTGTGTTTTGAATCGTGATCAATGGACATCTTTATATGTATTCGATTAATTAAATCGTTCGATATTATACTTGATTAATGATTGCTGTTTTGTTTGTTGCTTGTGTCTCTGGTTTTGGCCGCATGAGAGATTTTACTCTCAACTGTTTAAATGCAACATGGGTAATTTTATTTTCAACTGTTGTTTATTTGCAGGTAGCATCTCGAGCGTTGACTGCATCGTCTGCATGTTTAATCGATTTCTCAAGAGTGCACTCAACTATCACGGCTCTCCGTTTGCACCAAGAGAAATCGTCGATAAGCTGAAATGTGAGAAGATCTCTGCGTTTTTTTAATGTTTTGATTCTAAGTTTTCACTGGAAAAACTAGCACTATTTTTGCTAGTTTAATATTCCTCACAAGGGATCAGAATTTATCGAACCTACATTTCAAAGTAATAGTTTAAACAGAACATTTCTGCTTTAAAAATAGTATATGAGTACAGTTCTGGTTCTGTCATGTCTACTTAAAATCTAAATTAATTTAAACTATTTTCTGCTTTCCGTCTTAGAGTATTTCTACGTAAGCATGTAAAGTGAATAAGAACAAATTTGCTTTCCTCCTGGCAGCATTTCGAAATAAAAATACTGCAAAGTCTCTTTGACTCCCTATTTCTTTGCAACAAGTTAATCGGTTTTAATTTTAATTTTCCCATTGATATAGCATTGTAAATTTGAATGTGCCATTACTGCCGTCAGACCTTTTATGTGCCTGGGACAGTTTTCATGCACGTCTCAAGAAGACAAAAAGCAGTTTAAAAATGATGTAAAATGTATGTACTGCACAGTGCTGAGCATTGTGCTGACAGTACATGTCTGTGAACACGTTAAAAGTGGCTTACTACTGACGACGCTATAGAAATGATCCTAATTGCTTTGCATGCATGACATTTGTTGCAGATTTCTGTACGAACATGGTGCGCGGGAGGCAGGAAGACGCACACGAGTTTCTCGTCAGTTTTGTTGATCGAATGCAGATGTCGTTGTTGAGAAGCGTCCAAAGGTAACGTAACAATTAGCTCTTTTGTTCTTTTTAATTAAATAACGGTAATTGTAACTTCTTTTAAAACTCCATCCGGAGAAGATAGAACAAGTCGTACTGACCTAGATTAAGAAAGCGTAGCAGCACAGGAGCTGATAGACACCAGCCAGTCTGTTCGTGTATAATGCTGCTGACAGAAATTCATGTTAGAGTGCTCAGCAAGGCTAGTTTTAATCAGGCAAGTGTATTGTGTAACAGATTTCTGCAGCACATTTTTACTTAATTGCCTAATATCAATTGGACTGCCTCATCTATTGCTTAATCTGATGAAAGCATGTTTAAAAGTTTACGCAACTTGACTGCAATGACAATTACAGGATTATTGTACACATTTTTACAGACTTGTGATTGATGTATCTCCTGTGCTTTGGTGGTGTAACGATGTTTGATGTCATAGAAAATAGATTTGTGACTTTTCTGCTTGTACATGTAATCGACTTTGTGGACCAGAAGATGTAATTGTAGGGTAATTAGAAATTTTTATTGTGCCAAAAGAATAACCAGAGATTTGTGCTTTAGAAGCTGTTCGATAAGTTGTGATGCTGTTCTTGCATTTTCTTTTAGTGCAGCATTCGGTTAAAAGATTGAATATTAAGAACTGGACATGATATAATAAACTGTTTGCTGCGTAAAATGCCGTGCATGTGTTTGCAGCACTTAAAGTAATGATCATTGTTTAAAATTATGATTATTTTTGTGTAGAATGATGATACTTATTTAAAATTTTGATCATTGTTTGTTTAAAATGTTGATCATTATTTAAAATGTTGATCATTGTTTAAAATGTTGATCATTGTTTGTTTAGAATGATAATCATTGTTTGTTTAAAATGTTGATCATTGTTTTGTTTGCATCATCAGTAGGTTAGTTGACGCCAGCAGCCAGTACACGACGGCCGTCTACAAAGTGTTCGGAATCGTTGTTCGCAGCCAAGGTTACTTATCATTTAAACTTGCTTTCTTCAGAATAAACGATGGGCAATGGATTTGTCAATGTATTAGTCATTCTCTGTTATGCTCGCCATCTTGATTGGATTTCAGTTTACATCTTAGCTATTGCCCACGTGATATGTTATTTTTATGACTTTGTAATGGTCAATGTCATTCTGAGAGCTGAATTATGATGCAACTCAGTCTGAATCCACCTGGAGAAAATAAAACAAGTCGTACTGACCTAGATTAAGAAAACATAGCAGCACAGGAGTTGATAGACACCAGCCAGTCTGTTCGTGTATAATGCTGCTGACATGTGTTATCGATTTTCTATGTGGTATTGATTTAGAATTATGCAATGGATGTCTATCTAAAATTATGCATTTGCTGTTTAACATTGATTTAAAATCATTCTTTGCTGTCTAATATTAATTTAAAATTATCGGATGTTTTTCTATTTACTCTTAAAATTAATTTATAAATTGCTGTTTATGTTGATTTAAAATTATGCATTTCTATTTAATCTTTTTTGGTTGATTTTATTCTAATTTTTAATTTAAATCAATGTTTTATTTATTTTTATTCAATCTTACTGCAGTACGGTTTTTAGTTGCTACATATGTTTCCTTCTTTGGTTTGTTGTTTTGAATCATTAAATATTATTAAATAATAGTTCATTCTACCATTTAAGTAATTAAGTAATTATACATTTGTTTTTTACTTGTGCGGTGGTATTTCGTGTGTACTGTGTATATTATATATATATAACATGATAATGATGTTTTTTGTTTGTTCACACAGTCAGATGCAAGACTTGTGGCTGGCGATCGAATAACTACGAATTTGGCTTGAACTTAATTCTCGGAATTAAGGTATTTTTAAATTCTGTCATTAATATAAACTGTCAGTCTGGACTTCTTTGACTGTACACTAACCTTTTAGTGTATATGTATATTATGGGGTGCTTGATAACATAGTGGCTTGTACGCAGGTTGGAGTGTCGACCAAGGGGTGGTGGCTATAGATCCTGACAGGGTAGAAATTTGGCTATAGATTTCTGATCCATCTGGACCCTTGGGTCATTCTGCCTCAATTCAACAAATGGCTCCAGGTCGACCATCTCGGATTTCAATGAAAATTTTACAGAATGTTTATTATGGTATTAGAGGAAACTATGCCAAATTTTAGATCAAAATCTTAAGTAGTTTTGAAGATATTAATTTTCAAATACGTCTGGGGTGACCTCGTTTTCGACGTTTTTGGAGTCGCGTCTAAATTTGTAACAACATTCAGAAGCTCATAACTTCATTAGTATAGCAGATAATTTTATGAAATTTTCAGGATGTTTAGTCTTTGTGGTTTAGATGACATGCTGAAGAAATGAAAGATCAGTCTTGAAAATTCTGATGTTAGGACCCAACTGAAAATGGTTAAAAAAAACTTGCGGATGTCTGACGATCATACTTTGCTGCCCTGGTGTGGCCAAATTGAATTTTTTTAAAGAATATTTTAAAAACTTGTGATACTAATGTACTTTCCCTACAAAAATATGCAAAAAGTTTGAATTTCTGATGCATGCCTACTACCACATGGCCTTCCAAATTTGGAAAATTCCATTCCGAAGACCATTTTCAAGGTCAAAGATCATCATGTTTGTTAGGTCATGGAGCAATAAAATTTACATCATTGGAAAGAGCAGCTCAGATACTCTAAGTGCACCAAAATTTGTGATGGAGTCTCTTCTTGTTCGTGCAAAATGTTTTTTTCAATTGTGGCAGTTTTCTGCATTCGCGAGTTTATAATGGAGTCAATATCAGCGCATTATATTGTGAAATAATATCTGTAATAAGTCAATTTTTTTAGATTTCAGTCTCCTCATCTTCCTCAGGTCTTGAAGTTATTAGGTGGATGTCTAACTTGATGAGTCACTATCATATGAAAGATATATCTAAGAGATACACATGCCCGAAAAAATGCAAATGGGCATTTGTTCTACATTTACAAATTTATAAATTTAAAATCACAAGGACTACCACCCAGATTCTTGAATATTTGGAAAGAACACAAAAAACTGATTAGATGAAAAAATATCAGCCTGGTACTGGTTGATTTCCTAGCCGTGATATGACAGTCCAAACTTGGTGGATCAGGACGTTTCTCGTGAATGATGTAATATGGCATTTGTACGAGATATGCAAATTTATTAATTGAAAATCACAAGGACTACCACCCATATTCTTGCATATTTGGAAAGAGCACAAAAAACTGATTAGATGAAAAAAATATCAGCCCACTGGTTAACTTCCTAGCCGTGATATGACAGTCCAAACTTGATGGATCGTGCCGTTTTTCGTGATTAGTTTTGTGCCACTTGAATTAAAAGCTAATCACGAGAAAACGGCACGATCCAGCAAGTTTGGACTGTCATATCACGGCTAGGAAATTAACCAGTGGGCTGATATTTTTTTCATCTAATCAGTTTTTTGTGCTCTTTCCAAATATGCAAGAATCTGGGTGGTAGTCTTTGTGATTTTCAATTAATAAATCTGCAGATGTTGTACAAATGCCATATTACATCATTCACGAGAAACGTCCTGATCCACCAAGTTTGGACTGTCATATCACGGCTAGGAAATCAACCAGTGGGCTGATATTTTTTTTCATCTAATCAGTTTTTTGTGTTCTTTCCAAATATGCAAGAATCTGGGTGGTAGTCCTTGTAATTTTAAATTTATAAATTTGTAAATGTTGCACAAATGCCAATTTACATTTTTTCGGGCATGTGTATCTCTTAGATATATCTTTCATATGATAGTGACTCATCAAGTTGGACATCCACCTAATAACTTCAAGACCTGAGGAAGATGAGGAGACTGAAATCTAAAAAAATTGACGTATTACAGACATTATTTGCCCTGATATTGACTCCATTATAAACTCGCGAATGCAGAAAACTGCCACAATTGAAAAAAACATTTTGCACGAACAAGAAGAGACTCCATCACAAATTTTGGTGCACTTAGAGTATCTGAGCTGCTCTTTCCAATGATGTAAATTTTATTGCTCCATGACCTAACAAACTTGATGATCTTTGACCTTGAAAATGGTCTTCGGAATGGAATTTTCCAAATTTGGAAGGCCATGTGGTAGTAGGCATGCATCAGAAATTCAAACTTTTTGCATATTTTTGTAGGGAAAGTACATTAGTATCACAAGTTGTTAAAATATTCTTTAAAAAAAATTCAATTTGGCCACACCAGGGCAGCAAAGTATGATCGTCAGACATCCGCAAGTTTTTTTAACCATTTTCAGTTGGGTCCTAACATCAGAATTTTCAAGACTGATCTTTCATTTCTTCAGCATGTCATCTAAACCACAAAGACTAAAGATCCTGAAAATTTCATAAAATTATCTGCTATAGTAATGAAGTTATGAGCTTCTGAACGTTGTCACAAATTTAGACACGACTCCCAAAACGTCGAAAACGAGGTCACCCCAGACGTCTTTGAAAATTAATATCTTCAAAACTACTTAAGATTTTGATCTAAAATTTGGCATAGTTTCATCTAATACCATAATAAATGTTCTGAAAATTTTTCACTAAAATCCGAGATGGTCGACCTGGAACTTTCTGAAAAATTTGTTGATTTGACATGGAATGACCCCCTTGCTAAACTCAACTGTGATGAGTGCACTGCCAATGACTGATCATACACTGATGATGGGAAGATGAGATGGCGAGGGTGAGGACTGGTCACCCGGCCACCATCATATGCTCAGTTAATGAATATGTAGTTCGAACACTTCTAAGTCAAGGTTACCCTAGGCTAGTAACTTTAAGGGACTGTTATTCTTCCAAGTGCGTGTGTGTGTATGTATATGCATGTGTGTGTTTTGTTTGTGTGTGTGTTGATTTTAATATTCCAACTAAATGCTTAATATTGTTTGCGAATTGCGTCATTTTGTTGAAAAATTTGTTCTGTGAACATTTAGAATGCTCGTTCTCTCATTACTGCATTCAAGTTGTACACGAAGAAGGAATTGATGGACGGTGCCAACGCCTACAGCTGCGACAGGTGAGCTTGATTCTAGCAACTCATCATGGCTTCTTGTCAGTTTAGTTTTTAACCCGTTTCAAGGAAACTTATTGTCTTACTCGATTTATGCTGTTATGTTTTCCTCAAGGTAGAAGCAACGAATTGATTGTTATTATTATTTTTGTGTTTTATGACATCTGAAGCGCATATCACTTCACAGAGAAAGCTGTAAACCTGGTATGCAGCATTTGTGAGTTTGGTTAGTCTATCTGTCTGTCTGTGGAATTTATTTAGCGTCCATTCAACATAACTGTTCAGAGGTGCTCCTGACCCAGGCACAGCCGAATAAGAGGGTCGACCATCTCGGATTTTAGTGAAAATTTTTCAGAATATTTATTATGGTATTAGATGAAACTACGCCAAATTTTAGATCAAAATCTTAAGTAGTTTTGAAGATATTAATTTTCAAAGACGTCTGGGGTGACCTCGTTTTCGACGTTTTGGGAGTCGTGTCTAAATTTGTGACAACGTTCAGAAGCTCATAACTTCATTACTATAGCAGATAATTTTATGAAATTTTCAGGATCTTTAGTCTTTGTGGTTTAGATGACATGCTGAAGAAATGAAAGATCAGTCTTGAAAATTCTGATGTTAGGACCCAACTGAAAATGGTTAAAAAAAACTTGCGGATGTCTGACGATCATACTTTGCTGCCCTGGTGTGGCCAAATTGAATTTTTTTAAAAGAATATTTTAACAACTTGCAGGATTAACCTGTTTCTTGAGAATTGTGGCTCTGAAACTGCTGTGGCAGACCTGTGTTCTTAATACTGGACTCTTGTATACATGTGACTGTAAATTTGTTGTCTTTGAGTTGAACCACATTGACTAAGCTACAGTTCAGTGTTACCGTAAGGAAGTAGTTGTTGAATTCAAATGATCTTTTGTTTTAGGTGTCGGCAGCGACAGCCTGCTGAAAAGCACTTAACGGTAGACAAAGCACCGAACGTTTTGATCATTCAGCTGCTGAGGTTTGTTCGTTTTGCTATAGGCATTTTGTTTCGTAACTGCTTGTTTGTGTATTACTAACTACATAATTCTGTAAATTTTTCTATCTGCTTGGCAAAGTTAATTCAAAATTTCAATGGTGGATTCTTTAAGAGACTACTTTAGCTGGAAATGCGTTTAGAGCATTGTCCAGTTTTGTAAACTTGACGTTGAGTTTTGCTTTTGCATTGGGTTTGAGGCAGTGTTCACATCAGAGACTTCGGGTCTCAATGCTGTTTGACAAGTGTTGTTGTTATGATGTGTTAATTGAAAAGTGAACACCGCTGTCTAATGATGGTGCATTGTTCATTGACGCCGAGCAATTGCGAGTGAAGGACTTGCTCATGGTCCCTGCGCAGCGGCTTGAGGTGGATCAAACCCGCAACGTTCCAGCTCCAAGGCACCGAACATATTGGTCCCTACTCTTGACTGTAGTTACATATAGTTTTTTTGCTATCCAAATTGTGAATGTCTTAATGTCAGTGTAAGAAGTCATGATACAAATGATAACATTCTAACTTTTATATCGTTTATCACTATTGTGATACACAATATTGTGACGTTGTTCTACATCTTGTTCTTTTTTATCTTCAGGTACGACCAGAACGAGTATGGCAACACGAAACTGACGCAGCACATCGAATTCAACGAATCGCTCGATCTCAATCCGTTCATGAGTGAAACCGAAATGCAGTCGAGTCATCATCACGTCTACCAGCTGCATGGCGTTCTTGTACACACCGGCATGACCATCCAATCCGGACATTACTTTGCTTATGTACGCGGCATGGATCGGAAGTGGTACAAGATGAACGACGAACGGGTACAATGATTATAATGATATTGTGATTAGTTAAAATGGTAACAACAGTAATAATAGTGATAAACGATATAAAAGAATGTTATCATTTATATTAATAATCATAATTGAAATTGATGGTATTGTTAATAAAATAATAGTAGTATTGTTAGAGATAATAGGATAATAACAGTTGGAATTATAATGATGATACATGTAAAATTGCTTATCTCGGGTGCCTACGGTGCATAATGATTGTAACAGTACTATTGTTTTTGTGATAACTTAGCAGCGTCTGTTGTGCCAGCGTCCAATGTGCAAAAGGTCTATTAATGGCACTAGAGAGCCAGGTCTGAGTCAGGATAAGATATAATAGAGAACAGAATTGTTGCAGCATCTCATTCTTGCAGGGCATTCAGCTTTCTGTTTTTCAAATAAAAATGTATCGAATTTCTTACCGATTATTGGTTTTCTTTTTTTGCAGTACGTATGCACTCGCTGGAATCCATGGTGTACGGATCCTTTGCATACTGCTGTGCTTTAGTTGGCAATGCTATATTTGATTTTTGATGTTATTGGTTAGTTCGTGGTGTGAATCTGCAGAGGTTTTTGTTTATGTATATGTTAAAAGGTGCACTAAACAAGTGTGCCTGACCGGAGAGAAAAGGATATACACCAGAAAATCGTTATACGCTATGTTTGGGAAGCAATATCAAGGACCACCTTATGATGAGGTCATGTTTAAACTAAGTACATCTTTAGTAGCTGAGCTAAATTTTGGGATCCAGGCTGTCTCCAAACGTTTTACCAGAATTTATGTTTTGATCAACTATGTTACTTGTAACGAGTCTCTGGTGTATGACATATGTTAAAATTAATTTGTCCTGCGATATCAGGTTGAGGTGAATCAGACTGCTAGTATTTTTGTGAACGCAATGCGTGGTGCTTATGTGCATTTCAAGTTATCTTTTCAGTAGTTGTTTGTGTTTTTTTATATGTGCTGCTCTTTGACGTGGATTGATCATTTTTCCTTTACAGGTTCACGAAGTGTCTTTTGAAGAAGTGATGTCCACTCAGGCATACATACTCTTCTACGTCAGAAAACTCAAGGAACCACAGCAGGTTACTTTTTTTTTAGCTCACCTATTCTCCGTGATGAGACAATTTACCCCTGCCTCCTCCACACTCTGCTACAGGTCAGTTTTTCCATCCCTGTAGGTTTTTCCTATTCCCACAGGACTGCATCATGTTCCTCTCAAAAAGTGTTCGTCAATTAAAATGCAAAAAAAAAATATTTTGCTCTCGCAATAGTTTGTATTGTTGCTTGAATTAATAAAACATAAAACAAGTAATCATTGAAAATTTGCTTTAAATATGCCATGTTGTGATTAGTATAAAATGTATTGACAATATGAGCTATATAACAGTCACCATTACAATGGTTTGCGGCCGGCTCATTCGCACGAGCAAACTGAGCTATAGAGTTTCGTGTCAGTGGGAAGATTGGACAGAAAGGGAGAGGACTGGCCACTCACACTCCTATGCTTCATTTATTCTTATTATTTCATCTTTCACTTCAACGGTTTTCCATTCGCCCATTATTGTATAGCATTGTATTCAAAGGGAGTTTATTATATCTTACAGGCACAGAAACCTCCAGTTTCCATTCCTGCACTGGTGAAGCATAAGCCAAGCTTCAATCCATCGTTGGCTTCGAATGCTAATTACATCAGTCACAAGCCCGTCGTCCCCTGTCCAGTGAACTCGAATGGCAACACAAGAACGGTGTTGAGCGTCCCGAGTAAACCGCAGTCTGCGAGCACAAACGGTGGGACACCAAAGCCGAGTGTAAATGGGTCGGGAGATGCGGCGAATGTTGTCAACTCCAACTTTTCCAACTGTGCGACGAGTAAGTTGAAGAGAATTGTCTTAGTGTCTTAAGTTTTGTCTGCCGCAGTCTTGGAGAGAATTTAAAATAATGTCTTTGGAATGTTTTTATTTACTGGGTATAAATTTGTGCTAGCCGTGCAAAGCTTGATTGGTTAGGTAAGAAGCTCGTCTGTTGAATTTACATCTCTGCTTATCTCACTCTCTCACCTTATGTATCTTTCACTCATCCAAACGTCACTTTGTGAAGCTGATATCAATTACAGGTCTGTATTCAACGAGTTCGTTCCTAATAGTTGATTTCTATGTGTACAGAAATCATTAACTCATTTTCAATCTGAACTCATATTCCAATAACTATTGTATTAGACAATTCTTGTGTCACACAAGTAGTGTTTGATATTTTGATAAGCTGTCCTAAGACATGCAATAAATGTTTCTGCAGGTTTTGGCGTGTCGTCTGTTCCGAACAGAGGCACGAAAGAATTGTCTTCAAATCAGCGAGAGAAGGTTGCCTTCAAGATCAGTCGACCGAAGGATCGGTGGAATGGCGCCAACACCAACGGTTCCAAACCATCGACTCCTGTGGCTGAATCTAAGATGCTACCGGCATCAGGCAGTGTTTCCAACCTTCCACTGGTAACCGGAAAAACAAAAAAATTGGTTGCCTATGACGACGAATCATCCGACGATGACTCTGACAACGGCAAAGAACCAGGACATGACGGCGCTTTACCGGAAAAGTCTGGGGCAGTTGAAGGCGGAGTTTGTGATGTTGGTGTAGAAGTTGAATCTGCTAAAAGCGAAACGAATAAAACAACGTCAGGAATTGCTTTGGCGGAAACGACAAACACCGCATCCAGAAGACCAATACCAAGTGTTGTGCTGGATTTGGAAATGTTTACGTCTAAGTGTGTCGCAAGCGAAAGGCCGCCTCTGAAACGAAGCACGAGCGACTCCAATTTAAGCGCCCGGATGCTGTCAGTCTGTGCGGCTTCAACCGTCCCTCGGAGTGTGGATCGACGTCTTTCCAGCGGAGATGGAACGCTGGAGCTCGACAACGGAAAACAACTCTTCACTAAGGCATTTGAATTACGTGCTGAGCCATTGATTGATGAAAAGAGCGAACTCATGGTCGATATTGCTTCACCAACTGTAAATTTAACAAACAATCCGTTGATTTCTTTGCAAGTATCAAACGACATAGCACTCGCTCATCCTGCAGATACACCCGAAACGAGAACCGAAGATTTAAATTGCGAAGGATGTCTGCCAGATAACGTAAGTACGTCACCAGAGACAAATGTTAAGTGCAATCTTCCATCAACGGACACTGTCGTAGCTCCGGTTGCGACACCATGCATGGCGATGGGTGCAAGTCCGTTGGCTTGCCACTCGAAAAAGCGACGCAAGTCTGGAGACGATGATTCTGCGTCATGCAAGCGCAGTCACCGTGGCAACGTCGGTTCAAGCGCGGACAACAGCGTTGAATACGTCTGGGTGGAAAAGACGTTCGAATCGCTTCGTCAGGATGGCATTGGTATGATTTTTTTTTTTCAGCAGACTACTTTTGAAATCCTCTTTTGTGCTCACAGTACATTCCATGCCTTTGATTAATCAAACTGGTGTAGTTAAGTACAAGACTATAGTGCTTTGGGACTTTTGATTCTTGGTTTTTTTTGGGTTCATTCCTCCAAAATTTATTGAATAATTCACCTAATCTCAGCATCAAGTGATTGCAAAACTCCTCTGATGACTGGCAGTGTTAGGGGAAAGGAGGCTACTATGAAGTGATTTGTTGATAAATGGTCCCATAACTGATATGAGTATTGTGATGACCTATTGGGTTGAATAGTGTGGGGAGGTTGAGCCAAGGCACTGATGCCGTAAATGGCATCTGCTAGAGCACACTTTTGTTGCTCCTCTATCAATCATTTATTGACCCAGAGACATTGAAATTGACATTGTGTCCTCTTTTTGCGGTTGTTGATTGTCCTTACCAATTGAGACACACGCCCTCAACTTTACATTGCCAAACTCTACATCTCGCATTTTTTGTAGAAAAACCACCATATGCTCTTAATTGATGATTGCAAATTATCTAATCTCATTAGGCTAGTATATAAACATAGAATCATTAATTTTTTTATTTATGTAATGTTCTGTAAGCGAATATAACAAGTATTGCTTGCGAATAAGCTGATAGAAGTTTGGAGATTATGATGATGTCATTTGCATGTGCGATTTTAGGTGAACATCGTAATAGGACGCATAGTCCGGAAAATTCCACAGCCGGGGAAAAGCCAGATTGCTGCAGGGAAAAACAACTGGTGACTATTTAATCTCTCACAATTCTTTTCAATTGTAGGGTTCGAACTTCTAGACGGATACATTCTTAAGTAAAATGTTTCATGACAATTTCTTACCACCTCTTCTATTTATATCACTTACCAGCTGGTACTGATCTGGTAATCTTTGCATCGTTACAGGTTCTCTGAAGTATTGTGGTTTTTAAACTAGAATTATACATAACAGAAGATCGCCTGGTTGTATATCCACCTTAGACATTCAATCATTCTGAGCATTTATATAGCACATCTTCGAGATGTCTGCTCAAAGATCTATGCACTTTGAGTAAGTTACCTGCGTAAGTTACCTAACAATTGCCTCCATTGACTTCTTTGTCTTTTTTTACCGCTTTTCGGCAATCGTTCTCTTCCATCGTGGCTTGGTGCTGTCAGGTCGAGAGTGCTTCTGAGGGCTTTTCTTAAAGTTGCACTGGTTATAAAATTTCATGATTATGATGTTAAGTAATTATAACAAATAAGTAGATCAGTTAGCAGAATGATGCACAAAAAGCTGAAAGAGTCGCACATGGCGGACTAATGGACGGCTGGACGCATGTCGAATCTGCATGATAGACGTTGACTAGTTGAACTATCGTTTATCATAACGTACGTGCTGTCTTGTAATAAACCGTTGAACTGTTGTTTTTACAGAAGAGATCGAAGGCGGTTCACAATCGTGATCGACACACGAAGCGTAGATCACGATCCGTTGAATCACAGACGCATCAAAATGGCCGCTCATCTTCGTCGTCGTCTCATCCACCAGCTGGACATCGATCACACTCCAAACGCCGAGATCAAAATGGTCGCGCTTACGATCAAGAAGATCTCGAATCACGGTCAAAGTTTCCGGTTCGATTGAAACGGAATGTCGGAAGACGTCGATCTTCGTCGTCCGATCGACTTCGATCATTCGATCGAGACTGTAGTCGAGATGATCGTAAACGCAGATCCAGATCTTCTCATCGATCGAGTGTGCGAGGAGATCGAAGACACGGGTCAAGGTCATCTCGTCGATCTCGTAAACACCGGTCTAGGTCACATCGTCGGAAATACTCGTCAACTCGTGAGCGACGGAGATCGCGTTCTTTGCTCGGCAGGAGAGACTCGGATGTTCGATCGAGCAAATCCTACGATTACCACGTTAGTTATAATCGCAGGCACCGTCGGGAAAGCAGCCGGTAATTTTGTTTTCTCGCTCGGAAACTGTTGCGCTCCGTTGAAACCAGGGTGGACTGAAGAACACAGGGTGTCTGGTGGACATCTCTATCTGGTAGGCAGCATAATTTGTGTGGACTGAGTAGTACAGGTTGGTGATTGGAAACCTGGTAGGCAGCATTATTCAGGAGGCATCAACTAATTCGCTCGTACTGCCAATGAAATGAAATGGTTAAGTATTGCGGGTGAAGCAGTATCTATCTGTAGAAAGACTATGAACGTTTTTGCTGTGATTGTCCGCCGTGTGAGTCTTGCGGCCCTAGAACCGCGTTGGAGATGCATTTGCGGATTGGATGTAATTGTTTGTAATTCCGACACTTTTCGGAATTCTAATTTTGGTTGACTTATTGTTTATAATGGTGTCGACGACTTCTGGCTTGTTTCAGTAGCTCTACATTTTCTCAATCTGTAGATAAATGACTCGTGAAGAAGTACGCTTTAATATTGACACTGCGGAGAATGTTGATCTTTATAGCGCATGATGCTGTAATTGTACGTGCTTCATTCTGTGTTAGCCTGCCATACTGTGTCATCAGTTATACAAGGAAGGTTCTTTTTTAGTTAGCAGAGTCCTGTGGTTAGGTTTGTAGGTTATTACTTTATTTGCAGATTTACTTTGTTCTTCAGATTTAGTTATAAGTGGGTAGGCCTAATGATGTGTGTAACAAAGAAAATTTTAAGAAGTGAGCTTGCATGAGAAACGTGCCACATTTGAATAGCAGTTCAAATTGGTCTTTTAGTATCAAACTGTCGGTGTGTATTGGTTGATTAAATTTGCTTGTTTTGTCAAAAATAGTAAAAGAAGTGAAAGTATCATTTTCTTAACAGTAAGGGTGTTTTTTTTAATCCGTAGCTTCAGTTAAGGCTGATATAGAATGATAATTTTGATGTTATTATAAAGAGGGTATGCTTCTCTTTAAAATGTTATATCATACTCCGAAAGTCAGAAATTCGACTTAGGACTGGTTTTGTGCAGATGGGTCACATATAGAAGTCAGTGCCTACTGCCATTTTGTCTCGACTTCAGCTACAGTCGACAGATGTTGCGGCCGATTGGTTAGAGAGATCGGCCTGTAATGCGGAAAGTATGGGTTCGATCCTTGTCCAAGGCAGTTACTGTGTAGGGACCTTAAGCACAGTTGTACAATTCTCAACTCCATCGGCTCTAAGTAGTTGCAGTGCACTAAGAATTTGCAGTGCACCGATTTAGTTGTGGACGTGACAGAGTTCTCTTTGGTCAGTTGAGGTCATGTGCACATTACATTCTAGTGAAGTTATTTTTTTACAGGACTAGGGCAGTTAATATTATGCTGCCTTTTGTGATAGAAAGCTACCATCTCATATGATCTACGATCTAGACTTTTCTTTACTTGGGAAATTGTTTGGACTATGGTCAGTTGTTTTTGTTGTTGTTGTTTCAACCACACAATTCTCCTTCATCCAAGAGGGCTATGCGTCTGGGCAACTACCAAAGCGCCCTATTGATGTAACTTTTATGTACATTGTCAGCAGTTTTGTAAATATAATTAGTAAGAAACCTTATGAGGATTTGTCTTAATGGACCAAAATCTTGCCTGGTATGTAAAACTTGTATTCTTTTTGGCGTTCTCTCCATGAATTTGAGTTTCTTTATGATTACGCAAAGTACGCATGCTGTAAATTCTCAGATGACTGGAGTTCATGTTTGATTTGCTTGCTTAACAACTTAGCATGAGCTCCTGGATTTTTTTGCCAGTTTTCAGTATTTCGTTAATGAGAGCATTCAGTTAAATCATGGCTGTTCATTACAAGGTGGGGGAGGAGTGCCTCTGTAGGAACAGCCTTCGATTACAGGTGCTGGCATTCAGATGATCATTTTCACTGACATTCGCTACCTGTGTTACCATGGAAACCTCAGCTCTGATCATAGGTGTCCGTAGATATTTTTCAGGAGGGCGAAAGTTAAAAAATGCCAAGCATTAAATTATAAAGATCACGGTTGTTTTTCATGGATTGTTGTAATTTATGTAAATTTCTCAATGTCACTGTGTGTGTGTTATTAGTGCAGTTGATGCTTTAGGAAGATGAAATTTGTTAAGAAGCAAAGTAGTATTTAAAAAATAGACGTAAATTTTCAAGCGAGCAAGCGCTCCTCTTGCCACTTTGTGTGGTGGTCACCATGCATGCAGTAGCTACAGGTAACTGTTTAATCGACTTTACGATCAGCATGCTTTGGACAATGCTGTCGTCGTTCAAACCAAGCATTGTTTTTGTGTCCGCATCTTATTTGAAAGATGCGTTGAATCGAGCAATGGTGAAATGTTTTGCGCTGTACTGTACATAATTATCTGTGACGTAACTTTGTGATATAATTTTTATTACCTTGCAACGTATTTGCACACAGACACTGACAACGGCCTAAGGTTTATTTGCTAGCGGTTGATGCTACATTAATGGATGCTTTCCTACAATGATGTTTTGTTGAATAGCTCTGGTTCAGTCTGTACACCATTGTAGCAGTTAAAAATAATTTCGTTTCACTGATCACTAACTTTTATTCGTGCTTATACTAGCCACTAATAATACACTTCTGGCAGGTGTTTGTGATGCGCTATGGAAATATTACTTTACGTAATAAACCCTGATGTGTTAGTAAGTATGCATTACATTCTGTGTCATTCTTTTCTTTATCTTCCTTGAGTTGTCCCTGAAGGACTCTCAAGGATTTTCCATCATCAGGCGCTGTCCATAAATTACTTGCGCATGGAATGGGATCATTGGGATGGGGTCGCCGGAGTTAGCGATTTGCATGTAGATGCGTTTGGCGGAGGAGGGAGGTGTTGACGTAATGTACACACGCAAAATAAATGTCTTATTATGAAGTCTGCATTTATAACTTATTCTATAGTTGTCCAATGGCATTTGATTAGATTAAAATTATATTTTGTTCAAATCTAAACAGTAAAATCATAAAATGGAGGCTATGAATTGTCACAGTAACTTCTTACAATACTAGTTGCATTGAGATCTCATAGAGGCTCTACGTTTCTATAGTAACCTATTATGATAATTGAATTGTCATTTCATAGAAGCTAAAAAAATTGCCATGGTAACCTCTTATAATGATAATTGCATTGTGATCTCATGGAGGCTATTCATCAGCATAGTAACCTCAATATGATAATAAATGCATTTTCAATTCATGAAGTGTATAAATTGCCATAATATAAAGATAAGAATATTCTTTAATTGCTAATCACATTTTGGTGTGCAGATATGGTAATAAATATGCATAATAATCATGCATAATCCGTAGAATTCAGTGGCGTAGGCAAGGGGGGGTTTCGGGGGTTAAACCCCCCCCCATTGGCTCCGGAAAAAAGGTTTTTTAAAAGTTATATTTCCATTTAAGTAAGAAAAAATAGCAAAAACAGGGTTTTCGGCCATAACCCCTCCCCCCCATCAAACATTCCTGGCTACGCCACTGGTAGAATTAATCAAGATTCAAGTTAGTAAAATATTTTGAAACACATAATCCTATCCAAAATCTCTCTAACAATTGCATTGTGATTTCATAGAGACATAGTACCCCTTATAACAATATTAATTGTGAATTCATAGGGCTATATGCATTACCATAGTAACCTCATAAAATTATTTTTAAAAATTACATTGTCAATATTATTCATAGAGACTGAATTTCAATAGCAACCTCTTACAATATCTGCACTGTGATTTCACAAAGGCTATCAATAATAATATTTATTATCACAGTAACCTCAATAAATGCATTGTCTGGGAGCTAAGGGACCTTGAACCGAACAGTGGTTCCTGTGTCTGACATGCGGCCTGAAGGCCAACTTTAAGTTGCTCGATTAATTTAGTGAAAGTGATGTAAATTTTGTTAAAACAAAGAGGAAATAAAACTATAAAAATAAAACTACATGCATATTGCATAGCCGTTAATTGGGAATTTATCTGAGAGACCTAAACCTATATAGCTGTTCCGCCTCTTTGGAACATTCCCCCTACGTTTTAGTACATCTTACAAAGTTGCCCAGGTCTCATCTCTTGCAAACTCTGCGATTTCACCTCTTGTTTACAAAATAAACGCATTCATCTAATTACTTCTATGATGGCAGATTGACGGATGATTATGTTTGCAAAGTAAAAAAATTGCCTTTGGAGATTCAAAACAAATCTTCAGCGTTATAGAAACGGAATTTTTAGGTTGGGCGACATTATTATTATCACTGAGAGTGAAATGTATGGTCATGAAAATGTTCGCGAGTTTCAAGTCCTCTGTAGCCTAATGCAGTCTTTGACCTTCCGCCTATCAATTTTGTTTTGATTTCTTAATGCTGGTTCCTGCGACTTCGCTTTGTGGGAGCTGTAGGCTATCTGTGGAATCTCGAGATTACATTTACCATCGATGCTGGTGTATGCTACTTTGGAAAAAGGCCCAGACGGCAGGGCTTTTTTAACGTGCAGTTGTACACAAAATGTGCAGTTGTAGAAGCACTTCTGCGCAGTTAAAACTTAAAACTAGCAAAAAGGTCATTGTCCTCCGATTGGAAATAATTACCATGGATGATGGGAAAGGAACAGTGGCGTAGGCAAGGGGGGGTTTCGGGGGTTAAAACCCCCCATTGGCTCCGAAAAAAAGGTTTTTTTAAGGTTATTTTTCCATTTAAGTAAAAAAAATAGCAAAAAACAGGGTTTCCGGCCATAAACCCCCCCCCCCATGAAAAATTCCTGGCTACGCCACTGGAAAGGAAAGAAGGCTCTGGTCACCAATTAATATTAAGTATTGTATTTAAACATTTATAAAGGGCCTCTAGTAGAGTGAACCGTTCGGTGTGCCCCCAGTGAGAAGAAGCAAAGTTTGAGAAGAGAAAAGGCAGAGGACAGACTGCCAGACAGAAGTGTAGAGCGAACACAAGAAGAAAGCATTCCAAAGAGAAGGACCATTTGAGACAAATGATCGAGACTATGGCGATTCATAGCTTCCATGCTCAGTGTTCCAATTGCGCTATACTGCATCACGATCGACTCAGCTGGGAAGGTCTTTTCTGAATAATTATAAAAGTGTTCAGTGACTGCCAGAAACCGGAAAGTGAGTCAAGTGACGTCCTGGTAAATACAATCTGCGCCCTAGGCCGCATCCTTTTGAACTAACCAATAAAACAGTAAAAACTTCATAACACGGATGCTGTATAGAAACGTTTACTAGGCTTTATTCGCTGCTCCTCCTTTGTGCTTGTTAACTGTCGCGTTATGTCGACCGGTTATTCTTTCAATAAAACGAATAGAAGTGAGTCAAGTTATCTAATGTACGATCTGTGGACCATCCCAAAGATTTTAACATCTTTGGACCATCCTATAGACTAGCCTGTCTAGTACATGAGCTGTCTATGATTTCATCGGACGGCTATTTTTAGCAGTCGGTGTTTTCCAGCTTGGCTTTACTCAATCGAATGACTTGTAATGGTCGGTCGAAGATCCGTTTAGTTTGTGCGTGTGTGAATCGAAAGAGTTAAACAAATCTTTTATAAATATGTTTTTGTCGTAATAAACGTCATTAATAATTCGTTAAAATAGCAGAATAGTAAAGAAGGAACTATTTAAACCTGGCGAAACCCTCTCGAGTACTTTCTGATAACCTAAAGTTTTGCGACAGTCGCTATCGTTTTGATCACGCACTACACTGAGGTAATGAATTTTAAAAACATTTTTGACGGGCTACTCGGAAATTTTACGAGTCACAGTAATTTAATACAAATTTCTTTTTAACGGTGTGTGCAGTTGTAATGAGCAGAAATAATAGTAACGCGTGTAACTTGTATGTGCGCTTGTGATCGTGTTTTTATTTTTTATACGCTCACCTTTGAAAGTAATCAACATCGACTGTAGCTTGAATTTTTTAGTTTAGGATGGTTTCTGTTAATAGATATTTTCAGTCTGAATGTATTTGCTGACTGAGAACGGTGTATTCAAAGTAATTGTGTAGAAATGTTGACTGTCTTTAATGTTTCGAAAATATATTGTGTGGTTCAAAAAGTCTATTTTATGGTATATAAAATTAAGTACGGTCACACTGTAGGAGACCCTGAGGGGGACTTATGGGCCCGCATGGTAAGACTCTTAAAGTAGCAGCACAGTCTCTCGCTTGTTGCATGTTTAACGACACTGCCATACTATCAAAGATGATTGGTGTTGCCCTCCTCCTTTATCCAGGCTTGGGACTGGCACTTGCAGAGAACAACCAGTGGCGGAGTTTCAGCACAGTCTCAAGAGCCAATATAATTAAGTAGGAAAGAACAAAAGAATCTTAGTCTCAGTCTTGTTACAGTCATTGTCTTGGCCTCAATCTCGCCAGTCCACTGTATTGGTTTTGTCATGGTCTTGGGTCTTGAGGCAGCATCAGGTCATGTAATGTAATGTAAATCTTCGAGAATTTCTCAGTCATGGGCGCCCGCACATAGAGGCAAGGGGGGGCACTTGCCCCCCCCCTGGAAAATTGACAGCTATTTTTTCAACCACTGCTTTTTGGTTTAAGAAATTTCTTCCCATTGAAATACTAATGTTACGAATGATACACTTCAGCGAAAATCACAAATTTAAGTATAGAACTCTCTCTAGAAATAAAAAAGCTCTTAATTTTCTGCCTTGCATTTTTTAAAGCTCTTGCTGAAAACGGTAGCAATGACTTTTAACCCTCCCGCGGGTGCCTATTCAAATAGTAGGCTATTCCTATTGATTATGGCCCACTTGTCTGGATTCTTGCTTTAGGCTAATGCAATTTTTCACAACTGCACACAAATTAATTATCGATAAATTACACGAATGTAAAAATTTGAAATTTATCAATAGCTCATTGAAATTAAGCCAGAGATATCTACATATTCACCAGCGATATGGAATCAAGTCTGCTTCAAGTCAGGCTGCATTTGTCCATTTTGCATGCTACCAGTACAGAATTTAGATAGGTCAAGCTGTAGAAAAACTTGGATAATTGGCTCTGGTTATCACGCCTCGAGAAAACCAACTTGGATAATTGGCTCTGGTTATCACGCCTCGAGAAAACCTGTTCAAAAGAATTGATACCCCATTCTTCTGATCCTCCGAATCCTCCACCTTCCTAAACAACACCTGCATTAACATCTGACCCACTGGCTACCAGACTCGGACCTAGCTCTTACTTGACTACCCGTTGAACAGCCTGCTCACCCTGCTGACTCGATGTAGAGCTTCTAAATAAGCTTGTGCCCTACAATTGACTTTGGAGTGGCACCTTAGAAGTTTCGAAATTATGATTAAAATATAGAAGTAAATTGATGGAGCACTTGCCCCTTTAAAACTGATACCTGTTTTTCGTTCATTTATTCATTCATTCATTATATAGCGCCCCTTCAAAAACCTACTTAATAACATTCTACTTTTGGTTTTTAATAAATTTCTTCGCACTAAGAAAACTATTCATTAGAATGATAGGCCTGCACAAAATTAAACTGAGACATATGCATTAAGAAACCTCTTTGACCGTGTTTCTCAGTTTCCAGCTTTGCAATTTTTAAGCTCTTGCGACTAAGAAATTTAACCTTGACCATCTTAAAAATTTTGCCCCCCCTGCAAAAATTTCTGCGGGCGCCCATGTTCTCAGTGCCCACAAAATCCACGTCAGGGAGACCAGCTTATTCACCGGCGCATAGAGGGCTCTGTGGCTTTTGGCTTTTTAATCTGTTTCCTCATTAAAATCAATGATATTAGTTTCTGCAGGTGCGAATGAAGTCTCATTTATGAAATTCACATTCATTCATTGTGATAATTTATACAGCACCTCTCACTCAGAGGTGCTGTCAGACAAGGGCGGATAGAGAAATTTTTGAAGAAGGGCCAACATTTCCGGTCTTGGGACAGGGAAAAATGTTCATCTTGGTCGCCGAATAATCTGATGACCTTTTTTAGTCATTTGTCTCGAATTCCCAATAAAATACAATTTTATCCGCCAAAATAGTTGATGACCTTTTTTTAGTCGTATGGACCTCCTATGCGGACCTCGTGGGCGTTGGGGAGGGGCCTGCGAGACTACTCATGGGGGGGGGCACATCAACTTTCCGAGCCAGAATAGCTGGTCAAAAATAAAGACATTTCTAAATGGGGGAGCCATGGCTGGATTGGTCCCCCCAGGATCCGCCCCTGCTGTCAGATGTTGAGTTTCAATGATGTGTACATGACCGTTTGTGAACATTGTGCCAGCTTGATTATTCATTTATTCGGTGAATCTGGCAGGCAAAATCCTGCTTGTTACGTGAGTAAATTGTGGTAAGGGTTTGACTGGTGACCTCATTTCTGCTCTCTGCGTAGTATAAATTTTTATATAGAATTCATGTTATATATATATATATATATATATATATATATATATATATTGATAGATAGATGGTTCCTAATTGTCTTTATCTGGAAGGGTGAAATCACGTAGACATTCTTTGTTCAGGGGTTCTTAGTATGGTCTTCATGTGCTAGGCCTTACAGTGAGCACAGGGGTTGATAATAATGTAAAAAATGTATGTCACTTGCATGAACATTGCATCCTGTCTAGTCATCACGTCCTATGCCTTTATTTTGACATGAGTGATCAGTTTAAATGAAAGCAGTGTGCTGATACATATTGACTCCTGTTGCAATATTATGTTTCTCTGCAGGCTTCAGTGGTTCATGCTAGTAACTTGATTCAACAGGGTTATTATCCGCTAAATAAGTGACTTGAACAGGAACTCATTCTCTGCTATATTGTGGGTCTGTGATTAATGTCATCCTTAATTGGTTACGATAATTTAAAAAGCAACACGGATTTACCACAGGCTAACGTCATGCTGTCCATGCAGTTGTAATTTTTGAGGTTCACCAATGACACTGAAAAAGTTTTTTTCGGTCTTCATTGCAGAATATTGAATCATGTGCCTCTGTTCAAATATTGTCTGTCAGACTATCAAGATGTGGGTGACTTTGTTGTGTGTTTGGAATGCTTGGAAAAGCTGTTCCTTAGGCTGACAAGACTGCTTTAGTGGTTTACATATTGGCAAGAAAAATCGATAGGTAAAGTGTAGGTTTTCATGCACCTTAGCTGACCCTTGGTTGTCATCATGGCTTGCAAGAAACTTTGATTTAGACTTGCAATTAAAGTGAATAGGAAGGATTTCATTCATTCATTCGGAAATTTACGGTATATAGCACCCCTTCAAGCAAATTTATCATATTGAACAGTGCTTCATTGTCCAGTGCAGAGCAGATCTCCATTGCTAATGTGTGTAGTCATTTCCGCATTCTAAGATCAGCTTACACCAGAGATATTTTTCATAATATATTTCCAGGATATATTATCACGATATTATGGCGGGTTTTTTGTTTTCCATTGATGATAGATAGTTCTGTAGGCACCTGCACAATGGAAGTGCAACAAAGAATACTAAAATTTTAGCAAGTCGGAAAAAGTGAGTAGAAGTAGCTGTCTCGTGTTCATCATAGTGGTTCCGCCGAGCCTTTAGTAGAGTCATTAGATGATAGTTGTTTTTTCTATTGTTTAGCTGCATTGTATTTTTTGCCGTTTTTTAATTTTTGCTTCGTACACCACCATCTTGCTTCCAGCACTGCATAGGGACCCTGGATAACGAGGTCAACCGCCCGTTCAGGTTCATCTGTTTAACCAGCTTTTCTAATTTTCACTGACATCAGTGACTTGTTTGTAATATAGTTCTGGTATATGGTTACAAAAATAATAATAAAAAATTATAATAATAAAATGATAAATAATAATAATTAGCATTTGTTATAGGCGTGGATAAGAAGAAGTTGGAAGTATGAGTCGACAGCAAAGACACGATCCAACTGTCCGCAACTTCAACGGATGGAAGCTCGAACGGACGCTCGGATCAGGAGGATTCGGAGCAGTTCACCTCTTCCAAAACGAGGTATTACTGTCAGCGGAACATGAATAGAAACATTTTATAGTATTTTAAACAGACAGAAACCAGTGAATTGTGCTTTATGATACTATGCTCATTGTGCTGTAGGATTTATACATGTATTATGTATGCTCTTTTTGGAAGTGCTGGAGTCAGGAGCGCCTCTAAGTAGTTTCTTGAAGAGATGCTATATGCATTTCTGAATGAATGAATGAATGAATAAATGACTGACTGACTGAATGAATGAATAGATGCATGCACGTTGTGATGCATATATAATATATATTGATGTTCTTTTCAGATGACCGGTCAGTACATTGCGGTGAAGCAATGTCGTCAAGGTGATGAGCTGACCGACAAGAACAAGAGTCGGTGGTCACTCGAGTGTCAGATCATGCTTCAGCTCCAGCACCCGAACATCGTCCGAGGTCTTCCACTTCCAGAAGAGCTTGCTGGCCTTGCCACCGGTGACCTTCCAGTGCTGGCCATGGAGTTCTGTGAACTTGGTGACCTTCGGAAGGTATTTGGTGTTTGGAATTCAGTATGGATGGAATTGACAAGTTTGTAGCAGAGCTGTATTGTTTATTTTTGCTCCTGTTCATCATAGCTGCCTCTTGTTCAGCATATTTGTCTTCTGTTTATCATATCTGCCTCCTGTTCATCATAGCTGTCTCCCGTTCATCATATCTGCCTTCTGTTCATCATAGCTGCCTCCTGTTCATCATATCTGCGCTCTGTTCATAATGGCTGATTCCTGTTCGTCATAGCTGCCTCATATAATAAATGCATAATGAATTATGCGTATGCTGCTTATAACTGAAACTGGTTTTGCCTCATCAGCCTCTCATTCTGTGATGGCATTTCTTGTCTCCATGCTGGAGTGCCTCTGAATTTTGTCATTCTTTAAGAGACGTTTTCTAGATCTATTTTTACAATGCAATAAGACATTTATTCACATTTTTCTACATATATAGGTCCTCAATCGACCAGAAAACTGCCAGGGTCTTCCGGAATTCCAGGTGCGTACGATCACACGCGACATCGCTTCGGCCGTTGAGTTCCTGCACCAGAGACGTGTCATCCACCGTGACCTCAAACCAGAGAATGTCGTCATGCAGAAAGGCGACAATCGAGTACGTTAGTGATTACATGTGAAAGGACACCTGTAGCCAGGATTATAACTCTTGACCCAAGATCATTAATTTTGTAATCATAGCTTCCTCCTGTTCATCGTGACTGCCTCCTGTTCATCATAGCTGCCTTTTGTTCATTTTGACTGCCTCCTGTTCAAAAAAGCTGCCTCCTGTTCATCAAGGCTTATTTTGCTTTTCCAATGTTGCATTTATTTGCCTTTTTTGAGTGATGATTCAGTGCTCTTGAATAAGCTTGTGCCCTGCGCCCAACTCTCGAGTCATGCTTTAGAAATTTGAAGTCTTCAGTTACAGTTAAGAGCTGCGTAATTGTGAGTGTAATTGTACTTTGCTGTTGTAGGTTCTATACAAACTGATTGACCTTGGATATGCAAAGGACCTGACAAAGGACAGCGTTTGCACATCGTTTGTTGGCACTCTACAATATCTAGTAGGTTGAAAAGTTGTCTGATACAGGTTTTTTATAAGATTCATTCATTCAATCGCCATTCATTCACTATGGAGATTTATATAGCCCTATTTCAAGATTACTACTCAGGAGCGCTCCCGACCCCACCTTGGCTGAAAAAGGACAGTTTTAGGACTGCGATAAAACGCATCTGAGCAAACCATAGACATAAGGCGCATAGACAGTGGAAGCCCAATCCATAGCATGGGACCAATAACAGAAAGCACAGTGCTGTCTAAGAGCAGTTCATGCTATGGGGGCTTATTCATTCATTCATTCATTCATTCGAGTATTTATATAGCGCCTCTTCAAGGAAACTACTCAGAGGCGCTCCCGACTCCAGTACGGGCAAACAGAACAGTTTTTAAGTGCTTATAGAACATCCCTTAAGATTATATGCTTGGTTGCGCTCTTGATCCAACCCCTGCTAAATATATGCATGGTTTGACCCATTAAAAGTTGTCATAGGTATTTGAAATTGCCCCCAAATAGTTCTGCCTGTGAATGTAGACATGCCATGCTTAATGCGAGTTTCTTGTGTTCTTCAGGCACCTGAGTTATTTGTCAACGGCAACCCAAAGTACACGTGCACTGTCGACTTCTGGTCGCTAGGCAACACGGTCTTCGAATGCATCACCGGATATCGTCCGTTTCTTCATTCACATCCGCCAATCAAGTGGTAGGCGTGGCTTTGATTGACGGTCTGGTTGTGGTTATGATGGTTGCTTTGGTAGCCATGGTGATGGTGGGGTGGTGGTTACCATGGTGAGTAGTTGATGTTGCCATTGGTAGAGATGTACGATGATGGTGGTTTTGGAATGGTCATGGTGATCACTGACATGGCTTTGGTGTCATTTACGTGTTAACGGTGGTCATTTGCATGATCATTTTGGTCATTTACGTGGTCATTTATATGGTCACAGTACATGGTCATGGTGGTCATGGTGTATGTTTGCTTGGTCCTGGTGGTCATTTGCATGGTAATATGATGATGGTGGGAAGGATGTTAGTAATTCAAAATGAATGTAACACCAATGTCTGATTGGCAAGTCAAGTGACATTAAATGTGGTAGCAATATTTCTGATCATTCATTTGTCTTATTTCAGGCTGCAAGCGGTCAGCTCAAAGAAGCCGTCGCATATCGGAGCCTTCGTCAACGACCGAAATGAAATCGAATATTTTGAGAAACTGCCAAAGCCAAACCACCTCTGCAGGTGTGATAATGCTTCCCTTCTTTTGCAGTTAAATAATTTGACTCCTGTAATGATTATGATCATCCATTTGTGATGCCAATCTATTGTAATCATTCTGTGTTGTGTCAGTTTGAAATTTAAAGAAGATTATTATTAATTGAAGTCTGTTAATCCTGGTTGACTAAAACTAAACTTAAAACTTAAAGTAACTTTAGCACTTATAGTCGAGTTCTATTTCAGTTAACTGAAACTAAAACTGAAAAGTTCTGATTTGGGTTTGTTGTTGTATTGTCTGCTGCAGTCTTTCGCAGACGTACTTTGAGCAATGGCTGCGCATTATGCTGCTCTACGATCCACTGCATCGTGGAGGAGAAGTCGTTGGAAGAGGGGACAAACAACGCAGGCAGTGTTTCGAACTTCTCGACCGCATCATGGCAATGAAGGTGAAGGTTTTTCTGACTATGCATCAGTGTTATTTCAGTTAAATGAAATTCAAAATTACTTTGTTGTTTCCGGAAAGGTTCTATTTTCAGTTATCTGAGACTGAAAGGTTCTGAAACTGCAAGTGAAGCGAAAACTCAAAACTGAAAGTATTTTTAGTGTCTATTGTTCAGTTTTATTTCAGTTAACTGAAAACTGAAAGTTGTGAAAACTGTAACGAAAACTAGATCTAAAACTAACAGTGACTTTATCATTTAGCAGTAAGTCTGTAAAGTTCTATTTCAGTTAACTAAAACTGAAATTGAAAAATTATGAAAACTGTAGCAAGGACTAAACCCTTGAAAGATAAAACAATTGAATTATTCTTTCCTCTGTGTGGCACACAAACCCAATGGTGGACATGTCGTCTACAATGACCAACAGCTCTGTAGCTTGTTGCTTGCTAAGTCCCAAGACAAATGCAAACACGACTACAGACACAAGTAAATTTACAAACATGCGCAGGGGCAAATTCAAAGACACACACACACATGCAAAACAAACACCAGCAGTCCAGCACCTATGTGGACGCATAATTTTATAAAACGCTGCCCTGTGCAAATTGCATGCAGCAAAATGAAACATTATGATGCTTCAAGAGCAAGGTAAGTATTTTGAAGGGTGACGATATCAAATTTTTATTGATTTATGTAATATTTTATTGATGGAGTGAATTTCTGGTCGTTCTGTTTGCAGCTGATCCACATCTATTCGGTTGTGACGAATGAAGTACTTTCTTACCCGGCTGAAATCGACTCGGGTGGGGTGACCCGGCCGATGCCCCTGGACAGCATAGCGACCATGATACGGGGGACGACGGGCATTGACCCACCCAATCAGGAGCTGCTCACTCTGACGGGGTCCGTGGCCGACTTCAGCAAAGACGTGGCTAACTATTCGGCTCAGTTGGTAGGCGTCGGTCATTTCGTGTAAATGTTGATGTTATCATTGTATTGTTTTGTATTTGACTATTTTTGAAGTGCTTCTCTCAGCAGGAACCCTTCAGTTCTAAGCGCTTCCTCTGCAGATGTTCCTAGAGAAATGGTGGGATTTGAGGGGGGAAAGAGATGAGACAGACTCCCAGTGAGGATGACTGTGCGAATTGATGGAGGATGTCATTTCCATATAGAGGGATCTATGCAGGCAAGGCATCTGGATTGAGTCATGGTGGTAATAGCGTGGGGAACAAAGTAGTCAAGCCGATCAGAGTCATTTTTTTTCAAATTTCCAGAAAAACATACCTTTTGTTTAGTCATATCCTCGAAAATGTCTTCTTACAACGTCACCAGTATATTTGTCAACTGTGCATGTCTTAACACTTAAGGGTTGGGGGGACAAATGCATGAATGGTCCCCCACCACAAACATTGAGAGTTACTGTCCTCAGAAGGCTCCGCCCATGCTATGATGCTAATGTAATTGTCGCTCTGCATTTTGACAATAGCCCTATCAAAATTAGTTATCGAAATTTGTGACCAGAAATGGGCACTATTAGTTAAATTGCTGGTCAATTTGAACTAGCTATTGAAATTTGCTAATGGCTTATGATTGGAAATTAGCCAAATTTGCATATAATACGATTAAAGTCAGAATTGATTGTTTGTCTAAGCAATTGGCCGATCGATTAATTAAATTGAAATTGATTAGAATTAGCTGAAATGAGCTAATCATAAATAGAAAAATCAATTAGCACTAGTATCAATCAATCAATCACACATTTATTGATCGGTACTAATTCTAATTGATTTTAGTATCAGCTGTTTATCTAATTGATTAGAATCTAATTGATTTATTACCCACTTCTGGTTGTGACAACCGTGGATCCACGCGACATTTTATGACCAACCATTGCTCTTTATCATATCGCTCCATTAAAATTGTTTGTGTGACGACCAGGATCTGTTGTTGATTGTATGGATCTATTACTTATTTATTGATCAGTGACGATTCAATGATCTACGACTGATTTATTGATCTGTTAAAGATTTTTTATATGTGAGTAATTAATGGATCTGTGATTAATTTGATTGATGTTTTAAGGGTTTTGTTTGAATCTTTGACTTGTTGCTTGGATCTGTGGATGATTTGTCATCTTATTTTGTTTTTGAAGGAGGAGAGTCTTGAGAAAGATCGCATCGACCTCTTCCTCTTCTCTCGAAAGAATCACGACTTTCCGAACGACATGCGAACCAAACGACCCGTTCCTCGACAGATCCAAATGATTCTCGACCACAGCGACAAAGAAAACATCTATTCCGTAAGTAATAATATTAAGTGATAATATTAAGTAATAATATTAAGTAATATGTTAAGTAATATAGTAAGTAATAATATTAAGTAATAATATTAAGTAATATGTTAAGTAATGATATTCAGTAATAATATTAAGTAATATATTAAGTAATAATATTAAGTAAAATGTGTAATCGTAATCAGGAATTTGTGTAGTGCCACTTCAGGAGTAACTCCTCAGACCAACTTGACCTGATGGCACCGAACCACAATCAAAGACAATGGTTTTTGAATGCTTGCAGATAATGGGCAAAAAATAGGAAAATTAGAAAGACCCATTACGTAGACTGCGCGGTTGTCTATTCCAGAAAGACCATAGCGAGTATTTTATGCAACACTGTGGAAGTTCGAGCCATAGTGACAATCAGGTCACCTTGTACTGGGTAACATTAAGAAATGCGAAGAGGCATCAAGCCATCAAGTAACACTGAGTAATATTAAGTACCGGTAATATCAAGTTGTATTAAGGTATTTCTGCAACTTCTGTGGCACTTTTGTCCAAAGCCTGTTGGAAATCAGTTGCAGAAGGATAGTATTCGGAAAAATGTAGACAATTGCGGAACGTTAATTCCAGTTTTATTCTAAGAGTATGACTGTCTTCAGAGATCTAGAACCTGGTCTGCTTCAGATGAAGGTGTACTGCAAGTATTCAGAGAGATAAACTTTGAGTAAGTACTTTTTACATACTGTTGTCTTTCTTGCAGGACCAGGTGGATACTTGCAAGTATGTCATCTACTACTGTACACAAGTGTCCAAAGACTTCGGCCGATTGCTGGAAGCACACCGAGCTGCTAAGTACGAGAACCTTATGCTGACTGGACTTTTTTAGAAAATATTTAATGCATATAAATAATAATAAAAAATAAAAAAATAATAATAATTATGATGATTATCATGATAGATAATAATAAAGGTGATTATCATGATAATAATGATGATAATAATTATGGTAGCAATTAAAATGATGATAGTAATGATAATAATAATAATTATAATAACCATGATAATAATAATTATAATAATGACAGCAACATCACCTGCATCCTTGTGTTTTTTGGGGTTCCATTTGATTTCTTTAGCTTAATTTTAAATTATTTAATTTACCTGTAGAGACCAGGCAGATGTACAATGCACAGCATCATGTTACTGTGTCACAGCCTCATTTCCTTATTTGATGAGCGCTTTGAATGGATTGCAAATTTGTTTACTTTTTCCTGCCATTGTATTCGTTTTTCTGCTTAAGTATGCTAGTGCTTAGGTTGGTAAACATGCATCGTATTTTTATGTGTGGCATCTGTTACGTAGCGTTTACCATTTACCACATTTTTTACCACTGTCATGTGTGTAATGATTCATGTAGAATCATTTCCGTTTTTTCTTACTGAATAGCCATTTATGGTGCTCCTGTGTTCAGTAATTCGTTCATTCTGAGAATTTATATAGCGCCTCTTCAAGATACTTAGAACTACTCAGAGGCGCTCTTTGTGCTAGTGTGTGAACTGATAAAATAAAGGAATACAAATTTGCAAAAATAATACACAATGAGCTGAAAGAAGCGTCACCATTGGCGGTCACACACACATGCTCACACACACACACACACAGATGGAATCAACCAACAAATTCCCGTCTGCAGTCGAGAGATGATTTGGATGGATGTTCATAGTCTCTGGACGTTATCGCCAATGCTTTCGTAGTTCTGTTGAGTAATCAAATCATAAAATCAAATCTTTGTAGCATGTGTCTTATGCGAGAGAAGTCAATGTACTCGGCTTCAATCACGCAACTGAAGAACGACTGCAGTGAACTTTCCGCCAGGATTGAGATGTTTGATATGAGGTCAGGTCATCAATTGATCAATCAGTCAATCAATCAAATCTTTATTGAAATCTTTGCCAATGCATATAAGAAAGAATGGACACAATATTGACGCAGTCTTAGACCAGCTGACTGTTTGAGGTTGATTTGCATTGGAAGGACTTGTTAACCCTTTACCGGTTCATTTTTAAATTTTAAGCCCGTTTTCAGCGGATATTCTCGGGGCAAACGGGTAAAGGATTAAGTACAAATACTTTCATACCATTTTTTTATATTGATATCTGCCTGAAACCGGTTTCGGCATGGATTCTGGGAATTCCCACAAAATTACTAAGAAACGTTTTCAAGACAACAGAAAATATCTAAACGTTGGGCAGAAGAGAGATTCAAGTCATGTGATAAGTTAAAAAATACAGCTAGATACTTAGAAAATCAGCTGAAAAGGAAAAGAGGCATTGTATTGTATTGTATCCATACAATTATGCAGCGCCTCTCGCTGTGAAGCACTAATCAGAGGCGCTCCCAGTGCACGACACCAAGAGAGAAAAACTAGTGTTGAGATAGCGAAAAGAGGTGCTTGGTCCACCAGTTTATAAGGAGGAACGCCAAAGAAAGCAAAGGCTCGTGTTTTAGCCATGCCATTAGGTACTTCAAAATTTTCAGTACGCCGTAACCGAAACGAATTTATAAGATGGTCTTGAAATAGGTAAGAAATTACCCGTCCACGATAAAAATGCTGTGATTATGTCTTAGTCTCGATCATTTGCCTCAATTGGTCCTTCTCTGGAATGTGCTTTCTCCTTCTGTTCGCTCTACACTTCTGTCTTGCAGTTCTCCTTGCTTCTATCTTCTCAAAACCTGCTTCTTCTTGTGTGGCCTTATGCACTGAGAATGCTTCTGAATGGTTCAACATACTAGAGTCGCTTTATAAATGCTTAAATGCAATACAAACACTGGAACTGCCAGGACATTTAGTGTATGCGTATTGACTGAACTTGTATTATTTTTCTTTCAGCGTTCAGACCGATTTGACCGAATTTCTTAACCAACAGAAAACAACTGGAACTTGTATGCACTTTCTCATTTCCTCTCTTGAATTATTTACCATTTGTAATCGTAGTCATCAATTTAAATAGTGCCACTTCAAGAGAAACTTCTCAGAGGTGCTTCCGGCCTAACAGCACAAAAGCACATTCAACGAGAATGGTTTCCAAACACTTGCAGAAAAGGTGCAAAGAACGAACAAGAAGATACGGCGGTCACTGCACTGGTCGTATTATTTTTACTGTCTTGTACTGTAACAGTGATGATTTGGATTCTAAACACCTCGCGTATTTTTGCATTCAATTTCTGCTGTTACGTTATTGACTATAGATCCGTCTAGGATCAAATATAGGATCAATATCTTTTTGGTGGTGGTATTTGCAGTTTAACGTCACTGCGTGGTAGCAAAGACCATTAGCGATGCCCTCCTCCTTTATCCAGGCTTGGGACTGGCACTGGCAGAGTGCGACCAGTTTTGGAGTTAATATCTTTTGTCATTTCCTGCATGTATATTTATGGGGTCTAGGACTTTACCCCCCGGCCCATTACCCCCTGCCATTACCCCCTGCCATTACCCCCGCCCATTACCCCCCGGTCTGCCTACATTTGGGGCCATTTTATGTGCATTTGTATGTATGTATGTATGTATGTATGTATGTATGTATGTATGTATGTATGCATGTATGCATGTATGCATGTATGCATGTATGTATGTACGTATGTATGTATGCATGTATGCATGCATGTATGTATGTATATATATATGTATGTATGTATGTATGCATGCATCTTTGTAAGTATGCATGTAAGTATTATGTAAGTCAGCATGTATGTATGTAAGTATGTATTTAGGTATGTATTCAAGTATTATATAAGTATGTATGTAAGTATGTATGTAAATATATATGTATGTCAGTATGCATGTATTGTAAGTTTGTATGTAAGTATATGTATGCATGCATATTCATATGTACGTATGCACGCACGTACGTATGTATTTTATGCTTACATGCATATTCATATGTACGTATGCACGCACGTACGTATGTATTTTATACTTACATAATCACATACATACACATACATACATACATACATGCATACATACATACATACATACATACATACATACATACATACATACATACATACATACAAACATACATACACACATAATTCATACATTCGTACATGCAACATACATACATACATACATACATACATACAAATGCGCATAAACTGGCTCCAAATGTAAGCCCACCCGGGGGGTAATGGCAGGGGGGTAAAGTCCTACGGGGGGTAATGGGCAGGGGGTAATGGGCCGGGGGGTAAAGTCCGGATACCATATTTATGATTCTCCTGTTTTGTCAATGATGCTTTTGCCATTCTGTCAAGTTATCCAACGATCTTTCATACAGTATCTAATTATCAGATTGATTGACAGTGATATTGATATTTAGTGTTGTACGCAACTAATTGTTTTGTAGTTTCTAAGAAGATGTACAATGTCTGGGAAAACCGACGAACTGAAGTCTTACAGTGTTCCAGCCTCGTGAGTTGATAATCGAAATGTCTCGTGTCACTGCGGAGAGTCGTTAAATTAGTGTTTCCTTGTCATTAAGAATCTTCAGTCATCGCGAAATCAGTGAGATAAGTTGAGGCAGGTTAACCCTTTGGCGACCAGAGTGTACTTAAAGAGGTTGGGAACCAACGCAGCATGTTGTATAAGGGTTAAGCTCCAAGTCAAAGTCTGAATCCTTCTGTTAACCTGACAGTATTACTTTGGTTCTAGCCTGGCTGTACGTATTTACACAAAATGATCTTAAACATTGTTGAATTCAATTATGCCAGTGCCTGATGTTCAGGGCATCAGAAATGGCATAACTTTTCTCTTTTCCATCCCTACCTGCTCCCTTCTGCCCTTCTCCCTCCCAACTTCTTTCTGCCCCTCCCTACTCCCTCCTTCCTTACAGTGCCTTGTTTGACATTTTGAGGTCACTCACAGACAACAACAGTCCATGCACGTTTGCGAACGGCTATTATGTGAATGACACTGGGACCATTATAGAGCTACAAAAATCGTGTTGATAAAGATTTCTTCAAGCCAAAAATTGCGCTGTCATGTTCAAAATCATCATCATCATCATCAACCGAGAGACCAGTGCCTGTAGGTGCTCGATGCCGTTCTCGTTATTCCACGCCAGGTTTGTCTCTCCAAGGCGGCGTGTGTTAGGTCCTATAGTGGTGCTCCACACCATTCTGTTATGCTGTCCAGCCATTCTTTGTGTGGTCGTCCTTTCCTGTCAGATCCCTCTATTCTTCCAAGTACAACTGTCTTGATCTTTCTACTGTTATCCATCCTGCATATACATGTATGCCCAAAGAGTTGCTTCCTGCTTATTTTTTCTGAGTAAGGTTCTCTGTGTGGCCTATTCGCACGTACAATTCTGCGTTTGTTACTTTCTGCATCCATCCAATTGGCAAGATCTTTCTGTAGCACCTTCTCTCGAAAGTGAGTATTCTTGTTTCTGCCTCTTTGTTGATTGTCCAGGTTTCACATCCGTAAAGCATGCTGCTGAATACACAGGTTCATAGCACCTCTAGTTTCATCTTCAGTTGTATGGCTTTACTCTTCCAGAACTTGTCCATTGCGCACATCGCTGCTGTTGCCTTCCCAATCCTCACCAGTATTTCTGTCTTGTTATTTTTCCATCTATTTCTATTTTTCTGGGTAGGTCTTTTGCTCCAAACACCATTGTCTTTGACTTATAAAAATTCATTTTGAAGATTTACTTACTCACTTGCAAGGATAAATTTCTGAGCATAATGAAGTCTTGGCGTGTGTTGTAGACGGACGAGATGATGCAGATGGAGGGTGACTGTGAAGCGATGAACGCCAAAGTCCTCGAAGTCCAGAGAAGTCCGTTCTCGAAAGAAAACGTTACTCTGCGTCTGCAATTATTGTAGGTTACACTCGTACGGTCATCGGCGCTAGTAGTTTCTTTGGGCTATTGTTGTTGCTTTGAGTATTCTTTGGCTATCGTAGTTTCTGGAGCTGTCCTATGGTTTCTATCTATCTATCTATGGAAGGTGCAGAAGGAAAAATGCAAATCAATCGGTCAAACATGTCAATCAAGTCAAGTCAAACAGCTCTTCAGCTAAAAGTTTACAAATAAAATGTTATCAAGATCAGCTACTGCTGGTCAGCAATTTTTTTGAGCCAGTGGCTGTTGATCAATGTGTTTCTGATATGGTGGTGCAGTGGTGGGTTCGGTGCCTTGGAGCTGGTGTGTTCCAGTTTCGAATCCATCTCAAGCCGCCGTGTATGGACTCTGCGCAAGTCCTTCGCTTGCAATTGCTCATGCACTTCTGTGTGAAACTCCGATGCAGTTTCCGCGCTGTAGTCGAGAGCACCTCTGAGCAGAGAGCTTGAAGGGGTGCTATAGCAAATGGCGGAATAAATGAATAAATAAAAGTTACTATAAAAGTTGCTATGAAAAGTTACTATAAAAGTTACTTTTCTGATTTCACAGCCAGGACATTGCCAGAAAGATTTACGAAGATCTGCGAAGTCTTCCGCACGGTTCGTAATCTTTTCTTGTATTTCGTTAAAAAATTTGAGACTAAAGTGATCGAGCTTTATTGCAATACTCATATCTAGCCATTTAGCCAGAAAGGAAAGGTTTGTATTCCTTGTGACACAGTGTTGGATATTTGTTACATAGTGTGTGTGTAGCTTTTCAGTAGCACTAAAATTGGTGATTGGGCTTGTTGAGTTGCTGTGTGTTTGTGCCTGGATCAGTCTTCTTGCTCCGGTTTAGGAAGTAAAAACAGTTTTAAATGTTCTGTTTTGCTCTTAGCATATGCTCTTCTCAAATGTGCTTCTTCTCACGAGGCCTTGTGCAATGGGACTGCTTTTTAATGGTTCACTCTACTAGATGCGCTTTACATTATGTTCAGATACATTACAATACATATATGCACAGTGTAGAGCTATATAAATTGTCATAGTTAGAATTACGAGTTTAGATTACGATTAGGAGTTAAATAGCATTTTTAGATTAAAACGTAAATTTTTAGATTACAATTACGAGTTTTTAGATAAAGTTGCATTGCTGTATTCAATGGGATCATCATCTTTAACTGTGTTGCAGACGTGAGACACAAAGCGTCGAAGACAATGGAAATGGTGCAGTGTGTCCGAGAGTGCATCAGAGAATCAGATCAGTTGACGAGGGACCTCTACACACATCTCAGGTTCGTAGTTTAGGACAGGTTGACTTTTACCGTATTGTATTGTATTTACGACAATTTCTATAGCAACGTTGATGGCAAGCTACTTCTAGGATGCTTTACACACATTATTGTCAGCATTCAGCGTAAGAGTTCGACAGATTGTAAAGTTTTTAACTGTTTTCGAAGGCACAAAAGCGTTTTGTCTCGTGTGTTGGTGATGGATGACTGCTCCATTGCATGTTTGTTTGTATGTGCACTTGTTATAGCGCCCCTTCAAGCTATCTACTCATAGGCGCTCCTGACTATAGAGCGGACGCTGCATCAGAGTTTCACGCTGAAGCGCTGAGCAATTGCGAGTGAAGGACTTGCCCAAGGTCCCTACGAAGCGACTTGAGGTGAATTCGAACATGCAACCCTTTGGCTGCAAGGCAACAAACAAACATACCCACTACACCACCACGCCCCACATGTGGTCCAGTGACTTGAAAGACCTGATCACCGGCTTTGGATTTTTTTGCGGTAATGGATACATCAGCTGACTAATTTGATGATCTTGGCCATAACCTATTAGAATCGGCTGCCAGTAGTCTGTTGTTGTCCGTAGAAGTAGATCTCTTAGTAAGTAGGCTGACATTTAACTGCAAGCAAGTTAGCTGACAATTTTGACATGTTCATTGACCATTTCTAAACCCGGTAATGGTCAGATGCTGGAAAGGCGTGTGCTTTCAAACATGTGATATTTTGTTTTTTCCAGCAAGATCTTGAAATACAAGACAGATATGCAGCGTCTGAAGTTGAACGCGCGAGCTCATCAGGAGAAAGCGAATCAAGTGAAAGACAACATCCTGAAATACCAGAAACAGCGCCAGAAAGAAATCTGGAAGCTACTGTCAACCGTTACAAGTCAGGTCAGTGAGCAGTCATTGTTCTTTTCAATTTTATTTGTTTATTATGTTACCAGATGATCAGAACAATAATTATGAAAATGAGTCACCAAAATCAGTGAAAATAATAAAAGCTGATTACGCAAGGGAACTTAAGGGGTGGGTGGTTGACCACATTATCCAGGACCCCCTATGTAGTGTAGGAAGCAAGACAAGTGGCGTGCTCGAAGCAGAAAAGACAACCGATAAAAATGCAATGCACCTGTTTGTAGGTCGTGTATCTATACAAGGCCAGATGGAAGTCTTGAGTAGTTTATAGAAAGATCCTGTGGGAGAGATTGCAGGTCAGAGGAGAGGCTCTGCCAAAGCGAAGTACCCACGACCGAGAAATTCATATAATGTCTATGTTCATCTAAGTTTGTTGTCTTTTCATTCATTAATTTCAAGAATTGATGTAGCGTGCCATCTAGAAGCGCACTCAGAGGTGCTCCCAGTGCAACCATGGTGATCAAAAAAGTTTTAAGGTGCATGAAAAATCCTAATGAGTCAGTAGCAGATGTAAGCTTAACCAAAGTGATATTCAAGACAGATAGACCTACCACACAACCGAGAAAGCACAACGTGGAATGAACAGCTCGCTGCTAGAGGCAGAGCGAATGGCTCTGTGAGCCAGGACAACAGATACAGGACAGCAGATACAAAACAGCAGATACAGGACAGCAGAGCTCACGCAGATAGGCTAAAGCATAGCTAAGGAGACAACGCCAAACCAGCGTAGGCTATAACTCCATCATCCCTTTTTGCATTTGGTCTTCTTGACCAGGTCGTGGCACCTTATGGTCGTGGCACCATTTGGGCTGCTACCCATGGTCTTCTGACTGTCCCTTGTATTATCGGCTGGAATCGCCTTTCTTGATAGCTGCAGCTCAAACTACTCAGCTTGTCCCTTTCACAGTTTGACAAGTGATTTAACTGGTTCGGGTGAAAGTCTGTAAAGCGTATTTAACTGGTTTGGGTGAAGTCTGTACATGTTATTTAACTGGTTCAGGTCGAGAGTGCCACTGACTACACAGTGACGAGTCTCTTTAAGTGGTACTTTTGAAGTGTCCGATTAAAAAATTTACAATACGTTTGCCGTACTTTAAATGATGAGTGTGAATTCATTGACACAGGTTGCGAGGAACAGACCAGTCGTGACCTCTCCAACAAATCCAGTGAACGGAGGGGAACCGTTTGTGGTTGAACAGAACACAAAAGATTCACTTACGCTTCGAGAAGAAAGCTCCGACTACCGGCAAAAGTAAGAATTCTAGCATAGTCTTCTTTGTCTAAATGTTTTTTTGATTGCCCGTTCTTGAGTACCTCCGTTTTGCAACAGTGGCAAACGAGAAAGCATTTATAAAGACACAATTAACTAAGGACCAGCTCTTGTTGAAATGTGCATACCATAATGATATATTGTATTGTTGAACTGTGCAATGTGCATGCCATAATGAATGATAGATTATATTGTGTGATCTGAATTTGTCTCCTGTTGGCAATTATTTTAAATTTTTTCTAAACTCTGTCTATCCTGTCTGCTTGCAAGCTACTATAATGGCTGGTGTAATTGTGTCATTGCAAGTGTAATTGTGAGTGTGATTGCAATGTAGATATAATTGTGTGTGATTGCAATGTAGGTTTAATTGTGAGTGTAATTGCGGTGTAATTGTGAGTGTAAATGTAGGAGAGTGTTTAAAACGAGAACACCTTAGTAAACATTTTCAAGTACTGCAGGCTTTGTTGCTCCATCATCTTATAGGGCATGTTCTAATGGCGACTTGATTGAAGAACTGATTGATGATGGTGGATTGATTGTGATTGATTGTAGGCTTGAAGACATGGTCAGCTTCATGTCGATCGACGCCGAGCGTCAGAAACCACCAGACTGGAGTTTTCTCAGCCACAAGTGATTAAATTGCGCGAGTGAGAACAGAATTGAACGCTAACCATTTGTACAGTTTCCACCATTCCTGGAAAACCACGTTCAACCTTGGACCGATACTGAAGGGATATGAAGCCGAAACCTTTCCGCCAATCAGAGATTGTCTTTCCCGATGCACGTCATGTTTGTGGTCGTCTATCAGGGCACTCAGCAGTTCTCTTGATTAAATTGATTCGTATTCGCTACAAAAGTCGTCAACGAAATACACGTGACAGGCCGATCTATTCTGCAAAAGTCCGGGATTTAGCCACAGACATAATCTAGGTCAATGACCCAATTGTCATCAGGTTCATATCCCGTCAGTAATAGTAGTCCGAGTTGCAACTGAAAATACTCTAAAATCCTAATTTCAAAGCGAGAATTTCAAACCCTGAGGGATCGTTGGCTGAAAATAACTGCAAACGGGATCGATATGGTGTGGTTTCAACACTTTTACAGACGAAAGCATTTGCAGATACGCTACACAATGCGCCTGCATGTTAAAATGCGATGTTGTCGATATTTTAATTAAGGATTACTCTGTAATTTTGTTCAGTGTATCTTCCCAAGGGCGTTTTGTTGATGCGGCATTTCAGTTGGCATTGTGTGAACAAAAATCTTTAACTCTTGGCTTTAGTTGACATTTTTACCTGTTAATTATTTCTTGTTTGTGATCAGTTTGTTGGGAACGTAACGTAGCTTGCATCGCTTGTGCTGTCAAGAAATTGTAACAATCATTTGTTGTAACATAGTTTGTTTTATTATCATCACAAGTTGGTGTTTTGTTTTTGTACAATTCTAACACATAGTATTGGATCTTATTTGGTTTCTCAATGCAAGTGAAGTTTTTTCTTGTGCCTATCGTAATTGGACAGCATTACAATGTCGTAAAAATTGTAAACTTTTAGTGATTCAAAGCCTTTGATCGGCAGTTATGACTATAATTTATGATTTTACTTCTGCTATTGAGCTTATAGCACTGACACTTATAACATTGTAACATCTCCAACATGATAAAACAAGAACAGACTTAACATGATGCTTTAAAATAAAGCCATTTGTGTTCCATGTAAGTTTCTTCGATATTCAAAATGAAAATCTTGACAACGAAACATTGTACTGCTCGTTTTCTTTCAGCGATGCTCGTATGTGATGTGACATAAAAAATCATTTTTTATGAGAAACTACGATTGATAGCACAGTTTTAATTGCATAGAATGCATATCAAATCAGAGTTCCACAAAATACTACACAAAGGAAAAGTAGCCATTTCAGACAATGGACTATTTTAGTGACAAAATGACTACGTTGGCAACAATTATTCATTCTACTCTTCACGGTACTAGGACTATCACTATTTCAGTATTTACTAAGTGTCGTTATTTTCATGTTAAGTGTCACCATCTAAATAACCAATCAGTGGTGCTGAGAAAATATGTGCAGCGGACTTGCCTAAAGTTTCCACACAGAAACCACTTGCCTAAAGTTCCCAAACCGAAACCACTTGCCTGAGGTTCCCACACAGAAACCACTTGCCTAAGGTTCCCACACAGAAACCACTTGCCTAAGGTTCCCACACAGAAACCACTTCCCAGAGGACCCTTGAAGCTACACACCCTGCGTTACAAGCGCTCGAACCAATAGTCCATTACATTCCACATGAATACAGAGGTCCACATAACAGTTCAAAATCAGAGACAGTTCAGTCGGTTTTCAACATCAGAAACCACTTGCCTATTAAAGGTTCCCACACAGAAACCACTTGCCTGTAGTGAAAAGAACAAAACAGGAATAGCTTTACATAGCAAAATTAACGAAAATCACCAACGCCAGAAAACAAAAATTTCAACATTTTGGTTGAAGTCCATGTGGATCAAACATCGACGTTTGATATGCACATTATTTGCTGCAATTGGTCCATCCACATGTAATGACCTTGTTCCCTCTTCTACGGGCTAAGCTCATGTCTGGGTTTTTCCCTGCATCTTCTTACCCCCTCTAAATGTTTCTTTTGCTCTGGAGCTTCTGTGCTGAAAGCGCCTCTGAAACTAATATATGTTGCGAGAGGCGATCTAAATTTGTAGATACAATACATATTATCATTACAGATCTTTAACAACTGAATCCAGCACAAATTAGTGTCCAGCACCTATGCTAGCATAAAAGGCACGGCCATTTATGTATATCACTTATGGCAGAGGTGACAAAATGTCTTAATGGTGCATGCCAAAATCGCCTTGAAAACAATCGCCACATGCCCCTAGGAATCTTGCAGAGTAAAATTATTTTTCTCCATTGCGATTTAAACTGACGAAGCTTAACAAAATTAAACGGAGGACATTACTTCAAATACGCTTTTAGTGGCCTGTTAAAATTAAGATTTGTTCATTAAAACAAACGAATTCCTAGAGTGATTGAGTAGTTTGAAATTTGGCAGAGGCTTGGAATTCCAAGTGCCCGGTACCCACTTTGGGCACTTTTCCAGTTGAGTACCGTGCCACTTCAGGCACCGTGCAACTTTGTGAGGTGTGCTATGCTCACCACCTCTAACCCTATATAAGCTTACTATCCAATAGCAACACACATGTATTAATTACATAGCACAAGCCATTGTGAATGTTAGCATGATGATTTCTCACCGGTATCTAGAGTTCATAATGAATTCCATGCCAACACATCTCATTGAACTTGCAGGCGTCAATGTATTCTACGTAGTGTTTCCGAACTACAGAGTACGGGCAATCGAGGCGGCCGCACGCCGGTAGAACCAGCGGCCGCTCCTTGAAAAGGAGTCGCACGTGGAATTGTTCTCCGTCAGCTGCTCCGCTGGAGTGCTCTCCAGGTCTGGCGGAACATTGGCTGAGGACAAACGCGACATTTGACGCAAACGGCGAAAGATGGGTCGTGCGAAACTGTCGCTGGCGTTGACGGTCATAGTTGTCGGCAGTCAGCGGCTCGGCGTCGCGGAAAAGTCCGAGAACGGAAAGAATGGGAATGACTGTTTCTGTGTGGCCGAAGTAGAAAGCTCCTTTCTTTCGCCTGGAAAGGTTTACACATGACTGTATAGTTGGTAACAAATGTTAAAATATATTGTTATCTACACTGTTTTCTTAAAAAATTTGGTGCCAGTAACGTGACAAAATAGCCATCAAAATGAGGATAAGATCCTGATTTTTAAGTTTATCTTTATCCTTCTAAATAGATTGCAGAAATGAATCGTTTGTGGATTTAAATAATATGGGTGATCCATTTACTATGTATGAATGGCAAGGAAGGTTTAAACACATGTATATGTTTGCATATGGGGATCTACTACTGATAAAGTAAGTACGCAAAAAACCAGGGGCAGACGGGTGAAAACTCAATAATAATCGCCTATTATTGGCCTCAAAAGATTCACTCAACAGCTATCAAATAAATACAACCAGGAAAAGGACAATGAGAGGTGTAACTTGTAGCCCTATGTGGCTTAGGGCTACAAGTTACACCTCTCATAGTACTTTTACCTTGACTGTTATCAGGAACTATCATGCAGCTAAGAATGATTCAGGCTATCAAGCATACATGTATACGTACACAAGTACCACACAGGTATGGGGTGTGAAAAGTAGACATGCACATAGGGTGTGAGCCAATTTTCTGGATTTGTATGTACATACTAAACAGATGGCCACTTATCCCATAAACAATCTTTGAAGCACTGCTAATAACAATGTTTTTAGTAAGAAGACGGTGAAACAAACTCACGCTCTGCCCATGACGAAATCATCGAGGTGCTGAAACATGTGACCCAGCAGGACGCAGCTTGGCTCGTAGTTGATGCGAAAGCCATAGCCCTTCTTCCAGTAGTTCTGTAAAGTAGTAACCGTAAATATAAACCGATTGCATCAATGCAGTTTCATGTTTCTTGCAAAGAAATGAAGTATTTTATAATTTTTTGTTACTTCTCTAGAACTTAATAAAGCTACGTCATGCAGAGTAATTTAACATTTTAAGTGAGAGTGTACCGGTACCAGTGGCAGACTTTGAACGCCTTTGGCAGCTTTGCACTATTAGCACAGACAAAAATGTCACCCCTTACTCATAAATGCTGATCAAGAGCGCACTTGCCATTTCCTTATGTACCAATGTGCTGAGTGTCACCTAATTTTTTCAGTAAACAAATATATATATATAATATTTATGTCTTCTAATGCGTTATTAGTGTGCCGAAATTTCTTGCCCCTTGAAAATGCCACTCCCGGCAGCTGCCTATAATCACCTATAAATACCCAAAAGCCTCAGTATACACTCTACCATTGCAAATCAATTGGCCAAAGGGTGCAGCATATTTGGCAGCTTCAAACAAAACGTTTCAAGTGAAACAATATTAAGTGCCATCAACTCTACATTAAATTAGAAAAATTTAATAAATAACAATTAACGGCTAAAATATAATTACGTTGTACTTACCTTGATGTCGGATGCATACTCGAGTAATTCCAAATCCTCGTCGGAGAGAAGTCGAGACCAAGTGGTCGAACCGAAAATGGCGAGCTCAGTTCCAGCAATAACGAGAACTGCTCTCATCTCATCTGAAACAACAACATCCACTCTGTACTGAATCTAAGGCAGCCCCCGTACAGAAGATGATGGCACCCATGGTCACACAGAGTTCAACCAGTTCTTAAATTCATTTGGATCTCCAAGATTCACCACCTGAACTACAGATGGGACCTGCCACCTAGAAGAGGACCCATCTACCGCCTGAACTTGCGCCGAACTATTCCAGGGATCTTATTTGTTCACCTCTTTCAGCATCTTCTCATCAGTCTCTCTGTTCCTTGGATCGGTCTGACTTGTTTGTTCCACGAGCTAGGATCACAATTACCTTTGAAGCCAGATCCTTTGCCATCATTAGGTCGTCGTTACGGAATGCTATATGCTCCACTCTTCGGCAAAAATCGCTTCTGGAATTTACCCGTTTTGGCCAAACCCATCTTCTTTCCGCAACACTAACAAGATATTTGAAACATTCATCAAAAAAGAAGCATACTGAATGGCCATGGATGTGAGTGGTGCTACAGACATTACAAATTACATATCACTAACCCACAAATTATGCAATTTCATATTACTGTCCATCACTGATAGCCAACACGTTAAAGAAGCATTACATGAATGATTGCCCATGCTTGCCACTTACAGAGAACTAAAACGAACCTTTGGAAAGATCGATATCCTGAACACCAAGTCTCTTAGCCAACCTTGCATTAATCTCGGGCATAAATCGCTTCTGGAATTTCCCCGCTTCGGCAAAAGCCGTCTTGTTTTCCCCAACGCTAACGACATATTTGGAACATTCGTCAAAGAAGCGTAAAAGGCGATCATCAACACTCGTTCGCAGATCAAACGACAGCTCAGCAGCCTCACTAAATCCATGCTTGAAACTCTCGCAGCTGCCAAACGCTCGCGATTTACTGCTCGTAAAGAACTCGAAATCACCGGGAGACGAATTCGCCTCAAACTCCGCAACTCTCTTTCCAAAACTCTTTCCCAGGCTGTGCAACTCCTCCTTTCCAGCTGCCGCAAGATCCTTGGCCTCGGCCATGAGGAATCTGTTCGCAACCTCTTCCAGCGGATCAACCTCCGATGAAGCCACTCCGGCGACCTTCATCTTGAAGATGACCTTGGCAATGTTCGTGATGTCCTTCTCACCGGGATATCGAATTCCGTGCCGGAAAAGACCGGAGACCAGAACTGGGGTACAGCCGTCCGCTGACCAATCGGCTTCTGAGCTCGAGCTACTGTTGTAGAATTGCTCATCTTGTAATACAGAATGCTTGTATGTCGTTTTTGTGGAGTATTTTCTAAAACTTTCTGTTGCTGGATGTCCTAGGTGAAGAACAAATAGCAAAACTAAACCCAGAACAACGGATCGCCCCATATTTCACCTGTGAATAAAAACAGCCATGATAAATAAATAGTAATTCTCATAACGTGCTTCGCTGTACAGTTGTAAACAAGTCTGGAAAACCAAAGTTTGCATCTCAAACCAAACCCAAAATCTAGCGGGGAACCCCCCCCTTGGTAGTCCATGTTACAAAAAAGTTTGGTAGCCTGAGGGTTAAAGCATTTAGTGATTCACAATTTAGCCTTTTAAGATTAGCATTAGACCTACTTACTACTCCTTGGTAGCTTCTAGCCAAAGGAGTCACGTGTAGTCATATCAAAGCAATAATCCTGTCAAAGCAGAAGCGGAAAATCCAGTTCACATTGAAGCTAATAACAAAATAAAAATAATTAATTATTTTACTCACATCCACTTGCTTTCCATATAACCTGACTATTTATTTCGATATAGATGCTACATACGACAGTCAACGCATGCTGTGGAGCCTTTACAATCGTAATCGTGACCGTAAAATTTACTGTGCTACTTAAAAGGTGAGTCAAGGCACTACATTAATGGCTAATGCTGCGTCAAGTAAGTCGAATTGTGGACAAATCTGGTTACCAGAAAACCAGCTAGAGACGGGGAAATCGAGACGGTGGAGTGGAATGATCAACGACAGAATAAAATAAGGTCTTTGAGTGCGAGCATTGTTTTCTAGTATTATCCTCCAGTTGTTTTTATGCAGTTGCTGTTGGTGTTGATGCTTCCGTTGTCTGCCGCAGCAGCTACAATCACGATCACGCTTACTCACTAAAAGTTATGACGTCACTAGTGGTCGGACTCAGAGAAATTAGTCTTCCGTCGAAAATGTCAGATGATAGGCGGACTTAAAGTTGATAGACAAGTCTATATAAATATTGTTTTTAAGTGTAACATGTCCGTAGTTTACATAATAAAATTATTTGTAGAAGTTCGGTGTTCTTAAGTAACCGTGTGATCTTAATCTTGAGTGCCAACTGGGTTTCGATAGACAGGGGTTGTAATCCGCCGGGTGATTTGATACTGCAACTATACTTGTACCGAACAGTGACCACTCGATTTATTGGTTTAAAGGCGCCTGCTGGCTTTAACCGTCGATAAAATGATTGCTTCAGGGATTCTTTTGAGATTTGTGATACTGGTGCTTTCGTTTATTCCTGCACTGGTATGTGAGATATTTGTAAGGTAATGTTTGCCTTTAGCGTCCGAAATTATTTCAATGTAGCATCCTATAATATATACTCCGTGTCTTCAGCTCCGTGTTTTGAGCCGTTTCAGCGTTTAAATTAACGCGTTCACGGACGGGTGCTTGCAAAAACTTACTTTAATGGAAGCTGGATTGATGAAAATATTCATGCCTAAAACTGGAGCTGGATTGATGAAAATGTTCTTGCTAACTGGAGCTGGATTGACTAAAAATAATTGTTATCTAAATATTAGGCCTAAGTGAAACGATCATTTAAACCTGAAGTACATAATATCGGATGCTACCATTGAAACCATTGAAATAATTTCGGACGCTAAAGGCAAACATTACCATTTGTAAAATATATATCGAGCTTTGAAACGGTTGCTGGCCATTTGTTTATATGCCAACTGCAAAACATATTCATATTGTATATATTTTGCGAGATGAACGTGAAGACTGTAGTAAAGTTACTTAACCTATCTATTGACTGCATTTAATCAATAAATAGAAAAATATTCTTAGCTAAGATTATACCAGCAATAATACAGGACAGCATCACAAAACATATTAGAAGATGACATTGCTGCAGTGCCCTATTTGTGAGGCTATAATGCACCTTGGCTCCAAATTGGTGCCTCTCGTTTCTTAGCAAGTGCAATTTATGTAAATCTAAGAGAGTAGTGAAATCATTAAATGAATATCAAAGTCTCTGTATGTCTTCTTTCATGCCACGTTTATCTCCATCATGATGTGTTTAATCTTTGTTGCATGATGTGTGTTTCCATTTATTTAGTGTCTTTTAAAAATCTCACAAAGCACAGCATAACAATAATCTTCGTTTCATTTCAAACTGATCCAACACAGTGTGAATGAAATTCATAGTACGAACGGATAATCACAAGTTATTTACAGGATGTGAATTTAACTGTCAGCAGCCATACAAGTTTCCAACCATGTCCTACTCCTCGATTTAACAATCCCATCTGCCAAATGGAAGGTTGAACAAATATTTGAGAAGGCATTGGGAAGCCACATCCATGCCAGAAATGTTTACTGCTACCCTAACTAAACCTCCCTCTCCTGGTTCTTTCAGAGTTTCGGAAGTTTTCAGTTACGTTGCACAAAGGTTATGTTTCATCTATTCTGTTTTTCAGGCGAGTGAATCCGCCCATTATGGTCTTCTGTCAGCTGATGTCGCTAATGATTCTTCGAAGCATTCAGCTTTCTGTATTACGTACAATCCTCGATTCCACGACATCCCAAAGAATGAAGATGAGGCTGTGAGAAATGCTTTATTCATTAACGTTTATAATTGTGACCTTTGATACAGATGTTTCTTAGAGTCCAATTGGTCATTTGTATACAGAGTACATATTTTATGATGACAGTGCGATATTGTCTCTGTACAGGAATAAATGTCATTGATATGTAGTTGTTGTTCTATCTCTAGCATAACAAAGGTGTTCAATAAGCATCATAATTATATGCATTGTTAATCAATTTGTTGTGTGGACTGATTTGTTTGTTTAGCATTCTTTGAGCCTGGTGAATCTTACGGGAAGTGAGTATGAATACCTCTGCCGCATGCCGTCAGTGCGTCTGCCATCACTGAATGGATCTGTGGTTGCTGTCATGAGAGGAAACTGTACGTTCTCAGAGAAAGCACTTCTTGTACAGTCACTGGGTGGCAGCGCGTTGCTCATTGTCAGTCCATATGAACTGGTGAGAACTGTCATATGTACATATACATACGCACAATAATGCATTCATTTGAGTAGACATGTGGTAATATCAGTGCGTGCATAACTGCATACAGTAATACATACACATACACAGCCATGCAGAAATAGAACATATGCATAGAAAAAGAACATATGCATAGTTTCATGCACATAAAGTGTTACATACACAATAAGTAAGTAAGTAAGTAAGTAGGAATATTCTTTAATAGACTTACAATACACGTACAGTAATCCATACACATCCATACATTGTAAACGCATAGAGTACACAATAAACATGCATACAATGTTCATTCATTCATTCATTCTGAAAACTTATATAGCGCCCATTCAAGAAGCCTACTCAGAGGCACTCCCAGCCCAGCCACAATGTGTGTAGTTGTTGCAATTCATTTTCTCAGCTTGTCAGGATATGACGGGTGTATGATCTGTCTCTTCCCACAAACAGTGTACAGTCATAGTTTCATTGTTGTTCGTTAACAATTAACATGCTATTGTCTTCTGTGTTTTCTCAGCATGAGCCAAACGCCAATTCAACGTCTGACTACAACCAGACGCACCTAATCGTAGCGATGATCTCGGCATCAGATTTTCACCACATGAAGGTTTGTCTCTCGTGATTGCGTTTCTTTCGTTTCTGTTGTTGCTTGAAATCGAGAAACCTTCAATCTTATTGCATTCACAACTTTTCTATGCTAGCAAGTTATGTTTACTTGATCGTAATCGAAATGATAATATAGCGCCACTTCAAGAAAAACTCCTAAAAGACGGCACTAAAATATTATCAAAGATAATGGTTTCCAAACACTGGGGAAAAGGCCTAGGTAAGACCAAAAGGATTTTAATTTCAATATATGCTCCCAAAAGATAATTTTTTTCTATTATACCTTTGTTATGTTGCACTGTTTTGTTGCAACTTTCATGCTGCCGCTGCTACGTTTTTTGCTGTCATGTTCAACATATAGAAAGCACATTTCTTTGGCCATTGCATCCGTCAGCTCTTGCACAAATATTTACTCCACAGGAGAGAACATCCTTTCATGCTGCCTCTCATTAAATCAAATTTGTTTTAAAATAGCATCGTCCACAGATGCATTTTTAGGTATATTTAGCATACATGAGCGACTCTAAAATTTGCTGTTAACTTTCATAGTTTGTTTCTTTAATATGTATGTAATCGTTTCAATGTATGCTTGTCAGATGCAAATAAGCGCTACTTACGTACTTAAGATTTTTGAATGAAATTTTGTTGCAGGATATCGGAGCGCATTTGTCGGTAAAGTTCTATGCGCCGGATCCACCAAGTTTTGACATGAATTTGGTTTGCATTTGGCTGACTGCCGTCTTCACCATCGTACTCGGTTCCTTCTGGTCAGGAACAATACGACACCAACTGTGAGTTTGTCATTCAGTCATCTGTAGAATTTAAAATGCTGGATGGTCGCTATAGGATTGGGTTCTGCCAGTCTTGTTGTCTTCCAGACGTAGGGACCTTGGGCAAGTCCTTCACTCGCAATTGCTCAGTGCTTCGGCGCGAATTTCCGATTCAGTGTTTGACTGTCCGTGCTGTAGTCGGGAGCATTTCTGAATAGAAATCTTGAAGGTGCGCTATAGCCAAGTGCACATACATGTATACATACATAGAAAGGTCTTGGTCTTGAGTGAGCTTGAGTTTGTTTTAAAAGTCTTGGTCTTGAGGCTTAAGACCTTCTTGGTCTTGTAGTTCGAAGTCTTGGTCTTGAGACCAAAGGCTTTGCTTGGTCTTGGTTTTCATATTTCAATTCTTGGTCTTGAGATGGAAAATCATAGCCTTGTGATAAAAGGTCTTGAGGTTTGTAGATTTGGTCTTGTGACGAAAATTCTTTGTCATGTTCTTGAGACCATAGGCCTTGGTCGTGAGGTTCAAATTTTTGGTCTTGGTCTGGAGACCAACGGCCTGGGTCTTGAGGTTTTTATTCTTGTTCAAGAGACGAAAAGTCTTGATGTTTAGACGAAAGGTCCTGCTGTTTTGTTTCAAAGTCTTGGTGTTTCAGGTCTTGACAACAGTTGAATATCAGTTAATGGTCTCTTTGAACTTCTTTCAAAGTCTACTTTCCTTGTTGGCACAACTCATCAGAGCTGCAAAGCATCACTGCATCCTCCAATTATTATTTTCTTGGTAAAATTTTGTTCGCTACGTTAAACTCGGCAGTTAGGAGAGTTGCGTGCTGGGTGTCAATTTTCCAGGGGGCATTTGCCCACTCTTGTATCTATGTGCTTTCTGCAAGCACCAATTATTATGTTTCGTGACTCTTGTTTGTTTGAATCTGCCCTTCTTCCAAAGTTCAAAGTGCACACAAAGCCATACATACTAGAGAACATCAGTGTTGTTGAGAGTAAGAGAAGGATTGACTCAAGGTCCAGATACATTAAACATTATATATGAGAGGAACCTGAACTCTCCATATTACAGGCCAGGTTCTTTAACTAGTCAGCAGCTGTGTCCAATAGTTAGTCATGCTGAAGCAAAAATAGCAAACTAGTAAACAAACCTTTCCTACGAGAGCAATGACAGCAGTGAACCATAGGCGCAACCACCCTATGGGACCCACGGGACGCGTCCCCCCCAACTTTTGAGTGGTCTCCTAACTTTATTATTATGGTCCCCCCAACTTTTAGGACGTGATTGCACCTATGCAGTGAACAATCTTATTTTTTACATGTGACCTGTACCCACATGCAATGTGACATCTAGAATAATCATCAAAGATACATATATATATATATATATATATATAGTCATAAGTCTGATCTTAACTCAACATTTTCTCATCACCAGGTGGCTGCATAAGCTGGGTCTGCCATCACCCGGTGGTCCACAGTGGCGTCTGAGTGAGGAAGAGGGCAAGACGGACGTGCAGTACTCACCAAAGATCATCGTCATCATGGTTATGATCATGTGTGGCATGATACTCGGCCTCTACTTCCTCTACGACTACCTGAGTGCGTATTCTTTTCACTCCGACTGGATTTGCTTGACATACCTAGCTCTCAGAGTGTGGCTGGTATAGTACAGTGGAGTGTGGTTATGTAGGGTGCCTTGTTCGGAGGGTTGTGGGTTCGAATCCACCTCAAGCCACCGCATAGGGACCCTACGCAAGTCATTCACTCACAATTGCTCATGCGCTTCGGTGTGAACCTCCGATTCAGTGTCCGCGCTGTAGTCGGGAACGCCTTTGAGTGACATTCTTGACATATAGGGGCACTATAACAAGTGCTCATGCATACATGGTACAGGAGTATTTCTGTTCCATTATTTGACGTAGCAGACACTTGAGCATTAGTTATTGACTATTGATTGATAAAGCCCACTATATATAAACAATGAAATAAATAGCCAGTCTGTTTAAATGTAGTTTCTAAATAGTAATAACAATTTCAGAACTTTACAAGACGAATCTAGAATTAATTATTAATTACAGCGTTACGTATTGCGTTTTTCGTTGCACCGAGCAGGCACACAGATCGCACATACCTAACGCATGTCGCATATGTGTGTTGTCTTTCTGCATTGTTTGTTTAATGGTGGTGTGGTTTTTGTTTTCAGTCTATGTCATCATCGGTCTGTTTGCTCTCGCTTCGAGCATCGCTCTCTACGATTGTCTGTGGACGTTCATGGTGGTTATTGTGCCACCATTTGCAACGTGCAGGTTACTTAGACTTCTTAGAGCAAATTTATTACATCTTCGCTAGTTAACAAAGCAGGTGCACTGTGTGGTCTACTGGTTGGTCAGCCTGAAGGTTGTTCTTTGTGTTCTTGTTGTTCTTTGCATTTGTTCTTCTTGTTCCTCTTCTTGTTCTTCTTCTTGTTATTGTAATAGAATTTTTAAACTGGATGCCTGGATTATCTTCAAAAGCATCTATTCCACTTCTGCTTGTAGTGAGCTATGTGTAATGTGTATGACATAAAAATCTTCTAATGCGCATGGTTCTTTCTGAAGTATGTATAACAGAATCTTTAGATATGTGCATGATTCCTTCTTCAGTATAATTATATGTAATGAAATCTTCAGTTGTAGAAACCTTCAGATGTACTGCACACTCAGTCTTGCAGATTTAGAGCACATAATAGTGCAGTAAATAAATTATACTTTATCATAAATAAATAATAAATTATGATAATGTATAAACGGTGTTTACTATTGATAATAAAGCACATTGAGCTTTCTTCATAATCATAAATCTTTATAGCGCCACTTCAAGAGAAACTCGTACTACAGCAAAGCTTTGTGGACCACCATGGAAGTTCGAGCCATAGGGATAGTCATTCTGTGTGCTGCTTTTTCACAGGATTCCTCCAAACAGAATCTACTGGTTGAAGACGAGACCGGAGGTGCGTGAGTTGGTTCTGATGTTGTCGTGCCTCGCGATCGGCATTTGGTGGATTGTCGAAAGGCACAAGAGGTGCGTTGGACAACGTTCAATTCTCATTATTTTGTCAATTACTAAAATCAGGATGCATTCTAAGCTCGGTTACATCAGCACGAAATGGATAAACTCAGAAGGAACGAGATGTTGATCCACTCAAAAATAATGATATTGTTCCACTCAAGGGGAATGATATTGTTCCACCTCAAGAGTAATGATTTTGTTCCACTCGAGAGGAACAGTATTGTTCCTCTCAAGAGGAACGATGTCAGTGGCGTAGGCAAGGGGGGGTTTCGGGGGTTAAAACCCCCCATTGGCTCCGGAAAAAAGTTTTTTTCAGGTTATTTATCCATTTAAGTAAGAAAAAATAGCAAAAAACAGGGTATCTGGCCATAAAACCCCCCATTAAAAATTCCTGGCTACGCCACTGAACAATGTTGTTCCACTGGAATGGAGCAGTACTGTTGCACTCAAAAGAAATGATGGCATTCCCCTAAGAAAGAATTATATCGTTCCTTTTGTTTCACCGGCAGAGCTGCCCGCTCTTTCATTTATGTTGCTTAGCATTGATATTCTCACTTTTAGTTTCTGCATGCGACGTGCGTGTATTCTAAACTACTACTTTGTAATTTGTTGTTGCATATGAAATTTGGTTTTGTTGTCTGTCACAGTTATGCCTGGATTCTGCAAGACGTCCTTGGAGTGGCCTTCTGTATTCAGATGATGAAAAAGCTACGGCTGCCAAGTCTCAAGGTGATTTGCCCCAGCACTTGACCTTTCTGCCAGTATTTACGTTGACGTTGAAATTTTGTGTTTTTAACGAGTGGCGATGTGTGGGCCGCTGCGAGCTTTTGATTAAGTCCAGAATAAGTTTAGATAGAAGTTGATTTGGTAGCTATTGAGCTGACTTATTTGTCATAAACTGTGTTATCATTTTAAAAACAGTGTCTCTTAAAGATTGGTGCAGATTTTATCGTTGTAGTCCTTAGGAAATGCTGTGTAAGTTTTGTTTTAAAGGAACTGTAAATTCCCATGTAGTCTAGTTTGGTGGACCCACAACCATTGGCCCCTCTATGACCAGTGCTTCACCTGTAAGCCAGTTATGACTAGCAGTGTTTTCAATTAATTTTAATTCGAAGTGGAAGCAATCACTTTGCTCCACTTTGTACAATAGTTATTGTTATTGCAGATCGCTTGTAAGAGATTTATTCTATTGTTCTGTTTTACAGATATGTACCATTCTGCTGCTACTTCTCTTTGTGTACGACATATTCTTTGTCTTTATCACTCCACTATTTACCAAGGTAAAATCATCCTACCCTATTTTCTTGTTGAAACTGATTTTAAAAGAAAGTGTAGCATTCTTTTTTATAGTTGACAGTATTTTACTGCATAATTCTTTAACGAAAAGAGCATACTAAAAGTGACTGGGAAAACAATGCAAGCAAAACAATGCAGCTTGTAGTGTAGTGTAATGTATTTCGAAACTTGTATAGCATCGCTTACATCAGTGATCATTCAGTGGCACTTTCAGTGCAAGTACCCCTCCCCCCAGAAGAAATAGGTTTAGAGGAGAGGCAGAGAGAAATAGAACGAATCTAGAAAGAATGGAAACACGTAAAGAGGAGAGGAGGGCATTCCAGTGGGAGGTCCGATGGTGGCAAATGATCGAAGTTTGGGCCGAAGTTGTAAGCGATCGCCTGTCGTTAAAAGTTAAATATCGCTGCAAGTTGATTTGATGTGCTATCATTTCAGACGAGATTGATGGAGATTTTTGTGTTCCAGTTTAAACGTTCTGAAAGTATGACTGCAGAATGGAAATTCGTTTTGTCTTAAGCAAACTTCTGTGATACCTTTGCAGTTGTATTGTACTGATATGTGAATTGTTCTACGTCAGTTGCGAATTTCCTTAATGTATTGTTTTGTAGTATTGTTGTTTTCCTTTGTTAGGATGGTTCCAGTGTGATGGTTGATATTGCGACTGGTAAAGGGAGCACGTCTGGTGAAAAGGTTAGTGTGTTGCTTACATAAGATATATCAATGCCAATTATATTAATGATAATTCTCTTCAACAGGTATTTGTGGACTCGAAATAGCTCTCACAGTGCCGCCTGATAAGATGTGCTCATAGTGTGAAGAACCCTTCGAAAAGTGAAAAGTCTTAAGACAACGGGCTGAAATAGTAATGCCCCAGAAATTTCATTGATTATATACTGATGGTATTGTTACATTATTACCATTATAGTCCAGTGTTGTTGGCCTTTTTTCCTAGATTCCCATTGTGCTGATGTTCCCGAAGATGGCTGCCGGTGGGTTTTCCGCCTGCTTCTGGCCGTTCTCTCTTCTCGGTTTTGGCGACGTTCTAGTCCCTGGTGAGGAAATAAATTCTTGCACAGTTTAATTTTTACTTTCGTTTTCCTTATTCCACATAATACAAGAGATTGAATGAAAAAAATGCATAAGGTGTACTGTCATTATTTTTGCGTTTTGAACAGATCTTTAGACCCTGACTTTGTTTTGATCAAACCACACTATGTTCTGGTTTTTCTTCAGGTTTACTAGTTTCTTTCTGCTATGGATTTGATCTTCAAGTTTCCAGTAGGGGAATCTACTTTGCAGCCAGTGTCGTAGGTAAGTCATTTCTCTAACTGATGCAATATCTACTTCGAAACGGCATTTTACATCATGTAGACAAAGGCATCTACATATGATTTGGTTTTAATGTTTAAACAATGCTATATGCACAGAGATGTTTCCAGTACTTGGGTCTCAAGTTCAGGTACTGTGGTCTCAAGTTCAAGCACCTAGGTCTCAAAAACCAAACACTCAGGTATCAAGTACCAAGTACTTTTAACTATAACTGATCAATTGCTCATATGCTGTATGTTTAAATAATTTGGTCTGAAGTTCAGGTACTTAAGACTGTAGTCAAGTACAGTAGTTTCTGTGTTTCATTGCAGCTTATGGTGTTGGCCTCGTGCTGACGTTTGCTGCCCTTGCGATCATGAAACAGGGCCAGCCGGCCCTTCTCTATCTTGTTCCATGCACCTTGACGACGGTCATTGTACTGGCCCTGGCCCGGAAGGAATTCCAACAAATGTGGAGTGGAAATCCGGTAATATATTAATTATCTAAGCTAATATGTAAAACAGCTCAGAGCTATTCACAAGCACTTTCAGCATGAGAGGCTTGTGAACAGAGAAAGGTCTTCAAGGGGCAAAGCATGGGTGGGCGCAAATACTTTTGCTGGGGGTGGCAAAAACATGACGGTCATGGATAAATGTGTTTAGCAAGAGCTAGAAAATTGCGACGAAGAAAATTAGATATTTTTCACAGAGGTTTCTAACTGTAAATTTCTCAAATTTTACTTTGAGTATCATTAGCGATTTAGTGCAATGAAAGTTTTTATAAACAAAGAAGTAGTAGCTAAAAATAGGTGTCTGTTTTCCTGCCAATTTTCTCTGTGTGCAGCAAATAAAATATATTGAATTTTTTTATCAGTATTACCTCAAATATGTGACCCATCTGCGCAAAACCAGTCGTAAGTCGAATTTTTCACTTTTTAAGTTTAATATACTATTTTAAAGAGAAACAAATTCTCTTTAAAATGATACCAATTTTATCGTTCTATCTTGATCCGAACTGAATTTATGGATGAAAAACTACTTGCATTATGGATACTATTTATCGACAAAAATGCATCTAAGTTGGCCTAATAATATTAATTGCAAATCATAACTTGCAAGAAATTATTAAAATAATGCTCTTCAATGTTATTTTCACTCAAACTTTGGGGTCATTTGCAAAAAAATATTTTAAAATTAATTTTCTGAAATAATCTAACAATTGAAAAATATTGACCTTGCTCTAGTTTTTGCTTGTTTGCTTGAAACGGAAATTTTCGACTTACGACTGGTTTTGCGCAGATGGGTCACATATGTCAGAAATGTAGTCACTGAGTTGGTTGCTAGTTTCTTTATACAAAAACACCATCAAAACAATTAATCTTTGTCACCATGTTGAATTTTCCATCAATATTTACCTCTCATATAATGTCAGAAATGTAGTGCAGAATGACCACTTAATCAAATTTCCACTCAAAATTTAACTTTGTCATGTTTTCAGAAGCAAGGCAAAGACTCATCAGCTGCAAGTGAGGATGTGAGCATGTCGAAACCGGGCTCATCACCCACGAGTCGATGTACAGCTGAAACCGACGAGACCAACATGGACTATTCGTCAGCCGGAGAAGAGGACCGCATGCTCGGAGAGAAATAGTTGTTGAACAGCCGGTGTAGTCCAATTGCCACGCCCTTCTTTGTCTGCTAGGAGTCGTCTGTCTGCATGACTGTCTCTGATGAAGATCTATGTTTAACGTCAATATCTTATCCCATCTAATTTCCGATCTCTTTGACGCACAATTAGAGTATTGGGTACATGTTAAGTACACTTATAGGTGTCGTAGAAGTTTTCAATACCAGATTAAGTACAGTCAAATTCTTTATAGACTCTCGAATACCTGGTTAAGTACACTTGTGGAGCCCTGTCTTAGACACACCGATTACCTGGTAAAGTATGCTTAGAAGCCTTTAGTTCCTGGTTAAACACTTTCAACACTTTCTTAAGAGTCTCAATCCCTGGTTAAGTGCATTCAAAAGATTAGAAACACTGAATTTTTGGTTAGGTGTACTGAATGCCTCTTGCCCACTAGAACAGCTGGATTCCTTGTTGTGTGAATATAGAGTGGAAATACGGATCCGATGGTCATTGGTTTTTCATTAAAGACATCAACTAGAAATCTTTTAACCGGTTTGACTGCCAACAGATGATCTGAACATACAGATCTATGAGAACGGTTTTTCTAAGTTTCTTAATTTCTTGCCTTGGCTGAAAATAATGGCTAGATGAACTTTCTTTTTGTATTTGGATTGAGATTATTATGTCCTATCGTCGAAAATGCTCGATCGTGCTTTAGTGTTGTATTTTTTTCCAACAATTGTGTTGATAGAATTGAAACTGGACCCAGGTAGTTTGAGCCAGGTTCTGCATGGGTGAAAATGTCTTTGTCTTTTCTTACCTGCAGCTACCTGCAGTCATTGGTGCCAATTAGACGTCATTTAGCCTTTGTGTCTGTTGTTAACGGTATTGTAGTTGCTGAGCAATACCAGAATTTAGTTACTGCTTCAGGGCTATTGTTTGAGGAGCATAGGGCGGGGATTTTCAGTGGTTCAGACTTTGAATCTGAATTTTACGTAGCACCATGTGGGTATAGTTATTATCGTACAATTTTTAAACACCGAGGGTCATTTGGCACCGAGATATATATTGGTCATATTCCAAAATACGCCCCGGTTTCTGCTTATGTACGTGATGTTTTGCACTGGCTTCCAGCCTTGCAATGCATCTCCTACAGAATAGCACCACTTGTCTGGTGGTGTCTCATTTTTTATTGTTTCATCTTGTCTGATCTCTGATCAAGTCTCTGGCTTGACCCTTTGTCAAGGTTTTTGCGCTCTTCGGCTAAATGGACAATTTCCGAATTTTTTAAAACTAATTCCCTGTATTTTGCAACAGTGTCCATTTAAGAATCCAAGAAAAAGTAACCCTGAAATGTTTTCCTGGCTATGCTCCTGCGCTAAATGAAACAGTAACTGAATATGGTTTGTGGCCTATTTGTTTGCGTCGATTTCGTTGCCTTTTGAAGACCTTTCGATGATGATATGCTTGTCAGATCATGAAGCCTTCTGTTGCATGTGATTGTCTGCGTCACTTGAAAGTATTCGATGCGTAACTTGAAAGTATCAGATACTCTGTTCGACTGCAAGTAGGCTACTGGTGAATGCTTTCGGCTGTTTTATTTTCATCCGATTTTATTAACTCTGTGCACAGCGCTAACCACTAACATTGCATTACTGTATGATAATTGTGAACTCAGATATTACGAGTTTTTGAATTCATATCATAGTCTGATTTTTATGGAGACTTTGACAAATCATGGCAAGACTATCTGGTTGTCTAGTTTAGGTTGCTAAACTTAATAAAATATTTCAAGTTTGAAAAGAGAGATCTTCACAAGTTTAAGTTGCATGTCAAAATATTGACCACCCTGGATTTTGACCTGACACTTGAATGGGCAGCATAGTTTTGGCTATTGCAGACTTGATTTTATGTAGCACCAGGGATTAACCTGGCTCTCTTATATAGCTTTTGTGGGTGCTGAGAAATTCTCTATAGATTTACATTACTTTTTCCAAGTTACTGATTGACTGTATTCATAAACATGTAGAACGCCACTCAAAAGCCATGTACAGGGCACCAGTTTAGTTGCTAGTGCTGTAAAGTTAAGCACATGGCACCAGCTGACTTAGCAATCAATGCAATCATTTCATCTGGGAAGTCGTTCAGATATGTCTTACACGGACTGGTGTGTTGACTTTACCTAACGCTAAATTTATTTGGAGGCTAGAAACTGGAAATGGTGTTTGGTGATGTGTCATCGGAAGATGGCAGAGAATCTTACTGCACCCGGTGTGATCTTTTCCACTTTTTTCTGCCGGCTTTGAAACCCATTCTTTTGGTATTGTCAGGTAGGGCACACCTCTGAGGAGTTTATCCAATGTGGCGCTATATAAATTTACTATTACGATCTGACTATTTGGCCTGACAATTGATAAATTGTGATTTTATTTATACTGCTGGTTTAATACGAAGACTTTGTACAAACTTAAAGTTGTCCGTTGAATGTAAATGTGTTTTTAATTCGTGTTCGTGAAGTATTTTCCTGGTTGTAAATTTATGTCGGAGTATATATATATATATATATATATATATATATATATATATATATATATATATATATATATATATATATATATATATATATATATATATATATATGGGTTCACACACACACACACACACAACTTTCAAAAACATGCAAGTTGAACTTATGTGTTTCTTCCTCATATGATTTTAATTCAATATTTATGAAGATGATCAATCTTGGCAAGATCTTTAAGTTTTCTAATTTAGGTTGATCATCTTCATAAATATTGAATTAAAATCATATGAGGAAGAAACACATAAGTTCAACTTGCATGTTTTTGAAAGTTGTGTGTGTGTGTGTGTGTGTGTGTGTGTGTGTGTGTGTGTGTGTGTGTGTGTGTGTGTGTGTGTGTGTGTGTGTGTGTGTGTGTGTGTGTGTGTGTGTGTGTGTGTGTGTGTGTGTGTGTGTGTGTGTGTGTGTGTGTGTGTGTGTGTGTGTGTGTGTGTGTGTGTGTGTGTGTGTGTGTGTGTGAACCCTGTTTCAAATGATGTCGAGTATCTCCTATGAAGTGTGTATAATATATCACACAGAAGCAAGTTATATTAAAATTGGCCACTTGTGAAATAATTTAGTTTCCTGACCCATCCAGCATTTTTTCAGTCACATCGCTGAAGTCAGTGATGGGGGATTCATTAAGGGAAGAAGAGATGGGAGTCAGACGCCCCTCAACTAAACATGTACTGCCTGTAGCATATATATTGCTTGGCATTCACATTACAGTTCCATTATTATCGTCTGGCAACTGGATTCGGAACTTCTTACTACCTTTTAATCTAACTCATCTGACGTGATGCAGCGCTCGTGGATAAGCTGGTGCTCTTTGCTTGGCTTTAAGTGGTGCATGCAAGTTTTAAGTTCACGATTAGGTCCATAATGCATTGTGAGTAACGTAGATGCACTCCTAATTGTTATCTCCAAATTTCTAGAGCGCCGCTTGAAAGTTAAGCGCAGGGAACCAGATTATTGACGACCGCTGTGTCAAGTAAGAAGGGTTGTTCAAGAGATCGAGAAGTCCGAATTAGGAGGTTGTAGTATGGTTACCAAGTAATCAGATATATAGCAGAGTGGCTGTTAAGGAGGGTGGCGTTTAGGTCGAGAGATGGAATACGGAAGATCAGGTGAATCAGGCTAAGAGTACCACCTAAAGAGGTGAAACTTAAGAGGTGAGACTCGCGAGCGCTCCATATATGCTAGAGCACGATTACCGCAGTCACCTCTTTCATTCGTGGTAATAATAATTTAATAATTTTTGTTTATTCAAGCATCCGGTTACATCTGCATAATTGTTTCAGTTGAAACAATTTACAAGAATTCAGATCACAGAAGACAACTCTTAATGACAGACTAACAGAACAGACAGCCTGTAATAATCGGCGCTAATAGTAACGTTCCAAGGACCAGAACTGTTAGAGAGTTCTTGGTTCCATTCTAAGAACCATGCCACGATGCCATGCCATATGGCTTAGCAAGAAATGTGGTTACACACGCCTCTCTTCTGCTCTAGGCTACATTAACGAATAGACCGATCAGCATGGGCATTTAATGATTCCTTGCACTGTGCGGTTTACTTGGTGGAAAGATTGAGTCCAACTATCAGCCTCGTAAATGCACCCCTACGCGTACGACGATTAGTAGGCCTAAAATTAGCAAGTTGCATCAGATGTAACTATTATGATATATTATATGATGATATATTTGCTTTATTGTTATTAACAACCATGAAGTTTACTCAGAATCGCCAGTTGCAAGCACGCAGTTGTTAGCAAGCCACTTCTAGGATACAACCAGAGATAGGCCTACAACGCACCACTGTGAGCGCAAAATTAAGATTCATTGGTGCATATTAATTGCTTTTTAAAGATGCAGAGGACTTTTGCATCCTGATTCGGTGCAGGAAAACAGTGTTCCTTCCACGAGAGCCATCGATTACACGAAAACAATATTACACGAAAGCAAGTTAGATTTTGAATTAGCAGCTTGAAAGGCGCTATATAAATTATGATTGATTGATTGATCTTCACTGCCCATCTGAAACCGTATTAGAATCTCATTCAATCAATCGTAATTTATAGAGCGCCCCTCAATGTATCTACTCAGAGGCGCTCCCGGCCGAGATCAAGCGAAAAAAACCAGTCTTCAACAGTTTGTGAAATTAAGAAGAGCTTGGGAGGTGTCGCATAGTCAAGGGAAGTCCATTCCAAGTTGTTGGACCAACCACAGAGAATGAACGCCTCTGCATTCTTGCAGAGCGAGTGAAAAGAATCATTAAGTCACCATGGACAGCAGAGCACAGTGCGCGGCGGCCTATGCAAGTGGAAATAGGGAGGCAAAGCTCACACAGATAAGAGGGTGCCCATGCAGCCTGATAAGCATCGCCGCACCAAAGATGCAATCCTAAATGAGGACTATCCTTTAAACTTGACTTGACTCAGCGTTCATGAATATGCTGGTGTCTTGACTCGTGAGCTTGGATTTCAAGTGGCGCTTTAGAAAGTTTAGAGTGGCCAAGAACTTTGAAGCTTACGATTGTGAACACGAAAACATTTTACTTTAAATTACTTGTTTCTTCAACACCAGAATATTGTTGCAAAACCTTATTTCACTCAATGCGATCTTGACTGAGCCTAAAATTTATTAGATGGCGCCACATACCAGCAGAGCTGCTGCAGTGGTTGATAATAATATAATAACTTAGCGATCGATTCACATCATCTGGTTTTAGTTTTAAATAAAATCGTGTGTAAAATTTCTCAAGCTGCTGCGTTAATTTCCTAAAAATGGGTGATCAGCCGACAACCTCAAACAGTTTGTCTTCGACGAGTTCGGTGAGTAGAGACACAGTCTTACTGATCTTATTAAAATTTGTCAACCCCTTTCTTCATCTGCCGGTGTCACGATATAGAGTATCCCCCGTATTAATTGTATCCCCCCAAAATTAAAAAAGTCGAAAAAACCGCTTCCACGTGTAGTTTTTTTTGCAAATTAATTTTCATCTGCTTTGTTTTGAACAATAACACTAACAGGTATGTTTATTTCGACTATATAATTTGTTTTGCGCTGTTTTTAGAGCACTTAAAACATTTAAAACACTTAATAACACTCAGAGTCACTAAATAAATTCGAGTTGCCTTAATCTGAGCATTGCCTAGGACACTTAAAACAATTACAGTCACTTTAAATTTTGATTACAGCATAAATATATTTATTATGCGCATTTTTAAAAAAAGGGGATAGAATGGTTTATCCCCCCGGATAGTATAGACCGGTTAATTCCATCCGGGGGGATAGATTAATTCATCCTCCGGATAGCTATCAGAGGGGATACTCCGTTTCATGACACCGGCGAAAGGCTGGAGTGCCTACCTCTTGCGATACTTTAGCACTTCTTGCAGACCTAACTAACTTTAAGGTTCTAAGAATATGCCATTTTGGTCTCTGATAATAATGCTTTAATGTATCTGGAGGTCGTCCACTCTGGTAGTTTCCTGCAGACACATAGCATTCCCTTTTGACTTTAGGTTGTGATTTTGTGAGAAGCAATCTTCGATTGAGGCCGCTTGCGTATGATAAAGGCGCTATAGAAGTGATTGGATTAGATTATATTATGATATGGGGCTGAGGTTTCATCTGAAGTGATATTCGATTAGCACTATGCAACTTCTCGGATCTCAAGATGGTGGTTAGATTAGATAGGATTGATTCTATTTGGTGTTCACAGTCATCCAAATACATTCATAATTAATTTTAATATTTTTCTAGTTTTTTCCTCTCTGAATAAATCAAATTCCAAATAAAATTCCTCAGGAGTAAAATTATGTAAATAAACATCGCATTTTGTCAATGCTTACGATTGTGGTTTTGATAGAATAGAATAATTATATTATAAAATAATAGGATAGGATATATTGTGGTTTTGAGTCTTTGTTCTATTCTCTCCTCTCCTATTATATTATATTAGTGCAGTGTGCTTACTTGTAATGATTGTAACTTTGGTTGTCCCTACTAGTGCCATTTGTGATTTCCAAGGGTTATTCTGACTCTGGTGATTCTGATTTGGGTTATCCTGGTTTTGGTGAACCTGATGGGTTATTCTTGCTTAGGTTAGCCCGACTTGGGTTATTGTGATTTGGGTCATTCTGATTTGGGTTAACCTACCTTTGGTGAACCTGCCAGTTCATCCTTAACGGATTTATCCTGATTTAGGTTATCCTGACTTTTGTTATTCTGTCTTGCATTGTTCTGATTTGGGTTATCGTGACATGCGTTATTCTGCTTCATGTGATTCTGGGGTTATATTGATTTGGGTTATTGTGACTGCTGTTGCTTATGGCCTGGGATTTAAAGTTCCCTCAGTTCAATCTATTGTGTGACTGTCAAGTTTCTTTGCATGCAATTGCATGTTTACTCTCTCGGTGCATTTAAATTTATTTTCGCACCATTCTCGGACAGGTGTTGAACATAACACGCCCAACTTTGACAGCATTTATTCAATGGGACTGGCCACCCCACCGCTCTTGAAGATGACTCCACCCCTTCAGAGAGTATCACTGCCCAGCCAGTTAGGTTATTTATTGACCTATGTATAGTTTGGCTGTGAATGGACCAGGAGTTCCCTGGGGGTAACTGGAGTGTTACCGGTTCTTTGGAAGTTTATGACTTGTGCTAGGTTGTGAATGGGGAGTGGTTCTTCCTCTTTTGTGCAGATGGGAACCGCGACAATTTAATGACTTAAGTAACGAAAGTTTAAAAGTTGGTGGCATGCCTGGCGCTTTGTGGTGAGGTATTGAGAGCTTAAAAAAATCTGTTGGCATCAAAGGCTGTTGACTGTCGATATAAATTGCTTTGAGCACAATGGCATAACACAAACCCCTTAAGTAACGAAAGTTTAAAAGTTGGTGGCATGCCTGGCGCTTTGTGGTGAGGTATTGAGAGCTTAAAAAAATCTGTTGGCATCAAAGGCTGTTGACTGTCGACATAAATTGCTTTGAGCACAATGGCATAACACAAACCCCTTGTATGGATCCAGAGTTTAGCAACAGCTTACGATAACAGAGGCTGTTGCCAGTAAAAAAATTTGTTTGGGATGTCACAGCTTAAACCGTGTTGTCTGAGTTTACTAATAGGGCAAATGGTCCCACTTAAAAGAGCGCTGAGAAGCTAAGGTGCATATCATATACTAGAAACCTTTGCTTATAGCATTTGATTATGTATTTATTTGTGTATCTACCTCCCAGAGCTCTGTGAGACCATGACAGGTAATGGCTGAATATCATTAAGACCACATGCTGTCAACCTCTTGCATCACCTGGTGAATAATTTTGCAGGTGATCTCCATCTGCTCAACAATTGATCTGTACGTAAATCAATGAAAACCAAAAAGTTTCTATTCTGAATTCTTTCTAAATGTCAACTGTCAGCCATAATATATTCCGTTGTTTCGTTGTTATCACTAGTGTTGTTTTCGTTGACGAAAACGAAAATGTAATTAACGAAAATGAAACGTTTCCGTTAACGAAAACTGAAACTGAAACTAAAATACCCTGACAACGAAAACTAAAACTAACACGAAATTTGCAGCAATCAAAACTATAACTAAACGAAAATTGATCAGATGAAAACTAAAACGATATCTGGTCAAACGAAAACTAAATAATTTGTTCGTAATTTTACCTTAATTGCCCTGTTTATTCGTATTATGCAAATGACGTGCCAAACTTTTAAGACATGTGGGAGGAACGAGGCTGCCAGACTGGTAAGAAGATGTTTCTGCTTTGTTTATCTACTTGCGATAATATTTTTTTCTTTTTTTCAATTTTAAGGAAGCTGTTGTATTTAACTGCGACAAGTCCTCGTGACGCATAGCAGTGGTCGACTGAATGCGTAAAGGAAGTCCTGTTGGGGATTACTATAACTAGCTTTATGCTGCAATATTCGGTGCTGAGTTTCAAGTGACTGGTGGCCCTGAGGAGGCTGGGTCAACCAAACACTGCGAAAAATTTCTTAAAGGGAAAAATTTCACCAGCATGAAAGTCCACTTGTCACTAGTGCTGAATTTTTTGAGGAACTTAAAAGGCTGTTAGAAAGTAAAACAACAGGCTACTGCCAAGTGTGTTGACTAGATGATCTTCAACATTTTTCTTGGTCAGCTATAAAGGTAATGCATGCACTATTTCCATCTGTAGTAGTTTTACAAAAGACTTTAAATAATAGCTTTTAGTACATGAGCTGAAAAAGCATTATAATTAGATCTGGGTTAATACGCAGGCTAATTTTAACTAACTGTCCTGTTGTGGGCAACTATAGGGTCTAAATAACTCTATCATAATTATATTAACTCACAAACAATAATCAACTATATGCTGAGGTATTAATTGTACAGATTAAAAGCAAATGACATTTCACATAATCATTATTTTTTTTTAATTCAACACATCCTTGTTTTGCTTTGTATTAATTTAGGTTCTTAAAAAATTAAATGGCATTAATTTCTAACAAGTGAATTCCAAGCTTACTAAAACTAAAATTAAAATTGCATTACTGAAACTAAAACTAAAATTGCATTGCTAAAACTAAAACTGAAACTAAAATTAGTCCATAAAAACTAAAACGAAAACTAAAACTAATATTCAGCAACAATTAAAACTAAAACTAAATATTAAGACTAACAATCAAAACTAAACTAAAATTGAGACATTATTAAAACAACACTAGTTATCACTGATAACTAGTAGGCTGTCGATAATATCTGAGCTTGCAATGAATGCTTTGTGCTGACGTATATGGATTGCCTGTTTGGCAGCTTAATGATAATAAGACAGTATGGCGCTTTCATTGATCTTACGGAGGAATGTTCAGCATCACAGTTTACCGTAATTCGTTTTTAGTCTCTGATGTTTTGGGGTAAAAAACATTTTAAAAATAAAAAATGACTTTTAACATCTAAGCAGCAAATTGAGTAATCAGTTTTTCTAGAAAGACTTCTAATGCATCTGATGCGTTACTATAGCAACATATTTGGCAGTGTGTCGATGGATCAGAATTTATTAGCACCCTTTAAAGATCCCTACTCAGAGGCGCTTCCCCTCCCCAGTCCAAGCGAAAAGGGAGCCTGTGTAAGACCTCACGCATGTACTTGGATATGCAGTCGGACCTGACAGAACAATTAGGTTATCAATGTTCATCAGAGGAAAACGATTTGCGACCAGATATGGATCAGTCTAAGATCCATAAAACATATTATGATCAATGCGACATTGCAGTCTTTAAACGTCACCAATTCATGTGTCTTTCATAACCAGACTCTCTTCCGTTAGTTTCACGTGCTTGTGTGGGTGTGTGCGTGTCTGTCTTTGTGTGCATGTGTGTATGCATGCGTGTGTGCATAGCGTATGTGTATGCATGCGCGTGCATATGTGTTTGTGTGCGTGTGTGTGCGTTGTTGGTGTTCAACAGAACCATTCGTTTCAGGTGAATGTCTCCGTCTGGTTTCTTTGTGCTTCGGGTGAAGATAAGTAAGTAAGTAAATACACTGGTGTTTGTTGCAAAGCCATATCTGCAAGTCTGTTAAATTGTATGTATTTACAATGTGAAATTGTACACCTGTGTTATGACCCTTCCCCCCTAATTCCTCAGAATGCTCAATAGGTCATGACCGCTTGGTCCACATCCGCCATCTTCTATCTTCTCTTCCGTCATCGATATGACGATGAGGCCTGTATGAATTTCCTCCAAACTTCTCTGCTTCTGATGATTTCTCCGATCTCGACCAAGCTGGTGCCCTTCTCTCTCAGATCTTCTTTGATGTTGTCCATCCAGGTCTTCCTTTGCCTCCCTCTGCTTCTTTCTCCTTCTACATGCCCATGCAGTGCAGCGTTTGGTAGTCTTTGCTCCGTCATTCTTCTCACATGACGCCATGCAGTCTGTTTAATATACAACCGCCATGTGTGTTTGTGTGTATTTATATTATATATATATATATATATAATGCATATTACATAAAGAGCATAATGACGGGAATCATGGAGGGAACGGGGAGAAGGGGAAGACCATGCAGAGAATGGTTGCAGGACATAGAAGAGTGGTGTGGGATGAATGCACAGGAGCTGACACACCGAGCACGGGACAGAGAATCATGGAGGAGAGTAGTCAAGTGTGCAGTGGACACCTACGGGCTGTCAGCCCATGGACAATGAAGAAGAAGAAGAAGAATGCATATAATAAATTATATATACATACATGCGTATATATATACTGCATTAAACACACAATAGCTATGTATTTATATTGTACTATATGCATATAATACATGCATACATACATACATACATGCATACATGCATACATAGTTTTACATACATGCCTATATATACATAAAATATATACACACAATAGCTTTGAGTGGAGTGTTTGTTCTCAGTCTTTGGGGTAACAAAATACCTGACTGATTGTCTCTCCAGAAAAATAAGATCCTAATTATTGTTGATGACAAATCTAATTGATCAGCCAAGTGTAATTGATCAGCCAAGTGTATGTTCAACTATGCTGACTCCCTCACCCGTCTCTGCCTGGCATTGGTTATCTCTGAATATATATCTGTGGTGCTTAAATGCATGGCTCCTCTGGTTACTCTCCCTAAGGCTGTTTTACTTTATATCATTTAATTTTGGTGTGTTTTCTTATGTATCGATTACCCAGATTCATGTAGCCAATCCAGATCATGTGTTATTTGATGGGTGAGGGGGTTGCAAGATCTGGTTGCATTGCAAGTTGGGATTCGGATGTGGCTTGCCCACTCATTTTATTTCTGAAGTAAAGCAGTCATGATAAATAAAAAGTGAGAAAAATAATCAGGTGTAATTCACAAACAGCTGTAAAAATCTTTAAAATTTTTCGTGAAGTAGCTCAGTGACTACAAATGATTTGAAGGTGGTATTGATTAGATTTTATTTAATCGGTTGATTTCGAGATTTAATCGTGATTAATCGATTTAATTTGGTTGATTTGGTTTGTGTTACTGTTATGCAAAGAGACCAGTGTAGTCAATGAGTTGTTTAGAACTTTTTTTGTACAAGAAAACAATATTAAACTGTTCATTGCAATGAAAACAGATTAAAATTTTTTTGCCATCTTGAATTTCTCCCATCAACATTTACCTCAAACTGATTTCGTAATCTTCCACTCAAAAATGTTACATTATTATCGCTGTTCACCGTTTCATTTATTTTTCCTTCGAATCTTGCAAGTAGTGCATTGGATAAAAGAACAAAAAAGAGTTGGCTGATTTGATTGATTGATCGATTGATTGATTGATTTGATTGTGTGGAATTCGGTCGACTGGCTTTCCAGCTACGTGTCCAACCCATCGTAGGCTTCGCCCGAACACACAGTCTGGTGGAGATGCTTGGATGCTTGTTAATAGCCGTTCCCACTCGTGGAATAATTAATTACTCAGATAACCTTCTGTCTCGCATACTGTTGTGCAGGCTGAGAAATTGCCATCAGACGTTGACGACTTGAAGTAGAACAGGCGACGTAAGACCTATTAGTGGGTGGATGACAGTGAAGGTGTTTTCAGTGGATTTCGTTTGAGTTGAATAGTTTAGTCTGGCTGAGCCAAGCGGCCTTGGGTGATCTTGACTTGCATTTGCTCTGTTTGCAAACAGCTCTTTCCCATCAGACGTTTGAGTAAGCTGATAAGTATTCCCTGCTGCAACTCTTTTGACGTCTCTGAAGTCTTTGACATGATTGACCATGGAATTCTATTACAATGCCTTGAAACGTCCTGCAGACTCAAGGGTTCTCCTCTCCTTTAGCTTCGGTCCTATCTTCCTCATTGCACCAAAATGATCATCTCTGGTGACTTTAGGACTCAGTGGGTCCCTGTTGTATTGGGTGTTTGCCTAATACACTGCTGGTGTTCCCTCACTTTTTTCCTATTAAACCATTCTGCAACTGGCCACGTTTTCTGCTGATGATGTCCAGGCGTATAATTATGTCCATGGGTCCTCTTTGCTCTGCTCCTGATTTCTAGTCAAATTCAGGTTCTCTCTCAAGATCTTCACCTTTGAATGTCTTCGAATCATCTTTCACTGAGCTCTTCTTATTTTAACCTTCTTGATTGGCTTGGCACTCCCAAGCAGCTTTAAAAATTGACCATGCATTACTTTATCAAAATTATTCTCACTTTGACTTTTCGTCCAGTGTTCTTGTTAAACCAATTGCTGATCAGTATTATTGCAAAAACAACTAATAAACACAGTTAGCAGAATATTATATATAGGAAGAGGAGCACGCCTTTAAATGGTGTCTAAGGACTCAATGACTTCTCTTTTTTTAACTGTACTGTGCATAAATTTTTACTAGATTGTCAACGGCCTTTCGTGTCATATGACGACGTTAACCTTTTGAATAATAATAATAATAATAGCAGTTCATTAGGTTAGAGTTGAGGCAGCCAATGTATTAGCGACTTCTTTTTCTTGGCCTTGGTCTATGAAGGATTGGGTAGCAGGTCCTCTCCCTCGCCATCTCATCTTCCCATCAACCGTGTACGGTCGGTGTACTCATCCCAACTGTGCTGGCCATTGTATGTCGCAGGTGGAGCAGATATCTCAAACTGAATTTCTGCCCGGGGGGATTTTAACCCACAACCTTCCGAATAACAGTCCACTGCACACCATCTCATTCCCCCATTATATCAAATATCATTATAACACCATCTCATTCCCCCATTATATAACGTGTACTGATAATTGATGTTTTGAAGATCAGCAACAGCAAATAATCTGTTTCCTTTTTGGTGCATGGGGGTGGTGGTTTACTCTCTGAACTGTTTCCCACCCCAATACCAGCCTTCTTTCCTATCTTATCAGTCAAGGACTTACAGAATTTATGGATCCTGCAAATGCATCTGATATATCGGTCTCGTTGGCCACTGCATGGGGAGCAGTTCCCATATAATAATTAAGGTACAGAGGTCCTTGGTAAAGGTCTTTTCTTCATGGCCGAAAAAATCAGGGCGCTGGGATTGATTGAAGAAGTTGAGCAGGTGGCCCACTGCAGGCAAGGAAAAAATTTGGCCGTCAGTCTTTGTTTTTTTTCTATTGTTCCAGTTCGAAACTGCACATGAGAGATTGATAGTGACTGTGTCATTGCAAAAAACTTATTTGCCTCACCCTCCTCCTTTATCCACGCTTGGGACTGGCGATGTAAGAGTATGCAACTGTTGTACGTCTATATTTGTACATGCTTATATGTATGTTGTTAGGCCAAAAAAAATTAATGTTGTGTTTCCGGCAACCCGACCGACTCTCTTTCATTGCCGCGACTCAAATAATTTTGTAAAAAAAATTTATTTCAAAAAAAATTTATTTAAAAAAAAATTTCATTAAAAAAAAATTTTATCAAAAATTTTAAAAACTTTTTTAACAAACTTTTACTGACATAATATGGTGACATTGCCTTCCATATAGAGTTGGATCTCAGGCCAAAAAAATTTTGTGTTTCCGGTAACCCGACCGACTCGCTTTTATTGCCGAGACTCGGCAAATTTTGTGCAACTGTTTTATTTACAGTGACATTGCCTTAGAGTTTCACGCCTGCCTAACTGCTTCCTGGTTGCCAGTCTTGAAAACCTCTAGCCTTATCATTCTCACTTGAGACACCTCTAATGGTGAATAGGAAAAATAAATCTAGCAAGCTCTAGGTGTAACTACCGGTAGTCACTGGCTTGGCCAGTCTGGAACGACCCCTAGCAGTGATGTTCTGTTCGCACTCATCTTCCCCTTTCCTTCCCAATTTATCTTACCAGAAAAGATGTCAACAAAATTGAATTAATAGAATTGTTTTCTAGAGCAATTTTAGGTACAGACAGTCGGGAAATAGTCAGTTTATACTTGCTTAGAACACGTACTTTGTTGCAGCGTGTACCTTTATGCAAAAAAGAGTAGTTGGGTATAATTTTTCGGATAGTCACTGTATAAAAATATTTTACCAAAATAAAAATATTTTTCGACCTACCTACCCAAATTTTTAGAGCTCTGTTACCGGAAACACAGCATTATTTTTTTTTTGCCTTATGCAACTACTTAGATAAAATCCTCTGTGATGGTTTAACAAGTTTTTTTTCTGTGGTACAAAGACATTTCTCAAATTTTCATTGGACTCAACTGTTAGTTTTAGAGTTCCGGGAATGAAGTTGGCTGGAATAAAACCTCTAGAGGTCATTTGGGGTTCGGATGACAGACAGACAGACATGTCAGAGTCAGACATGACAGGCAGACAGATACAGTAAGTAAGTGCTTTATTGAAGAAGAGAAAGACAAAGAGCTGTCTCTTTACCATACCCGAGGCAGCCATAAGTATGAAATGTCAACAACTTAATTTTCTCAGCCTCAGCATATGAGGAGGGTAATGGGTGGCCAGTCCTCTCCTCACCGTCTCATCTTCCCACCGACAGTGTAGGGTCATCGGTGTACTCATTATGGAAGAGTTGGCTGGGGGGGGCGTTGGTGGGGTAGAAATCGCACACAAATTACTGACTGCCCTGGCATGTGGAGACTTTATTGAAGCGCGTGCACCCGCACTTCGGGATATGAAGAATCTGATTAATTACCTAATAACAATGACATATTCTTTCCTTGTGTTGTGTGTACATCATAATTGTGATGCTGTATACATAACAGAGTGGGTAGTGTTGCAGTGCTACTCAGCTAGGGGACATTAGTAATAGTGTGGGTCACTTGTATCAGCAGTCGACTGTTTTTAAAGTCTGTCCGCAGCATGAGTGAGTTTTGATCCTGTTTTAACTGTTAGCATATCCCTTGGAGAGATAGATGGCTGAAGGAGGTAGTGTGAATCATCGAATTTTTACACTCAATGTGAATCATCGAATTTTTACACTCACCCTGGCGAAGGTGAGAGAGAGAGACAGGCACAGCCAGACAGGCAGACAGACAGATTGTTGCCATAGATATATCAGGTGCATTTGCAGGATCCATAAATTCTGTAAGTCCTTGACACACAGACAGACAGACAGACAGACACACAGAGAATTGGACAGATAGACAGAAACAGAGAGACAGACAGACAGACAGAGGAAGGTTGATCTTTGGACTGGATTGGTTACAGTAAATGAATTGCAACTATAACACCCACCCGAGCAAAGGTGAGAGAAAGACAGACCTATGGACCTATATAGGGAGGGATGGAAGACTGATCTTTGGACTGGACTGGTTAGGGGTCCTTGGCCTGTGAGGGTTAGAGTACAGGTTGAACCTTCCTGTAAGACTGAAGACTATGTCGGAATGTTGAGCAAAAGTTTCCGCCACAATTGATGGCTTTTATTCTGATAATTTCATTCTTAATATTTGACATTTCGTGTTTTGTCCATCCATCGGTCACCACAACAATAGAATATTTTGCAATTAATTGTTAACAGTGTAATTTTTAGCCACTGAAAGTTGTCAACTACTTTAAGACTAGTCTTAGACTTCACTTAGGTAGACGTGCTGTGCTTTTGCAGAGGTCGATTGTAATTGTAATTGTGGCTTTATATAGAGCCACTAGTGCCCAAGGTTTGACTGTCTCCTCTACAGTCTGTGCTCATTGCTGCTGCTAGGCTTGTTGCCCATCTTCCTTGATTCTCCCACATTTCTACATTCATGAATGAACAACTTCACTGGCTTCCACTCTCTGTCCATATGCAAAGTTCTTATTTTGGTCTTCAAGTCTCGATTGGGTCTTGCTCTGAAGTTTCTTCGTGATCTTGTACTTCGTCCCATTTCTGCCACTTCGCTGCATCCTCTTAGGCCCTGTTATAGGCTTGAGCTCTTTGTTCCATGCATCAGGACAGCCATGGCTCAATCCAGATCTTTTTTTGCATAAGTCCCTCTCTGTGAAACGGACTTCCCCCATCAGTTCGCTCTGTGATTCTCTCCAGTAGTCTTCCCTCATTAAGCTGCCTCTTCTCCCGGGGTTGCATGCACTGGGAGTGCTTCTGAAGGGCTCTTGCTGCAAGAAGCACTTTACAAATGGTCAGATATACAATTTACAATACATTAGAACACAGACTAATCACAGACAATTGATATGTTCTTTGTTCTGTGCCAAAGCACCCCAGAAACAACTGAAATAGAGATCATCTGTCGGGGTCTTAATTAATGAGTTAATTATATGATGATAATTATAGTCTGCAGTAATTAACTACTGTTTGTGTAATGAATGACGCTTGACAGGTACCAGTTAATTTTTGTCTTCTTTTTACATCGTCGGCATTTTTTTTCTATAGATGTGAATCATATGGAAACAGATGTTTGACGGTCTGTATTTAATTTATATGTTAGTCGATGAAACGATCGATTTTTGCACTTAAGGACCTGTCCATATGTTGCAAGCTCAGGAAAGGGGAGGGTCATCGGATCTAGGCGATTTGCCTATGGCTGGGGTGGGGAAAGGTCTTAGCAATACGTATGTACGTATGTACGCAAAATAAAATTTTAATGATGATAATCTACATTTAAAAGCCTATAGATTTACAACTCTGTATTATCCTATGCGGTCGTTCGATGGCATTTTAGTACTTTAAAATTAAATGCTGTTTGGATCTAAACAGTGAACCATGACAGCTAACAACGCTAACAAATAGGATGCTTAACAAAAACAAAAAAATGGTAGCCTACTGTAAAACAAGTGTTTCATAGATGACCTTGGCCAATTAATTTTTAAAAGGGGTTTAGAGAAGCTTAGTTGTACAATGTACATGCGCAAGGAACTGGGTAACAGGGTGGTGGCACTGGTGGGTTCCATAGAATGTGCAAGTTACAACAGAGGGCATGGGATTGGATTTTTTTGCATACATGATATATGGATTTGCCCTTAGCAGGTGTTGCTTGGTTTTTCTCATGTGCAGGTGACTGCGGACAAAGCGACGAATGTGACGTATCAGCAGCAGCATGTGTCGAGGACAAAGCGAGGACAGGTCCTTGGACAACGCGGAGGATTTCGAGGATGCACGATATGGTTCACCGGTTAGCATTCATTATCATCTAGTAATGTTTCTACATTTGCAATTATTTTACTTTCTGGTTTGTGTGTTGGAGCTGTCATTAAGAGGGTCAAACAGAGCAGAAAGTTTTTCGACATTTCTGCGCCACATGTACCTTGAGCGAACTTGTCACAAGGCGTGTGTTGTCAGTGAGAAGATGAGATGGTGAGGGAGAGGATTGGCCATCTGCCAACATATGCTGAGGCTAAGAAAATGAGGTCACTCACTCATTTGTACCATGACCATATTACGCGTAGTTGCAAGAGGAAGGCACTTGCCTCCATTGGTAACTCAACGCTTTATTTGTTCACTTCTCCTGTTTGGATTAAACCAATTTCTTGTCACTGAAGTAATGATGATACACGGGGTGTAGCTGAGAAATTTACTTTTAAAAGCATATATGAAAAATAACCAAGTTATTAAAAAATTCTGCTTTGCATTTTTCAAACTCTTGCTAAAAATGTAACCGTGATTGTCTCGTCTTCTCTTTACACTTGATTTTAGAATTAAATTAATTTTCTAATGAGCTCCCTTCGAAGCTGCGTTCATTACATCTGACCAATCAAACTTTGTTTCGCAAAGTCTCAAGTCGTGTTTTTTGGTGTGGCAGGGAATGCTCTGCAGTAGGTTTCTCGAATGGGCGCTATACAAGTCCATAGAGTGAAATGAATGAATTACAAGGGCGTTACATACGTTTACATTACGTACCATTGATGACATTGCTTGGTCTGATGTGCAGGGTTGTCTGGAGCGGGAAAGACGACGGTTTCGTTTGCGCTGGAAGAGTTCCTCGTGAGTCAGGGCATTCCGTCGTACAGTCTCGACGGAGACAACATCCGTCACGGCCTCAACGCCGACCTCGGGTTCAGTCCAGATGACCGCGAGGAAAACATTCGTCGGATCTCCGAGGTGGCAAAACTATTTGCGGACGGAGGAATTGTCTGCCTTACCAGCTTCATCAGTCCATTCAAAAAGGTTTGAATCCAGGAAGAGTTTTATAACCATCTGAAGACTTTGTGGTTTAATGGTTTTTGTCAGTTATCCGTTTTTGCTGTTGGTTGTCTTGTTGATGATAGTCGTCTTGGTTGTCATGGTGGTTGTCGTGGTTTTGGTTGCCATTGTAATTTGCTTTTTCAAGGTTGTTGTGCTGATGGTGATGTTTGTGGTGGTGAGAATGGGTGACATGGTGAGAATGGGCGGTGGTGATAAGAATGACCACCTAAGAGTGTGAGTTTGTTATGAGAATGGGTGGCATGGTGAGAATGGGTGTCATGGGGAGGAATGCGGGATTGTGGTGAGAATGGGTTGCATGGTGAGAATAGGTGGTAGCAGTGAGAGTGTGTGGCTGTTGTGAGAATGGATGGTGATAATAGTAATGGCTTTCATTGGATTGGCGATTGCTATTATTAATATCAACTATCTAACGATCAACTTGCCACTACACTGTGGTGCTATAAATATCTAATATGCTTTGGGAGATGACAACCTTCACATCAGTTTGATGCATTTACTCAACATCAATGAAGTGCTTCTCATCAGCATCACTCTTGTGGTGTGTCGTTTTTGATACTGGATATTTGGATAAAACTATGGTATCAGGGGCCAAAGCATGTGCAGTATCTTTGAACAGTATCTAATTACGACACTTACCCTAACCGACAATCGCAAAACCTAACATTGCCCTTACTGACCCTCACGATGCATAACCTGCCCTACACGACACTTAGGTCCCCGATACTATGGTTTTGCCGATATTTGTTGGACCAACTGAGATCACTGATTGGATTGCGATTGTTAGGATCGAGAGAGCGCTCGTAAAATCCACGAAGCGGCCGGACTTGCGTTTCTCGAGTGCTACGTCAACACTTCGCTGCAAGTCTGCGAAGAGCGCGATCCGAAAGGGTTGTACAAGAAAGCTCGCAAGGGCGAAATCAAAGGTACGTGCTTGGCAAGTGTTGATGTCGAGTGTAACAATCGTAATGAAGTGGACGATGTAACTGTCCACTGTGGAGAAGTGGAAACATCTTTGAAGGGCCATGGATTTCTTTATTGTGCTCTTCTAGAGAGGGTAATTTCATCGGGAGAGAAGGAATCATGTGGAAAGTGGAGCATCAAGTGATTGATGGCAAGCTGAACTTGGTTGGTCCTGGTTTCTCTTGAATGCCAACAGTCTTGAGGCACCACGGGGTTCAGGATGGGTTGCGTCCATTCTGTGCTTGCTTTCCACAGTTGGCTGGATGTCCAATTGTCCCTGTCTGTGTTGGCTGGATGTCCACTTGTCCCTGTCTGTGTTGGCTGGATGTCCACTTGTCCCTGTCTGTGTTGGCTGGATGTCCACTTGTCCCTGTCTGTGTTGGCTGGATGTCCACTTGTCCCTGTCTGTGTTGGCTGGATGTCCACTTGTCCCTGTCTGTGTTGGCTGGATGTCCACATGCCCCTGTCTGTGTTGTCTGGATGTCCACATGTCCCTGTCTGTGTTGGCTGGATGTCCGCTTGTCCCTGTCTGTGTTGGCTGGATGTCCACATGTCCCTGTCTGTGTTGGCTGGATGTCCACATGTCCCTGTCGTGTGTTGGCTGGATGTCCACATGTCCATGTCTCTGTTGGCTGGATGCCCACATGTCCCTGTGTGTGTTGGCTGAGTCTGACTTCTATTGAAAACAGATCCACCTGCAGGTGTTGGACAACATTGTGCTAGCCATGCGCAATCAATCAATCATTCAAGCAATCAATACACGTACGGTTTAATCTATTCTTTCGAAGGAACAAAGGCAGTGACTAATGATATGCATCGCTTAGGTTAATTTGCATAAATCATTACGTTATCAAGCTCAGTCGCTTTCAATCTGGGGCAATCTCTCAATGCTCGCAAGTCACATCACGACGAGCGATTGTTTGCGTAGAAACAGCTAAGGTAAAAGAAACGTCCATTTGTCAGAGTTTGTCTCCAGCAATTCTCTATTGAGTGGGCGGTTGCATTTCTCGATGTTGTACGTTGCATGAGACGATCTGTCAACTTGATTTGATCGATCATGACTATTGTTGAGTTGATCTGCGTGTAACACAGATGTTGTGTTGTGCTGAGAAATAATCTCTTCGAATTAGTCACTTGTATTCGATCTGCACCGAAGTACCCAGACCTCTGTGATGGACAACCGCATTTAGAGTTCATGTATAAATTGACAGAAGTGACATGTATTAGACGATGCAATAATACAATACGATACAATGCAATATGTGGCGATGCTGTAATTTTTTTAGGTCCCCCTACTTTTGAAGTTCAGAAGTGCGGACTGGACTATTCATTAATTCCGAGAGTTTGTATAGCACTTCTTCAAGAGACCTACTCTGAGGCGCTATATAAATTCTCAACCACAAAGTTGTTGGTGGTTGTGCGTAAGGACCTGCTCAAAGTTGTTACCGTATACGCATATATGACTATCTTGAGTGAGACTCGAATCCATGCTGTGCATGTGGTCCGCTGGATTCATTCTACTGTCTCAAACCCATTTTTTTCTCTCTTGGTGTCACACACTGGGAGCGCCTCTGATTAGTGTGCACTGCGAAAGGTGCTATATAAATTTTTAAATACAATACAGGCCATGCACTCTAAACAAATTGAATACTGTGCTGCTAATTTATTACAAATGTTCAAAATGCTTAAGTACGCCACTAGCTGGTCACTCTGTTCCAGTGTTCCATACAATGGAGTTGGTCAGAGGTTATTTATCGGTAAAATTCTTTTCAATGATCAACAGGATTTACTGGAATCGACCAATCGTACGAGGAACCAGTGTCACCGGAACTGACGATCCGAGCGGGGGAGCTGAGCATAGACGAGTGTGTCCAACAAGTCGTCGAGCTACTCCAACAGCGGGTATATAATGCTTGGTTTTTTGTAGGATCCAGTGCTTAAAGTGTGGGAAAAAAGTCCCTGGATGCCCTTGCTTTTCCAAAAGAAGTGCCTGGATGCCCCTAACCTTTCGAGGCGGTGCTGGCCAATAAGTGGCAGGGTGGCGTTCAGATTTAAAAATAAGTGCATGGGAGCCGTCCATGACCTTCCAGCCACACTTTAAGCCCTGGTAGGATCCCACTCTAAAGTCTTCAGTGCACACACAAATCCACACTAATCAACATCTGACTCTACGATGCTCATAACATTGTAACTGTAAGTTAAGTCTGACATTTATATAGCGCCACTTCACGAAAGCCTCATCAGTGGCACTTCTGGCTCAAAGCAGTGAAATTTGCTGTCGAATAATTAATACAGACTGTGGGGTTTGCAAAACTGTGGAAGGGGCAAAGCGGTAGTTGCTTGGCAACAGCATATGATGTCTGATTGGACGGATGAGCGAATTTAATGCAGATTTGTCTGTTTATTGTAGGGTATCATTCCAGAATCGGCGACGAATCATATCAAGGAATTGTTTGTTGACAGTTCAAAGTTCGCTGATGCAATGGCTGAGGCTGCTAGTCTGCCTACGCTTGAAATCAACGAGGTTAGCAGTTTCTATTGCACAGTAGTATTATTACTATTGTTATTATTATTTTTTCCTATAAGATTTTTTATTATTTTTATTTATTTTTATTTTTTTATTTTGTCATTATTATTATTATTGTTATTATTGTTATTAATAGTAGTAGCAATACGAGGTGCAACAAGTGGTTGAGGAATTGAGAATACAATTTTATTTCTTTAATGGTATATATGTTTGTATGAGCACTTGTTATAGCGCTTCTTCAAGAGTACCTCTCAGAGGCGCTCCCGACTGCAGCGTGGACACTGAATTGGAGTTTCTCGCCGCAATTGCAAGTGAAGGACTTGCTCAAGGTCCCTACATGACAGCTTAAGGTGGATTCGATCCTTCAACCTTCCACCTCAAGCCATCGAACATACCCCTACACCACCCAGCCCCCGCAAGATATCGATGTACCCTAGCAAGATGCTTTAAATCAAAAAGCAAATCAGTAGCAGCTGTTGATAATTCATTCCACCAGAATTTTGTCATGCGTGTGCTTGCATCTCTATTAAAAATAAATGGACGTCAGATGCTGTGAACGGTATTTTATCATCCTGTCTCAGTCCGTGCTCTGTTGACTTCGAGCATGGCGTCATCATCATTATGTCATTCTGCTTAACGTGTTTTGGAGTGGGTGTTGTGCATTTGATGGATCTTTTTGTTTCTGCTTTTGTCTTAACGACAATCAGTGTTGCATTGATTTGCACAAGCTGTGCTTTCGTGGACTTCTTTTTAAAGATCATATATCTAGTTAATGTCCAGAAACATGCATATGAACACTTATACACACGGTGCCACCAATTTTTATATGTATTTTTTTAGAATATTACTTTCTTTGTCTTATTTCTAGTTGATCACTTTTCGCTTTCTGTGTGTCATCCATGTGTTTGCTTTATAATAAAATGAATGTATATATATATATATATATCTATATATATATATATTTGATATACGATATATATATGCATGTGCAATTGTGCATATATATAATATATATTATATATATATATATATATATATATATATATATATATATATATATATATATATGCATACACACTTTCATACATGCGCACAGTTGCGCTCCGGAAAGCATACACACTTGCATGCACACATACACACAGTGCCTGTATACACTGTATGAAGTGTTCTCATGCATACATACATACATACATGCATACATACTCTTACTTCAAGGCTCAGCGTAGTCTTGCTCTGAAATATCTGGTTGACATAATACTTCGGCCTTATACATTTGTGGCCTTTGATGCTTTCAGGTTGACCTCCAATGGGTGCAGGTGTTGGCCGAGGGCTGGGCAACTCCGTTGACTGGTTTCATGCGGGAGAAGGAGTTCCTGCAGTCGCAACACTACGGCTGTCTTCTCGACGGTGGCATCACGAACCAATCCGTCCCAATCGTCCTCGCGGTCCAAACAGCGGACAAGGACCGTCTGGAGGGCTGCCCCGCGTTCACCTTGACCCACGCCGGTAGGAACGTGGCCATCCTTCGCACGCCGGAGTTCTACGAGCATCGCAAGGAGGAACGGTGCTGCCGCCAGTTTGGAACGTGTAACCTTGGACATCCGTACGTCAAGGTCGGTCAGTCGGTCGCTTCAAGTGCAGGAATCTTGTAACGTTTGGTTTTGGGTATTATTGGAACTTCTGATTATCCGTTTTGAAAATGATTATCGCTTACAGGAAGAAAGTCAGAAGATCTCGATGATTACGATGATGTTGAATATGATTTCGATGATGTTGATTATGATTACGATAATGTTGATTATGATTACGATGATGTTGATTATGATTACGATAATGTTGATTATGATTACGATGATGTTGAATATGATTTCGATGATGTTGATTATGATTACGATAATGTTGATTATGATTACGATGATGTTGATTATGATTACGATAATGTTGATTATGATAACGATGATGTTGATTATGATTACGATGATGTTGATTATGATTACGATGATGTTGATTATGATTACGACGATGTTGATTATGATTATGTAATTATGTAAATGGTGATAAACAATGTCGGTGGTGATGCTAATTAATGACTATGGTTGTAGCTCTATTGGCAATTCATCATCATTGTTTTTGATTTTGAGACAGTGAAATGGAATGCTCTGTTGTCTTCGGTTCTGTGACAGATGATTTTCGAATCAGGTGATTGGTTGTGTGGCGGAAACATCGAAGTTCTCAGCAGAATCTTCTGGAACGATGGTCTCGACAAATACCGGCTGACACCAAAGGAACTTCGCTTGAAGTTTCGTGAACTTAACGTACGTTTGTTTATCAGCCACGACTCTGCTAAATAATTTTTAATGGGTCATAATTAGAGCTCTGCTGAGAATTCACTTCAGGACCGAACAGTGGATAGAAGCAGTCGGATTAAATATGGATAGTGGTGACGTGACATCTGTTTACGCATCTGCGGCTGCTATAGCAAGTGAACTGAAGTAGCTCTCTCATTGATATTTTATGATGTGATTGCAGTCAGGCCATAACTATTGCCTGGAATTTGGCATCTGAGTGTGGATGGTGGCCAGTCCACTCCCTCGCAGTCTCATCTTCCCACGAACAGTGTACGGTTGATGTACTCGTCATTGCTGCATCATCGAATATGGTGGAGCAGAAATCTCTTCTCAATATTCTACCATAGTGGGATGAGTATGCAAATAAGTAAGTTAACGAGTTAATAAATATTAAGTCTAAATATTTTCTTACGAGCACGAATGTTACGTTTCATTGCACTGATGTTGTCGCGTGTTTTGTTGTTTCAGGCGGACGCGGTCTTTGCGTTTCAGTTGCGCAATCCGATCCACAACGGTCACGCTCTGCTGATCCACGACACGAAACGGCGCTTGATGGAGCGTGGATACCGAAACCCCGTCCTGCTTCTCCATCCGCTTGGTAAGAACGACGGCATCAGATGCCTGCATTTTATATAGCTCAATAGGATTTTTGAAATTTGGGAATGAGAATTTGTCCTTGACCTGTATATGAAGAGTAACCTAAATCACGGTGAATGGATAATAGGTCAGTGGCATCTTACAATTGGGGGGCATTGGGAGAACAATCTCCCACGAAGAAGTGGAAATTTTCACACGCTATGTAAGGAGGTCTAGTGGTCTAACCCCTCCCCACCCTAAATAAATAAGTTTGAAATTTTTTACGTATATTGATTTGCAGTTCTGATAGACTTCTGTCTTTCTTAATGCAAGTCAGTCACAGTGGAGTGCTTGCTCCACCATTGTAGATGAGGAGATGAAAGTCGCTGGATAGAGACACGAAGGATATTTACGAGATTGCATGACATGGTTTTATCATTTATTTTGTGAGACAAAGTTTGGTGTGGTGTGTCTGCAGTGCTGAAAGTGTTAAAAGAAGTGCCTGGACGCCCCTTACCTTTCCAAAAGAAGTGCCTGGACGCCCCTTACCTTTCCAGTCAGTGCTAGCCAATAAGTGGCAGGATGGCGTTCAAATTTTAAAATAAGTGCATGGACGCCGTCCATGACCGTCCAGGCACACTTTAAGCCCTGTGTGTCTGGAGAAAAGTATGGTAAGACTTTAGATTTTATTGAGGTTGTTACGCTACTATTAATTAATTCATAATGAGAATTTGTAATACTTGTTCCATTGTTATTGTTACTGTTTTTTTTCTTAGTATCATTATTATGCTTAATTATTGTTATTGTACTTAGTATTATTATACTTAGTATTATATTAGTAGTAGTAGTATTAATTATTACTGTTTTTTGGTAGTACTGTTGTTCTTCCTCTTCTCATTTTTTATACATTTATTTTATTATCTTCAACAATCAACATCAGTTATACAGGAAGTTCAGCTAGCAAGGGAAGCAGTAGCTATTATTGTTATTATTATTATTATTATTATTATTATTATTAATTATTATTATTCATTTAAAAATATTGTTATTATTATTAATAATTATTGTTCATTTTAATAAAATTATTTATATTATTGTTGATGCTATTCCAGTTTGTTGGTTTTTTTATTTTACGTGTACAACGTGCGAGATAAGGTTTTGATGAGATTTGTTTAAAAATAAAGTAATATTATTTCACTTGTTTGTCGTTGTTGACAGGTGGTTGGACGAAAGATGATGATGTTGCATTGCCATGGCGCATTCGTCAGCATCAGGCGCTGATGGATGAAAAGGTTCTCGACCCTGACTCAACTGTCATGGCCATCTTCCCATCTCCCATGATGTACGCCGGACCCACCGAGGTACGACAAAGATGTGTGCTTTTACTCTTACCATTTTCCTCCCTGGTCTCGTACCGTGCTGATTTTAACCAGTGGCCGCTAAATTTCTGCAAAATTTTCTAAAAATGAAGTAAAAGACCCATTCACTTCCCTTCTTGTTTATTTATTTTTTTATTGATGCACATCTTGGTGTTGTCACCATTAATTGTCATTATATATTTAATTAGTGATGTTACTTTTGTTAGTTATTGGTGATACAGTGATCTGTTTGGAATGAAAGACTTTGTCTCTGCTCTGCTTGCAGGTGCAGTGGCATGCAAAGGCACGGATGGCCACAGGCGCCAACTTCTACATCGTTGGCAGAGATCCAGCTGGAATGCCACACCCAGACACAAAGGAGGATCTCTTCAATCCTACTCACGGCGCCAAGGTACACTCGCAGGATCCCAATTAGAACTGCGGTGTTCTCCATCTTATGCCTTGAATTTGACATGCAGTATGAGGCTGTCCATGCATTATGCATGCAAGGATGGGGAAGGGGTCACTGGATTTAGGCAATTTGCGTACGGGTGCACATGGCACGGGGGATGGTCTCAACAAAATGTGCATAAGCAGAATAAATTTATTAAATTATGACATTTGCATTTGCCTATTTAGAACTGTAATTATAACTCTGTATTTATATAACTGTGTATTTATAATTCTGTATTTATAATTCTGTATTTATAATTCTGTATTTATAATTCTGTATTTATAATTCTGTATTTATAATTCTGTATTATCCTGTAGTCTTCTGTTGGCATTTCTCATGAGCAGCTTACCTTTGGGCATGGAAGCAAAAGAACATGGTTCTTTGAGTCATATTGATTGATTCTGGCCGTATTCTTAAAATTACGTAGCTGCTAATATTCAGAGAAATTCCACTTCGACGTAATGACACAAAGCCATTTTAATTATAGTTCAACGGAATTGTTTTTAGGCGTTTATTATAATCATTATTATTAAATGAATTTGTAACATGGACAAGATCACACTGAAATCTAAATCTCAGAAGCAGATATTCAGTCACCAGAGTTCGATGGAGGAGTGAAATTGGATATATACCCAAATCTGGATATAGGTACCCTTGTCTGTGTTACGGCACCATCAAAATTGTTATTATTATAGTTTGATTGAATGTTTGATTGGTTGAATTACTTGCATTTCAGGTGCTGACCATGGCTCCTGGTCTCAATCAGCTCGAGATCGTTCCCTTCCGTGTCGCTGCCTACAACAAGGTCAAGCGAGCCATGGACTTCTTCGATCCACAAAAAAAAGAGGACTTCCTCTTCATTTCGGGCACAAGGATGCGGACCATGGCACGCGCCGGCGAAACCCCACCCGAGGGTTTCATGGCGCCGCTTGCCTGGAAAGTTATGGTCGAGTACTACCAGAGTCTGTCCGGTTCTTCCACCCAGTCTTAGTTATAAGTCCTACTCATCTTTTCATAGAAGCCAGATGTCTCGAAACATTTACAATGATATTGTATATTTTATTTGTATATAGTTACATGTGAGTTACTTTATGAGCACTATACAAGTGCTAGGATGTGTGTGTGTATATGCATACAGCGGGGTCCAGAAATTTCTGTTTCCATTTCATAATGGTTGAGCATTGTACAAGTCTCTCCTGTTCTAGCCTGTCTTACATACAGTAAACAATTGAGCGAGATTGTGTTTTGCTTTGACTGGTGTATTAGTTGGTGTATGGCTGGGCCAAAGTTTTATTACTTCTGTTTGGTAATGGCCAGAATGTTTTACCAAAGTTCAGCACGTTTTCAGTATATTAGAAAAATTTGCAACGTCCCGAAAGTCACTTGGTGGCTTGATTTGTAGGTGCAGTATTTTTATTAGTAAAAGTTTAACGGTATAATCAGTATTTAATATATATATATATTAGCCTGTTAACTTGTTTTTCATCATATGAATTTATTCGTTCTTGAAATGTGTTGGTCACATCAGTTTTGGCAGAGAATCTGTTGCCCATTGCAAAAGCATCTCCAACATACAGGAAAAGTGTGAGTGGGTAGCAAATGAATGTGTTTTCACATACTGCTGACTATAAACATTGACCAATTCATCTTGATATTTTCTCGAGGTTTTGAAAGCTTACGATTTACGGTTATAATGCTTTGCGATGAAAGTATTTGCGAACGGACTTTGCATGAGCTCTTACCGGCCATCTTTGGACTTGGGCCGAAAGATCTCCATTCGCTAAAGTTGTTGTCGGAGTTGTCTGTTGTATTGGTATTAATATCGAGTTTTAGTTTTTTGTTGTAACTCGTGATCTGATGTCATGAGTATTGATGTTCTAACATGACTTGAACTTGTTTCTCATATTGACTATTATTAAGCAGCCTTTGATTAATCCTTGTAATGATTAATCAACCATTGATTAATGCTTGTAATAATTAAGAAGCCATTGATTAGTCCTTGTATTGATTAAGCAGCCTTTGATTAATCCTTGTGCAAACTGTGACAATGCTATAGAAGTCATGAATTAGGTCGAATTAGAATTGAGCAAAGAGATTGAACGCAGAAGTTCTGCGTTCATTCTCTTCGCTCGATTAAAAATATCAATTGGAACAGCGGGATTGTGTGGGAGGTTTTAAGCGGCTTTTTTGTAAGCTTTTAGAACGTATGATAGCCTAGTGATAAGTATGGTAGACTGTCAACCAACATGTTAACTATTAAGGACCCACCAGGACGGAATTTTTTTAGACGTTTCTATTCCACTTACACCCGCCAGCCAGCTCGGCTGTGATGAGTACACTGACAGCATACATCGTGGGGCACGCTGATGTAGGGGGTATGTTCGTTTCCGTGCAGCCGGAAGGTTGCAGTTTCGAATCCACCTATGCCGCCTCGTAGGGACCTTGGGCAATTCCTTAACTCACAATTGCTCAGCGCTTCGGCATGAAACTCCGATTCAGTGTCCGCGCTATAGTCCAGAGCGCTTCTGAGTAGCACTTGAAGGTGCGCTATAACAAGTGCACATACATACATACATACATACATACATACATACTGATGATGAGAAAATGAAGAGTTTCCTCTAAGGGAGTGTACTGGTCACCCTCCCTCATATTCGAAGACTGAGAAAATGGAAGTCACTAAAACTTCATTTATACCATTGCTGTCTTTCAGGGTAGCTGAAGAGACGGAGCTCGCTTCTCTTCAAAATCTCAACAACTGATGTCGTCATAATCTCCACATATCTAAAGCGTCACTTGAAAGCCAAGCGCAGGGCAACAGTTTGTTCATACTTGCTGGCAGCTTATTCACTAGTACTGAGATGTAACCTGTATCTTTACTTGGAGTGAAGGTTTTCATTTAACTCCTCTTGCTCTCTTTTCAGCTGCAAGCATTTTTGCCATGTACTCTTGCTGCTCATTGTGGGACAGTTTTCACTTTCCCCAAGCCTCTTGTATTTTAAACTGTGGCAGCACTATAGCCGGGCAGGCCGGGCAGATGCCCCAAGTAAACGAAGCCTTTACCCTGGTCGTTGCGCCAAGTAAAGGCTGCCAGAATGTTTGCCTTGCCGAGAATTTATTAGCGGCATAAATCACCTCCAGCTCTAGCTTTTTGTATGGCTAACCTGGCTAACTTTTCCTTCAACATCTAATTGGCCAATAGCCACATGACATTTCCAGAGTACTTCCGTGACGAAGTTTGCCTGTTTAAAACAATGTCTTTGTATTTGTGGAAGTAATTTCTTGATTTTATCAGTTAATCTGCTGCGAACAGGTTAAGTGTGTATTGAATTTTCTTTTGTTTTAAGCTTAACGTTTAAAATCTTGTTGCCAGTGTGAAATTTTATTGCTGAATTCTCACGTTGATTCATTATTTCTGTTTAATTTCTGTCAACAGCTGTCATGGGCCGAGTTTGTTAATTTTTAATTTTAATTTTCCATTGTCATTTTGCAGCAATGCGGTTAGCGTATTATAAGTAGCTATTATTCGTTCAAATCAGTGTTATGAGTCACGCGATTAATAACTTGATTATACTGATCCTAGGTCGCTTTTTACTGTTCCTTTAGGAAAAACATGGACATAGATGATGTGTTGCACTGGTTGCTTGTAGCCCAGCATATCTCGTATCGGATTGCTGCTCTGCTTTCACGCTGCATCCTTGGTTGCATTCCATCTTATCTACGCAATCTCTGTTGCCCGGTCTCTAACGTTGAAGCGTGTCAAGATCTCTTAGCTCTGCTATGAAAGGCAACTCATAGTTCCAAGTGCTCACTTTGCTGCCAGGCAACGCCAAGCTTCCTTCGTTTTAGTTAGGGTCGTCCATCTGGAATGACCTCCATCCTTCAAAGCTGCGTTTATTACATCTCACAAATCAAACTTTGTTTCATAAATCTCAAGTCTTTACTTTTGCCGTGGCTGGGAGCGCATCTGTGTAGGTTTCTGTAAGGGTGCTATATAGATGCTTTGTATATTAATCTCTGTCTCGACTGTTTGGCCATTTTATTCATCTTCATTCGATATTTTCTATTTACTCTGCAGACGGCATAAGAATTCCACCAATCTTCCAGTTTATTATTTTATTTGTGTTCCAGAATATTATGTTATGATGAACTGACGCCATTTACGATTATTTTATGTAATGATTATGTCATCGACTTGTAAGAATTATATTATACGCTTGACAAGTGTAACATGTTTATGAAATAAATATCTATTCGTATGATGATGAATTTCCTAATTACAGAATGCAAAGATATGACGTATGACTGCTGACATCTGCCGAATGATTGTTTACGTTTCGTCAGCTGTTGAGCAATTTATCGTAATCGTAATCTTGAGATTTCTACAGCGCCCACAATAGGCCAGTCAAAAATACGGGAAATTCAACATGAACCCACTCATTTACTATGGCAGACCTTTTTTGGTAGAATGTTGTACGGAAACACCTTCTTAACCTACAGTAAAAATCCGAATGAATTCAAACTTGGGGAAATATGTTTAAATCGTTATTTATTGTGATGCAAATTATGACTGCGCGTATAGCGTTTCGCTTAGTCATCGCCTATGCATTATAAGCGTGGTCTTAAGTGCGGGGTAGTTATCGACCACACTCTGCAGAGTTCTTGCATAAAATTTTATTTATTTTTTCTCCAAGATCGACATTTACATTGTTCAGATAATAAATATATTAATCGATATTTAATTTTTTGAAATCGGTAATTTCAGTGTGTTTCCAGCAGATAAATCGTATTTCCGACAGTCCTTGAAATGTAAACAAACTCGTATAGTCATGGCTGTTGGTCGTCTGCTCAAAACTAAATTCAAAATTTTAATTTTTTCCCCATATCGCATTTTGTTAGGATTTCTACCACATATTCTTTAGTTCATTTAGAAACTTTTCATGCAAAAATTTGCCTGCCATAGTAAATGAGCGGGTTTAAGACTTAATTGACTGGACTACAAGGTGAAGTTATGGGAACCAACTTATTCGCAGGAACTTGTTTAATCGAAACAAGATCAATTGACACAGGGTCAAAATCTGGGGAGTCAGGCATGCAGACTGACGGACGGCTAGGGTGGATGATGTTCGGAGTTGAAATGGCGAGTGATGTGAGGAGAAGAGGAACAATCAGGATAGGATTTAAAATTGTGAAAAAGCAGTTTTTTCAGTGTTGAGTGAAAGACTTGCAGAGAGATTTTGAGAGGTGAGACTTGGGTCAGTGAGTTCGGTGAATCAGATATGTGTCTTAAAACTGGAGAGAGAATTACAAAGAGGAGGCACGTTCAAATAAATTACACATTCTGTCTATAGCAGAGGCCGGGAGGCGACATAGGTTTACTTACTGTCTGTTATTATTTTGTACTATGCTTTTATGCTAAATATAGATTCATTGACGTCATCTCTACAAGCTCTATTGTGTGACGTCACAAGATGCAGTCTCCAGGGATGCCACTCATAGCTTTTTCCACCTAGATCTAGTTTTTTTCGGTCTTGTCTAGGTTTTTTGGTCAGGATCTAGCCTTTTTTCTCACGGCGGTTTTTTCGACTTTTTACATACAAAATTATTATTTTTAAAGTGAAAATGCACAAAACACGTGAAAAAAATTCGAAAATGTGAATTTGGACCAAAAATTGGAAATTTTGGAGCGAAAGACTAAAAAGTAGGTCATCAGCAATTTCTTCGGGAAGAAATATAGAACAAATTTTAATCATCGGACGACAAAAAAGGTCGTCAGAAATTTCAAGCCTGAAAATTGGAAAAATCCATGTATTTTACCAAAAAATCGTCAATCTAGCCTTTTCTAGCCTTTTTTTTGACCGAATCTGACCTTTTTTCAAATTCCAGAGTGGCATCCCTGGCAGTCTCCGAACGGCGAGCGCCATTTTCGTTACAAGGATTCGCTCGTTTCCATACATTTTTCTATTTTAATTAATATTTAATCGCTTTATTTTCTTACATTCGTTTACAGATTGTGACCTATAGATGGTATAACTCTTGCAACAGCGCTTTAATTAGTTTTCTCGTTCGATTCGCTCAGAATTTGCCCACAGTCGACCAGTATTATTTTCTCTTTTGTTGTTGATGGTGACGAGAGTCGCCGGCCATTCTTCTAGAGATCCGATTTCTTCATTTTAAGTAGCTTAGTCATAGCCTACCATGTCAAAGAAACGAACATCGGGCGAGCAAACGAATGCAGCTTTAAGTTGTAAGTGCAATTTTATATAGGCTACAAATAATTCTTAATGGTACATTTTATTGTTATTTATTCCTTGTTATATTACTGCATCCATTTTGTTTCGCAGAATGAACATTTTATTGTGCTGGTCTATTTTGGCTATTTTGCTAATTTCAGTTTTCTTCGCCTAGAAATATTTAGTAGTAGGGCCTAGGGTTCACGAACGAAGGTAGGCTCTAAAAACCGACCAGCTCTTTACACAAGAGCTCATTATTTACAATATATAGTAATTGTAGCCTATTTGTATTTAGGAATGATCAGTGTGATAATTGTGGAAAAATAACTGGGGGTTGGACCATTATCCACTTGGGATTTGGGTGTGAAATTAGACTTTGCTATGGGACTCTGAGAAAGACTGGGGGTTGAAAGTGAAACCTCCCAAATCCCCGGCAATTCTCACCCTGGGAATGATTACTTTCATTTATTTTTTCAGCATCACGACTAGAGGACAATTCTCAGCCAGGAAAGCGTTCAAGATGCACCCCACTTTTTAGCAACACAAAGGTAAGCTATAGAAATCTGCAAGTTCGAGCCACAAATCTTTCGTGTCTAGATTCTAGAGCCTTAGTGAACGGCTTGACTTATTCTAACTATGCCAGGAAGCTAATCAGAGCCAAATTAACACGTGGAGGCTCTGTTCAGTAAAATTGTGGACCCAACCTTACAGAATCACTGAAAATTATGAGACACATATTTGTGACACAAAACGTGTTATTTTCAACTGATCAACATTCGTGAATTAGGCCTAGTCAGTAATTCGTCATTCCTTTTTTTTTACATAATCAACAGGTCTTTTAATATTCCAGTCTAGTGTTAAAGACCTTGGTTGAAGAAGAAGATTAGTAGGGAGCGCATTCCAGGTCGAAGATTAGTAGAGAGCGCATTCCATGTCGAAGATTAGTAGAGAGCCCATTCCAGGTCGAAGATTAGTAGAGAACCCATTCCAGGTCGAAGATTAGTAGAGAGCCCATTCCAGGTCGAAGATTAGTAGGGAGCGCATTCCAGGTCGAAGATTAGTAGAGAACCCATTCCAGGTCGAAGATTAGTAGAGAGCCCATTCCAGGTCGAAGATTAGTAGAGAGCCCATTCCAGGTCGAAGATTAGTAGAGAGCCCATTCCAGGTCGAAGATTAGTAGAGAACCCATTCCAGGTCGAAGATTAGTAGAGAACCCATTCCAGGTCGAAGATTAGTAGAGAGCCCATTCCAGGTCGAAGATTAGTAGAGAACCCATTCAAGGTCGAAGATTAGTAGAGAGCCCATTCCAGGTCGTAGATTAGTAGAGAGCCCATTCCAGGTCGAAGATTAGTAGAGAACCCGCGTTCCTGCTTCATGCACATCCGGGACCTCCGTCGCATCCGACCTATGCTCGATTTCAAAACTGCCTCTACCATTGCGACGTCCATCGTCCACTCAAAACTTGACTATTGCAACTCTCTGTTCTTAAGCCTTGACTCCTCACAACTTAAGCGCCTCCAACTCATGAATTCAAAATTCTCTAGCTAGAGCCGTCACCAGAACACCCAGACATCATCACATCACCCCCATCCTCAAATCACTTCACTGGTTGAAAATCCCAGAGCGAATCCACTTCAAAGTTCTCTCCTTAACCTACAACTCCTTGCAATGCTCTCAGCCAAGTTATCTTCGCCAACTCTTCACCATCCAACCTACCCGTTCTACCCGATCATCCGCCTGCCTTACACTTTCTCGACCGCCGGTCACAAGTCATCTCAAGTTCTCCAACCGAGCCATATCCATCTCAGCACCACGCCTTTGGAATGAACTGCCTCCTGAATTCCGATCCTTTTCAGTCCATCCGCCATCATTACTAATCACACACCACAACCTGCCTCAGGCTCCTCTATCCATCACAACTCGGGCTTTTCATTCGAAACTTAAGACACTCCTTTTCACGAACTCTTATCCTGTCTTATCTGATCCTCCACCTTCCAATTCCCGGCCCAAACGACACCCGCCTTAATAGCTGTTCCGCCCCTCTGATCCTATGGAATTTCGACCCTGACCACCACGGACTACTCTCACGGACAACCCTTCTAACTCAACGCATTTGATCCTGATCTTATGGTAACTCGACCCGGACCACCACGGACTACGCTCACGGACAACCCTTCTAACTCAACGCAGCGCTCGTGAATAAGCTGGTGCCCCGCGCTTGGCTTTCGAGTGGCGCTTTAGAAATTTCGAGTTTACGATTACGATTACCCATTCCAGGTCGAAGATTAGTAGAGAGCCCATTCCAGGTCGTAGATTAGTAGAGAGCCCATTCCAGGTCGTATATTAGTAGGGAGCCCATTCCAGGTCGCATGGCCAGCAGCATTTTAACAGCATGGTGGAGAAAGAAGGCAGGACGTCCTTCAAGCGGTGTCATCATTTCGTTATTCTGCTGTGGTTGAGCTCAAATTTTCAACTTAAGTTGAGATATAAAAGTGGCTTTTGTGGGATTGCAGGAATGCTTGCACACCGGCGTAATTAATATATATCTTCCCACGTTTTCACCTTGTTATTCTTTATGCTTAAATGTCTGTAAAAAATAATTGTTTCCTTTAGCTGCAGGATCTAGGGAATGAACTGCTCAAGTCTGTCCTCCTAAAAGCCATAGTTATGGAGGCGATGGGTATGGCCAAACGTGTGTGGAAAGCAACAGCTGACCTGGCGATTAGCAGACTTGGAACAGTCTGTCCGCACTGGAACAACATTCTTACGACCGACATCTTTCGGAATAATGTCCACAGAATTCTAGATGACACAGGTTAGATGATGATGATGATCATCATCATCATCATCATGGTGAAGGTGATGATGATGACGACGACGACGACGATGATGATGATGATAGTGGATGGTGATGATGATGATGATAATGATGATGATGATGATGGTGGTGGTGGTGATTGTGGATGGTGATGGTGGATGGTGATGATGACGACGATGATTATGGTGGTGGTGGTCATGATGCTGCTGCTGCTGCTGCTGCTGCTGCTGATGATGATGATGATGATGATGGTGGTGGTGGTGGTGGTGGTGGACATTGGTGGTGATGCTGCTGCTGCTGATGATGATGATTACTATGACCGATGATTTGTATGCATCATTGACTTAACTCCTGCATTAACTTTTTCAGCTCAGCGGACAGTTCGTCTGGAGGGATTGCATCAGTCTGGCTACAAGGTTTCAGTGCTCAGAGTGGCCACAATGAAAGATGAACTGTTTATGCTCTGTATGGAAGCAAATAAAAACCCTCTTATCTATGTATTCGACCGCGACAGTAACCTTGATGTGCCGAAACTAGTCATCCAACTATCTGTAACAGCAGGATTAACTCCAGAGGACATGGTAGCTTGCAACGTGTCCAACTGTGTGTATATACTCAGAAAGGGAGCCCTTTGCTATTCAGTCTTGCGCATCGCGAAAAATGAGGCAGATCGGTTCAAAATGTCACAGTGGATAAAAGGTCTGAGTTTGGCATTTCCTAAGATGCGTTTATTCGAGACAGTAACTGGTAGCCTTGCCATTCTTTCACACCAGGACAGACCGCATCCTACTGTAGTACGCGTGTACAACGCGGCTGGTTCCAAGCAGTGTGCTGTAACATTGTCCCCAGCTATTTACGGCTTCTGGTTCATTTTTAGTGTGATTCAGAAATCAAATGGAAACCTTGTACTTGCTGCTATTAGCGATGGACTTGACACCGTATTGAAGGAGATTGATACAACTGGAAAAGTTGTACGCCAATACCGATCGTCAATTTATGGGGACTGCGGAGTTTGTGTTGCGGATGGTAACGGTCGAATTCTGATTGCTAGTCGGGGCAACACAGCCGAGCTGTTGGATGCTGAATTTAATCTCTTGGATTTGACTGTTCCGAAACTCTTTCATGGCGGCCTGCAAATTCCGTGTGGAATGCACTACGATAGTGCGAGAAATGAGGTGGTGCATCTATACGAAATGGTGGGCATTGACCGCTGCAGAGTTCTAACTATTTTCCGTTTCTCAGGACAATAAAACCACTCTAAGGAACAATGCTAACGATCTGACATTTTGCATTAATTTTTAGTCTAATTTCGATAATATCTAGTAACGGCAGTAATTTGGCCATTCGACTTTCCTGTAGCCTATCTTCAAATAGTGTGCTGGAATGTATTTTCTCTTTTATTTGTATGCAATGTAAACCGTAAAGAATTCCGAATTTGCAATTACAAAGTCTTTCATGCGGTCGGTTGTTGGCAATGTAAATTCCGTATGGAAAACCGTCAGTGTTCATGAGTTCGGTCTAAGACGAAGAAGAGAATTTCTAGGGAGCATGACTTTGTTTTAGTCCAGATCTTAAGATTGATGCCTTGATGGTAAGCACAATTGCAACTTATTTCAGCGGGGTTGCTTAGGACCCTGCGCAGAAGACGATATGTACAGAGCAAAGTCTTCATGATGAGCAGATAAGAAGTTTTCTGGCAGAATTCGCCATCGAGAACAATGCTGCAATGCATTTTTAATCAAGATACAAGGTTTTGATTATTTGTAAGTAGGCTACTAAGCATTATTTAATCTAGTTCCACTGCATGGGCGAGGAGGATATTCGAATTTATGAAGTGGAAAATTTTGTTTTGGGCGGACGGCTTGTTACATGTTTAACGACACAGCCATGTCAAAGATGATTAGTGTCGCCCTCCTCCTTTATCCAGGCTTGGGACTGGCACTGGCAGAGAACAACCAGTGGTGGAGTTTGGGCGGACGGAAAGGGCCGATGTAGCCTACTATACCATCGACGACACCTTGTCCTCAATTTGTGTATGAGGACGACCTTTTTTGACCGTACCATGTAAACAAAACCTCAATTTTTCAGAAGTGGGTTGTCACACTTTTAGTTTTTTTGGGGGAGGGGGGGAAGTGGTACGAATTTGCATGTATGCCACACCTTGCAATTTTTTCTGTGGGAATATCAATCCTGGAGGAATCCCCCCCCGACACGTCTATATAAAACACTATAGTAACTAAGTCCATGAAGCGTCTAAACCTCTGAGTCTGTTTATGTGCAAGCCACTCTCTGCGCGACCTTCACGCCTTCTTTGTTGTTGACCGCCATGATCTTTTGGTACCTATAGGTCCAGTGGCGGTGTCATGAAACGGAGTATCCCCCCTGAAAGCTATCCGGGGGGATGAATTAATCTATCCCCCCGGATGGAATTAACCGGTCTATACTATCCGGGGGGATAAACCATTCTATCCCCTTTTTTGAAAAATGCGCATAATAAAAATATTTATGCTGCAATCAAAATTTAGAGTGACTCTAATTGTTTTAAGTGTCCTAGGCAATGCTCAGATAAAGGCAACTCGAATTTATTTAGTGACTCTGAGTGTTCTTAAGTGTTTTAAATGTTTTAAGTTCTCTAAAAACAGGGCAAAACAAATTATCTAGTCGGAATAAACATACCTGTTAGTGTCATTGTTCAAAACAAAGCAGATAAATATTAATTTGCAAAAAAAACTACACGCGGAAGCGGTTTTTTCGACTTTTTTAATTTTGGGTCTATTTCGTGACAGCGGCACCCTGGTACAGTATAGGTCACCAATTTCGTTACCGAGTAACGGGCTTTTGCTATCGTTGTCCCTCTATGAGAAATGACCTCCTGCAATTCAGAGCAGGATTCTTGTGGGAAATTCGCCTGCATATCTTTGCTGCTTGAAGACCTTTATATTTTCAGGGGCCTGACACGACGAGAGCGCTTTTGAATACCTCTACTGTGAGAATCGCTTTACAGAATGTTCATATTAGTTACATGTACATTATAGCTGAAGTACCCAGCTTCGCCCGGAAAATTTCGATTTTTCGCCCCCTCCAGCGAAGCCTCAACCCGGTCCCACTCCGCCTTCTCAAGTTCTCACCCCGCCTTCTTCCATCACGGTCTCAACCCGCCCGCATATACCCGAATCCCAAGCCTTAGCCTATAGCACTTCAGAGATATTTTATTTCCGTAAACTGGAAGTTGGATGAACGATGAAAACATGATATTACTGCTGACGTATTGCAGTATCATTAGAAGCTGGATGAACATATTAATTAGCAGAAGTAGAAGTAGGATGAGCGACGAAATCATTGTTTTATGCTAAATTGTAACCGTAAAACTAGAGGCTGGATGAACGATCAAAATATTTTTAGTTGAAGCAAAAGTTGGATGTATAACGGAACTGTGATATAGTAGAATTAGAAGTTGGATGAGCAATGAAAAAATGACTAAAACATGTTTTAAATAATTTTACGATGCTATAAGGCTTGGGATTCGGGTATATGCAACCCGCCCCCCACCCCCACTCCTGTACCCCGCGTCGCTCAACGCAGCCTCAACCCGACCCACCGCACCTTAGATCAGATTGGATTAGATAAGTAACCAAGTAACTGTAATATTATTGAACAAGAAATAAGTGTAGGCTAAATCGTCACCTCGTGGACTCTTTATGCTAAATATAGATTCCTTGACGTCACCTTTATAGTCTCTGTTGTGTGACGTCACGACTCACAAGATGTAGTCTCTGAGGCCCATAGTTCGTTACAAGGATTCGCTCGTTTAGAATATTATTATTATCAATAATTTTTCTATTTTAATTAACCGTTAATCATATTATGTCATTAGATTCGTTTGTAGATTGTGACCTATAGATCTATAGCCATAGGTACTGTTAGTTTTGCTTATTAGCAGTTTCCCCACAGTCGATCATTAAATTTATTATTTATAAAATTTTGTTGATGGTTGGTGGTAAGAGGTTCCGCCGGCCGTTCTGTTAGATCCTCCATTAAGTAGGTTAACCTAGAGCTACCGTATAGCCTACTATGCCGAAGAAACGAACAGCAGACGATTCCAATGATGACGAGAAAACGAATATACCGTCAAACTGTAAGTGCCAACAATTTTATAGGTTTAAAATAAGCTTTTAAAGGTACGTTTAAATTATCATTCGTTGTGGGGCGCGGTGGTGTACTGTAGGGCCCTGCCTTGGAGCCGGAAGGTTGCGAGTTCGAATCCATCTGAAACCGCCGCGTCTAGGGACCATGAGCAAGTCTTTCACTCGCAAGCAAGGCCGTATTTATGGGTGTTTTTAGTGTTTAAACACCCCCCTCCCAATGAAATACTGTAAAAAATGAACTAATGAGGTAAGAACTAACAGGGAATTTGATTTTGAAGCTCTTCTTCTGCTTGAAGTTTTACAATTAACAAGATCATGCTTGTAATCTAATCATGATGATGATGATGATGATGATGATGTGGAAGCTACTTTGATCATTTGATTCGGGTGCTTGTCGGCTTGCTCAAGATCGAGTAAATACACCCCGAAACAAAATCATGGCTACGGCCTTTCTCGCAAGTGATCATGCGTTTCGGCGTGAGTATAGTGCTGCGCTCAACTGCTCATCACTAACTTAGCAAAAATGAATACCCTTTATAGTAATGCACCTTACACATTGAAACAGCATGAAAATTAACCTTATCCAATTCTAAAAACTTTAACCACGTTGAGCTACCAGTAAATATCTTCTGATTGACACCAAAACTTGTCTCCTTGCTATGAGTAACCAAGGTAACAAATGCAGGGGTGGGGCATTGCAAAATCCAAAGTTCAATTATCAGTGGCACCCTAATACATAAATACATACATACATACATACATACATACATACATACATACATACATACATACATACATACATACATATATACACACATACATACATAGATACATACATACATACATACATACATGCATACATACATACATACATACATACATACATAAATACATACATACATACATACATACATACATACATACATACATACATACACACATACACACATACATACAATCATACATGTACATGCATGATTTATTCGTTGTTTTCTCGATGCATCCAGTTTCTTTCGTAGACTGAATATTTAGCTATGCTTTAGTCAGATACCTGTAAGGCTGTAAGTCTAGCCAATGCTAATCTCAGTTTTCTTCGTCAATAAAATTAATATGTCGTACGCGATCGAAACAGTAGAAAAAAGCGACCACCTCTTTACATCAGAGCTTCAATGCTTCATATTACGATTAATTATTTACAGTGGCTATTGTTTTTAGGAATGGTTGAACTTGATTTTATTTCCTTTTTTCAGCAATCCAACACGATGAAATTACTAAGCCTGAAAAACGTGTAAAATCTGCGCCCTTGTTGAGCGATACAACGGTAAGCTATAAAATTATACACAATATGCAAGTTACAAATCTTCGTCGGGTCCAAACTTAGTGAATTGTTTGATTTATTCTTGTTTGGCCAGGATACTAAATCGAAATGATGTGTAGGCTAATAGAGCTCCTGTAACTCTATTATCTTATACCAACACAAGGCGGATATTTTCAATTATTTTAAGTCAATCCGACCGAAATTGGCCTAAGGTAAATAATTATAAAAGTCTCGATAGGCAAATCCGAAATTTCGTTTGTCCCTGGTATGAGCTTATTCGACAAGTGTGGACCTACTGTTCATACTTGCCTTTTTAAAAACTTGTCGGCGCCACTTAATCAGCAGCAAGTCATCTGAGCATAGCAGAGAAAGATGTCAGAACACTCACGCTATGGCATGTATTTGGTCTTTCTGGTTTGGTTTTATAGACTTTAATTTTCAAACTACTGAGTTAAAATTCAAAGTTGTCTACTATTGGAATTGCTAGAGTGTTTACAAACTGGTTTCATGATCTTTCCATGTTTCCACTTTATTGTTCTGTGCCGTTGATCTTTGTCTATAGCTGCAAGATCTACCGATAGAACTTCTTGAATCTATCCTCCTTAAAGCCGTAGTTATGGAAGCGATGGGTATGGCCAAACGTGTGTGGAAAGCAACGGCTGACCTGGCGATTAGCAGACTTGGAACAGTCTGTCCGCACTGGAACAACATTCTTACGACCGACATCTTTCGGAATAATGTCCACAGAATTCTAGATGGCACAGGTTAGCTTAGGATTATCTTGATGATGATGATAATGATGAAATTGATGATGATGATGATGATGATGATGATGATGATGACGACAACGACGACGATGATAATGATGATGATGTGGTGGTGGTCTTGGTGATTGTGAGGATGATGGTGGTGGCGATGCTGATGCTAATGATGATGATGATGATGATGATGATGATGACGACGATGATGACGATGACGATGACGATGATGATGATGATGATGATGATGATGATGATGATGATGATGATGGTGATGACATAGTGATGGTGTCTTGCGATGGCGATGATGATGATGATGATGATGATGATGATGCTGATGCTGATAATGATGATGGTGATGGTGTTGGTGATGGTAATTATGACGATGATTATAACGACGACGATGATTTGAATGCATCATTGACTGAACTCTTGCGTTAATTATTTTAGCTCAGCAGATGATTCATTTGGTTGACATGTATCAATGCTGTAATACGACTTCAGTCTTCAGAGTGACCGCCGCAAAGGATGAACTGTTTGCACTGTGCACGATAGAAAATCAGGACCCGTTTATCTTTGTCTTTGTCCTCGGCAATATGAAACTGAGACCCGGTGTCATCCCGTTACCAGGAATACTTCCAGAGGACATGGTAACTTGCAACGTGTCCAACTGTGTGTATGTAGTAAACAAGGGATTCCGTTGCTACTCAGTCTTGCGCATCACTAGTGATGAGGGAGATCAGTTTAAGGTTTCAACGGTCATCAATGACTTGAGTTTGGTATTCTCTAAGATACGTTTATTCGTATCAGTATCTGGTAGCCTTGTCATCCTTTCACACCAGGACAGACCGAAACCTACTGTAGTGAGCGTATACAGTGCGGATGGTTCCAAGCAGTGTACTTTATCACTGTCCCCAGCTATTTACGGTTTTAAGTTCATTTTTAGTGTGATTCAGAAATCAGATGGAAACCTTGTACTGGCTGCTATTAGCGAGGGACTTAACACGGTATTGAAGGAGATTGATACAACTGGAAGAATCGTACGCCAATACCGATCGTCAATTTCTGGAGACTGCGGAGTTTGTGTTGCTGATGATAACGGTCGAATTCTTATAGCTAGTCGGGGCACAACAGCCGAACTGTTGGATGCTGAATTTAATCTCTTGGATTTGACTGTTCCGCCGCTGCTGTTTGATGACTGCCCTCAAATTCCGTGTGGAATGCACTACAATAGTGAGAGGAATGAGGTGGTGCGTCTATACGAAATTGTGGGCATTAACCGCTACAGAGTTGTAACTATCTTCCGCTTCTCAGGATAATAAATCGCTCTATAGGCCTAAGAAACGCTGCTAACGATGCATAAGTTTGTTGTATAGACCTGTAGTATTGATATTGTCTTGTGACGGTCATAATTATTTAGCGATTACCAATAGCTTATCTTCAAATAACTGCGCTGAAATGTATTGAGATTTTGTACATAAAAATGATTATTATTCGTGTAATTAAAATGCAAATTCCTTTTCAATGGTTCGTGTGCTTTATCTAAGCAATTCTTCCCTATACCTGACTCAGATACAGCTTAGATATGATGAGTAAAATGACTGTACACTGTCGGTGGGAATATGAGACGGTGTGGGAGAGGACCGGCCAGAGACCTTCACATGCCGTTAATTGCTAAGAAAATGAAGCCGTCAACATTTCAAGACAATGGCTGCCTCAGGACTAGCTTAAGGAGTTGCTTATCTTCTTCTTGTTTGTTTTCTTTTTTCTTCTTTTTTATTCTTATTCTTCTTGTTCTCTTCTTGTTCTCTGTCTTGTTCTTCTTTTTCTGCTTGCTGCTGTTCTTTTTTATTCGTGTTCTTGTTCTTTTCTTTCTGGTTCTTTTTCTTGTTTTCTTCTATCTCGTTTTGATTGATTCCGAAATTTATTTAGAAATTCTTTAGGAATCTACTCAGAGGCGCTCTCTTCGCAGGCCTATTTGATGTTAAGTGTCATTAGGAACAAAATTTTAATATATTCCATCTGTTACTTGACCATCGAATGTGTAACTGTGCTTTTAGTCGAGGTGTTTGCTGTTTCTTTCCCATTGTTGTTTTGACTCATTATAACTTATGTCAGGACCATTCTACGGCAACCTAATGGCCATCATCATCATGGTGTAACTGCCCAGGAGACTCACATAGCGGGGGTTGCAAGACCCCTTCCGGGCCCCCTGTGCAACCAAATGGAAACTATATATATTGGCATCATTATTTAAGTACTGCTTTATTATATTTGTTAACATTGTTTTCTTTTATGCCTGATTTGATTTGTTCTTGTTCCTGGTTGCCATATAAATTATAGACAGATAGACGTAATTATTTGTCGTATATACGACGCAAACTATTTAGTGGCTTGGCCGTTTTCATAATGCATGCATTGCATGGTGATTAATTTTAGTATGTTGTTTGCAACCGCTCAACTTTAAAACTGACCTGAGTAGGCCTGATAACTTTGTCAGATTATCAGTCGAGTCTTGGTTTGTCTTCTAAGTTCTAACAACAAGATTTACAACCGAAAGATCAATACCTTGAATTTCCAGAACACGATAGGGGCCTAAAGCTTTCGAAACATGAACTAGAGGACAACCAGATTGGACATAATTATAGACATACAGCGCAGGCGTTATAATGCTCAGGAAATTTAGGCCTATATATATAGTCGATGGTCGACACTAGAAATTACGTATGGCCAAACCTCACTGTCAGTCGGTCCGAAGTATGATGTAAGAAATAAATATTTCTTACATCGTGGTCCGAAGTGAATCCTGGAAAATTTGAATGTCAAATGTTAATCAAGATCTAAAGATTGACGATAAACTATTGTGTACTCCAGAGGTTCGGAAGGCGGCCGTAAGGAACGATATATTGCCAATAATTATATCAACAAGATGTGTAAGAACATTTCTTATTCGAATGCTATATTTTAATTTTTATTGTCTCTTGATGTATAGGGCCTACACGGTTATACATAACTCAAAACACGGTCGTCAACAGAGAATTAAAATCGACACTTACATCCTTACTTTATGTCGCCTTTATACAGACTCTCTTGCGACTCCACGATATGTTGTATCCTGGCGCCATTTTCATAACGGAAACAACGGATGCGCTCGTTTCCCTAATTTTTTTGGGAATTAAGATTGAATCGTTTTATTTCCTTATATAATAGTCGTTTATAGATTGTGACTTATAGGTGGTTAACTTTGCAACCGAGCTTGAATTTGTAATTCTTTTTCGGTTTCTTGAGCTTTTGCTAGCAATCATCGATTAGTATTTTGTTTGTTGTTGATCAATTACGACAGACGACAGTCATGTTTCTTCGCTCTAATATGCCGAATAAAGGAACATCAGCAGAATCCACTAATGACGAGCAAGCAAATGGAGCTTCGAATTGTAAGTATGATACAGATCAGTTTTTAATGGTAAGTTTTATTAAAATCCGGGCGAAACTGCACAATCGGGGGCTCTATTAATAGATTTTACGTAACGTTGTGTTGCTAATTTTGTGGTAATATTTTAAATATTTGTACATTCTTGTTTGACGATCCGCTATTGGTCTATCCTGTTTTTCTTCCGGTTGCATGTCGTGCTATGATTGGCCGACACGCGCATAACATAGATTACGCATTATGTAAAAGATGCTACTCTATGCAAATTTCATTGCATGATTTCGTTCATATGCGATTAATTTCCCATCGTCGTGAGGGTCGTTTAGGGCTCAGGTTAGGCGGTGATGGTCGTTTAGGGCTCAGGTTAGGCATCGTGAGGGTCGGTTATGGCTCAGGTTAGGCGTCGTGAGGGTCGGTTAGGGCTCAGGTTAGGCGTCGTGAGGGTCGGTTAGGGCTCAGGTTAGGCGTCGTGAGGGTCGGTTAGGGCTCAGGTTACGCGTCGTGAGGGTCGGTTAGGGCTCAGGTTAGGCCTCGTGAGCGTCGTTTAGGGCTCAGGTTAGGCGTCGTGAGGGTCGGTTAGGGCTCAGGTTAGGCCTCGTGAGCGTCGTTTAGGGCTTAGGTTAGGCATCGTGAGGGTCGGTTAGGGTTAGTATTAGGGTTAGTATTGTTACTCGATCCCGATACGCTAGTTATGTCGATAAGTTCACTCGAAATAGTTAAATTGTTTTCAGTGTTTAATTTTATAACGATATATTAAATATTAGATATATTAAATTGACCAAAACTAATACTAAATGACATCTCTTGGTATATCTACTCCAATATTTCGTTTCCGCTTACGCAAAATTAAAAACACAACGTTACGAAAAATCTATTAATAGAGCCCCCGATTGTGCAGTTACGCCAAAATCCGTTGTTGTCTCATAGAAACCATTTTGTTTCGTATGATGAACATTTGGTTGGACTAGTGAACAAAACCATAGTTTTCACATTATAGTGTTTTAAGTTTTTCTTAGATCAGTTTTATTTTATATAAATAATTAGTAAGGTAGGGGGTCAAATGTACAAAGGCGACCAGCTCTTTACATTAAAGCTTCAACTGCTTCATATTACTAACTTACGTACAGTAGTCTTGTATTTATTATTTTCATCATCGTCGTCGTCGTCATCATCATCCCTTCAACCCTTCCCCTGTTGCACTTCGAACATAATATTGTGAAGACCTCCTCATGCATACGTACCAGTAAGCTTCTTTACCCCCTTCTAAATTAGTTAGCTAAGGTTATATAAGACATTAATTTTACTGTTTTTTGCCGTATAGGGCTATATTTCCAGCCCAGAATAATGCGCACGGCTTGTATACATAACAAAATGGATAATGCAGATGCAGAATTGGGTCTATAAATAAACTGATTATAGGACGTCATATTAGAGCAAGTCGAGACCCCTCCTCCGAGTCCCCTCGTCATACTTACCCATACACAAAATCGCCTTTATCCGATCACCCCTCCCCAGGCTCCCCTCCTTGCGTACGCAATAATTTATGTGGGGCTTTTGTAGTCTTTTCCAATGTACGGAAGCCCATGACATCTTGAACCGTGCATCACGGTGCATGTTCAACCAAAAGAGCAAGAATTGAAAATCTGAGACTGAAGTTATAAACCATAGAGGCTGAAGGTATAGGCTACACAGATGCGCGAATTTATAAGTCAGAGAGACCAGTTTAAATCTTATGCTGAATTAAACAGGAAACTGAACCAAAAGAATTTTTAAAGCAGTTTTAACGAGAAGAAGCGCGCAGCACAACGCGAGCAATGCAGAAAGTTTTGGGGCTTTGAGGCCTGTTTACTTGAAGGTCTGTTATGCATGCAAACATAGAGTTGGCATTATTATCAAGGCGAGAGCAGACGAAAGAGCAGTCTGTGGCCTGTGACATTTCTTTAGTAAGAACGTATCTCATGTGACGCATAGGCTATAGCCTGGATATGGTATATAGAAACAAGATTTTGCATGTGTGGCATTGTAATGAGAGTTGACTGTCCTTGGTGACCCCAAGTGTTTTAATAGACTAATAGTCTTTGAAAGTGGAGTAACAGAGCCAGCAATTTCAACGCTGGAATTAGGAAGATACATGTAAGAATGCATGCAGTTATTGGCGTGAGTCAAACTTAATTGCCTCAGAACTATATATAAGGGGTTATTGCCAGACCATTGAAAAAGAACCATGCATGTACGACTGTACGTTATAAGGAGGGGCACTCTTCAAGAATTACTTTGTAGAATTACTTTTCAAGAATAACTTTATTTAGGACAATATATGTTTTTCTTTTAGTATTCCAACAAGGTGAGAATTCTACCCCATTGAGTGACACAACGGTAGGTTCTATGTCACGATATCAATGCATGTTTGAAATCTTATTTTCTGTCTGAATATTGGTGAATTACTTGAATGGTGCACATTTAGACAGATGCTGTCATATATGTATATTTATATAAAAATTATCTACTTACTGATTTGTTTTAATATAGGAGTTGTTCATTGACTATATGTTTATATATGTTTATGTTACTAAGGCCTATGTTAAAATATTATAGGACAGGCTGTGTCCTGATTGGACATTGTAAATAGAACATTATAGTAAAATCAATCGGAAAGTAGAGGAATTTTGTATGTGTGTATACTGTATTTATTTGCAAAATGTTGATAATGACGACAGTTGGACTCAAATCTTCGAATGAGTGACAACTTCACTATCTCATGGGGATGGTGGTTTAGAGACACTGCCTGCTGTTTTTCTAGTCGAATGACTTCACTATAGCACTTCGAATTGAGATACTAGATTTGTTTCGATGCATTGATCATCAAACAGCTCTCATTCTGGTTTTGATTCACAGAAGACAAAGTGGAATTCAAAACTGTTTAGGGCAGTCGCCTTGGCTATAGTTTTATTTTAAATCAATTCGTGGTTGTTTCCAATGACCGCAAGAGAAGGCATGGGCGTACCTAGCGATTTCCGGTCCAGGTTAAAACCCCCAGATAAGTCATTTCTTAATTTCTAAAACTGATTCTGTGTGTTTTCGGCCTATTTCATCTAAAACTGATTCTGTGTGTTTTCGGCCTATTTCATCAAGGTCCCTGCTATACAGAAATCCCTCCACATATTTCTGGCTACACCCCTGGGAGAAGAAGACTAAACTCCGTATACACTCCGGATGCGTTGTGTGAATTTGTCCGCTGCACGCTTCGAGGATTCTATAGACCGAATTTATGTATATCGGCTAATTGATGCAAAGCGCGAGGCACTGCCTGTTTGCAGTCCGCTATTGTGGAGAACAATAAGTTCCGCTTGGGTAACCGAGCGGAGAGAGCAGCGGCGCTGGGCGTGTGGTGCAGCAGCAGAGATTTAGTGCGAAGGATAATTTAAAAACTATAGTGAACAAATAATAGGTGTCTTTTTTCCAGGTGCAGTGCAAATGTCGCAGTGCCCTCTCTTGTACATGTATGGGCAGACGCTCGTGTGCTAGGTTGTATGTACAGAGATAATTAGCCAGTTTTTGTTTTCCGTTATAGCTGAAAGATCTACCGATCGAGCTTCTTGAGTCTATCCTCGTTGAAGCCGTGGTTATGGACGTAAAAGATATGAAGCTGGCCAAACGTGTGTGGAAAGCAAAGGCTGATCTTGCAATAAGCCGACTTGGAACAGTCTGTGTACTCTGGAACAACATCCTTACGACCGACATCTTTCAAAATAAAGTTCACAGAATTCTAGACCTCACTGGTCAGTTTATGGAGAAATTAAAGTTTCTTTCTGTTATAAACCAATCAACATCATGCACACGATTTTCGAAGATCTATGTGAAAATTATAATAATGGTGCATGAACCTAACGATGTTTTTAAAGCAAGTCATGAGGCAACCAGTGGCATGAAGTATCAGCTACTTCATTTTCTTTTAATGTACATTCAACAGCCTAAAATGCTTCATTCAAGTATATTAATATAGCACCACTTCAAAGGTGCCACTCAGGTGCCCCAGGCTCCAGTATGGTCAGAAAAAAGTTGTCAATTGCTAATGGAATGTGTCAGAGAGTGTATTATGGAACAGGCGCAACTGAAGAGGTTATAATTGCTTCAGCACGTATTATAAATTATAATAAATGTTATAATGACTCATATTTTTGTTTCATCATCATAATATTAACATCATTTGGACTTGGTCATCACGATCATAATCTGATTATCTGAGGTATAAAACGGTATTATGATATATAACGGTACGTAATTTTGTCATCAATGACTTAAAGTCCTACGTTGATATATTTCAGCTGAGGATGTGATTCGTTTGGATGTTTTGCATCAGTCTCGGGTTCAGAATTTTGTCTTTAGAGCGGCTACAGTGAAGGATGAGATGTTCATGCTGTGCAAGCCAAAAGATACAGACCCGTTTATTAATGTCTGCGACCGCAACAATCTGGAGGTGGTGAAGGATGTCATCCCGCTACCAGGAATACTTCCACAGGACATGGTAGCTTGCAACGTGTCCCACTGTGTGTATGTACTCAACAAGGGATCCGATTGCTATTCAGTTTTGCGCATCGCGAGAAATGAGGCAGATCAGTTTAACATTTCCCCATGGATCACTGACCTGAGTTTGGTATTTCCTTTGATACGTTTATTCGTATCAGTGAGTGGAAACCTTGTCATTCTTTCACACCAGGACAGACCGAAACCTACTGTAGTGAGCACATACAGTACGGATGGCTCGAAGCAGTTTGCTATATCGCTATGTCCAGTTACCCATGAGTTCAGGTTCATTTACAGCGCAATTCAGAAATCAGATGGAAACCTTGTACTGGCTATTATTAGTGAGACACGATTTAAGACAACAGAATTGATGGAGATTGATCCTACTGGGAGAGTTGTACGCCAACACCGTGCGTTAACTTGTGGAGACTGCGGAGTGAGTGTTGCGGATGCTTATGGTAGAATTATGATTGCTGGCCGGGGCAACACAGCCGAGCTGCTGGATGCTGAATTTAATCTCTTGGATGTAACTGTTCCGGATATGTTGATGAGTGGCCTACAGGTGGGGTATGGACTGCACTACAACGTTGAGAGGAATGAGATTGTTCGTCTTTGTGAGACCATGATGAACCGATTCAGAGTTCTCATTATTTTCCGTTTCTCACGACAATGAACCACTCTAAAGAACATTTGCCAAGTGAATCAAAATTGCATTCCTTTTGTATGGTACATTTTTATGCTGTTTCGAGATATTCTGTAATGATCGCATGCATAGTTAACATTTGACACTTAGCATTACTTGTTGTTTCAGACCACGATCTGCATAAATGTATTTTCTCTTCAATTTGTTCACTGACATTTTGTTAATGATTATTCATAATTAAGTTGAATTTTCTTTTCTTCCTGCGTTTCATTTAAGAAATTCTGCTGTAAGCCACAAAGGGGCTGTCCATATTTTACGTTTGCAAGAAAGGGGAGATAGTCATCGGATTCAGACGATTTGCGAGGGAGGGTCTCGACAAAACATACGTGAACAAAATAAATCTAATTAGACTATAACTTCTACATTAGACTGCTTATAACTCTGTACCATTCTATTATAGTCGTTGAATTGCATTTGATTACATTATTATAATTAAGTTCTCTTCTGGTATAAACAGTAAACCATAATAGTTATAGGAAAATTATGCAGCAAGAATGATGCTTTGTAAACAGAAATAAATACGGTAAAATAAATGTTTTATAGACAACTTTGGCTAATTAACCTTTGCAAGGGGAGGTATACTATAGAGAGCTTATTTGAACGTATACGCATATATGGGGAATTAAGGATTCCACAAAATTTGCGATTTGCAACATGGGGTCGAAAATACGATTTTCTGCGTGTACGTAATAGTTAAAAAGGATGACCCTACAATGCCTTTTGCTGTGACTCCAATTGTGAGGTTGTAGTATATCAAATGCAAACCCATATAATCCTCTGCTTCCGACTCCGATCATCCAACATTTGAAGACAAGCATTAACTTCCTGTTTTCAATTCTCTAATAAACTTGGAAACTATATACAAGAAACTTTTCTCTCCAGCATGGGCGGAGTTTGGTTTCCGTTCTTGGAGGGGCTAAATTTTGTGGGGCTGAGACTCGCTCCGGAAAACGAACATTTTTCCCGGGAAAAAAGTTGATGATCTTTTTCTAGTCATTCGTACCTTTCTCGTGGGGGCTAGGCCCGAGAAAAGATAACATTTACACAGAAAGTGACTATTGGTCTTCTTTGGGGGCTTAGCCCCCGCCATTAGCCCCTGATAACCTCCGCCCATGCTCTCCAGCCCTAGAAACACTTTCAGAATGGTGTGGGCAAATTATAGTCAACGTTTGCCATCACTGTGCGACAGGAGAGGTACCTCGGCTGAATACAATTCCTGCTCAGCTGCAGCCTTAGCCTGCGTGTGGCAATTCTAATGCCAGAAAAAATGTTCAAGTTTGAGCCACCCCTAAATATCATTGAATCCTTCTAGTTTTTGGCATGTAAGCTCCCTTGGTGTATAGAAACTAGTGGCGGCGCTAGGGGACTAAGCCCCCTATAAAAGGCAACCCGGGGACTAAGCCCCCTGTATTATGTATATATATGTATATATTCACCACGAGTGGGAACTTCTGGGAAGAGCATGCACGCAGGAGGCAGCAAGAAAGCTCGTCAATTCGCATATATATATATATATATTCGCATTTATATATGCGAATATATATATATATTCGTATATATATATATATATATATATATATATATATATGCGAATTGACGAGCTTTCTTGCTGCCTCCTGCGTGCATGCTCTTCCCAGAAGTTCCCACTCGTGGTGTATATAATTATCCAGCAAGCATTGAATTTTCTCTCTGTCTCTGTCTATCTGTCTGTCTCTGTATGTTTGTATGTGTCTGTGTGTCAGTCTGTCTCTCGCTCGCTCTCTGCATGTCTCTGTTTCTGTCTGTCTCTCTGTCTGTCTCTCTGTCTCTATGTGTCTCTATGTTTCTCCATCTCTGTCTCCCTCTGCCACTCTGTGTCTGTCTGTTTGGCTGTCTCTTTCCTTTTCTCTGTATGTGTACATGTGCTTGCGTGTGTCTGTTTACATGTCCTTGTTCGTTCATGCAATCTTTTCACATTTCTATAGCGCCAATGCCATGAATCTCATGTCTTCAGTTAATGGATCACTATACTATACGCTGTTCGGATGGCGATGGACCGAGAGGAGTGGAGAGACTGCGTTGCCCGATGTGCAGTTCTGCACGGGATGGACTAAGTAAGTAAGATACTAAGTAAAGTCGTTGTTGAAGCTAATTCCAGGCAGGGCCGGATTAAGGCATGTTCGGCCGAACAGGGGCCCCCACACTTTAGGGGCTCCACACATGCGGCAAAGAAATTTTTCACGAACTTTTTTTGAATTTCGATCCCAAACGACTGTAGAAAAAAAGTTCATCAACTTTTCGGGAGGGGAATAATCGGTGTATTCTAGGGAAATTTCGACCAAAAGACTAAAAAAGTCAGAATTTTTTTGGATCCGCAAAAAAATCCCGAACAGGGCCCCCACATTTCTTAATCCGGCCCTGATTCCAGGACGAGTCGATTCGAAAGCCAGGGGAGTCAGGTAAGTAGAATTCCAGGTAAGCGAAGTCATCCAACCGAGTCCACTTTGTACCGTGACTCATCGGCGTGCAATGGAAGATATATCTAATAATTTCCTGGCATGGTCCGTGCACGTAACCGTCAAGTTCAGTGGGGCGGGGTCTACTAATGGAGCGCCGCGATTGGCTGTTGACCATTCCTAGAAGTGACCAGTAGCCTCGTTCGCCCCGCCCACGTCGTCTCTCATTGGTCGGAGGCGATCATGCCCGGCAGATGACGCTGGTAACCGTCGCCAGAGACCGTTACGGTCCTCTGATTCAGACGCTGCCCCGCCACGCATCAGTGACAACGACGAAGGTCTCCATCTGCTATCGTTACCGTCGTTCGCTGTCGTCGGTTACCTTCGTCTCTTATCGTCCGTTGTAGCATGCATCAGTCGCCCTACGTGAGTCCGACGACGCGCGGCTACTACGGGCGAGACGCAATGATGGACTATATTCAGTCGTGCACTAAATGTAAGTAATGTAACGATATCTATCTGTTACTTAGTGTAACGTATCTATTTAACTGTGACACATCCCTCTGACGTAATGCAGACATCTAACTTAGTGTAATGTATCCAAGTGTAATGTATCCAAGTGTTAGGTATCTATAGGTGTAATGTATCCAAGTGTAATGTATCCAAGTGCAATGTATCCAAGTGCAATGTATCCAAGTGTTAGGTATCTGTGAGTATCATGGATCTAAGTGTAATTTATCCAAGTGTAATGTATCCAAGTGTTAGGTATCTGTAAGTATCATAGATCTAAGTGTAATTTATCCAAGTGTAATGTATCTAACCGTAGTGTATTTAAGCGTAATCTATTTAAGTGAAATATTTCTATGTGTAATGTATCTATAAGTGCAACATATCTAAATGTAATATATCTAGGCTAAATGCATATCTAAGTGTAACGTATCTATAATTGTAACGTATCTAAATGTAGTGCATCTAAGCGTGATGTATTTTAGTGTAATGCAACTAAGTGCAACCTAATGTATCTAGGTGTAATGTATCCAAGTGTATATTGTATCTACGGAAGCGTGACGTTTCTGCCTGAGTGCCATGCGCATGTGAGCGCAGGCCTAACTAGTCTTTATAAGAGTATACTTTATAAGTAAGACAATTATTGGGCAGATATAATAACACGCATTTGGACGTGTTTGCATATTAATAATAGTAATAGCAATAATAGTTGTAAATCTATATAGTTACAGCTATTTTAATATCAAAAGTAATATTAATGGTAATAGTAATCGCAATTGATTTATACAGCAGTAGCCTATAGTATTAGCTGTAGCAGCAGTTGCGGTTTATTTTACGGTGCAGCGGCAGTGATTTGAAGTGATGATATGTAATTATAGCAGAAGGAGTTGCAGTAGTAGCATATAGCGCAAACTTTACATTTAATCTTGTTAAATTGGTTTGCTGGGTTAAGTTAAGCATATATATACATGTAGACGGTATATATATATATATATATATATATATATATATATATATATATATCAACCCATGAAATTCTTCTAGGAACGCCTGAGTATCTCATATATCTGTGTATGAGTCTAAGTGCGTGTATGACTGTGAGTGTGTGTGTGTGTCCAATGTTTCTATGTATTTGATTTGTTTATAGCAAGTCCTCCAGGTCAAGTCTACTTTCATCATCTGCAGGGAACAGCAAGAACAGCCAGAACCTTCCAGGACTGTGAGTCATGCCATACATCTCCAGTCATGTTGCGCTTAAATGTGAGTGAGTGAGTGAGATGGTGAGTGAGTGAGAGGGTGTGAGTGAGTGAGTGAGTGAGAGGGTGAGTGAGTGAGAGAGGTGGTGAGTGAGTGAGTGAGTGAGTGAGTGAGAGGGTGAGTGAGTTAGTGAGTGAGAGGATGAGTGAGCGAGTGAATGAGTTCGTTCGTGATTGAGTGAACGAATGAATGAGTGAGTGAGAGGGTGAGTGAGTGAATGAGTGTGAGTTAGTGATTGAGTTAGTGAGTGGGTGATTGAGTGAGTGAGTGAGTGATTGATTGAGTGAGTTAGTGATTGATTGATTGAGTGAGTTAGTGATTGAGTGAGTGAGTGAGTGATTGAGTGAGTGAGTGATTGATTGATTGATTGAGTGAGTTAGTGATTGATTGATTGATTGATTGAGTTAGTGATTGAGTGATTGAGTGAGTGAGTGAGTGAGTGAATGGCTGAATGAATTACGGTCCATCCACTCGCCCTTCCGTTCCGCCTCAGTGGTCCGCCCTTCAAGGACTCTGACTGATTCACCGACTGATTGATTCATGACTTATTGATTGATTGAATTACTGTATTGATTGATTCACCGATTGATTGATTGATTCAATTGCTGTATTGATTGATTCACCGGTTGCTTAGTCATCTATAATAGTTCGCTCTTCATCATCATCATCATCATCAACAACCGAGGGACCAATGCCCGTAGGTGCTCGATGCCGTTCTCGTTATTCCACGCCAGGTTTGTCTGTCCAAGGCAGCGTGTGTTAGGTCCTGTAATGGTGCTCCACACCATTCTGATATGTTATCCAGCCATTCCTTGTGTGGTCGTCCTTTCCTGTTGGATCCCTCCATTCTTCCAAGCACAACTGTCTTGATCTTTCTGCTGCCGTCCATCCTGCATATGTGGCCGAAGAGATCTAGCTTCCTGGTTATTATTTTCTGCATAAGGTTGTCTGTGTGGTCTATTAATTCGGGTTTTTCTTTTACTGTCAGCGCATCGACACTCATCTGACAAACCCCTTATTGGGGACTGGTTGCCGCCCACGTTAGCCAGCTCTTTCAGGGTTCCTGCTGGGCCTGTCCACCTCGCGAAGCGCCCTAGGTGGTACTTCGGCCGAAACCTTCTCCACTGATGGCTTAGCCCCAGCAGGCATTCCCTTACTTGACTGTTGCCACCCCCCACCGCTTTGAGGTGTGGGTCGGTCTTTGGGGGGGAGTTCGCTCTTGCTGCACGTTAATTCGTTAATTCGTTTATTCATTAATTCATTTAATCATTACTTTGTTCGCTCGCTCTTTTATTAATTAAATATAATTCATTCATTCATTTGCCATTCATTCGTTCATTCCTTCAAGCACTCATTGTTTGTTCATTTGCATATATACTGACGCTATTATGATGTCTGAACAATACGACTTGCAATCGTTTGCATAACTTTAACAATAGAATCAGTCAATTGAGACCGATTCGTCTGACTGATTAATTATGCGACAACAAGCAAAACATAAAATGCACAGCAACCTTTTATGACACATTTTGACGTTGAATATTGAAACCTCGTATACTAAACAATAATGATACAATTTTTTAACTCTCGGAAAGTCATAATGACTTGCAGGACTCATTGATCCTATATAATTATATGCAATTGCAGAAAATTTGTTGTCAATCGATAGGCAAATTGAGAGGCAACAGCAGATAGGCAATGCAATCTATATAAGCAATTCATGGACAGTTGATAGGCGATTGATAGATAATTTATTTCTGAGGAGCAGTTTGCAGGCAATTTATATATATATATATAGTCAATTGATTGCTTTTGTTAATTGTATCACTCAACTTTATGGCCACTCGGTCTAAATAATCTTTCCTTGTCTATTCCTGTGGGGTAATCCCAATATAGGCCAATTGCTATAATAACTTTAGTTAACTATAATTAAGTTTTCGCTTTGATAATTTCCTGATTAATTTGTGATACTTGTGATGCTTTGTGTAACCTTATTACTGCCTTAGTGTGCTTGATACACACGGACTATAATAAAAAAACTTGATTTGATTTGATTGTCGATTGTCGACTGTTATAGGCAATTGTTATAATATATTTGTTTGATAGGATATATTCATAGGTAATTGAGTGATAATAATTGATAGCCATTTTTTGTCAATTGTTAGGTGGTATATATATATATATATATATATATATATATATTGATTTGCAACTGATATTCAGTTGAAAGTGAGTTGATAATAATACATAACGGACTATAAACAGATAATTGAAAATCAACAATGGGTCATAAGTTGAGAGGAGATTCCTGACAGATGAATCTTGATAAGCAATTGAAAAGCGATTTTTAATTGACAGACCACGGAGAGACATATCGTATACAGCGTCATGGAAGTCATGACGAGCAGGTGGTGACTACAAAGGCGGCAAGTCAAAAGGGAAGCGCTACGCATGCCGGGAGCAATCTATACAGGTGCCAGAGGATGAAAAGCTAGGAGACGAGGAGAGGGGGGAGGGGATGGTGGAGGAGGAAGAGGACGGTGGAGCAGAGGAGGGTGAGAAGGAGAAAAAGGAAGAAGGAGAGGAATAGGAGGAGATAGAGAAAAACGATGAGGCAGAGGGGGAGAAGGAGGAGGAGGAGGAGGAGGAGTAGGAGGAAGAGGAGGAGGAGGAGGAGGAGAGGATGGAGAAACACTGGCGGATGGAAAAGGAGGAGGAATAAATGGAGGAGGAAGGAATGGAAGAGGAGGAGAGAAGGAATAACATGAGGAGGAGGAGGAGATTGAGGAAGAAGAAGAAGAAGAGGAAGAAGAAGAAGAAGAAGAAGAAGAAGAAGAAGAAGAAGAAAAAAAAAGAAAAAGAAAAAAAAACAGAAACAGAAGAAACAGAAGAAGAGGATGAAGAGGATGAAGAGGAAGAGAAGAAAGTGTTAGAGATAGCTGAGAAGAAGAAAAAACAGAAAGCGTGAAGCGTATAGGAAAGAGAAAGAGTAAGAGAAGTCGAAAGGGTATAGGAGAAGAAGGAGAAAGAAAACGAGTTGGAAAAAGAGAATACGAGAAGGAGAAAGACAACTTACTGTTGACAGCTGAGCCTACAAAACCGGACGCATGAAGTGAACAGAGACGTATAATAATAATATGTGCAATAATTGTATGTTTTGCTTGTGATGAGGTCACGGTGGCATCAACCAGTTGGGTGGCGTCTTCGTCAATGGTCGTCCATTGCCAGACCTCGTTCGTCAGAGGATCGTCGAGCTGGCCCAGCAGGGGGTCCGTCCTTGCGACATCTCGCGGCAACTGAGGGTCTCGCATGGCTGCGTCAGCAAGATACTCGGCAGGTAGGTGGTAAACGTTGATTGGAATTTCGTCGGTGTTGACTTTGATGTGGGTCGACGTCCTTTATGACTAAAACGGCATATGATGGTTGTCTTAATCGTGGCATGATCATGATGGACTTCACTAGAATAGATCTTAATCAGGTCTTAATCATAGAATAGATCTTATTCAGGTCTTAATCATAGAATAGATCGTAATCAGGTCTCAATCATTGAATATATCTTAATCAGGTCTTAATCATAGAATAGATCTTAATCAGGTCTTAATCATTGTCATTGTTGTCGTCTTTATTATTGTCTGATCATTACCATCCATTCTACATAATCACCGGGGTCCAGTAGAGTAATGGATAACACGCTGGTGTAGAGTGCGAGAGGTAGCGAGTTCGAGCCCCCGTTGGGCGGATTTGCTTTGTAGGCTGCTATTAGCGCCATGTATTTCAGTCTGTCTTTGTTCAGTAAGTATAGTTAAGATTTTTGTATTCTGTGATCTCCGTTCTTGTGAATTGTTTCAATTGCATAATTGTGCACTGTAACCGGTTTCGTTCTGCCAACCGGATTGTTGAATAAAGAGAATATTGCTATTTCATCATCAGCCTATTCGTAATCAGCAGCGGCAAACAACAATGGGAAAGTGATCATTGTTCTTCTGCTTCCAACCTTTCTGGCTTCAAAGACCTCTGCAACCTATTTATATCGTGTCGTTTTATGTACCTTCGTATTTCTCTTTTTGTCTGTCTGTCCATCTGTGTATATCTCTCTATCTATCTGTCTATCTATCTATATATCATCTATCCATAATTATATTCACCTGTCCGTCCGTCCCTCCATACCTTGTTTGCTTCGTCCCTCCCTTCTTCAGTTCCACTTCCTCCCTGCTTTCCTTCCCACACTCCCCGCCACTCTCCCACCTCCCTCCCTTCTTCTCTTTCTTCTTCTCTCTCCCTCATCCCACTTTGTCCGTCCGTCTGTGTGCCTGTCTGTATGTCTGTCAGATGTATGCTTGCCTGTCTGTCTGTCTGTTTGTATGTCTGTCTGTCTCTCTCTCTTTCTCTCTCTCTCACACAAACACACACACTCTCTCTCTGTCTTTCTCCAAACATAGACTACATAAATTATACATTCATAAATTAATAATTTTGTATATATATCATTTTGTATGCCTACAATGAAACATATGGCTCGTGTGTGTTCGTCAACCTGTGTGTGGGGTGGGTGGGGAGTGGGGTGGGGGAGGGGGCGCGCGTGGCCCCAGTGAGCCTGGCAAATAATCGCCCCACTCGTTGTTGACTGTGAAGCCCCCGGGGGTAGACGGTATTGGGGTAACCCGATATTCAGACAGTCGTTGTCCTCATTGGGGCGACATATATTGCCCTGTTTGCGTCAACAAAAGAAGCGTTTCAAGATTGATGGGCTGGCATTTGACCTCGTCACCTTTCGTGGATGCGGGTTGTGTAGGCGGCCATTAATTGACCCCAATTCTGCCCCGTTTCACTATCTACCCCGTTCCAGACACGCTTGTAACGGGCGCTTTCCAATAATGTATTTGGGTCGCATGGCAGGCGACAGGTATTGCTTTGCTTTGGGAGAGTGATGGGAGAGATGGAAAAAATGGGACAAGGATAGAGACAGCAGGAAAGGGAGAAATAGAGATACCAGGACAGAGAGACAGAGATACAGAGACAGACATTTTAGAGAGACGGATATAGGAATACAGAGACGAACTCAAGGATGGAAGACGAAAGGTTTAAGATACAAAGGCAAAAGCTAAGAGAGGATAACTGCTCTGAAGGTACAGGGAGATAGGCAAAGAAACATGGAAAAAGATAAAGAGAGAGAGAGACAGACAGACAGACAGCCAGACAGAGAGAGAGTGACATACAGACGGACGTAGAGAGACTGTAGAAAGAAACAGAGAAATAGACAGAGACAAATAGAGACAGAGACAGAGGGACAGACCCACAGACACAAAGACAGACAACGAGAGACAGATAGAAATAGCGAGAGATTAGTTTGCATGTTGATTGGTATTCATAGCAGGTGTAGGGTGCGATCTACCTGTCCAACTGTCCATTCCCGTGTAATGAGATATCTCGCTTCCATTCGTGCGTGACGTCGCCGACCGAACGGAACGAGAGTGGAACATCATCGGCAGCTGAACCGTTCCGCGTGGAACCTCCCTCTTCCGCAGACATCGGAAATGATGATCGAATTATGAACTCATCGTCATCATCCAAAGTCAATCATCGATCGATGCATTGTATGAATGTATTGTATGCATGTATTGTATGCATGTATGCATGGATTTGTGCGGGCAGGCAATGCCATGCGTACATATATAATTGCATGGAGCGGGGTTGGGGTGAATAATCTAAATTTCCCGGTCAAGGTCAGTTTCGCCTTAATTTCCGGCTGGCCAGAACGCCACCAGAACCACCCCGTACCGCCCTCCTCCAACTGACCAGATTTCGAGGCGGGGAGAATTTTCCATTTCGAGAGTTTCAGTGGACTTAGTCGTAAAATATAAAATACACAGCGTTAGCTTTAAAATTTCAAAAATTATTTAGTTCTGGTATTGGAATTATCGAACAATGACTCGATTTATGTGAAGTTGGTTTCACATGTGAACAGACGACTTTACTCTATAATAAGGTCATAAGAAACACCAAACTTCATGCGATTCCCATGATCCCATCCTGGTTCAGGGATCTAAATTCGTAAACGCATCTGAATGCTGCTACGCCGCCGTCGTCATCGTCATCGTCGTCGTCGTCGTCATCATCATCATCATCATCATCATCATCATCATCATCATCATCATCATCATCATCACCATCATCATCATCACCACCACCACCATCATCATCATCATCACCACCATCATCATCAACAACAACAACTATATTAGAATTGTAGAAAAATAACATGTGAGTCAGACTATAATTATGATCCACGTTAAGACTTTACCCCTCATGTACATGTATATTTATAGGCACATAACTGAATGACCGTAACCAAAGATGTTATTGTCATTTAATTTACTAATTCTTTCTGTACCCATGTGCAATGTGTCACTTGCTTTTTCATTAAACGAATTTATGTACTATGGGGCCTATGAGGAACTTGGGGTTGAGCGCCCTCAACCACGGAAACTCTAACCCTGGGCATGCCGCATGCACTGCAGATAATCGTTGTGTTTCACGCAGGTTCTACGACACGGGGTCGATAAAGCCCGGTGTGATCGGGGGTTCGAAGCCGAAGGTGGCCACCCCAAAGGTTGTGTCTACGATCTACGATTACAAGAGGGACAACCCAACGATGTTTGCGTGGGAGATCAGGGATCGTCTGCTTAGTGATGGAGTCTGCGATCAGGAGAATGTACCGAGCGTATCATCCATCAACCGGTGCGTTATATACGTTGTCACGTGATGTTGTGCACTATAATTAGATTATAATTATTACAGCATAATAGTGCAATGCTCATCTTTCAACGCCTTCATGTCTATTCCATTCTACCCTGTATTATACTGTTTCATCCAATTGCTCTATGTGCTATCCGACTACATTTCGTCATATTTAGTTGTATCTTATATCATCATGATTATCATGATCATCATGATCATCATGATCATCGTCGTCGTCGTCGTCGTCATCATCATCATCATCATCGTCGTCGTCGTCGTCGTCGTCGTCATCATCATCATCATCATCGTCATCGTCGTCGTCGTCGTCATCATCATCATCGTCATCATCATCATCATCATCATCATCATCGTCATATATATATATATTGTCATCCCTTTCCTCGCAGAATCGTTCGCAACCGAGTCTCAGACAAATGGAACCGAACAAGCAGCAACAGCAGCAGCAGTGGCAGCACCCACACAAACAACAACATCATCAACAACAATAACAACAACAACAACAACAATAGCGGCGGTGTCATCAGCCCAGCATCCTCCCACCAGCGCCAATCTCAGCAGCATCAGCATCAGCAGCAACAGCATACATCGCCCGGTGATGCTTCAGCCGCATCAGCCGCAGCATCTCAACTGCATTGCCTCTGCCCTGCCTCCTCCTCATCCATCGACGATCTGCCTGGGTCGGGTGCAGGTGCCGCCGCCGCAGCCGCCATCGACCTCGCTGCCTTCGTCCTGCAGCCGACGAATCCCGGTTATACGATCGGAAGCATCCTTGGAATCCCCGTCACGTCTCAGGGTGGTCAGCAGGCGAACGGTAACGCTGCGGGTCATGACGAGGCCCGGTCCTGCGCTAGGAATGATGACCAGAAGAACTACAGACAAGGTCAGTAAAACGCGATGGAAACGATCTGCGTTAATCCAAAGAGTAAGTAGGTAGGTAAGGAAGTCGGTAAATGTATGAGTGCATATAGTGAATGAATTAGTGAGTGAGTAAATGAATAAGTAAGTAGCCTTTTAATAATGCAAGACAAATCTCACATTTTACTGATTTTAGCCGATGTTGTTAAAGGTTACTTTCATTTGCAAAATTATAATACTATATAGTGGCCAAACTAAAGAAAATGAGTGCGCTTCAAGGTGGAAAATGTGTTCGAAGAATATATCGACTTCATTGGTATAGCTGGTGCTTCGAAGTCTACATTTTCGAAGTAGGCCTATATTGTCTTAGATAAGATTGCATCCATGGCTTTTCTTGGCATCAGCTATTGTGTTTCTGGAATTTTCATATTCGATTTCTGAACACTTGCATGCAGGATAATCGCGTGGAAATGTGGATCCAGACAGTTCTTTTTAAGTCAGATTCGTCCAAAACACAAATATCAGTATTCAATGCAATTGACTTGCATGATAGTCGCATTAGTCGCAGAACAGCATCGGACTCGGACTCGGACTCAATACACCAACTAAAAGACGAGACATTTCCAAGAAATACTCTACTGCAGCGAGATCCAAAGTCTATATATAGGAGCGTATATGGTGCTGATAGTTTCGGGTCTAACACGATAATTTTGTTGCAGTAATTTTCTAATTCTAACAAGAGTGTGGGCGTGTGTGCATATGTGTGTCCGCCTGTGAGCTATGTGTATGTGTCTTCATGCTTGTGGATATGTGCTCGCGTGAGTGCGTGTGTGTCTATGTGCGTGAGTGCGTGAGCGCGCGTGTGCGTGTGCGCGTGTGTGTGTACGGCTCGTTTTCGGAGCAATTATATAAATAGAGATGAATTTCTATAACCGCCAATTCGGTTATTAGTTCTTAAATACGAAAATATTCCGGAGACCATAATAATTATTATAGATGGTCTTGAGTCAATAAGCTGAGTGGTAATGTTATCTTGACGCCAAAGAGACATTTTATGGCATATTTACTGATGCTATGGAAAGCAATTAGCCTAATTAAGATCGGCATGTCGTAATAACATATATACGGACGACCGCCATTGTCCGATCTTCCCGAGACAACTGCGCGGCAACAATAGGAGTCAGTAGAGCGAGGCATGAGAAGAGTAATTATAGTCGCCGGATTAGGAATTCTGAGGAATGGAAGAAAGGAAGATGGCAAGTGGATAAGTTAATCAATACCATCGTCGTCGTCATCATAATCGTCATCATTATCATCGTCGTCGTCATCATAATCATCGTCATCATTGTCATCATCATCATCATCGTCATCATAATCATCGTCATCATTGTCATCATCATCATCATCGTCGTCGTCGTCGTCATCATCATCATCGTCATCGTCATCGTCGCCGTCGCCGTCGCCGTCGTCGTCGTCGTCATCGTCGTCGTCATCGTAATCATCATCATCATCATCATCATCATCATCATCATCATCATCATCATCATCATCATCATCATCATCATCATCATCATCATCATCATCATCATCAAAATCGTTTTCAACGTCGCCATGACAATGACAATGATGATGATAATTATGATGATGACGAGGATGCTGATGATAATAATGATGATATTAATAATAATAAATATTACTACTACAGCTGCTACTGCTGCTGCTACTACTACTGCTACTACTACTACTACTACTACTACTACTACTACTACTACTACTACTACTACTGCTGCTGCTACTACTACTACTACTACTACTACTACTACTACTAATAATAATAATAATAATAAAATATAAAAAATAATGATGTTAATAGCCGTTTTCATAATAATCACCATCATCATCATCTTCGTTGTCATCATCGCTATCATCATGTGGAAACAAAACGACTTTCTATATTTCCATAAAATACCAGAGGACCGACCTACTTGAAACAGTCGTGTTTTTTAGAAGTCTACACACGAATATTTGTGATAGCTAAACGTTGATTGAACAATGAGAAAAGAAGACACCAAGCGGCTGGAAGCTTTTGAAATGTGGGTATGGAGAAAGATGGAGAAAATTAGTTGGACAAAGCATGTTGCGAACGAGGAAGTGCTGACGATGGCAGAAGTGAAAAGATCTCTGCTAGATGCAATAAAGACAAGACAAAAGAATTGGCACAGGACATTTGCTGCGAGGAAACTCACTGCAGAAAGAAATACAGATTGAAGGAAGATTGGAGGGGAAAAGTGCAGAGGAAGAACTATAGACAAAAAACTGCTGGATGGGATGATGGAGAAGGGTTACAGAGAACTTAAGGACATGGCACAACAGCGTGAAAGATGGAGACATTGGACGTTTGGACCTGCCACTTGGCAGAGAACCTAAAGAAGAAAAGAAGAAGAAGATTGAATATTACATTTCCCATTTTCCCGTTGGTTGTGCTTCTCGGCTCTGCATGATTGACATAGTTGTCTATAGTGACTACAGTCTACAGCGCTGTACCCATAGGCGTACGAGGCGGGGGTCCAGGGGGGGCAAGTGTCCCCCAAATTTCGGGCAAATGTCTTTTTCGGGCAAAAGAGGCTTGGACGGGCAAACAAATTTCGGAATTTTTTTTCGGGCAAAACAGGTACGGGAGGGATTTTTCGGGCACGCAGGGGTAAAAAGGTCGTAAGATTTTAGAATTTTGGGCGGATGACTTAAAAAAAAAGGTCGTCAGATTTTTCGGACGGGAAAAATCTTAAAAATTTTGGACGGATGACTAAAAAAAAAAAGGTCGTCAGATTTTTCGGGGAAAAATTTTTTTGGGCCCCCCACTGCCGAAATGTCCCGTACGCCTATGGCTGTACCATTGTGTCCTTTTCAAACCAATTTCTTGTCAAATATGTAACCAATGCAAGTAGGTCATCCTCACAAGCGGCACATCGATCTCTCCTGCATGTGTATACAACTTGGGGGAGGAAGTTGGGGGAGGAAGGGGAAGGATTGGGTGAACGGGTTCAAGCACTGCATCGGAACACTGCTGAAAGAAAGACTTATGCCGCGAGAAGCGCCTTATAAATAGTCAGATAAAATGCAAAACAATACGTTGCAATGCAAACCTTCTCTCCAACTAAATGATTTCCAGATATTTTGGACTAATTCTGTGCATTTTGCAATCATATCCACGGGAAAAATCAACCGAAAAAAGAAATCTGTAAAAATTTATTCCTCTCTCTCTCTCTCTATATATATATATATATATATACGCCCTTGCTCACCTGTATACATACGATCCTGGATGGAAGAGGAAGTTGGGGGAGGAAGTTGGGGGAGGAAGTTGGGGGAGGAAGGGGAAGGATGAAAGAGGGAGGCAAGCATTCGATGGGAACTTTACAAAAGGATAAACGGCTTATTCAAGGTAGAAGAACCAAGGGGCGGGGGAGTCGCCGTCATTTAAGAGCTCAATTGTAATTGTAATTAATTATGTATCAGAAGCTGTCGGGCAACACCGCGGGAGGTAGGGAGGGAGGGACGGAGAGAGGGAGGAAGGTAGGGAGGGAGGGATGGAGGGATGGCGCCGCAATTACATCGACAACGCCCGTATATGTCGGTTTACCTGTTCGGCGGGTCATGTGATGTAAAGGGGGATATCTAACAATGCACCGTATTAATCACCTACACCCACACTTACACAAACCAACACACACCTACGCACACCTACGCACACCTACGCACACACCACACACCTACGCACACACACACACACACCACACACCTACGCACACACACACACACTCATACACGCACACATATATATGTGTATATATTGTAGATGTATACAGGCCAATGTGATGCCTTAATCTACCTGTATATCCGTCTCGATAGCCGACTGCATGTGTCCCGTTCCCTCTGCAGCAGCAACAGAAGCAGCAGCAACAGCAGCAGCAGCAACAGCAGCAGCAGTAGCAGCAGCAGCAGCAGCAGCAGCACTAGCAGCAGCAGCAGCACTAGCAGCAGCAGCAACAGCACCAGCATCAGCAGCAGCAGCAGCAGCAGCGTCAGCAGCAGCAGCAGCAGCAGCAGTAGCAGCAGCAGCAGCAGCAGCACTAGCAGCAGCAGCAGTAGCAGCAGCAGCAGAAGCAGCAGCAGCAGCAACATCAGCAGCAGCATCCCTGCTGTCGGTCTCATCCGATATAATATTATTGTCAGCCACTAAGTCGGTAATTGATTGACTTGTAAGGGTCGCTATTGTTTTGATATGTATACGCGCACTCCAGCAGGGTATAGACCTGGTCGTAGGTCGCCCCCCCCCCCCCCCCCATACACCGCGTGGGTACAATGCACGTATTATACTGTATGTACCCGCTAACTGAGGAACGGATGAGGCTGGAAAATATGCACGCAAAGAGGGAGATAGGCAAACAGACAGATAGGCAGGTATGCTCGTAGGCAGGCAACAGTGGAGTCAATATAATTTTTCGTTTGAAAAGACGAGGGTTGGGGTGGGGTGGGTTGTGACCGGGAGCGGTCGAATCTTAAATTTTTCGGCCAACCCCAGCTAGCATTTTTATATAGTTTATGAACAAATGAACGATTAAGCGGCTGAGGTATATATATATATATATATATATATATATATATATATATATATATATATTATATATGTATGTATATATATTATATATATGTCATATATATATATATATATATATATATATATATATATATATATATATATATATGGCCTATAGACTGGTATACAGCTATGAGGAGGAGAGAGAGTGATGAAGACAAAGAGAGATGCAAGCAGATATACTGGGAGAGAGAGACAGAGACAGAGACAGATAGAGGCGCACAGAGACAGACAGATACGGACAGACAGACAGACAGACAGACAGAAAGAGATACAGAGACAGAGACAGGGACAGAGACAGAGAGACAGATAGAGGCACACAGAGACAGACAGAAACAGACAGACAGACAGTGGAAACGATCGAAAGAGCGAGTGATCTATAGTTATTGTTTATTTATGTGGATGGGTGTGCGTGCGTGCGTGTGTCTGAACCATCCTATATACATGTAGATAGAAGTGGCCTGGTGCACCGACGGTGCCATAGAATTATTGTCATTAGTCAATACAATAATATGATTGTCAATTGCAACTTCTCTCTCTCTCTCTTCCCGCACTTCCTTCCTTTCTCCTCTTGACCTTAATTTCATTAGCTCACAGCTTCGCGAACGCGTCTCTCCACGACAGAGGTATAATATATACAGGGTGGGCCAAAAAAGACCTCCCTAGGTTTTTTGCCAATATCTTGACCAAAAGCAAGAATTTCGAAATAAAATTTTGCAGGCCTGTAGACAATTTATATCTACCCATCATGGCCAGATTTCATCAAAATATTTCAGACAGAACAAAAGTTATATCGCTTTTAGTGTGGCCAACCACCGCTTTTTGACGATTCAAAGACGTAACGCAACAAAAAGTAACAAAAACACGATTTTATTAAGTCTCATCTCAAATAATTGTTATCAAATAGCCTTGATATTGCCAGATGATCATTATTATTACTATTTTAAACAAAAACAGGGTACCAGCGTAGCTGTACGTCACCATGAAGTCACTTAGCAAGATGACAATCAAGTTGGTAAATAAGGAATCTGTCAGATTATTAATTTTGTTATTAAAGCAATGCAAATCAAATTTAAAAAAAATGAAAATGGCCAAGGTGTCAAATGACAGACAAAATGTGTATTCAGACAGTTGTCCGACTCTTGAGCAAGATCCTAGCGATACATTGAGCAACGTTTACTCTGATAAACAGTGAGAGCGCAAACATTAAGAGTTGAGCTGAGAGTTAAGAGATTTGCCGTGAATGAAAGGAGATCGGCTCGATTGTTCTGGTTTCGTTGAGAAAGCCAATGGCCCCAAATCTCCGGATTTGAACCCGGTGGATTGATAACCAATTGCGGAGAGCTATTCTGAAGAAATATCACAATCTACAACCAAAACCATGAGCGGTAAGAGAATTGATGGGCGCATTGGAGTTAACATGGGAAGATTCGCCTTTGTAATGCATCAACGGGGCCATCAAGAACTTTGCAAAAAGACTCAAAAGAAGTTTTGGCACTGGTGGTGGGCACATTGAACACAAGTTGTGCAGCACCAACAAGTTCATTTCACAACAGTTATTTGAGATGTGACTTAATAAAATCGCGTTTTTTTTATTTTTTGTTGCGTTACGTTTTTGAATCGTCAAAAAACGGTGGGCGGCCTCACTAAAGTGATATAACGTTTGTTCTGTTTGAAATATTTTGATGAAATCTGGCCATCATGTGTAAATATGAATTGTATATAAGCCTATAAAATTTCATTTCGAAATTATTACTTTTGGTCAAGATATTGGCAAAAAAGCTAGAGGTCTTTTTTTGGGTAAACGGACATTTCCCCCCCTGGACATTTCCCCCCCGGACATTTCCCCCCCGGACATTTCCCCCCCGGACGTTTCCCCCCCCCTACCCTAGGACATTTCCCCCCCCCCCGTATGCGGAAACCATTGTTTTTATGGTCTTCAACATATGAAAAAGCGCTTGAGAAATGGAAGCTGGATGAAGACCTTTTACATGTGAAATAGAAGCTGGATGAAGGTATTTTTGGATCTGAAATGGAAGCTGGATTGATGAAAAAACGCAAGTTAAATAGAAGCTGGATGAAGGTATTTTTTTAATCTTAAATAGAAGCTGGATTGATGGAAAAATGCAAGTTAAATAGAAGCTGGATGAAGGTATTTTTTGATCTGAAATGGAAGCTGGATTGATGAAAAAACGCAAGTTAAATAGAAGCTGGATGAAGGTATTTTTTTAAATCTTAAATAGACGCTTTATTGATGAAAAAACGCAAGTTAAATAGAAGCTGGATGAAGGTATTTTTAGATCTGAAATAGAAGCTGGATTGATGGAAAAATGCAAGTTAAATAGAAGCTGGATGAAGGTATTTTTTTAATCTTAAATAGAAGCTGGATTGATGGAAAAATGCAAGTTAAATAGAAGCTGGATGAAGGTATTTTTTGATCTGAAATGGAAGCTGGATTGATGAAAAAACGCAAGTTAAATAGAAGCTGGATGAAGGTATTTTTTTTAATCTTAAATAGACGCTTTATTGATGAAAAAACGCAAGTTAAATAGAAGCTGGATGAAGGTATTTTTAGATCTGAAATAGAAGCTGGATTGATGGAAAAATGCAAGTTAAATAGAAGCAGGATGAAGGTATTTTTTAAAATCTGAAATGGAAGCTGGATTGATGAAAAAACGCAAGTTAAATAGAAGCTGGATGAAGGTATTTTTTTAATCTTAAATAGAAGCTGGATTGATGGAAAAATGCAAGTTAAATAGAAGCTGGATGAAGGTATTTTTTGATCTGAAATGGAAGCTGGATTGATGAAAAAACGCAAGTTAAATAGAAGCTGGATGAAGGTATTTTTTTATCTTAAATAGACGCTTTATTGATGAAAAAACGCAAGTTAAATAGAAGCTGGATGAAGGTATTTTTAGATCTGAAATAGAAGCTGGATTGATGGAAAAATGCAAGTTAAATAGAAGCAGGATGAAGGTATTTTTTAAAATCTGAAATGGAAGCTGGATTGATGAAAAAACGCAAGTTAAATAGAAGCTGGATGAAGGTATTTTTAGACCTGAAATAGAAGCTGGATTGACTTAAGGGGGGGGAAATGTCCGGGGGGGGAAATGTCCTAGTCGAAATCGGGGGGGGGGGGGGGAAACGTCCAGGGGGGGAAATGTCCGGGGGGGGAAATGTCCGGGGGGGAAATGTCCAGGGGGGAAATGTCCGCCATTCCTTTTTTTGGGCGCACCCTGTATATATAATATCCACGTGCTTTTTCAAGCAATAAAAGAGGCGGACAAGCAACCAAGCAACAGGACAAACAACCAAGCAACCGGACAAGCAATCAAACAAGCAGACAAATAAGCGGACAAGCAAGCGGACTAGCAACCAAGCAGGCGTACAAGGAACCCAAGAGACGGACATGCAGCCATGCACGCGGGCAAGCAACCATTTAAGCATGCAAACACCTGTCTGCATGTGCACGAACGCGGTATACCTCGAAAGCCACAACTCATGTTCTACGTTGCCTATCATAACAAAACGTTCAGGCAGCTCCATTGTCAGCAGCGCTATCCAATAAACAAACATATAAACCATGCGGCCACACAGACGAACGTTTACGATCGGGTCTCACAGTAGCACTATAAACGCCTCCATTGTTCTTTCATTGTCGCCCGTTTACCTCGCCAATCCAAAATAAAGGCCCCTATATTGTCATCGATTCGAAGTTAATTGTTCGATTTTCCTCAATACAACAACGCTGCCGTCGTCGTATATATATATATATATATATATATACGCCGGGCCTCGCTGGCTCGCATAGAAGAGCGCCTGGTGGAGCCCACAGAGCCTGCAGCCGGTATACGAGTCGTTTTCAAATAGGTTGAATGGACGTCAAAGAACAAAAGCTCGCCAGAGAGAGAGATAGTATGCGACGTCAAGTATGTCTGTGTGTGTGCATACTGACATCGAGCTTATGCGATCTACAGGATGATGCATTATATATATATATAATTATATATATTATATGACATGTATAATTTATATAAAATTATATTTATATATATATAATTATATATATAGGCTATATATGATTTGCAACAGCGATGTGCACAGTTGTCTGCATGTATGAGTGAGCGTGTGTGCTGGCGTAAACAGAGAGAGGCGGTTGTATGCTTGCATGTCTGTCTGCCTGCCTGCCATTATATGTGACATATATACATGTATTCTAAGATGGCTTCTTACAACTGCTACTTAACGGGGAGCAGGAAGCCAGTGTGGGCAAAACAGTTATAGCCATCTCCACCGATAATCTTTTCGAGTGATTTTAGTAGCGTCACTTTCAATCGTCACAATGCATTGGTTAAACCATACATCAATAAGATCTATGATAGATATTCAAGATTCGCATCCCTTTGGAACGACCTCGGAAAATCGAAAGTTCGAAACATGACTCAGATGCATACATTGTACACATTTCTTTTCTATCTGAAAAATTCAAATATTTCGATTACGATCATTCTGTACAAACATGATGTCGACCTATGATGCCGATCTGTTTTGTTTGAGTCGCGGAAGCAATTCGGATATTAATTTATTGTTTGCTGCTCTTGTCGTTTGTTTAGCAAAAAGTGAAACTCGTATCTGCAGCATGGATCTTTATAAATGAGTGCGTACATATAAGCGCGCATATATATATATACGCGCGCACACACACACACACACACACACACACACACACACACACACACACACACACACACACACACACACACACACACACACACACACACACACACACACACACACACACACACACACACACACATATAAATGCAGGGGCGTATTTCAAGGACCTATACATGTAATGCTGAGAGTGAATTAACAATGATTCAGAAGGTTCCATACGCTCGTGAGTTCATTAATTAATTAATTTATCTATTTATTAATTTATTTATTTATTCATTCACACTCAATCACCCACCCATGCACGCGCTCATCCACATACCCACCCACCCACATCATTCATTCATTCATTTATTTATTAATAAATTAATTCATTCATTCAGTGGCGGCGCCAGGATTTCAGTTGAGGGGGGGGGGCTGAATTTGCGGGAGAAAATTTTCCGTTTTCAGTCGCCGAAATTTCTTACGACCTTTTTTATATATTTTTTAGTCATTTTGTCAAAATCTTGAGAAAATGGTCCTTTTTTATACCCGCCAAACTGTCCGACAAATCTCGTGCGTTCCTTTAGGGTCATTTGGGGGGGGGGGCTAAAGGGTGTTAATCGTGCAAAAATTTCATTTTTAAATGAGAAAAAAATGGATGGCCTTTTAAGGGGGTTTAGCCTCCCTAGCCCCTCTAGCGCCGCTACTGCATTGATTCATTCATTCATCTATTCAGCCTCGTTTCAAGACACCCACATAGTCGCTGCATTCATATTAAGTGAAATGGATATCGAAGTAACGAGAGGAGAGGCATTGTGAAACCAAGTCGATCTGCAGAAGATGGCATGGACCACTTCCTGTAGATCCACCTCTAGTGTAGGCCTACCTATTGTACCATCGAACGAACAATGGAGGGGGAGGTAGGGAGGGATGGTAGGGAGGGATGAAAGGGGGGACGGAAGGGGATGGAAGGGGGGATGGAAGGGGGATGGGGTACATCCGATCTTCATCAGTCAAAACCGAGCGCCACTTCGTGTTTGAGTCAGCATATCTCAGCCTCCGTACCTCGGCCATCAATTAAAAACACAATTTCCTCGTCATCTTGCGCCTCTCGCCGCACCCCGCCACCCCCCCCCACGCGCTTTCATCCGGGCTATTTGGACGTGCACCACAAAGCCGGTCACGTGGCTTCCGCTTCGCCCGGGGCCAGCGAGAGCGTTTGGTTTGAGCGCAGACGGAGCTAGAGCCTTGCGATGGTGGTCGCTTTCGACTTTCCCCGACCGACCGATCCCCAGGGGCTGAACAGCACGTGCCCCGCCACCAACGTGAAGTACAACAGGAAGCTGCTTTAACCGTTTTTCAGTCAACTTTTAATGAAATATTCATTGAAAGCTTCACTCATTTTTTTATTATCTCTGTTTTTGTCTGTCTGCTTGTCTGCCTCTTTCTCGTCTGTCTGTCTGTCTGTCTGCCTCTTTCTCGTCTGTGTTGTACGTTGCCGTGGTAACGGACAACACCGACATTGTTGTCTCGTTGCTGTCTGTTCATTGTTGTCGGACAACAGCGCGAATGATGCAACAGCGACAACGTTTCGATCTCTGTAATAATAATTCGCCTGTGATGTAAACGTGTCGCGCACCCCTCTGTCGTCGGTCGATGCGTCGCGGCATCCAGGTATGTGCGCCGTCGGAGACGCCGACGTGGGAGCCTCTGGTGCGATGCCCGGATGTCCGTGTTAGTCACTTCCGGTAACTGCGTCACCCGATTGTTAGAAGAATGATTATTCATGCATTCATTCATTCATCCAATGATTTACATAGAGCCCCTTCGATGCGACTACACAGAAGCGCTCCCGACCATATAGTACGGCTTAAAAAGGGCATTTTTGAGATGTGCACAAAAAAAGAGTCACAGAGTTGGCCATGCATGGCAAACGAGGTTCATCGGACTCCGTTACAAAGAACCGATCCATAACAAAGCGAGGGGTCAACCACCGAGAAGGTTCGATTCGGATTGGTGGCTGTGCGGGCCAAAAAATTATGTGTTTACCCTAATAGCTTGATGATTGCAGCAGCAACACTGAGGTGATGAACGGAACGACTCCAGGCATCTGAGCGATGCACTCATGCGTGGATAATGATTATTAGCGGGCGAATAGAAGTGATTGTTTGTAGAAACAATTATTATTAATAGGACGTCATATCAATGAATCGAGTAGCAGCTCTAGGGTTGAAAACGCATTGTGACTCGTTGCAACAATGCCGTCCTCGTCGCTGATGTTGTCGCGAGTTATGGCATCCCGACAAAGACGAGATGACTAAGACTGTGACGATGACTACGACTAAATGACTACGACTATATGACTATGACTATGATACGACTATGACTATGACTACGACTATGACTACGACTATGACTACGACTATGACTACGGCTATGACCACGACTATGATACGACTATGACTACGACTATGACTATGATACGACTATGACTATGACTACGACTATGACTACGACTATGATTGTGACGATGACTACGACTAAATGACTACGACTATGACTATGACTATGATACGACTATGACTATGACTACGACTATGACTACGACTATGACTATGACTACGACTATGACTACGACTATGACTATGACTACGACTATGACTACGACTATGACTATGACTATGACTACGACTATGACTATGACTACGACTATGACTATGACCACGACTATGATACGACTATGACTACGACTATGACTATGATACGACTATGACTATGACTACGACTATGACTACGACTATGATTGTGACGATGACTACGACTAAATGACTACGACTATGACTATGACTATGAGACGACTATGACTATGACTACGACTATGACTACGACTATGACTATGACTATGACTACGACTATGACTATGACTACGACTACGGCTATGACCACGACTATGATACGACTATGACTATGGCTACGACTTTGACTACGACTAGGACTACCACTATGACTACGACTACGACTATGACTACGACTATATGACTACGACTATGATTGTGAAGATGACTACGACTAAATGACTACGACTATGACTATGACTATGATACGACTATGACTATGACTATGACTACGACTATGACTACGACTATGACTATGACTACGACTATGACTACGACTATGACTATGACTACGACTATGACTACGACTATGACTATGACTATGACTACGACTATGACTATGACTACGACTATGACTATGACCACGACTATGATACGACTATGACTACGACTATGACTATGATACGACTATGACTATGACTACGACTATGACTACGACTATGATTGTGACGATGACTACGACTAAATGACTACGACTATGACTATGACTATGATACGACTATGACTATGACTACGACTATGACTATGACTATGACTACGACTATGACTATGACTACGACTACGGCTATGACCACGACTATGATACGACTATGACTATGGCTACGACTTTGACTACGACTAGGACTACCACTATGACTACGACTACGACTATGACTACGACTATATGACTACGACTATGACTATGGCCACGACTATGACTTGGACTACGACTAAGACTATGACTATGACTATATGGCTATGACTATGTCTATGACTACGACTATGACTATGACTACCACCTCGACCATGACTACGACTACGATTATGACTACGACTATGACTATGACTATGGCTACGACTATGACTATGACTACGACTATGACTACGACCACGACCATGACTATGACTACGACTATGACCACGACTATGACTATGGCTACGACTATGATACGACCACGACTATGACCATAGCCACGACTGCGACTACGACTATGATGATGATAATGATGATTATGATGATGTGGTGGATTTGGAACTTCTTGCTGTTCTGTGATAGTATATCGCGGCGGCTGATGATGACGATTATGATAATGGCAACGACAAATATAATAATGATAATTATTGTGTGAATTATTGAGGGCAATGTCATTGTTGTCTCTGTTTCTGTCTCCGTCTGTCTCTCTGTGTCTGTGTCTGTGTGCCTGTGTGTGTGTGTATTCTGTCTGTCCCTGTCTCTCTGTCTCTCTGTCTGTCTCTCACTGTCTGTCTATCTCTCTCTCTCTCCCAGTATATCTGCTTGCATCTCTCTTTGTCTTCATCATTCTCTCTCTCTCTCCCTCATCTCTCTACCTGTCATATACCGCAGCCTCTTAATGGTTCATTTGTTCATAAACTAGATACAATTATACACGTATATAACACGCTCTTTGTCTGCGCCAAAGCTCTCTCTCTCTCTCTCTCTCTCTCTCTCTCTCTCTCTCTCTCTCTCTCTCTCTCTCTCTCTCTCTCTCTCTCTCTCTCTCTCTCTCTCTCTCTCTCTCTCTCTCTCTCTCTCTCTCTCTCTCTCTCTCTCTCTCTCTCTCCACAAGTCCAAACAATCAGAGTGTTTTCTTTGTTCATGGTTACCGTACCTATATAATTAGTTACCCAAGTATTGTCTGCTACTTCATTATAGTCTGTTAAATTCCTGTTATCTTCCACAGTCAACTTATTTCGATTGCGGTTATTACAAATTTCCTACAGAATCTGATAGAAATATTTTCTCAGACATCATCGCACACTCAGCGCATGAATACCTTAGCCGACCTGTTACCTTTCATTTTAAACCGATTTACTACGCACTGTGACTTCGCGCGCGCAATAGACCTATTATAGGCCTAAGCCTCACCAGACTATAGTGTTAGACTTTTATTAAAAAGATGATTTACTCAAGCTTTTATGTACACACCAAAATACAGTCAGCATGCTGTTGGTAGAATGAAGCCTAATTACCTACTATATATATATATATATACATAAAATTATTCATAAAATTATATATATATATATATATGTGCATTTATGAATGTTTTATTTTTTTAGATAATGTGCCAGGAATAAATTCGTCCGCCAGAACAGACGTCCTTGAAAATCAGGTAAGCAGTATAAGAAGGAAAGTAGTTATGTATACATGTACAGCTGTTATGTGCAACATTGTGTTATGTGTTACACTGTGCTATGTGTAACATTGTGTTATGTGTAACATATATATGTTATGTGTAGCATTGCGTTATGTGTAACATTGTTATGTGCAACATTGTTATGTGTAACATTGTGTTATGTGTAACATCATGTTATGTGTAACATTATGTCATGTGCAACATTGCGTTATGTGCAACATTGTTATGTGTAACATTGTGTTATGTGTAACATTGTGTTATGTGTAACATTGTGTTATGTGTAACATTGTTATGTGTAACATTATGCTATGTGTAACATTGTGTTATGTGTAACATTGTGTACGTTACGTCAGCAAATCATGCTGCAAATGTCTCTCCAAAGGATAATCTTTATTGCTCCGAGTTATCCATAGAATACTAAACGTATTATTATTATTCGCGAGACGTCGCCGCCATCTTGTGTCTTTCTTTCTCTTATGAATTATGAATTATGTAGGCGTGGTCTTGCAAGGATTCAACCAATCCGCTTACACCGGTATAGTTAAATATTCATGTGCGTATATGCTCCTGTGTATTTGCCCTGGCTTGCCTTGCTGCATAGCATCGCCATCTTGGTTTGTCTGATTGTCATATCTTGTTAATATCTTATCAGACTTTCCACAATGACTGTTTCTAATTATAGTCCATGTAGGCGTGGTTTATCATATTTTATAATCAACCTTCGACCAATCAGTTAATTATTTTGCTGGTCTTGTAGGCGTGGTTTGTCATAACATTATCTTGTAATCAACTTTCGACCAATCAGTTAATTATATTGCTGGTCGCGTAGGCGTGGTCTTACCAAAGTTCCAGCAATACGAAGCTAGAGAAGATCGAGTGCGATTCGCCGCCTCACCTGAGTCTCGCGGAGGGATACACGCGCCCGGAAGTCTACTCTACATCCGGTCACTTCTTGGCCAGTCTGGCCGAGACAGGGTCCAGTGGTCTCTATCGGAGTGTCCGGCCGTCCGACCCAACGGTCAGTTTCGACGACGATAGACAGAGCGAACGAGCGGTCAGCTGCAACACGCGGCCGTTCAGCTATCACCAGCAGCCAATCAGAAGCCGCGCCTACGACGGATTGTACATGAGTAAGTGGAACTCATTTAAATAACATGAATATTCATTAGAACCGATCATGAATATTGATTGACCCAAGGCAGAGGCTTTTTACCAGGGTATTTTTGGCCTGGCTTGAGCTGCTCGCCACTGGTTAGGGGCGCTGCACCTTGAATACGCACTTGCTCAACTACTCATTCTGTCTGCGAAATATATAATAGTCCAGCACGGGAAACGCATTTAGGGCTCCCTACTACTCATTGATTTTTATAGTGCGATAGGCCTATTACACAGCAAAATCTAGGAAAACTTTGCTTTTATAAGACGTCGAAATTCTAGTAATTAATTTTTGGACATGAAGGGATGTTATATAATCCTAATTATAATTATAATGGTCAAAATAAGTTACAGTGTTCCGAACAATACTTGAATCTTAGGCTATATTGTCGGTTAACTTATTTAAACGAGACACGGTTATTAATGGTATAATTCTTAATTAAAACCTTAAGAGTTAAGACTGTATAACTCCATTATTTTCACAACCACAACAACTTCTTCTCTATGACTTGTTGTTGCAGACGCTGAGAGCATCTATGGGTCTCTTAACTACTCACCTTCTGCCTACCTGTACGATCAGAACACCTGGCCGACAAAATACACAGGTAAGCATTACGTGTAATCATCTTGGACAGGTAAGCTTACATGTGATCATCTTGCAATGGATAGGCAAGCGTATATATGCGTGTAATAATTTTTCAAAGATGTTCAGCATATAATTATATAGAACAAGTTCAGGCCACAATTTCTGGTTGACATAGCCTGCAGTAGGTCTATACCATGCTGAGTCGTTGATCCATCAAACAGCGACCCTTAACAAGTTTCACGACCAATGTCTTCCATCTTATATAAATTCAAATTCACTAACCTCTCGCGCAGGTGCAGTAAAAATATAAAGTTAAAAATATGTTGTATATAATAACAGATGACGGTTTGACTCACACCATGCAGACTACACCGTATACCTGCCGGACGTTTATTCCGGAAATAATAAAAATGATCACATGTAAGTCCTGCATGGGGAATGAAGTAACTCAAATGAATGAAATATGACAATAAATAATAGAAAAATAACAATAAAAATAAAAGACAGAATAAAATTTAAAAGTAGACTAAAGAATAATTAAATATACACGAAGATACTATATATGGATATATATGAATGTATATATATATATATATATATGGATGTATATATATATGGACGTATATATATGTATATATAATTATATATGCATATATATATATATATATGAAACCTTAATTATTTCACAATCAAACTTTTAAAGGTATATTTCTATATTTTCTGTTGTATGAATGCATAGAAAAAACCCAATGACACCTTTCTAACTATTGGTGTCTTCTTTTGTCGCCAGGATCGCACTATCCAGGATTTACGTCACCGTCCACTTCCGGTCTGTCCGCTGCGTCACATCCGGTTTCGGCGCCACAACATCAACAGCAGCCTTCGTTCGTTGCGACAACACCTGCACTGCCACCCTCTTGCGTCAAGACCACGTGTGCATTCACCTAACAGACAGACAGGCAGACAGACGGACAGATGGACGGACGGATGGACGGACGGACGGACGGACGGACAGATGGACGGACGGACGGACGGACGGACAGATGGACGGACGGACGGACGGACGGACGGACAGACAAACGGACAGAAGGACAGACAGACAGACCGACAGATAGACAGACAGACAGACAGACAGATAGACAGACAGACGGACGGACGGACGGACGGACAGACAGACAGAAGGACAGACAGACAGACAGACAGAAATACAGACGGACGGACAGACAGACAGACAGACAGACAGATAGACAGACAGACAGACGGACGGACGGACGGACAGACAGACAGACAGACAGACAGACAGACGGACGGACAGACAGACAGACAGAAAGACAGACAGACAGATAGACAGACAGACGGACGGACAGACAGACAGACAGATATGCAGACAGACAGACAGACAGATAGACGGACAGACGAACGGACGGACAGACAGACAGAAGGACAGACATGCAGACAGGCAGGCAGACAGACAGACAGGCAGACACAATGACAGACGTGTAAAGAGACAGACAGGCAATCAAATAGACGTAAAGACAAACACACTGGCAGACAGCTATACAGACAGATGATCATGCAGACAGACAGACAGAAGGACAGACGGGAAAAGAAACATACAGACAGTCAGGGAGATAATCAGACAGACAGACACACAAGCAGGTAGACTGCAGAGGGAGACTCGGACAGGCAAGACCTTAACAAAGACTGAGACGGACAGACAGACAGACAGACAGACAGACAGAGGTACATGCATATTTGCACAGACAAATATATTCAGAAACAGGATAATCAAACGCAAACAGACACACGTACACAGACAGAGTGACGGACATGGACACATATGCGCACAAACATCCAGGAGGACACAGGATAATAGGACGATATATAATCAATCATACGCGAAGTGTACATAGATGATAGAACTAGACATTTTTCTACGAGTGAGTTTCTAATCGAGTCCATGTTGTTGCAGATTCAGGACAACAACCATAACAACCACCGCTGTTGTCTTCGTTGTCTATCTGTCTATCGTTGTCAGTGTTGTCTTCACGCAGTGTTTAATCTAGTCCCCCTGGTTTGTGGGGGGCGGGCGAATTCAGGTTTCTGGGGAGGGGGAAACGACCGTATGTGCAAACGTCACGGATGGTAAACCATGAAGCCGAACACCGACAAAACTTTTTTAAAGGATTTTCGCAAAAATTCCTCCGGAACACATGTTAGGTGATATGAAAAAATCAGACGAATTTTTTTTAATACGTCCAAGCATGACGCACAGTCAAACTCTGCTTCTCAATAGGAAACTTTATATATTATGCATGCATGCAAACAGAAGCTGTCGAATTTTTATGGGGAGAATGTCGCGTGTATAATTTTTCTGGGGGTGGGGGAAATTGGTACGTATCAGTATCAAAACGTGAACAACACCTCTCGATATTTTCTGGGAATTCTCATTCCTGGCGGGGGAACTACCGCCTCTTCCTCCAGGGACGTCTAGATTAAACGCTGGTCTTCAAGCTGCGATCAATTATTGATCCTAGTTGTCATGGTAGTCATATAGTAGCAAATTTCTAAGATACTTAACAGGATTTTTCTATGACAATTCTTTTGCTTAAAATGGCCTTAAATGAACTTCGATATAGGCTTTGTATAATATGTCATAAGAAACAATAGATGGACTGTGAACTTTGTTCATGTTTTGTGTTTGTAAGATTTTTAACAAAGATATAACTTTATTATTGTTGTTGTTACTACTATTACTATTTCTGCTGCTACTATTACTACTGTACTGCTCTTACTACTGCTGCTATATACTATTACTAGTAGGGAAAGTCAATGACTAAATTGGGTATGGTGGGATATTTTCTACTTCGTGTAATTCGGACACGATGTCTTCATCTCTCAATGCAGTCAGTATACGAAGTACTTAAGTAATTTAGTTGACGGGGCTTCGGTTCAACCCCTATTGCTCACCCTATGTCTATGTGTATGCATGTATGCATTTATGCATGTGTGTGTATGTGTGTATGTGTGTATGTATGTATGTGTGTATGTGTGTATGTGTGTATGTGTGTATGTGTGTATGTATGTAGTTACGTATGTATGTATGTATGTATGTATGTATGTATGTATGTATGTATGTATGTATGTATGTATGTATGTATGTATGTATGTATGTATGTTAGGGTGGTCGTTAAAAATGAAAGTTTGAATTGACTATTCTCCAAGGCGCCATTTGGTTCCATTTTCCCCAGAAACATCACACAAAAAGTTGTAAGAGAAAATATTAATATTTAGGACTAGCACAACGCCATCAAAGTTTTACCCTTATAATAGCAAGTCTTCTAATGCTCAAAATTAGCTATATTGTAGTCAACCAGGAATCTTCAAACCAGGAATTAATTCAACTACTTGTAGTTGGTCCACACTTACACATAATGATGCCACTGTTATCGTAATCATAATCATCAATTTATATAGCGCCACTTCAAGAGAAATTCCTCAAAGGCAAGAAAACCTGTATAACACACCGCATCACAGATAACATCTAGCCTATCATATCTTTTGTCTTTACAAATACTACCTGTTTTGCCTTGTTGTCTTGATTGATAATAGCTTATTGCTCTTAGACTGTTACAGTAAGGGAACAGTAATAGTACATAATAGGGACAAATATAAAATTTGTGTGGTTTCATCTATGTCCTACGTAATTAATTTATTCTGCGAAATCACCAGTATTCTTAATGACGTCTGATTTCTCAGAAATATTTCTTTTTCTACCGTCATTTTTCATGGGGTTACTTGGTACAAGGAACTGGTGTAATATTAAAAGTAGCAACCCATTTTAGATGCGAATTTTTATCTCAGATTTAGGCTAATATGTTTTGAACCCGAGGCATTATTACCCTGTCTCACAATTCAAATTGCATTTGGTGTTTGAATGGGTTTGAGTTATGGTGTAGTTTTCACGATACACTTTCCTCAAAGTGAAATCTCTGGCATGTTGCCCAAAGAAGGTGTTCATCTGCCACCAAGAGTGTAGCAATGTGTGTTGTCTTGAGGGTGCTATACTTATTCCCTTGGAATGGTTGGTCATCTGAGATGTCCTGGTTGGTGGCCACTGTAATTTCAGCTGGATCCATTGCTGAGGATGATGTAGAGATTTTGAGTAGCACATAGCTTATGTGTTTGACACCATCGCCTTTCATGCAAATTTATAATCGGTAGTTAATTTACAATAGCTAATAAAGGCAGTGTAATTTGTGTCCACTCTTGACAGCACTTTCTGTGGCAATTGCTTGACTCTGTGTTCATTCTTTCAACTCTAAAAGTATACTTTTAAAGGGATAAATTCTATATTATGAAATGTGACAATGTGTGTAGGCTTCACCAGGCACTCAATTATGATACTCGCTTTAGAAGTTGTTTAAAAGCTGCTCTTTGACTCCTGTGTGGTAATAAGTAATTTCATAGATCTATAAAAATTATGATCTCAATAATTTCAACATCTATTTTACTCATTTCTTTACAGCAGCTCTTGATAAATTTTATCTGTGATGCGCTTTGTCATTATGCTCTGATTGCCACAATAAACGAAAATATCATCAGTATTTTGTCTCTATAGTTCAACTATTATTGAGGTCCTTGCCCGTGTTATATCAGAATTTGTGTTAAAGTTAAGCATGTAATAAAGAGCTTTTAGTGTAAAAGTCTGATTGCCACAATAAACGAAAATATCATCAGTATTTTGTCTCTAGTTCAACTATTATTGAGGTCCTTGCCCGTGTTATATCATAATTTGTGTTAAAGTTAAGCGTGTAATAAAGAGCCTTTAGTGTAACAATGGATTCCTGTAGATAGAAATCAGAAATACGAAAAGAACATAGCAATGTGTTGGCTTACTAGTATAGGTTTATGGTCATCGATCTCAGGGACTCACGCGTCAAATACTATTGTGATGTTCAATTGTTCATAAAAATAGATAATAAACCATTATCATCATTGTAGAAGTTAGGCATACTTGTCAGTTGTTGAGTAAAATAATGTAGTCTTTCTACCAAAACTATTCACAGGTAAAAAAAAATTGACTAAATTATCCTTATACTCAAAAAGACGATGATATTTTTGTAAAATCCAAAACTTCAAACACGTTGTGCTAGTCCTAAATATTTTCCAATCGGCACAATTTTTGGGCTACAACAGTCTTTTACCAAGTGGCACCAAATGGTGGGTTGGAGAAAGAATGAAACTGAAGTTGAAAATTTGCCATTACAGATGCGACCACCATAATGTATGTATGTATGTATGTATGTATGTATGTATGTATGTATGTATGTATGTATGTATGTATGTATGTATGTATGTATGTATGTATGTATGTATGTATGTATGTATGTATGTATGTATGTATGTATGTATGTATGTATATATGTATGTATGTATGTATGTATGTATGTATGTATGTATGTATGCATGTATGTATGCGTGTATGTATGTATGTATGCATGCATGCATGTATGTATGTATGTGTATATAAATATATATGCATATGGCAAGAGTCGAATTTTACTGTTTATAGCTGTTCCTCAAATGCATAATTATGCATGTGCGTATGTGTAGGATATCTATGTTTCTATTTATGTATGTGGACGCATAATTACGGCTCCTTTTGATACTCTCAAAGCCGACGCAACCATCCGAATAGATGCGACGGAGTCATTAATTGAAGGTTAAACAGGAATCCATATTCCGCCAAATACGCGAATCCCTCGCTCACTGGGCGCACTCAAGCGACTTCACGGCGTCTGCGATTTTTTGTCGTCGTCGTCGTTGTTGTTGTTTTGTCGTCGTTATCATCACAATCACCCTGCGCTCGATAGAGTTGCCGTTCCCCTTTGTTTACGATCGGCCATCGAACCGTTTGACGGGCATCCGCCAGCCGGTCTTATGGATTACCCTTCAGAATCGCCGCCATACGATTACCACACGTCGTGGCGTGCTTAATGGGCCCGTCGAAAACAAACCCCGTTTCCGGTCGCGGCTCAATTACACCGCGTGGTCGACGTTGCGCCGTCTTCCCCTTTTGGGCCACGTAACACCGCACTCCCCTACCGCTGCCTACGCCCGGTTCATAAGCACGCGAGATGGCGCTGATTAAGTGCGCTGATTTGCATAGGCTTTTGCCGGCGACAGGATTAATTAGAGACCGCAGACGGCCGCCAAAGAGCGTCGGTATTCAGCGCGATCGGAACTACTTTGGACGGATTGGGACGACGTCGGGCTTTGACGACGACGACTCCATAACGACGTTGGAACAAGAGACGCCTCGAGGGACAAGAGAGGGACGAGAGAGAGAGGGAAGGAGGGAAGGAGGGAAGGGGAGAGGGATGGAAGGGGAGAGGGAGGGTAGGTGATCCTATACACGGTGGTGATCCAACGAAACACGATGCGTGTTTTATCTCTTCCGTCGCAGAACCTTCGTTTAAGTGAACTGCGTAAATGATATCGGTCCTCAAATACACACACGCAGACACACACACACACACACACACACACACACACACACACACACACACACACACACACACACACACACACACACACACACACACACACACACACACAATGTCATGCATAGGCCTATATTATATGCACACGATTTTATATCTATATTATTATATTTATATGATATTTATGCATATTATGTCCAATATTGTATCAATTCTATATTATACATATATATGTATATTATATATATATATATGTATAATATATATATATATATATATGTTTTCACTTTCATACATTTAAGCGCATGCCACATATCGACTGCAAAGTGATTTGAGCGATAATAAGTGAGTGACAAGTGATGATGACTTGTTCTCATGCATCAACATTCATTGACTGTCAATAATGTATTCGTTCGTTTGTGCGTCTATGCACGGACGCACGATGATCATAGTGGTCCAGTGGTTAGTAGCGTGCGCAAGACTAAGCGAGAAGGACGGTGTTCGAATCCCAGTGAATGCTCCAGAAATTTCTGTCGAGGTTTCTGGTCTACAATGGTCAGCACAACTATGATGAGCACACCGACTGTACACTGTCGATGGGAAGATGAAACGGTGAGGGAGAGGACTGACCATCCACCCTTCTCATCTATGCCGAGGCTGAGAAAGTGATGTTGCTAACGCTTCACATACATGGCCTCTTCAATGTTATACTTAAGGGAGGTTCTTCCTCCAATGTATGTGAATGTTTAAATGTCAGTCTGAGTTGATGTCTTCTTGTCTGTGTGCTTCCTTGCGTGTTGATTCTTACCTGACTTTCTCTCTATATCTCTGTATCTGTATCTGTTCTGTATGTCTGTTTGACCCGGTGACTCTTTTATGTGCGTGGTTGCTTGTCTGCCTGCATGTCTCTGTGTCTGTCTGCGTATACTATGTGTCTCTTTGTACGTGTGCTTTCTGGTCTGCACGCGTGTCTGCATGTCTGCGTGCTTTTCTCTATGCTTATGTATCCGCGTATTTCAGTGTTTACATGTCACATTAGTGAAGACAGAGAGAGATAGAGAGAGAGAGAGAGAGAGAGAGAGAGAGAGAGAGAGAGAGAGAGAGAGAGAGAGAGAGAGAGACAGACAGACAGACAGACAGACAGACAGACAGACAGACAGACAGACAGACAGACAGACGAGAAGATAACGAAATAGAAGAAGGCAGAACAGAAAGTAGCATAACGGAGCAGAATAAAACAGAACAGAACAGAATAGAACAGAATTGACCAGAATAGAACAGACAGACAGAGACAGAGAGACACATAGAGATACAGATACAGAGACAGAGACAGAGAGCAGCAAGGAACCTGAGGGCAACGAACGAACGATACTGACACATACAATCAGACCCGCAGAGTAATGAAGTGTGACATTTAGACGTACACTTGACGTGGGATCAACTCTGAATAATTTGCGATTAATATGAGTTCGATGTTCACGTGAGAGGATAAACAAAGCCAGCGCTATATAAATGCACCATTTGGCTCCGGATGGAGCAGAAGAAAGAATAGAGATCGATGGGTCATTGAGAAGATCGATTCGGGTGATCTGTGAAAAAACGATTTCATCTGCATTTCGATGCCGACGTAAATAAAGGGTTTCCTATTCTGTCGACCGAGTTATTTTGGTAGATTAAAATTAACGTCGGATTTACGATGGCACTAAGAGATGACAGGATCAATGTTCTAATGCCAACGAATCCAAGATATAGAATGGAATTGCGTATCGTAGAACATGACAGGTCATCATAGAATTGATCGGGCACTTAATTCGGCGTGAAACTCCGCTGCAGTGTCCGCGCTGTAGTCAGAAGCGCCTCTGAGTAGACAGCTTAAAAGGGCGCTATAGAAATGGAGAAATAAACAAGTTAATATATAATAATAGAACTGAATGGAACAGAATAGAGCAGAACAGAATAGAAAAATAGAACCGAAAAGAACAGTGTGGAATAGAATGGAAGAGAATGAAACAGAATAGAACAGAATAGAATTTAATGGCACAGAATAGAATAGAACAGAACAGAATAGAAGATAACGAAATAGAAGAAAACAGAATAGATCAGAACAGAATAAAACAGACAGCAAAATAACGGAGCAGAATAGAGCAGAATAGAATAGAACAGAATAGAACAGAATAGAATAGAACAGAATGCAAAATGATAGCAGAGATCACACCAGATTCGATCAATTCCTTTTAATGCTATCCTTTCCTGATCTGTTCGTTCTGTTCTATTATGTCCTATTATTCTGTTCTATCATGTATTTCTATTCTGCAGCACTTTGCTCTGAAGGATTCTTTTCTGCTCTCTTCAGGAATATCTTCTGCTTCTGTCTGCTATCTTTTATTACGTTGTGTTCTGTAATGTTCCATTCTGTTCTGATATGTTTCATTCTATATTATTCTAAAATTTAGTCCATTGCACTCTGCAGCTTCCTTTTTGCTGCTTTTCAATTATTCCACTTTCCTGATTTTTCTCTATTTCAATACGTTCTATTCCATCTTACTTTGATCATTCTAATCTTGTTGATCATTCTAATCTTGTTGATCATTCTAATCTTGTTGATAATTCTAATCTTGTTGCCGTTTACTGACACTGCGTCATAATCAAAGATGATTAGTGGCGCCCTCCTCCTTTCTCCAGGCTTGGGACTGGCACTGCTTGAGTGGAGTTAATGTTTCTCAGCTATGATGTTTCAGCATAATTATATCTATAGCTCAATTGCTGTCTGACTTCAAAACCGGTGTGTCTAAGGTCTAATATTATTGTTAGCAATAAAACTAATCTAATCATATCTGCACAAACAAGATCAGATTAGAATTGAAAGGAACTCTGGGAGTTTGTTTAACAATCTGCCAGCAACTTCCGGTATGCTATGTGCTGCACGTGACGTCGTTCGATCTGTCTTCGCTAGGTGGCTGCTGTCACTGTCTACCTTGGCGTCTTTGATGTCACCGAAGCGTGAAACTCGATTTCGTTTCAACCTGCCCCGAGACACGCTTCATCAGTTTCACAAAGTTCTGGGCGGAGAGCGCCCGCTCAGCGTCTTGGTCCCCAGCGTGATGATCTTAGCCGATGCGCTAATCCCAACCTGTCGCAGTCCAGTCTGTCCAGCGACTATCAGACAGACCTGAAAGTGTCCAGCGTGCTTGACCATCGACTGACCAGGGACCACGTGGGTCGGGCGAACCGGGGCAGAGGGTGATTTACTGGTCAGTGCCCCAGAGAGATTGTCCCTTGGACAGATGGCTGGTGGCCGTGCACACCCGGGCGCCTCATGACCGACACGGTTCGCTTGGCGCGAATAGAATTTCCTGCGGTGCTTGCACTTAAAGACGACAAGCCTATCCAGAGGTCACGAGGGAAGGACGGGAAATGAGGCGAGGAAGGGGAGAGGTTGGGAGAAGGACGGATCTAATGAAGAAGATGATGATGAGGGGACTCGAGAAAATTACATGCGACATTGATCTAGGTTTGGAGCTTTGGAAAGCATGTCTTGTGCACATCAGCGTCTGCATATAGAGGCAATAAGGGGTGGGTGGTGTTTCCTGCCCCTCTAAAAAATGACACCTGTTTTATAACTGAAATTGTTTAGATTTTAACAAGCTTCTTTTCACTGGCGCATCAATGATATAAACGATAAAAAAGTGAAAGTGGGAAATTTAAATTTAGAAAACACTATGTTCTTCATTTCCTGCTTTGCGTGTTAAATATTTTGCTGTGACCAGTGTCTGTGAACACTAATGGAAATTTTCGTGGCGATAATTTCATGATGCAAAAGTGACTTGAGGGAAAGGTGAAGACAAGCAGACAAACAGACAGACAGACAGACAGACAGACAGACAGACAAACAAACAGACAGACGTATTTGATGTAACCGGACAGACAAACAGATAGTCAGTCATACAGACAGTTAAGCAAGCATAATATACAAACAAGCAACAGAGAGACAAACAGACGGACAGACAAGAAAAAAGCAGACACATACAGATAGACAAACTCACACTGGAAAGGCACACAGAGGTAATTGACAATCACTCAGACAGACAAACAAGATGTAAAGAATACCGAAATCGATAATCAAAATATTAATTAATATGTCTATAGAAACAAATTGAATGAAACTTCGCCACTGAAAAGCCATTCTTGAGCAACGACGCTTCTTACTCGTCAGGCGGTGCATTTCAATCAGTCAGAGAGGTGGTGACTTGTCGTAGGGTCTCGACAAAATGTACGTGCGCTAAATAAATGTACAATTATGACGCGTCCACATAATTACCCCATTATATATATGTAATTCTGTAGGCCTATTATCCTATGGTCCTCCGAAGGCATTTGATTACATTATAATTAAATTAAATTAAGGTGTAAACAGTAAACAATGACAGTTAACAAATCTTGGCCTATAGCAAATATGATGTTTAGCAAAATAAATAGTAGACAACGTTACGACTTTACGACTTTTTGACTATGATTTTAATTAAATAACTTTTCTGAGTGAAAATGGGTAGGATACAAAACCTGAACAAGTCCCCGAAAGTGGAAGGAGATTAACACAATGACCTAGTTAGCAATTATTGCTTAGTCCTCTATGGTCGCTACACAAGAAACTAGCAACGTTGTTATGCGGCAGGGTCTCAAACCCGCCCTCTGCCGAATGAGTCGAAACTAAGCAGCACGTGGCTCTGACGACCTTGTTTTTAGCTGCAGGTCTCTTGAAGAAAGTGGACAGCTATCGCCATCTGCCGAATTAGACGAAACACAGACGAACGATATGCGAATGTGTAATGAGACGTAGTCGTAATTGTAACCTATAAAATAAACTTAAGGAACCACTCGAATGCCAAGCTCGGGGCACCAGCTTACTCGCGAGCGCTTCGTTGAGTTCGTAAGAGTAGTCGAAAGGGGGCCCCGGAACAGCCACTTAGGCGGGTGTCGTTTGGGTCGGGAATGGGAAGGTAGAGGATCAGATAAGACAGGGTAAGAGTTCTTGAAGAGGTGTGACATAAATTTAGAATTACGGAGTCGAACCAACTATCAGCAACGTGAGACGCCCTTCAAGCACTACTGCTCCTTCTACCAACGCCATCTGCGGAAAGGAAGGTTGCGCCGACCTTTGGGTGGGTTTGTATTGTGAAGCGAACCCGCGTCCATGCACTCTTCGTATCAGAGTCTTACCATTTCAGTATAACCCCCGTTGAAATTGATGTGCAGACCTGAACCTGTGCCCTCCAGCTTAGTAGACGAGTTCTAACCAGTAACTGTTGACCACAGTCGTCCAGTTCTATGGATCTAAATATGGCTGGTCCAGTATTTCACGAGATTTATTGAGGCAATAAACGTCGCAGATGAATTGCGTGCGCAAGTTTATCTGCAGCTAAGTCGAAGAATGTCAATTGATTTCTAGTCATACGCATTTTACGGCGGATAATAAAAAGGAAATGCAACGACGAAAATAATGTTTTCAGTTCGTGGTTAAGTTTGACATTTTCCCATTCAGATCTTATTGTTATGAGACGTCAGAAGTCGGACTGTACATGTAACTCATGAATCCAATAGATTTATGCAGCTACAAGATTCGACTAAATTCTCATGAGTCATGAATGGACTATATATATATATATATATATATATATATATATATATATATATATATATATATTTATATGCGCACATAGCACACAGTGCCGCACACTCGCACGCACGCACACCCCGTGCACACACGTACATACATACATAAGGAGTCACACACACGCGCACGAACATACACCCACACGCAAAAACGCACACACGCACAAATGCACACACGCAATCACGTACGCGCACCCTAATGCATGCAAACAAGCGCACGCACAATCGCACATGCACACGCTCACACATTCATATAATAGGCCTACTTTGTTGCACGTATTGGTGCAATATTGCAATGTAATGTCGTGTATATAGCCTATAATAATTATAGGAAGACGATCAGGCCTATAAAGCGAAACATCAGCCGACCATATTGAGTGCCAACTTGAAGACACGGTTCGTCAAAGTATGCATGTATAGTCTGGTTCGAAACCAGTCATAGCCGTCCAAACCAGCGTATATATATATAGTGACCTTGAATTGGACGCGAACAGCAAAAGTTCTTATCCGCATGAGTTTTGTTCCGAGTCTTCCGATAGAATAATAATTTATCTGTCGTTTCCCTCATTCGCCAGACTCCCTCTATCCTCCCTCTATCCTCCCTCTATCCTCCCTCTATCCTCCCTCTATCCTACCTCTATCCTCCCTCTATCCTCCCTCTATCCTCCCTCCATCCTCCCTCCATCCTCCCTCTATCCTCCCTCTATCCTCCCTCTATCCTCCCTCTATATCCTCCCTCTATCCTTCCTCTATCCTCCCTCTATCCTCCCTCTATCCTCCCTCCCCGTTCTTTGGACAAGAAAATGATCCCTTTGTCTCGTGAGCAACGACCACTCTGTCTCAAGCCTTATCACTTTCTGCCATTACTATAGACCTGCGGTGTATACTCTCCTTCCTCCTCTTTACGTGTTTCAAGTCTTTAAGGATCTGTTCCTACACCATGCACTCTCTCTCTCCCGCTCTTCACCTTCCTATCCATTCATCTATCCGTATATCTGTCGGTCTGTCCGTCCGTCCGTCCGTCCGTCCATCCATACATCACTAAATTTCTTTAGCAGTCTATCTATCTATCTCTCACTCTGTCTCTGTCTGCCTGTCTTCCTGTTTGTCACTGTCTGTCTCTGTATGCCTGTATCTGTCTGTCTCTGTCTTTATATCTGTCTCTGTCTGCCTGTCTCTATCTGCCTATCTATGTCTCCGTATGTTTGTTTCTCTCTGTTTCTGTTTCTGTTTCTGTTTTCTCTCTCTCTCTCTCTCTCTCTCTCTCTCTCTCTCTCTCTCTCTCTCTCTCTCTCTCTCTCTCTCTCTCTGTCTCTCTCTGTCTCTCTCTGGCTCTCTCTCCATTTCTCAAAAGTCTATTTCTGTTCTCGATGTATTCTCGCACTGGAAGAGCTATAAAATAGTCACTGCATGCTGCGAGTGTAAGTATCCAATTATTACATTACATTACATTACATTACATTACATTGCATTGCACCATGACTGCGGCGCAAATGATAAAATAAAAATCTATATTAACGATTTTTGCCTTATAGACCAAAGCTTACAAATGTACAAGAAAAATATGACGACGATGATGATGACGACGATGATGATGAGTTCTATGCCCGAAAGCGACGGGTTAATTGGTTTTTATGCCCCTGGGATGAGATAAGTGAAGTGGCTTCCCGTTGCCTTCCTCACAGACAACAATTGATGAGCAACTCGTAGAAGGTCGTTACGCAGTGGCTCAAGGTGGATTATACCCCGTGACCCATCCGTTATAAGGTGCATAGCATACCGCTTCACTACCGCAAAAAAACAATTACACGCTATATTATTATCAAGAACTAGCTGGGGTACCCGGCGTTGACCGGGAATTTTAGGATTCGGGCCGTTCCCCGCCAATCCCACACTTCGTCCCTCCATCCCTCCCACCTACCTCCCACCCTCCTTCCATCCCTCCTACTATCCCACCCTCCCTCCCTGCCTCCCACCCTTCCTCCCTACATCCCACCCTCCCGCCATCTCTCCCACCCACCCACCCTCCCTCCCTCTCACCCTCTCTCTCCCTCCCTCCGTGACCCCACCCCACCCCACCACACTCCGACCTGCACCGGTCAATCTCTCCCTCCGTCCCTCCCTCCACCCCACCATCTACTTCCATCCCTCCCACTCTCCCTCCCTCCCTCCCACCCACCCACCATCCTTCCATCCCACCCTCCAACCATCCCTTCCCTCCCACCCTCCCACCCCCACCTCCCATCTCACCCTCCCTCAGTTCAACCTCCCTCCCTCCCTCCCTCCCTCCCTCCCTCCCTCCCTCCCTCCCTCCCTCCCTCCCTCCCTCCCTCCCTCCCTCCCTCCCTCCGTCCCTCCCTCCCTCCCTCCATCCCTCCCTCTCTCCCTCCAAAACAGTAGCCGTGCATAGCTAACAACGAAAAAGCCTTACTAAAATATATATAAGATATATAGGTCTGTGTGTGTATGCGTGTGTGTGTGTGTGTGTGTGTGTGTGTGTGTGTGTGTGTGTGTGTGTGTGTGTGTGTGTGTGTGTGTGTGTGTGTGTGTGTGTGTGTGTGTGTGTGTGTGTGTGTGTGTGTGTGTGTGTGTGTGTGTGTGTGTGTGTGTGTGTGTGTGTGTGTGTGTGTGTGTGTGTGTGTGTGTGTGTGTGTGTGTGTGTGTGTGTGTGTGTGTGATAGGATATCGAGCTGCGCTATAGTCATCTGTTTGATGTTCGCTGTCTTCTGCTGCATTGGCGCGCTTTCTACTGCATGGCAGACGGCGAATATCGACGGCATGATTGTCGTCTGCTGGTCTCTAACAGACGACCAATTGAATGACGGAAGGACTGAATGAACGACGTCATTTGATGCTTTCGTCATCCGCCATCTTGCAGATTATCGACATCGAAGGTAAGTCGTGCTGACGTCATTAAATAGTTGCATCCTTCTGTGATGTATAGTCGTTGACGTCATTAAATAGTTGCATCCATGTGTGATGCAGAGTCGTGGTTTCGTCGATGATTTCGTCTTGGATAGAGTTGTACGAATGTAAATGACGACTACAGTGCACTTTTAAGTCACCCAGGTTAGTTTTGATATCATAAGTGTTTTTTCTCTCTTGGATAAGATTGGAACTGATCTTATACATTGGCAATCAACCCTAGGCTATCTCGTAAGGCAACACCTTTGCAGGACTTAATGGTACCCCAAGAATCTTCCCTTTTTCTCTAACCATTTACAATGTACATCAATACCCTGATGGACGGACTTCTGTTTATGGCTGCCGCTAATTAATTTATTATTATTACTAAATTTTACTATTAATTCTGTGTGCTATTTTATATCTTTGACTCGTAACCAGGTGCTTGGTCGCCTTTTCCAATAAACTATTTCAAAAGCGTTCTTTGTTATAATATTATGTCCATGCAGCAGTATATATGGTGGAAATAGGTCTGCCTTAAGATATGAGTTACTTTATTCACGTTCTCTTGCTTTGGACCAGTAGTGGTAGGAGTTGGACCAACACCAAAGGTGTTGCACACAGAATTAATAGTAAAATTTAGTAATAATAATAAATTAATTAGCGGCAGCCATAAACAGAAGCCCGTTCATCAGGGTATTGATGTACATTGTAAATGGTTAGAGAAAAAAGGAAGATTCTTGAGGTACCATTAAGTCCTGCAAAGGTGTTGCCTTATGGTTGGTTGACTCATAGTGGCTGTAGATGTTGTCATGGTTGGTTGACTTGCACTGTATTAAATTAATTCCACAGTTGGGTGTGACCAGAGGTGGGTGAAGCTGGTTCCCCGTTTCAACTGGTTCCCCGTAAACGATCCTTTAAATCCGAGCGCAATTCAGCCACAAAGTAGCAATCAATAACATCGTTGCCACGTTGCCTAACTCTACAGCAGCCATAAAGAGATCTGTAAATATGAAATGAAATCAGGTCGAAAACACAGTCAATCCGTATTGAATAAAGCTCAATGTTTGAGCGTCACCCGCATTTACTGACCCGTGGAAGTTGTTTTGACGCTTACCGTTAGGACTAGTTAATGCGCCGGTTCATTTTCGGCATGTGCACGCTGATGTCACAGGATTTCTATCCCCATCACAGCTAGCCTATTCGGGGAATGAATCAATCTATCCCATCTGATAGAATATACCGGTATATACTATCCGGGGGATAAACCATTCTATCCCTATTTTTAAAATACGTATAATTGAAAAATTTGTGCTATAATCAAAATTTATAGTGACTTTAATTGTTTTAGCCTAAGTGTACTAAGCAATGTTCAAAGCAAGGTAATTGGAATTTTGTTAGTTGCTCTTAATGTTCTTCAGCATTCTAAATGTTCAGAGTGCTCTAAAAGTCAAGCAAGCAAAACTATTTATTAGGATTCCACTTTGTGTCATTGTTCAAGACAAAGCAAATAAAAGTTAATTTGCAAAGAATAGGCACACACGGAATTGTTTTTTCAACTTCTCTTCATCTGGGGGAATACGATTAGTACGGGGGATACAGTCTACTCTATTTTGCGACACCGGCAGGAGCTTTAAGCTGTGTTGGCGCCGATTGTTTAGACAGTTTAGTCTGGATGTTTAGGCCATTTGGAAAGTGGATGCTTGGGCAATATGGGCGCCGACTGTTTAGGCAATTTGTAGGCAGTTTTGGCGCCGTCCAGTGTAACAAATCTTTTCTATTATAGCGACTCGCGACGTTAACATTTGCGATTGCCTCTGACTTATTTCTCTGAAAGCGGCGCTATCTAAATGTCCAATCGCGATTACGCTACGATTACAATTGCAAAAATTGGATGTTAACCTTTCGTGGTTGGACGTAGCAATGGTTCGGCTCGATCTCTATCCACGATGGGAATTAGAAAGGAGGACAGTCAATGGCTGTGGAAATCTATATGAAGGTATAGGATGGAGGAAAATCTGAAAAATTCATTTTTCTTTCTTTTGCTAAACGAAGATATGACCTGGCGAAGGATGGAACTGACGAATGAACGAATGAATGAATGAATGAATGAATGAATGAACGAATGAATGAATGAATGAACGGATGAATGAACGAATGAAAGAGCGAATGAATGAATGAACGAATGAATGAATGGGTGAATGAATGAATGGATGAATGAATGAATGGATGAATGAACGAATGAAAGAGTGAATGAATGAACGAACGAATGAATGATTGAACGAATGAACAAGCGAATAAATGAACTAATGACTGAAACAATGAACGAACGAACGAACGAGACCAGCAATTGAATCAATGAACAAACAATGAACGAACGAGCAAAACTTTGCTAACCTTTACATCGTCTTAATTGGCGATGATTTCACCCTATTCGGATTTTCGATTCAATTCTCTGTGAACACACCAGATCAACCCTCACTTCATTTATTTCACGGCGCTCATATTAACCCTTCGTTCTCCGTTCACTCTATCCCTCTTTCTATCTCTCTTTCTCTCTCTTTCTCTCTCTTTCTCTCTCTTTCTCTCTCTCTCTCTCTTTCTCTCTCTCTCTCTCTCTCTTGCTCTCTCTCTCCTGTCTCTGTCTGTCTGTCTGTCTCTCTCTCTCTCCCTCTCTCTCTCCCTCCCTCCCTCCCTCTCTCTCTCTCTCTCTCGTCTGCTTTCTTGGCGCCTCTTCCCCGTGTCGCCCCCCCAACGAAGAACAGCTTCGCATGACCCGGATGAGCAATGGCCGCCAATGCACTTAACGACCCATCGAACGAAAGTACTTTTATAAGATGTCGATTCACCTCTTCACTGTCATTTTATCTCTGTCGTTTAAATTGAACGCGGCGAGACAATTGGGCGAGAAAAGGGACATGGCAATATGAAACATGGAAAGGCAATGGCAATATACGACTTGGTAGAGTAAGGCAAGAAAGGCAAATTGAAGCAAGAGAACAGAAGGGAAAAACGGGAGGGGGCAGTGTGCAAAGATAAGATATGGCTAGATAGGGCAAGTCAAGAGACGAGAAGAACATACAAAGGAATGGCAAATCAAGTGAAGGCAAGTCGATGATAATGTAAAGTAAAACATGGAAAGGGACGACAATACAAGGCTGGATAAAGCACAGCAAAGCAAAGAAGCAAGAGAAACAAAGCAAGAAAAGGAGCACGAAAACAAAGCAATGCGATGGCAAGTCGAAGCCTAACTCCATTCCTGTCAAGTTGACTTCCCGCACATTGTACCTTTCATTGCTGCGTTGCATTGCCTTGACTTCTTTCTCATTGTTCTGACTTGCCTTGCAGAGCAGGGACCACGGAAAAGAAAACGCAGAGGAAGAATAGCGAATGGAAGAGTATGAAAAAGGAATGAACAGGGTGAAGGAACGGAATGGAAGTGTGAGGTGTGGGTGGTGTGGTGTGGGGGGGGGGGGGGGGCGTGAGGGTCAGGAAAGGACGAGCCAAGGGGTCAAGGGAGAAGCCGAATGGATCGAGGGACAGCGAGGTCAGACACTTCCTGATAGTGGTCACCTCTGCTGGACATCGGAATGAATGAACGGTGGTCAGTTTATCGTGTACGCTGTCCTCCACGTTCAAAGAGAGACCGACGATGACCATAATGGCAGCTTGTAACTGATGAGAGAAACCCCTTTATAGGCGCTATAAAAACGTTCGATGGTCCTATCGTCATACGATGCACGACGTCATAAGAAGACTAGCGACACCAAGGGCCTCTCAGAACACGTAGCTGTCGCTTTCGATAAACAAAACGATAAAGAGGCTCAGGCAGTAAGCAGGGAACATGAATAAACACAATAACTAAACAACTTTCGGCACAAAAGAGAAGCACATATAAAGCAGATGCAAGAAAGAAAGCTTCATCTAAACACGGATTCAACTAAACAACGATGACACTGAACAAGGCTAAAGCTATAAGGAAACAAAGACAGGCATGCCAAACGATAGGCACGCAAAGAACAGACAGACAGACAGACAGACAGACAGACAGACAGACAGACAGACAGACAGACAGACAGACAGACAGACAGACAGACAGACAAACAGACAGACAGGCAGGCAGACAAACAGACAGACACACAGACAAACAGACACACATCACAGACAGACAGGCAGAGAGATAAGCACCTAGACTTCCTCTGTCGCCAGAACTGATCCGGATATTCCCTGTGGTGTCCGGTGGTGGATCAGTTGGTCCATCGTTGGGATTCGGTGGCAAATTGGAGCAGTTGATCCGGTAGAGAGGGCGAGTGTCCGTGGGATGAGAAGGACGCGATGGATGGACGCCAGAGGGCGGTAGAGTCATGTCCCATTTGATGGTGGATCAGTCATGGATTGGAGAGACGACGACGCTAGGGAAGGACAGGAAGACGGCGGTCCACTCAGCAAGACGGATGGAAGGACGGACAGACAGACGGACGGACAGATAAACAGACAGACGGACGGCAGACAGACAGACGGACAGAAGGACAGACAGACAGACAGACAGACAGACAGACAGACAGATAGATACACACACAGACAGACAGGCAGACGGACGGACGGACGGCAGGCATATATACAGACAGACAGAAGGAGAGACAGAAGGAGACAGACGGACGGACAGACAGACTGCGGTTCATACAGACATGCACGAACAAACAAGGACGAAGACTTTGTGGGCGATTGAGGAGCAATAAACCAGAGAAAGTTATTGGTAAACAAGGTTTTAAAATGAGTAATATAGATCGCCATATTAATATTTGGTCAGACTACAGCACAGCACAACGTTGCGTAACATTTATAGATGGCTTGGTCTTCTGTAGTAGATTGATATTGATATTGAAAATACAGATTGCAAGGACTTTATAAGATTGGATCGAGAATGACGAAGAAAAGCACAAAGACGAAGCGAAATTGAGACAGAGGCAATAAAACACCCAGACAGACAGAGAGGGGTGCGAAAGAAAGAGAAAGTGAGAGAGGAACGCAGAAGGACAAAGAGACAGACAGACAGAGAGACTTATATAAATAGAGAGATACGGACAATATGAACACACGAGTTCATGAAGGGAAGGAAATTAATAGAAGGACAAAATAAACCAAGGATACCAACACACACATACAGTCCGACGAGCAAACATACATGTACATAGACACACACACACACACATACACACAAGCACAAACACAGACAGACAGACAGAGACAGATGCAATGCAGACAGGCACAGTCAGCCAGAAAAAGACAGGGCCTGGCTAGAGTAAGAGAGAAAGACAAAGAGACAAACAGACAGACAGATTAACAGACAGACAGACAGACAGACTAACAGACAGACAGACAAACAGACAGACAGAGAGACAGGCAGACAGACAGACAGACAGACAGACAGAAGTCGATAAAGTTGAAGATGGCATTAAGACAATATATCTACACCGTTAAAGCCGAGAACAGTTTCATTAATAATGAGAATTGCGTTGGATCTTCTTCTTCTCTACTCAAACGAAGTTTAAACGAATTCCTGCTTCATCATCAGATCATCAGATGCCAAGAAGCATTTGCATGACGTCGTTCAAACTGATTAAGAAATATCCACTAACGCTCCACACTCATCATCCATCACTAAGACGACACAGAGAATCAGGCACACACACACATACACACACACACACGCGCACACACACACACACACATACACATACATACACACAAACATGCACACACACACATACACACACATGCACAGTTGCACACACACGCACCAACACACTCACCAACACACACACACACACACGCATAATCACACACAGGAACACACGCATACTCACAGACACAAATACAGGCATGCACACACACGCCAACACGCCAGCACACACATGTGTAATCATACGCACACATGCAGGCGCGCGCACACATGCACACCAGACGCACACGCACGCACACACACAGGAACACACGCATACTCACAGACACAAATACAAGCACGCACACGCACACACACATGCACTGGCAAGGTTCAGTGTTTTTTCTTCATATATACGATCAATGCATATAAATAATTCAGCTGCTGTAGCGCCCAACCCATTGTCCTATTACATGTGGAGTTAGGCGAGCATTTGGCAAAGCAAGATGGATGCCAGTAGGAGCAGAAAGACTGAGTGAAATTAATGATCCACAGACTTGAGCAGTATACACTCGAGGATGGGAAGTTCTTTAAGCTGCCTGGATGAGTATGACTAGGGTATGAAGTGTTCTTGACTTCGCTTTGCTCATCCTTCACATAATATATAATCTAAGTACTGTCGGTCAGTCCTCTCCCTCACCGTCTTATCCTTCCATGTACGGTCACATCGGTCAGTCTACTTATTTCATCTGAGTTCGCCAGTGGAGCAGAACTCTTGATGCATTTTATACGGTGGCTGGTAGACATGAATGTGTAATTGTGTATAATATATATATATATATACATATACAGGGTGGCTCAAAAAAAAACGTACCACCGGGGAAAATGCGATATCTTCGCCGCCGATTGAACTTTTTCTGCGAAAATATCCCAATTTGTAGGAGAATGAATTTCCAACAATCCCTGAAAGTTTCATTTGAAACTTTTCATGTTTGCAAAAGTTACAGCTGTTCAAACTTAAAATTTCGTTTTTTCAAATATCCGCGGAAAATTTACGTCACTTGTAGATTTCCATGTCATATGATATCACTTTTCCCTACGACCTCAGCATTCGGTTTTGCAGTTTATTGTAAGGTATAATGAGAGTGTCCACTCTCTGCCTTAACACAAGCTCAAATTCTTTTTGTGAAGCTCAGTATGGCCTTGTTGGTCGGGTCCTGCGGCAACTGACCCCACATTAGCAGCAAGACTTGCTTCAGCTGGCCAATGTTCTCCAACTTGGGATTAAATGTCTTGCAGCGTTCCAGCATAGCTCCCCAGACGTGATAAACAAGAGGGTTAAGGTCTGGCGAGTTTGTAAATCATCTTTGCCAATGCATTTACTTCAGTTGATGTCAATAAGGTAGCGCCATCATAATCAACCTTGCCGTGCGAGCAAGCAGGCGCACTGTCCTGCTGCATAATAAAACCAGATGTTAGAGCATACCTGGTCTTCAATGAGTCTGGGTAAGCGAGTTCAATGATGAGTTTGACATCTAACCTACTGAATGGGATTAATTGCAGTCTTTTCTTGCAGCCGCAACACACGCCGGCATATCTGATGCCGAAACCACGATTTGCTTTGCAAACTTGACCTTTCGATTACCAAGCGAATTTCGTGAAAATCGCGCTTTTTCCGTCAGATCAAGCGACCACTTCCTGCCTCTCTTCCGACATCTGATCTTCGTTACATAAACATGTTTGCAGATAGTCTTCAATGTGCTCAGGCTCCACTTTTCACTGGGTATTTTGCTATGATCACGCGATGTCTCAGTCTCTGTTCATGCAAAGTCCGAGTTCCCATTTTATCTTTTGCAGAAACTTTGCCCATGACGTTCATTGTTTGGGTTCACCAATTGAGACCTTAATCTATAAAATATCACCAAATACCAGCAGATTGCTTCATAAACAGCTTCTTTACAGCTCATAGTGAGGTCGTATGACATCATCATCAATGTGTGTGTGTTGTAATTTGCCAAACATCCTAATGAAATCACTTGTATTGGAGCATGATTCTCCGGATAATTGAAAAAACGAAATTTTAAGTTTGAACAGCTGTAACTTTTGCAAACATGAAAAGTTTCAAATGAAACTTTCAGGGATTGTTGTATATTCATTCCCCTTCAAATTGTGAAATTTTCGCAGAAAAACCCCAATCGGCTGCGAAGATATCGCATTTTCCCCGGTGGTACGTTTTTTTTTGAGCCACCCTGTATTTTATATGATCATGCATGTTTGTGCGCATGTATCTATGTACATGTATGTGTGTATGTATTTATTTATGTATTATGTATGTAATATGTATATATGTATGTATTTAGCTATATATGTATGTCTGTATGCGTGTGTGTGCATTCATGTAAGTATAGTATAGACTATGCATATATTTATAGGTCTATAATGCTAGCATCTAAGGTTTGCCGGTGGTTGTCGTCTTCAGCCTTGTCGCCGTTGTGGCTTTGGGTTTTTCAATTCAATCCAATAGTCGTCAGTCGTCTGTCTTTAATCATTCCATTGTCATTGTTCCGTTGTAGAATGTTCTCACACCTGGGCTTCCTTCTTTTAATTAACCTACATATTTATTTCGATGTTTGACCCCCGACTCTATTTTTAGATCTTTTAGTCGACGCTATTTGCTGTGAGTGTCGTTAAGGATCGTGGTTGAAGTTAACGAGATCGTAAAACATCGGAGAAGAAGAAAAGTCGGATCCGATGGTGAATGAAGTCGGCGAGAAGTCAAAGGACGACGCGACTCTGCATGAGAAGAGGACGACGGCGAGGAAGATGGGCTCACTCTCATGGTCGGAGATTTACGGGCGAATGTCGGACTGCCACTGTGGAGGATTGGCTACGAAAGGGAGGAGGAGTTGAGGAAGAGGAAAAGGTAGAGGAAGAGGAAGAGGGAAATATAGGAGGAGGAGGATGAGGAGGAGAAGGAGTAAGAGGAGTAGAAGGAGGATAAGGAGGAAGAGAAGGAGGAGGATAAGGAGGAAGAGAAGGAGGAGGATAAGGAGGAAGTCAAGGAGGTTGAGGAAAAAGTGTGGGAAGAGGGAAAGGTGGAGGAGGCAGGGGAGGAGTTAAGGAGAGAAAAAGATTAAGAGGAGCATGAAGAAGAAGTGGAGGAGAATGAGAAAGAGGAGAAGGAGTTTGAGGGATAGAGGAAAAAGGAGGAAATGGTAGATGAGTAGAAAAGAAACAGATGGAAGAGAAGGAAAATGATGGGGTAGATTGAGGGAGAGGAGAAGAAAGGGAAAGCGAATTAATAGAGGAGGAAAAGGAGGAGGAGGAGGAGGAGGAAGAGGAGGAGGAGGAGGAGAATGACAAGGAGGAGGAGGACGAGTTTGAGGGTAGAAGAAATAGGGGGGAAAGGTTGATGAGGGGAAAGAAACAGATGAAGGAGAAGAAAAATGATGAGCTAGATTGAGGGAGAGGCGAAGAAAGAGAAAGTGAATTAATAGAGTAGGAAAAGGAGGATGAGGAGGATTAGTACTAGGACAAGGTAGAAGAGAAGGAAGAAGAAGTCACTGAGGCGGAGGATTGAAGCGAAGAGGAAGCTAAAGATCATGAGAAGGGTGGGAGGGAAAAGAGC
>OX457041.1:58052112-58089612 GCA_949752735.1 Lumbricus terrestris
AAACACTTTAGCATACCATTTATTGTAGGTGGATGATGGCATGTACAGCGTGGACCATAAAAAGTAACCCCTACGGTTTTTAACCCATATCTTGGCCAAACATAAGAATTTTAAAATGAAACTTTGCAGTATTAAAGGCAATTCGTTTTTACGTACAATGGTCAAATTTCAACAACATTTTTGAAACAGAACAAAAGTTATATCACTTCTAGTGAGGCCACCCGCCGTTTTTTGACGATTCAAAAACGCGACGCAACAAAAAGTAACAAAACCAATTTAATTATTCTGGCCAATATCTTGGCCGGAGGCAAGAATTTCGAAATGAAATTTTACAGGCTTAAAGCAATTCATATCTGCACGTGATGGCCAGATGTCATCAGAATATTTCAAACTGAACAAAAGTTGTGCCACTTTTTGTGAGGCCACCCACGATTCAATGACGCAACGCAGCAAAATGTAGCAAAAGTATCTATTTACTTCTATAGCGTCTTTCGTAGTATGACTACTCAGAGTCGCTCTCTGCAAGGATATCCAGGTAGAAATGTCATTACATAATGAGAAGCTGATGAGGAAAAACTGTCATTAGTGCACAGGTTTGTGAGGGATGTAGGCAGTAAGATAGATAGATGGACATGTAAGTAGGAATATCGGTCTGTACGTATCAATGGCTATTATGGCTATGATAGGTATAAAATGAATGCAAATATACGTGTCACATACATGTAGGTATAAGGAAAAAACATAGGCGTAGTAATTTTGTATTGTAGAAAAGAGAATAGATAATGAAGTAATGTACGTCTTGGGAGTATTATACATGACACGAAGCCAGCAACAATGGCGATGTTATGTAGAGCAAGCTCGGTCAGCGATGCCAGGTCAATTTGTGCAAACCCATCACCACGATCTATTCAAGGTTATTTAGGTGTTAGGTGGACAGCACACAGAAGCGATGATTCGCGCAAGTGAATGGGACATCAGCGTCCTCTTAACGATGCTCGGTTGAATGAAATTACCAATAAAAACGAAACTCGTCGCAACTTCCGCCACTTAAAGCGCTTGCTTACTTCTCAAAGCGCTTGCACCGGGTTGCTAAGCACCGGAAGACAATCACTAAGCGACCAATGCGGGTCATACGGTTGCCATAGCGATTTCGCGCCTTAAAAGCTGCCAAAAGTATGCTTAACACTGGTTTCATTACTCTGGCAGCTATCAATGATTCATCACTTTTATATTGAGTTGAGCCATAGCGGGTGGCATCACGTCTATTATAGGCGCAGCAATTTTGTATTGGCAGTGGGGGTGTAATTAATATTATCTGTGTCGACAATACAGCGTTATTTTTGGTTTGGCTGGAATAATATTCAAATTATATATGACTGCGATTAGCGATAGTGAATTCTATCGAAGTCGTAATCGTAAACTATTATTTTCTACAGCAACTTAAAAAGTGTTGTAGCGGGAACCAGCTTGAAGCCCTGCTCATATGTTCCCATGTGAATTGCAAAGGGCGAACGAGTCGCGCTCAAAATGCTGAATGCTATTAGTGTCTCGCTAAGTGATCTTGATGTTCTATTGTTCTCGTCTATTCATTCTTTGTCTGCGGGAATGTTTTGGTCGAACCAGGAAATTCAGCCGAGCAGTGGATGTGTACCTGCGACAAGACTAGACAACGCTATTTTTGCTATTGTTATTGCTTATTATATGTTGCCTGCTCCAATTGCCACTACAGCTGTTCGTCAAATGTTGCTTCCTAATTGTTGCATCGCTTATAGCTTACTTCAACTTCATGTTGCTTCTCGTAGCTTCCTGCACCTCGTTGCTTGTTGTTGCATAATCGTAGCTTCCCGGGGCATCATGTTGCCTCCTACTGTATACCGTTCAATTTTGGCTCCTATATACATACATTTATACCATATACATATATACCATATATACATACATATATATATATACCATTAGAGCTAAGGAATGTCATCCTATAGATTCCTCGACCCATCAATCTGTTCTCATATCAAGAAATTCCACCAGCAATCCATCACATTCTTCAATCTATGCCAACGCACACAGCCTTTGTTCATGATGTATGTCTGCCAAAACATACGCAGCCTTTGTTCATGATGCATGTCTGGCTAAATCCGAAAGCTCCCGTGGTCGTTTGTCTCGAAAGAAATGAATCCAAGAAGACTTTACGTAGATTCTTTAGGTATCATGATAATACTGATAATAGTACTATTACTGCTGCAGCTGCTACTACAAGTACTACGACTACTACTACTACTTCTACTACAAAAATAGTAACAGTGACAATAATATTACAAATAATAGGTCAATATGATTATTTGACCGCTGCAATGTCTGGGTCGTCGTCTATTATCTGCACAGCTGCAGCATCGCATTCTTTCCAAACATAGTCTACATGACATTATATTTGTCAATAAACTTTGATTTATGCTGAATGTCTGATTGATTGATTGCCGGAGTTGACTTATGTCTTGCAGAGGTCCATGGTTGATTGAGAGCAGACCGGAGACAGGGACCAAGCAGCTGGGACCAATCCATCTCCTGTCCGTCTCTGCACAAACGGGGTGGTGGGGGGGTTTCGACCGGCTTCAGTGCATGAGAAGCAACGGCGCATGACCGTATCAGAGCATGCACGTCGCCGAAGATTCAGGAGTAGATCAGACGGGTCGTTCGGAGAATGCCAAAATAAAGATCATGGTTCAGAGTTCTACGTTCAGAGAGACCAGTCAGGAGAGAGAGAGAGAGAGAGAGAGAGAGAGAGAGAGAGAGAGAGAGAGAGAGAGAGAGAGAGAGAGAGAGAGAGAGAGAGAGAGAGAGAGAGAGAGAGAGAGAGAGAGACATAGACATAATTATACAGAGACATAGAAATATGAGTTGCCTCTCTAGCCCTTAGAAAGTGAAGAGGTTAGGAAATAAATAATTTATTTCCTAATTTATTTCCTAACCACTTCACTTATTATTGACTAGGAGTCTAGGTCACTATAATTGCCAGACCCCACGTCCCCTTATACCCGAATGAAAACTAAGCGGATATAAACAAACTGTGGGCCATATTTTTTAGAGTGGGGTGGTTCAAACCACACAAAATGGCCCTGTGGCGACGATACTCGTTGTGCCTTGCAGCTATTTTCTTTAGGCATCGTGCATTGTATGATGCTGGTTTTGTAGACAAACAAGATGTTTCAGACATAGCTGAAAAAGCAGTCGAATCTCATATTATTTTCTTATTTTAATGTGCTAACAATTTCCATTAACCCCGTTATCGAATGAGGTTGTTTGTTGGGCTATTTCGTCTAAATAAATTCGTCTAAGTTTTTTTACACTGTCCATTTGACAAATTCTCTTTAAATCCCGTAATCGCTGCAGTATGTATATATGTTAGCCTTTTTTAAAACGCAATCATACTCGACGTGGGACTTGTGATTGTATTCATGAATAGTATAAATTGCTAACAGACATGGATACGATTTTTAAATTGGTGCACACGATTGGACTTATAATTAGATACAGCAATTTGCTATAGCTGATTAGAGTCGGAATTGGCAACATTAGTCATCAATGCTAATACGTTAGGATTATCAAGCAAATTGCTATTCGATTACAACAAGAATTTGCGAAATCTCGAAACCGAATTACAATTAAGAAAAGTCTTGAAGCCAATAATTCATTAGAATTACAATGATCTTTATTTCTCTCATGGATTCGCATCTAATCTAATGGCTTTGCGCACTGGGAGCGCCTCTGAACGGTTCACCCTAGTAGAGGCGCTTTATAAATGTTTGTATGCAATGCAATGCAATGCAATATAATACAATACAATACAATACAATACAATACAATGCAGTACAATACAATACAATACAATAAATACAGTACCATACAATACAATGCAATACAATACAATGCAATAATCGATTGGTCACACGCTTCTTATTGATGAGCATTGTTCTCTTTGTTTACACTTAGATCGATGTAAGTCACACTGCTCCAAATAGACATCAAAACTGATCAGGCGCTACATAAATAACACGATGTCGACTGATGAACCTGGACTTCCGGTGTCGACGGCAGCGGCTGACCTCCTGGTCCTCCCTGAAGATACCGGATCCAGCCAGACCTCATCCGAGTACCTCTACTACGACGACGACCTCACCGCCACCTATCGCTTCGAGACGGTCGTCCGAGCGGTCGTGCCAGCCATCTTCTCCCTGATCGCCCTCGTCGGTCTCGCCGGTAACCTGCTCGTCATCATCGTCGTCGCCTCCAACCGTCAGATGCGCAACACGACGAACGTCCTCATCATCAACCTCGCCGTCGCCGACCTTCTCTTCATCGTCGTCTGCGTCCCATTCACCGCCATCGGATACGCCATCCCCGTCTGGCCGTTCGGCGACGGATGGTGCAAGATCTACCAGTTCGTCATCCACGTGACCGCCTACGCCAGCGTCTACACGCTCGTCATGATGTCCTTCGACCGGTACCTGGCCGTCGTTCACCCCGTCCGGTCGATGACGCTGCGGACCGGGAGGAACGCGACGATCGTGGCCACCGGGTCCTGGGTCGCCATCCTCGTCGCCAATGTTCCCGTCATCGTTGAGCATCGCACCGTTGAGTATCGCTTCGACGGCCAGCAACGGTCCGCCTGTCTCAACGCTCTCATCTATAACGACGATGATATTGCAGAGGCGACCTACTACCACGGACGAGTCTACTACGCTTGCTTCTTCACCTTCGCCTACGTTGTCCCATTGACGATGGTCAGCGCCCTCTATGGTCTGATGGTGAAGCGGTTGCTCTACGGCGTCACACCCGGAAACGGAAAGACGACCGGCGAGAGCATGCGCAGTAAGAGACGCGTGACTCGCCTTGTCGTTGTCGTCGTCGTCATCTTCGCGCTGTGCTGGCTCCCTCTACAGCTCATCCTCGTCATCCAGTTCGTCGGTCACTATACCGATCAGAACTTCGCCTTCGTCGCGGCTAAGATCGCCTGCAGCTGTCTGGCCTACATGAACAGCTGTGTCAATCCGATTCTCTATGCGTTCCTCTCAGACAACTTCCGGAAGAGCTTCCGTCGATTCCTCTGCGTCATTCTCTGCACCGGAAGTGCGTGTCATCGGCGCCCCGACCATCCGCACGGAGCGCCTCTTCTGCCTGGAAGGTCCCGGATGGTGAGGAGTGACTTCAGCGCCACGAGGCGACGATCGATGGCTCTAAGCGACCTTGGTCACAGAGTGAAGGACGTGGAGAAGAATAAAGAACAGGAGGAGGTGGAGGAAGTGGCGGGTCAAGAAAGGGTCGAAAGTCCCCAGGTTATCAAGGTCACTCCTCGCTTCTGAACTACACAGTTCTTCCAGTAAATCACCCCCCCCCCGTCCTAGTGGAACGATGGAACCTTTGCGATAAATAAAGCGCTGTTTGATTAAAAGATATTGGCAAGACGATATCGGATTGTTCACGAAAGGATGTCGACACGCAAACAGTTTGTGACGCGGTGGCTCAAAACCCGACGCTTGTCGCTTTCTAGATGATGTACTAGAAGCTGAAAATAGTCGAGAGGGGTAAATAGCATAGACTGTTTCGTCTGCAGATGGGTATCAATTCGTCATAATTTAAAGGTATAGTAACATAATGTTGATGTCATTGGATTTATTTTTTATGTTGAATATAATTATATTAGGCCTATTCCTTTATTGCCCGCACAGTTACAGAATAATCAAGCAGGCCTAATCGCTTCTGAGTACTTTGATGTTACAAATATTCTGAAAATTTTTATTTTCTTTTTTCACTCTGTACACATTATGAGGAAATCAATAAAAAAAGCTAACGAGGAAATCGTTTTTGACGCGAATGCTTTATCTTATTTAAATCTCATACCATATAAACCAAAGTGCAGGATAAATTGTTTGTCATTGAAATAACTGAAAAAAATTATAATGGATTTTAGACTTAGGATTTTATGTTTTTTTAAAACATTTTGACAATGATTGGATATAAAAATGTAATGTTAATCTTCGAGAATTTCTCAGCGCCCACAAAAGCCACGTCAGGGAGACCAGCTTATGATGTACGTTTGTTTATTTTACGATGTCTGTACACCAAAACGCGGAAAGCAATTGGTCCATTAAAGAATATTCTTATCTTATCTTATGATGGAATCAATCGAATAGACTCCAACTTGAGTCAACAATAAGATAATTTATTATGTATAAGGTATTTTAAAGCAAGCAATTGTAGACTATGATTGAACAAGATAACCAGAAACAATTTGCAAATTATTGCACTAATGCACTAATGCACTAACTAAAGACACACACGATGAATCTGAGACATTTGCATTTACATTTAGAAGCCTATATGAAAGATAGCATACCTATTACCTGGGCCAACTATAGGCCTATAATCCCTATAATCCCTATATCATGTTTCAAATTTCCTGCTCTGCCTTTTAGAAGCCTCTGAGTCACGTTTGGTCATGAAAATGGCACAATTATTGTAGTCTGGCGTCTGCTTGGACCTCTTATTGGTGTGCACTGTGAGAGGTGCTTTATTAATTAATAAGTTGAAAACAATGGAGTATACAACAGAAAGTTTTAGGTGTTGTACTGATCGAGTTTTGTCTGCTTTGCAACATTGCATAAAACACGGCGCAAGTTCTTCATGAGAAATAATAAAATATATTGTCATTGAGTTCTTTATCATACAAAGAAACATTGTATATTTATTCTGCCAATGAGATCAATATTATGTAATTCATGTATGCTACTGCGTTGAGTTGTCCAGAGAAATATGTAAGTCGGATACCTGCCGTCAGCGACCAAAGAAATCGACGAGAAAAAATTGTCGAGGCAAAGAAGTGTGTGGGGGTCCGTAGCTCAGTTGAGAGAGCGCTGGTCGATAAACTGAGTGTTTTGCTCACTGCAAAAAATCTGTGGGCGCCCATGGGCTCCGAAGTCTATAGCTGGTTAAAATGGGCGTTTAACATTCACACAGACGTGTCATAAAATTGTTATTCTTGTGGAATCATTTGCTTATTTATTGCGTACTATCACTGATAGATCGAGTACTGATTATAGGCTAGTACACGAAATTATTACAGTACATATGCCATCAACAAAAGAACAGTTCCTGCACAATGCACGGATTCAGACGTAAATGAGGTCTACTTGTTAGCCCAGATATTTGGATTGAGGATTAAATGTCTTATCCTAATAGATTCGGCTGCGTTCTCTGCTGTACGTTGTTGACGAACGGTGGGTGAGCCGTGGAGGACAGATGTGTCTTCGTTAGACTCTCTCTCTCTTGGAATAGAATTCAATCAAAGTTTAATGAATGCGAATGATCCTCGTGAATGGATGCTAATGATAGTTTCGGATGAATAGCATCAACCCACGCGAATGCATGGATGTAAATGATTGTCGTGTGAGAGCATCCTTGAAAATGTGTTACGCGTTCTACGAAGGCCGTATTTGTTTGTTTGTTTGTATGTGCACTTGTTATAGCGCCCCTTCAAGCTCTCGCTACTCAGAGGCGCTCCCGAATGCAGAGCGGACACCGCATCGGAGTTTCACGCCGAAGCGCTGAGCAATTTGAGTGAAGGACTTGCCCAAGGTCTTTACGCGGCGAGGTGGAACCTCGAACCTTCCGGCTTCAAGGCAACGACGCCACCACTACACCACCGCGCCCCACGTATAATGACATTGTATCACCAGTGAAGTTTCCTTGTTTCTCCGTGTCGATTGGAAGCCCAATGAAAACGCGTCGTTGATTATTGTTTATGGAAAACTGGAATCAAAAACAGAATAGTTATCAGAATAGTTATATTCAAGGCGAGATTCAAGTAAAATACTATTTGTAATACGACGTTTTGTACAACGGAGAACGGTTAACTCGGCAACCGGTTTCATAACGAATACATTTACTTTCTTATACACCTCTTCAGTGACCTTAATATGAGTCAGATGGCATTTGCTAGATCGCCATTACTTGCCCCGACGCGGAAGTTGTTACGACACGCGTAATTCTAGTTGTTTAGGGTAGAGGGGGGGGGGCGTCGTTGGGAAGAGAGACAGGAGCATCGTTCTAATCTAAGACAATTGATGTGGTGATGGTTGGAAGCAGCATCTATGTTCTATGCCAACGTCAACTGCATCATCATATTTTATGGATGCCTGAATAACTGTCTAACATTCATTCATTCATTCAAGTATTTATTTGACGCCTCTTTAATAAAACTACTCAGAGGCGCTCCCGACTCCAGCACGGCCAAACAGAACAGTTTTTAAGTGTTTATAGAATGTGTCAGAGAGTGATCTAAGGAACAGGCGTAGTTGTCTGTATATTATCTGTATCGCTCTACCTCTAAGCCTGCATCTCTGTCTCTGTCTCTGTCTCGTCTCTGTCTCGTTTCTGTCTACGTGCGACTTTATGTCGTTCTGTCCGTTTGACTCCATCTGCTCAATGCTGCTGTTGTTCGTCCGCTTATTATTCGCCTGTCTTTCCATCTCCTTTACTGTCTGTCTATCTGTCTGTCTACCTATCTGTCTGTCTGAATGCGCGTGTCAGTCTGCTTGCACTTCTGTCTATTTCCATCACACTGTCCACTCTGTGTCTGTCTGTCTGTTCTCTCTCTCTCTGTGTGTGTGTGTGTGTGTGCATGTTGCTCACTGTGCCTTCCTCTTTGTCTATATAACACTATGTCTGTTTATCTCTAACCATGTCTATCTGTATCTGGCTATGTCTGTCTCTTACATGTATCTTACTACGTCTGTCTATTTCTTACTATAGTATTATTACGTCTGCATCTCTGTATCTCTGTCTGTGTGTGTGCGTCTGGTTGTCTTCTCTCATCCATTTCTTCCCTCCACCGACCACTCCTCAATTCCTGTCGCTTGTCATTCGCTCCGCTTAGCTCAGCGTTCCTTCGTTGCTTTCAAGCGAACGCTAACTGATTCGGATAGACTCAGCGCTGCGCTGAGCGTTGAAGCAAACGCTGAACAAGCGTAAACCGTTCATTTATTTATGTAGCGCAGGAGTTTGGTGGCGGGAAGCGAGGTGAGGATGGCGTGACCGTCTTAGCACTTAACCTCATCATCCGAGTGGTCGAGAAACTCGCAGACGGTTTAAAGCTTTCGTCGTCATCATCATCGTCATGTGTCATCGTCATCGTCATTGTCATCGTCGTCGTCGTCGTCGTCTGAAGCACAGATAAAACCGCGCCAGGGGAGGGGGCATAGTAGGCCTATCTCAACGGGTACACGCTGACTAAGACCGGGTCAGAGAAAAGACCTAGCCGTAATAATTGCAGTATCGGGACTGAAGCATACGCAGTATCTTTGGACAGTATCTAATGACGACACAAACCATAATCCTAGCCCTAACCAACCCTCACGACGCCTACCCTGACCCTAACCAACCCTCACGACGCCTAGCCTGACCCTAACCAACCCTCACGACGCCTAACCTGACCCTAACCAAGTATCACGACGCCTACCCTGATCCTAACTGACACTCACGGACCCCGATACTATATATGGCAAGGTCTATAATTAATAGATCCATGGCGATAGAATGATGATGAATGGACAGGTTTTAGCACCTGAACCAGAATAATATAGGCCTACGGCAAGATCCATTACCCTTAGAAAGCGCGTCCCATTCGTGTTACGTTTGAAATTATGACAATTCCTGTGGAAGATAATCAAGAGACAATGCGTTGTCACGGCAATTGTGACGTTGACTTCTCAAACACGACTTGCGTAATTAAAAAGGATCCCCACAAGCGCACATTTAATTTGTCAAAATCCCAATTATATTTCAGCGTCATGAAATTATTCAAAACATAATAATTATTTCAACCGGGTTTTCACCGCTAATCCTATATAGCATCTATACTTCTAGAGAAAATATTACAATTACTGTTCCAACTTCTACCATAAACTAGGCTATTGTGATCTTTTATCCAGCGCCAGTCCAAAGCACGTAGAAAGTAGGAGGGCGATACTAATCATGCTTGATATAACACACTGTCGTTATGCAGCAACAATAAGCAAGGATTTAGGGAGATTGTAGAAACCCTGGCACGAATCGATTCCCTCTACCCTCCTCCATAAAGGGTCTACTCAACCTCCCATTCAGCAGATGGCGTCGGTGAAACGAACAGCTGAACGCGATGGTCGTCTTGCACGGATGTCAGACGGTTGAATTCGAATCCTGTAATAGCTTGCGATCATCCGTTCATGCTATAAAATATTGGTGATCATGCTGATACGGTTTGTCTGATGTTTGAAATTATTAAATTATTATTTTTACTCATGCTGTGTCCAATGTTGCAGGAATTACTTACCATTCAAAAATCCTGCTTCCATCGTTCATCGAACATTCTTTCAGTTTTGATGCAACATAAATATTTTTGAAACATTGCGTTTTTGGAATTGGGCAAAAAACCGCGACCAGTTAGTTCTGTCTACAAACTGTTCCAAACAACACTGCTGGTCATGTTTTGCATATGTTGCTACAACCAAAGAAATCAACTGCCTTCGCCCACTTCTCTAGACAGAATCCTGACCGTCTATTGGCAATGATATAATGGGCAAAATATTTCTGCGTAGGTATCGTATACTTGTATTTGTATTTAGTGCCTCTGTATACAGGGTGAACCGTTCGGAAGACTGAGTCAGAGCAGTAACTGTTCTTAGTGTTCTATAGAGCTAGGAACCAATAATCTGATGGATGCATAGGCGGAGACCTGGTCCGAACTTTGGGGGGGACGGACGAGCGGCTGAAAACGATCGCCGAGGCGCGAAGAGGGGTTTGCGCCACCCTCCTAAATGTCGAAGGTTTTGATTTGATATAGCGCCGGTGAATAAGCTGATCTCCCTGACGTGGCTTTTGTGGGCGCTGAGAAATTCTCGAAGATTTACATTACATTACATTACATTATATTTTCCACGCTGCAATTGTAACATTTTAGGCTGTCATTTTAACAAACAAATTTGCTCATTATCTCAGTGCTAATAGCCCCAATTTAAGACTTCAAAGTTTCCCCTTCAATGTTTTATTTTATTAAATTTCGGCATTGTAGCCTTACTAGCCTAATGGAAACATTTTAGGATGCGATAGCAACAAAATTTCTCATAATTTTATTGCTGAATGACATGGCTTAAGACTTTAATGAATGTCACCTCGACATTGTTTGGATTTTTTAATTTCCATATTATTGTAGTAGTTTAAGCTGTCATCTTAATAAAATTAATCAGTTTCCAATGCTGATAGTCAATTAATTCTTAAGGCTGTCGCATTCCAATTTTATGAATGTCCACATTGTTATCATAGCATTTCTAACTGTCATCCTTACAAAATCAATCATGATTTCAGTGCTCAGTGACATGGCTTATTATGTCCCCTCCCATTATTTAAAATATTTTCAGTTTGTAAACTATAATGATAGCATTTTAGACTGTCATCCTAACAAAATTGATCGTCACGTATAAACACTGTAGAAATTTATAATGATATTTCTGAAATATTGGGGGGGATATAAGCACCTCCGTCCCCCCCACCACAAACTTTGGAGGGGACCGTCCCCCGCTGTCCCCCCCTAGGTCTCCGCCACTGGATGGATGAATGACGTGGACGACTGAGGAACGACCTACTAGTCTACCGTACTTCTATTTATTTATTTATAATATAAATACACAAGTAGGCCTACATTATTATTATGCACTAAGACGTTTTGTACCGGAGTGCTGATAGCTGTTCTTCGACAACCGGTTTAAAAGGAATATATTTACTTACTTATTTGACGAATTTTTCAGATACCGTATCTTCCTATAATAATTAATCTGTGACGTATCTACAACTATGCCTATGACGTATTTACATTTTAAAGAAATAGCGACGTCAGCTGTTTGTTGCAGTATTATCATTCTTTTGAACCCTTTTAATGTTCTTAGCAAGTGACGCACACTAGTGTGGCTTGCTCCAAGAAATACTCGAGTAAGAGTAAGTCTACTATGCCTATACTGCAACAGTGTCTGCTAATGTGAGATGTTAATTGCAACCGCTGGCCAATTGCAGACGAGTATAGCATCGCAAAGTATATATAAGCATGAGAATCACGCAAAACGATAATCTGTCATTTAGAGCAGAATTTCTTAAAACAAAAAAAAATCGTTTCTGTTCTGTCTTCTGCAAAGTCAACTTATCATACTAGCTTCGGCTAGGCATATTTTGGGCCAGTTATGCGCGAAAATTGCGCGGTGTGAGTACAGCGAAGATGGACTAATTGCCATCTGGTTTTTTTTAGGTAAACCAGCGAATTCGAAGAGGAACCTCGACGGGATATGGGTTCGAGTGGGGTAGAGGCATCCGTGGACGCGTGAGTGAGCGTTTTCAAGCGAGTAGCCACACCTAGTGACTATGAGCGGACAAAATTCGATCTTATTGTGGACGTGGATGTGTGCTCCCCACACAGTGGAGTTGTCTCGCTAGATTAGGTCAATCATTTCTATCCGGACAATATTTATTTGACGCTGTCAGAGTCTAATAAGTCCAGTAAAATGATCAGTACCACGCTCGGTGTCACAGATAAAGCCTGAGCGGTCCCGCTCCAAGTAAGACGGTGTTGTCCCCTAATACCCTAAAGCCTTTCTGTCCTTTCTGACGTTACTCGTTCCAAAACTTAAAAAACTGTCTCCTAGGGCTGGTGCACAAATAAACAAAATCCTTCAATGTATACAGTGCATGATGTGTGAGCTAGAACAGCTTACATTTATGAGTTTAAACTCTCGCAGGGTGGTGGCGAGTGAATCATAATTATAATTATCCTTATTAATATTATTATCATTTTTATAATCATCATCATCTTTGTCGTCGTCGTCATCATCGTCGTCGTCGTAGTCGTCATCGTCACCGTCACCGCCACCGCCATTACATCTATGTCTCTCAGGATATAAACAAATTACTGCAATAATGCTTCTACTACTACTGCTACTGCTACTGCTGCTGCTACTGCTACTGCTACTGCTACTGCTACTGCTACTGCTACTGCTACTACTACTACTACTACTACTACTACTACTACTACTACTACTACTACTACTACTACTACTACTACTACTACTACTACTACTACTACTACTACCACTACTGTTATTATTACTACTACTACTGTTACTACTACTACTACTGCTACTACTGCTACTGCTGCTATTACTACTGCTACTGCTATTTTTAACAATTGAGACACGTGCAAAGGAAGATGATTTTAAATGAAATTCATCCTCAAATAGGAAGCCATAGTATTGAGTCATTCTCACTTGAAGTATGCAGTTTCATGGGTTTGGTGGTTACGTATCGGGTGGCACCCTGGCACAGTTTAGAAGGGATTGAAAGAAACTGCATGGAGCATACGGAACCTTGTAACCCGAAAGAATTGAATTGCAGTAGTCAAGTCTGGTTGAGCGAGATAGTCTGGTGCGTATGTGATGATGAATTAGGTAGCCCAGATCGTTTGTCGATTGGAGAATTTTTAAGAAGTATGCTGATTGTTGTTAGCTTTAATTTAAAAATTAACGCACGACAGTAATTGTCGTAGAACAAATATTAACATTTCACCGTCGTAAGAAAACAGAAAACAAAATCTTTGACATCTGTTTCCTTGCAGCTGACCGGATAGCATAATCGTCAGAATAATATCATATCTACATGCATGCCAAGACCATGAGCGTCAAAGCGGCAATCTTGAAATTGCATTACCACAATCTGGTAAAAAAGTCATTTGAATTCCACGTCCATGTTTCTGATTTGTTGGTGCGTACCACGTGAGTTCGCACATCAAAAAGCGACCATAAACAGATCGCTGATTGGTTAAATTTACAGCACGCGATAAGTCACAGGGGTAAGTTAAGTTATATGTAAAGATGACAACATCTTTCGCTAAAGAGTGTTACATAAAAGAGCGTCGCAAAATGGCGTCGCACTACCGCTTTCCGAAATACGTTTTCGAGTGAATCTTGTTTCAGATTAAACTACAGACATTTCTAAGCCATCGCACAGCATCTTCATCAGCAATGTGCAGAGCGGACAGTCCGCCAGGAAAACCAGTTACTATATACTCGGTGATTCAAATAAAAATGCTCACGACGCCTTTTCTGTTGCAACCCTATATTTTCTGACTACTGTTTTTTGCTCATGAATTATTTTTTCTAATGAGATCCTTCGCATGCACCGCTGACCGTTTGATAGATACCAGGCCATTCAAGTTCACCGGGCAGATTTCGAGATTTGAATCTACAAAATGCCACCTTTGATGAACGAATCGGCAACCATGCTCACACTGGCGCGTGGAAGGGACGAGCTTCGTAACCGACGCAGCGCATACATTGTAGATCCAGTGGACATGCCGTGTGTAATCCAGATTGGTTCCGGTTAGGACTACAATAACGTTTGAACTTTACTTGGCCTTGAGCACTAATCTGATGACTAATAAGAAATGACATTATATCTGTTGTGGGGTCACATCTTGTCTTCAATAGCTTTCACTATAGCAGTGCCACTTTACTGCATAACCTGCTCAAGTTGAGGCTATTTCGCTGGAAAAGTGGAAAGGGTTTCCAGACAGGCTGGAATTGCCATAGACAGACCGGCAGGGAGGGCCCTGGGTAGGCTGGAAGGGCTCCAGATAGGAAGGGCCCCGGACTGGAAGGGCCATACAGAAACAATAAGGGTCCTACACTTTCTGGAAGAACCACAGACAGGCTGGAAGGGACATCAATAGGGTGTAAGGACCCCATCACATCCTGGAAAGATCTAGGCAGACTTGAAAGGCCCCAGACAAGCTGAAAGTGCCATAAACGGGCTGTAAGAGCCAAGGATAGACTGCAAAGGTCAAACACAGACTGCAAGGGCCCATACACACTGGAAGAGCCCAGACAGAGTGAAAGGGCCTAGGATAGTCTGTAAGGGCCAAAGAAAGACTACAAGGGTCAAAGACAGACTGGAGGGCCCATACAGAATGGAAGGGCCCAGACCATAGTTTTAAAAAACGTTTTTTCGTTTTTTATTCTCTCCCAAAAAACGTCGTTTTTATCGTTTTTTATTTTTCCCATCGTTTTTTATCGTTTTTTTTCGATTTTTAAGTAACTTTATTTAATTATTTACTGTCTAATATTATTTTCCTTAATTTAATTTTTGTCTGATATTCCATACGTTTTCACCGTACTCTCAAGGATGCAGCTAACTATAGGGTCCTTATGTAATTGTTTAAGACATAATTTTGAGAAATACATGTAGTAGATCCCTACAAGAAATGAAATTTCTAAGAGTTATTTTGATATAAAATTCTTAGGCATAACTATTAATATTTATAAGTAGCAATTTTAAGCACAAAATAATGTACAATATATAATTTAGTAAACATCTGTGGTTTTTGCTAATGGTTAGATTTTAATTGTGTTATGTCGATCAGCATAAACTTATAATGTGGACTTATGTCTACAATTTAAATTTGAAAAGATTTCAATACCTTTAATTTGTCCGAATTTCTTATTAAACGAAAGTTATAAGGAAAAATAACTGTGATAGATTAATGTTACTTATACCAATTATTTTGGCCTAATAATAAAGCTGTGTTATTTGCAGTTTCTTAATAAAATTGCATAGCCTAAGCAATTAAGGTTTGTAAGCTGAAAATGAAATTTCAGATGTAACAAAGGCAAATTATTTTCCGTTTCCGTTTTTTATCGTTTTTTTGTCGTTTTTTATTATTTCGAAAAAAACGACGTTTTTTTACCGTTTTTTATTTTCTTTTCATCGTTTTTTACATCTATGGCCCAGACAGACTGGAAGGACCCAGACAGACTGAAAGAGCCCTATACAGATTGGAAGGGTCCAGACAGAGTGAAAGGGCCCTAGACAGGCGAGACCTCCATCTTCGTGCCGTCCTTGGCTTCCCTGTCGACCCTGAACTCGTTCGATTTCTTTCGATTCGGTTGGATGTGTAGCGTCGTCGACTGCTGACGATGGACGGCGATGCTGAGGCTCCGGACCTCCTCCTGGATGGACGCGAGGACGGTGACGACCGTCGTCAGCGCCTTCTGGTTCTCCGACATCACCCGCCGGATGTGCTCGATGTCCTGCCGGGTGTGGTCCTCCTCGCGGGTGTTCGCCTGCACGTGCTGGAGACGCACGTCGAGCAGCTTCAGCGAGCGCTGGATGGCGTCGATCTGCGGCAGGGACAGCAGCTGGACCATCGGTTGGCCAGGGACCGTGGACGAGAAGGAGCGCCGGGTGCGGGACTGGCGAGGGGCGGACGTGGTGGCCGGACGGAGGGACGTGCGGCGGGCGGAGGACGAGGAGCCGCCTTGGTGTTGCGGCGACTGGCATGCGTCGGTGCCGTAGGCTGGAGGAGGGGCGGTTGATGGGGGGTAAGGCGGCGTGAGATGGTTCGTGTCGAGGTTGATCGATGGCGCGGAGCGAGGGTCGTCCACGTCGTCAGAGTCTATGGAAGAAAAGGAAACAATGCGTGGGACGGTGTGAGTAGGTATACGTAGGCTTTTTAATAAATGGTTGCTTTATGACAAGTTTATGTAGAACCGTAATCATAAATTTAATCATCGTCCGTTCGAAAAAGAATGGTAGCCATCGGCTTAGTAAGAGAAATCAGAGGTGAAGCTGGTGAGGGTAAACAAGTGAAAGAGACGAGTTTGCGATTGGCTCTGAACGAAATAAGAATACTCAACAGTGTGCAAGGATTACTAAAGTCTAGAACCTGACATCAAGAAGACAAGGCACTTATACTTTAACAATAGCTTGGATGAGCCTACCGGCAAATACTGGTTCCCTATCGTCTCGATATGTGTCTGGATTCGATCCGCCCAAAAGGTTGTCCGTTGCTACGCCAATGCTGTCCTTTCCTAAAACAAAATTGCTCGAGTTGCAACGTTTGATTAAAAAATGGCTAATAAAAGCAATAGGCAGAAGAGGACGTGCTGGTATGAGCTCATGTAGTGGCCATAAAACCGCCATAGTGGGTAAAAAAGGCTAACTGAGCTCATACCGGCACTCCCTTTTCTACTGATTTATCTAAAAACGATCAAATCTGGTACTAGACAATACAGAATAGCTCTCAATAGAATATTACTAAACATTTTAAACTAAAATGGCAATATTGCTATATTACAAAACTTGGGGCAATATAATGAAGTGCTACATAAAATAGAGTGATTATTATTCTTGATAACGCAATACACATCTTATAAGAATACGATACATTACGAAATGATGCATTATAATTTCAAATCCATCACAACTGTCATTTTGATCATCATATTCAGATAAATTATAGTGTGTTCCTCTCATGGAGCATTGACGTTTGCACAACCTGTAGGCTGCTGTCTCTGTTCTAGTCCCATCTCCAGGCCATGTACAACCCACAGTTCAATGGACGTATAGGTCAGCCTCCACTGTTCCTTTCTATGTGTGGTGACGGCGACCAGCTACCAACCTCTTGGAGACTCGGAAATCATTACTCGCAAGACATTGCATGATCCTGCTCTCCTTAATAGCTGCGCGGCGATGACATATTGTGACCAAACAACCGGAGTCTATTATATACAAGCTTCAATCATTTCTCTGATATTGTTTGTTTGTTTGTATGCGCACTTGTTATAGCGCCTCTTCAAGCCCTCAACCGCTACTCAGAGGCGCTCCCGACTACAGCGCGGACACTGCATCGGAGTTTCACGCCGATGCGCTGAGCAATTGCGAGTGAAGGACTTGCCCAAGGTTACTACGTGGCGAATTGAGGTGGATTCGAACCTCGAACCTTCCGGCTTCAAGGCAACGACGCCACCACTACACCACCGCGCCCCACAAAAATACAATATGATACAATTCTAATACAGTTAAATTACTCAACACAATAATGAATAATACAGAGGTGCTAAGAAGTTTTTCAGACTGATTAGAAAGAGGAGCAAGGAAAGAGGGAGAGGGATAGAGGGAATGGTAAGACCTTCTTCCTTCTGTCTTTCCAGCTTGAAGAGGTATCGACGAACAAGACGTTGGAGTATATCGGAGTAGTTCGTTTCCGGTGTCTCAATATTCATCGTCTGACAAACTTTCTCGCGTCGAATCTGAATTATTATTAATTAACAGTTAATTAATTAATTATCATTAACAGAAGAAATGATTTCAAATTATTTTCATATTCAACAGATGCGGCTGAGTGTCTTTTCTCTGAAAATAATCATCTCAACACTGGAAGCCTTGCAACGCTCCCAGCCTACCCACGATAAAACGGAAAAGACTTGAGAGATTTATGAAGCAAAATTTGATTGGTCAGATGTAAGAAACGCAGTTTTGAGATGAGGTCATTCCAGATGGACTCCGACGGCCCTACAACGAAGGGAGCTCGGCGTTGCCTGGCATCTATAACCAAGCCCCTGGAATTCAATACACCCCGGTCTCATACAGCAAGAGTTCGACTTCATCGAGGTTTGTTCACCTTGATGAAAGTCTGTCGCCTGCATTTATCCGAGTTCCTGACGGTGCTGCTGTCGTGACGACAGAGGTCCTTCACCCAATTCCAAGCGTACATAACCGACTTAGGTGTGGGGATCATGTTGAATGGGACGGGCATTGTGTTGCCCTCATCGATGTAGTTCACCCACAACCTCGTTCGGGCGAACTTCCATTCGACGTCGCAATCTCCCTGAAAACCATAGATCAGATTTCGTAATCGTAATTGTAATCTACAAACTCTGTAAGCGCCACTCTAAGCCAAGAGGAGGGCACCAATTTATTCATGAGCGCTGAGCTTATCTCAGGACGATTTCAATGAAGGTTTCGTTATCGTCTTTATTATCGACGACAATGAAATCGTCGTCGTCGTCGCCGTCGCCGTTTCCCATCATCATCATCATCATCGTCATCGTCATCGTCATCGTCACCGCCACCACCATCATCATTATTGATGTGAGTTCAGTTATGAACCAATGAAAAACGAACGATAAAAGATTAAGTGATTGATGTTTGCCTGGATGCAGAGGCAGATAGATGTATGTACGAGTGGTCGAGAGAGATATGGAACAACTGATTAATCTAATGAACGTATGATTGTTTTGATTGTGTTGTGATTGAAACGACTGATTGACCACGTGCCCCTCATACGTACCTGAATGTCCTCGAATGAGTGGCTCATCATGGCGATGAGCATGTTGGTGAGTACGATGATGATGGCGACATGGTAGAGCGCGAAGAGGAAGAGACCGACTCCCTCGACGATCGACGTTGCATGTCTTCCACCGGGGAAGCTGTACGCGTACTGGTCACCTTGCTCCTTCGTCGGATACTTGATCTCGACGCTCTCCACACCAACGAGACCAAACATCGACCAGAAGAGGCTGAAGAGGGTCCTCGGCATCCTGCAACACAGACCCCCCCAGGGCAATGAAATTATACACTGAGTTGGTGGTTGTATGGATGAGTGAGGTGGGTGGATGGATGCGTTAGTGTGTGAGTGAGTGGATGGGTGAGCGAGTGAGATTGGTGGGTGGATGGGGTGATGGGTGAGTGAGAGAGTAGATGAGTGAGTTGGTCAGTGAATGAGAGTGAGTAAATGAGTGAGTGAATGAGTGGGTGGGTGAGTGAATGAATGAGTGGGTGGGTGAGTGGGTGAGTGGGTCGGTGAGAGAGCGGGTGGGTCTCATTAGCCACAGCAGTTCCTGGCAATAGTCTTACAAGTCAAAAGCGCATGCATCTGGCAGGAGTCCTATCAGCCACACGAATATCTTGTCAGAGATGTGTTGACCACATGAGCATCTTGCTATTGTCTTAATAATTATCCACGTGAACACGTGGATAGTAGGATCTTTATCGGATGCTGTTGTGACTATAAGAAGATGGGAGGATCTTGCTAGCCATACGTATAGTCCCATTAGCTACAGCACTGCCTGGTATGCCTAATAGTTTACCCGTCACAACACCATCTGATAAAGACCCTATTATAGCCACATGAATATGAACTTGTAAGTCTCTTTAGTTACAGCAGTATCAGGCATTTATAATCTTACCCCTGGAATGCTTCAGACGTGTGGACGAGTTTATCCCTGCCATCTTTCTTGATGTGGTAAGTCTGTGATCCGTAATACCAATACAGGTTGTGTAGACCAACCATGAAGGCGAGTAACACCTGTGACAGGTAAGCACATCAGATTAACGCATGCTTGCTGAAGATTTCATAGCTCAGGTTTCAGACCAACATACAACCATACATATAACATGCAGCCGAAAATAATCGCGTTTTATAAGGATGCTGTATACACCTGCGAGGAATAGTTATTATTGGAATTCATTCATTCATTCATTCGTTCGTTCGATCGTTCGTTCATTCCTTCATTCATCATTCATTCATTTATTCATTCATCATACTGTTTTATATAGCGCTCATTGAATGGATATGAACATCCAATCTATTTCGGTAACTATTTAGCACAAGACACAAATCATTTCAGCGCCTTCCTAGGGTCTTGTGATGTACTATATTTAATGGCCATATACATACATACATACATACATACATACATACATACATACATACATACATACATACATACATACATACATACATACATACATACATACATACATACATACATACATACATACATACATACATACATACATATATACATACATACACATACATACATACACATACATACATACATACATACATACATACATACATACATACATACATACATACATACATACATACATACATACATACATACATACATACATACATACATACATACATACATACATACATACATAAATGCACACATACATACACACTAGAGATAATCTAGTCATGATCAAATTCCGATCCAATCATAATCTAATCATAATATATTCATACTAGCGTCTACATGTATATAGCGCCGCTACCGTAATGCCAAAGACGCCAGTCGAGGTCACTTCCTATCTAGAGTGAAATCTCAATCTAATCTTATCTCTGTCCCCCCCTAAGAACCGATATACCTACTCTCCTCCACCAATCTTATCTCCCGACCCCACCCCCAACGCCCGACTTAGACGCCGCTGCAGTTAGCAGGAAGTCCATCGAAGCGGCTGAGCAAACACGGCGCTGCCCGGAGCGCTCCGTAGCCGTCGACCTACCAGAGTGAAAAGGACGAGGAAGCGGGTGATGTCTCCGATCATGCGACCGAGCGAGATCTGAAGAGGCCCGAGAACCTCAAAGGCGGGCATGAGGTAAGTCGTCCGCGCTATGCTGAGTACATTGGCGACGGCAAACAGAACGTCGGAGACAATCTCAGGATCATCCGGCTTCCATAGAAACCTGGCTGCAAATAGAAATTCATTCAAACTTATATTATACATCTCATAGATACGTCTGTCGACAAGTAAATACATGTATATGTATAATAGCATATATATATATATATATATTATACAACAGGATATATATATATATATATATCTTGAAGATGCGTTAAATATTCGTCAGAAATGTGTATGCCTGCGCGCACTTCACGATGAGTATCTATAATTGCAATCGTAATCGTAATCTTAGAATTCTAAAGCGCCGCTCGAAAGCCAAGCGCCGGGCACCTGTATCGCTCGTGAATAAGCTCGTGCTCTGCGCTTGGCTTTCGAGAGGCGCTCAAGAAATTTGGAAATTACGATTACAATTACGAGCTTCAGCTTATTCACGAGCGCTGCATGTGCGCTATTTATAACCGGCCATATGAAAATATTTGTTGGATATTAAGTAGTATACTAGTAAATAGTCCTCTGTGTTTAAAAGCGACATCTCTGGGTTGCCACGGCCGCTGAAGTCACCCTCCTCCTTTATTGTGTCTTGGGACTGGTATCACCAGAGGTGCATTTATAAGCTGCTTCTTCTTTGTCAGCGTTTGAAAACTGTCTATTTTCCACTGCTACTGTTGAGCTGTCAGCTCAGAAGTTACTGTGATCAGTATTTCCTGAAGTGGCGCAGTAAAAATTCGCGATTGAAATCACGCTGATCAGTTAACATGCAGTCTGTCACATTTAGAACAATGTAAATCGATATGTCACATTTATAAATAGAGTAATGTAAATCGGCCATTTTGCGCAAGAGTAAATTACATTCCGAATACGACATGTTAGAACCATTAGCCTGTTCATCCCAGCAGGTCTTCTTGTCCGACTTGTTACTTTGTTTAATTCCCCATGCTCTTCGACCAACGCAGTTCTCGTGAATAAGCTGTTGCCCTGCGTTTTGCTTTTAAGTATAGCTGCTGATAGATTAACCGTTTACAATTATGATGCCATAATATGTTTAATGTACAATGCTGTGCCTGTAATCAGGAAGAGATATTACGACGAAGGATTGAATTGCTGGGATTTGGAGCTGGGATGGTTCAACCTTCCAATACATTTTTCAACACCTTTAGCTAATAATAAATCATTCCCGAAAATTGCCTCAGGGTTAGATAAGCCCCATCACAGCCTTCAGTGGTTTGATGTTGAGTATAATTGCTAATTTCTTTGATTGATGAAAACAATCGATTTTTTCTCTATTTTTTATTCATATCACTACAGAATTTGCTAAAATAATTATTTATGACCAGAGTTAAAGATTCTTCTGAAAATAAATCTCAGGAGTTGCAAACAGCAATTCATTACGACTCCATTTGTGAAGATAGCTGAATATCGAGTACACTGTATACATACGTCCACTGCAAATCAGCGGCGTAGCGGAATTAGGTATGCGTAGGAATTTCTTGTCAGGACATCCGGGCATATATAATTATATAAGATTTTCAACCCCTCCCCAGCCCGCACCTTCATTTCAAAATTGACAATTAAAACCCTGACACGATGTACATGAAGCATAAAGACTTTATCTGCACGGGTCCTTCCCTATGCAAAGGACTTCCACCATTAGTTGTATCTGCCAACCTCTCTGGCAGTCTTTTCTCGTCTTTCTATCGTCTTAAAACAACTTCATTTTCTCTCGGAGTCGCACGCACTGAGAGCGCAACTGAAATGCTCTTGGGGAGAGAAGCGATTCATAAATTGTCAAATACAATACATTGCAATACAATACAATACAATACATTGCAATGTTCTACTGTGGGATTTACAATGAGCAGGCTTCTTGAAAGGACGCTAGATAAATTATTGGAATGAATGACTGAATGAATGAATTCAATGAATGAAACCGACATGCTTTCATGAAGTAGCTCTGCGCATCGTTGGCGGAATCGAGAAAGATCTCCTGCTTGATTGCATAGAAGTTCGTGAAGTTGCGCTGGTGGAGGGACTCGCGGGCCCTTCCGGTTCCGTTGTATCGATTATCTGCGTCCTTGATCCAGTGATCGACGAGGAACCGAAGGACGTAGGAGGAGAGGTAGAGCGAGAGAAGAACGAAGTCGATCCAGTTGTAGTTGTCGAGAAGATAGACGCGAAGACCAGAGTTGTACATCTGCTTGCACTCCATCCAAAGCAAACCTAGGACGACGACGACGAAGACAACATGTGGAAGTTAAAATAGGCGCTATATAAGGTTGAATGATATAGTTATAATATGCCAGGTCCAGTACGCCCCGTCGAATCCTTGATGTTATTCATGCTGAAACTTTAGACTTAAGACCTACAATGTTCAAACTTAAGACTCAAGACAATAAAGTTCAAACGTTAGACTTAAACTCATGCATAATGTTCAAACCAGGATATCATGTTCACACTGAATAAATATCTTTCGTTATTTGTGTTACCAAGTTCAACGTGTATACCTGGCTCCTAGAGTTTCTCTGATTAATTATTGGATTTCGCTATCTGCAGTCTATTCCTTTAGAGTTTAGATTATACGTTACAACACGGAATAGCAGCTGTGCTTGGCTTTGAGCGCCTTTTAAAGAAAGGAAGTGAATTTAAGATACAAAGAGAGAGACATGTAATGCACGCTAGCCCCCTAACTGTTATGCATCGTGGCTCAGATAAAAGGCTCGTATACTTGATGGGTGCGAGCGGTGAGGAGAAAATAATGTATGGAGTTTGAAGTGGCGGAAGGTATTTTCCTTCCCAATGCACAGAACATGAAGTGTGCTATGAAGGCATACCTTCCTACCTAAGACCCAGAACATGTGGTATTGTCATGGAGGTATACTTTCCTACCTAAGACCCAGAACATAAGGTATTGTCAAGGAGCCTGATGGAGGCATACTTTCCTACCTAAGACCCAGAACATAAGGTATTGTCAAGGAGCCTGATGGAGGTATACTTTCCTACCTAAGACCCAGAACATAAGGTATTGTCAAGGAGCCTGATGGAGGTATACTTTCCTACCCAAGACCCAGAACATGAGGTATTGTCATGGAGGTATACTTTCCTACCTAAGACCCAGAACATAAGGTATTGTCAAGGAGCCTGATGGAGGCATACTTTCCTACCTAAGACCCAGAACATAAGGTATTGTCAAGGAGCCTGATGGAGGTATACTTTCCTACCTAAGACCCAGAACATAAGGTATTGTCAAGGAGCCTGATGGAGGTATACTTTCCTACCCAAGACCCAGAACATGAGGTATTGCCATGGAGGTATACTTTCCTACCTAAGACCCAGAACATGAGGTATTGTCATGGAGGTATACTTTCCTACCTAAGACCCAGAACATGAGGTATTATCAAGGAGCCTGATGGAGGTATACTTTCCTACCTAAGACCCAGAACATAAGGTATTGTCAAGGAGACTGATGGAGGTATACTTTCCTACCCAAGACCCAGAACATGAGGCAGATCTGTACGTTCGTCATGAGGATGTTGGCCGGGCGGAAGTGACCCTTGAGGAAGGCCTCGATCGTTTCTGGATTCGTCTGATCGTCGAAGCGACGGTCGAAGGAATCCCGGATCGACGAATTGGCGGACACGATAGGATACGACTTCTCCTCCAACCGAAAGGTGGCAGCAGCGAGCAGGATGAGGAAGCAGACGTGTGACAGCGTGTGCGTGATGAACTTAGAGGCTGGACAACGAAGAGCATTTCCTATCTGAAAGACAAGACAATTGTTATAAATAGTCTCTCGCCACACATCAGCATAGAAGTAGACAAGGGCGGATACGGAATTTTCGAAGGGGGCCACAATTTTCGGCATAGGGACAGGGAAATATTTTCACCATGGTCGTCGAAAAATCTGATGACTTTGTCTCCAATTCCCAAGAAAAAGCTACCGGTACCATTTTATCAGCCCAAAAGTCCGACATGACCGGATTGCCCCCACCCCCGGATCCGCCCCTGGAAGTAGATAGCTAAATACCGTTCCGAACATCAATTGCACTCAATGACCCCATTAGTCATCAGGTCAAGGTCACTTTAATTAGGCAACGGTAATCAGATTGAGGTTATTAAGTATTTTGTAATAGTACTCGAATTTTACTTGAGTACAGTTTACTTGCAATAAAGTACATGTCTGGCTTGTTGCTGTTTAACGACACTGCCATATCTTTCTCGTTTCTTTCTTGATTTAACGTGCCACAATGCCACATCCATGGGCTTCCATTCATTTACAGGGCGGGCTAGACTTGAGCCTGCATGGTGAAAAACGGAATCAGAAATTTGCCAAAACTCACGTCGGGCGGACCGGTAAGGGAGAAGGAGATTGTATGAGCACGGTTGTTTAGGGGGTGGGGAACTGGGGATTATAAACCTCTGGCAATACCTCACTCGCTTTCTCTTTCATACCAGGAATTTACTGGACGATTCGTTTACGATTGTTATGCTAAGCGTTCGTGTCCTTACCTTGTTATTGGGCGAAATTATGTAGATGAGACAGAAGAATGGAAGAAGAGGAACACAGACGAGCCACATGATCAGCTTCTTGTAGAGAGGTAGCGATTGCATGAATCCAGTCTCAGGACCAAACCAAATACTCGTCAGATGCTGCTGACAATTCGGATGAGCAACGAACTAACAACAGATGACAATAAAACAAGAAATCAACCAATGGAAAAATGGATGGATGGATGGATGGACGGACGGACGGACGAATCAATCCATAAAGTGTGAGTGTAAGTATTACCAATAAATAAAGTGTGAGTTAAAGTGTCTTCAACATCTATCTACCTGCGCTGTTTTGAGACTTTAAAGACGATGGCGATATGCACGTATTACGGCTGTTGCTTTTCAACCGTCTATCTATACCATTCTGTCCATCCATCCGTCCATCCGTCCATCCGTCCGTCCGTCCGTCCGTCCGTCCGTCCGTCCATCCGTCCATCTATCCATCCATCCATCCATCCATCCATCCATCCATCCATCCATCCATCCATCTATCCATCCATCCATTTATCCATCCATCCGTCAATCCATCCATCCATCCATCCACCCGTCCATCCATCCATCCATCCATCCATCCATCCATTTATCCATCCATCCATCCATCCGTCAATTCATCCATCCGTCAATCCATCCATCCCTCCATTCATCCATCCATCCATCCATCCACCACCCACCCATACTAATCTATCCAGCAATCTATATATTTTCATATACTGTACAATAGTACACGTTGTCTGGAGTCCATGTTCTGTTAGGACGTGACGGGACTGCATGGTTGCGCGTGGCATTGGTCATGTACTAGATAAATGCCTGTTGATAAGAGACGATGGCAATCGATAGAGGGAGAAGGAGAGAGACAGAGAGGGGGAGAGGGAGAGTGGGAGAGAAGGAGAGAGGGGGAGAGGGAGAGAGGAAGGGAGGGAGAGAGGGAGAGAGAGAGAAAGGTAGAGAGAGGGAGAGAGGGAGAGAGGCAGATAGGAAGAAAGGGAGAGAGAGAGGAAGAGAGAGAGAGAGAGAGGGAGAGCTGGTGAGAGGGAGAGAGGGAGCGAGGGAGAGAGGAAGAGAGGGACAGAGGGACATAGGGACAGAAGGAGAGAGGGAGAGAGTCAAAGAGGGAAAGATGCAGAGAGGGAGGGAGAGAAGGTGAGAGGGAGAGAGGCAGAGAGGCAGAGAAGGAGAGAGGCAGAGAGGGAGAGACGGAGAGAGGGAGAGACGGAGAGAGAGAGAGAGGGAGAGACGGGGAGAGGGAGAGAGGGAGAGAGGGAGAGACGGAGAGACGGAGAGACGGAGAGAGGGAGAGCGATAGGGAGAGGGACAGGGACAAGGACAGGGTGAGACGGAGAGAGGGAGAGAGGGAGAGAGGGAGAGAGAGAGAGAAAACACTGAACTAACGATCGACACGACTTAACAAAACCACTGATTGCATATTCAGCAACACACACACACACACACAGACAAGAACAAAGACACTAAGAAACACATACAAACACAGACACATTCAAACAGACACGCTCACAGACACAGACAGACACACGCAGACAATAATAATAATAATAATCACGAACATACTTTTTACATAAAATCATGAATTCATATAATACAGTGTATATATATATGCATGTATAATCGTATATAATCTTAAATTATAAAACAGAAAGTTTGTCCTTCCAGATGTGTGTAATTTGACTCTTCGTTATGAAAAGGCTCGGAAATGAAACAGCGTCGATTTAACAAAATATTTGCAAATGATTCTTACCCAAATTATAAGGTCAACGCGACTATTTTCAGCTTTTAATTCAATTCAAAACAAGAGTTATTAGCGTTTCAAGACAGATTTCATCAATAACCGCTCACCTAACGCTGTAGTAAAGAGTATACAGCCCGCGTGACGTCATACCCGCCCAGTAATAATTTTTGTAGCGCCCCGCAGGGGCGGGTCACGTTTGGCTTTTGGGGGAAGCGGGGTTGGGTGGAGGGTTGACGAAAACCCGAAATTTAGCGGTCAACGATGGGTACCGCATTGGAGTAGTGTTTAAAACACGAAATTTCACTTTAGAACTCGAGTTATTAGCGTTTTAACACAGTTTTCAAATCGTTCACTCTTTAGTAAAAAGTCGCGAGCTTTAGTAAAGTCTACAGCCTGCGTGACGTCATACTCGCTTAGTAATAATTACCGTAGCGCCCCGCAGGGGCGGGTCACGTTTGGCTTTTTGGGGAACCGGGGTGGGCTGGAGGGTTGGCGAAAACCCGAAATTTAGCGGTCAACGATGGGTACCGCAGTGGAGTAGTGTTTACAACCCTAAATTTCCCGGGCGAAGCCGGGTACAAAAGCTAGTTATTATATAATACAGTTCTATATAATTATATGTTGGCATGTCTTTAGGCGCATGTGTGTGTGTCACATAATGGCGTTGTACACATAGGTCTACATCCATACATGGATGCATGAATGCATGCTTCAATAAATACATATACACATGCATACATACATACATACATACATACATACATACATACATACATACATACATACATACATACATACATACATACATACATACATACATACATACATACATACATACATACATACATACATACATACATACATACATACATATATGCATATATACTTACATGCATGCATGTATACATGCATACATACATATATACATACATACATACATACATACATACATACATACATACATACATACATACATACATACATACATACATACATACATACATACATACATACATACAATCATGCATACATACATACATACATACATACATACATACATACATACATACATACATACATACATACATACATACATACATACATACATGCATACATACATGCATACATACATACATGCTTGTGTGCTCGTGCGTCTGTGTCTTTGAAAGGGTTCGCGCGCGCATGTGTGTGTATGTCAGTGTGTGTGTGTGTGTGCCTCCTTGCTCCTTGACCACTGCGTCTTATCATTGATTTCCCGCTAAGTTTTATGGTCGTCTGCTGGCGATAGATGTCGCCCTTCTCTCAATTAGACGACATTGCCGTGACTCCGTGACCTCACTCCCATGGTCGCAGGACATCTACCCCTCTACCTACCCTACACAAATGCATAGAATTGTTTTATGTCTTTGTTGTTGTATGGAACTGAAAGATTTCGTTATGCAATCCGGGAAAATGAAAGTCAGGAAATAATTAAGACTATAATTCTAAAGCATTCGTCTTGTACTGTCTGACTGTCTCTCTCCCTCTGTGTATGTGTGTGTATGCTTGTATGTATGTATGTATGTATGTATGTATGTATGTATGTATGTATGTATGTATGTATGTATGTATGTATGTATGTATGTATGTATGTATGTATGTATGTATGTATGTATGTATGTATGTATGTATGTATGTATGTATGTATGTATGTGTGTGTATGTGTGTGTATGTATGTATGTATGTATGTATGTGTGTGTATGTATGTATGTATGTATGTATGTATGTATGTATGTATGTATGTATGTATGTATGTATGTATGTATGTATGTATGTATGTATGTATGTATATGTATGTACATATGTATGTATATATGTGACAGCATGAAGTGCGTATGTCTTCTGCATGTACATGCTTCTATGTATCTATGTGTTGCATGTGCATGTATGCATAAATGTATGTGACTATGTAAGTTTGTTGGTCTGTTTGTATGCATATACGTATGTCCATAATATACGGCAGTGGTTCCCAAACTTCAGTAGGCCGCGGACCGGCAATAATTTTTGGTGACGCTCGCGGACCGCTAACTTAGGCCTAAATGGCGATGGCAAACAAAAGCGGTCTAAATTATAAAAAGACTACAATATTAGACTATTTACAATTAGCCTGCATTTATATGTCCTTGAAGCCTTATAATGCCCTTATTTGTTTAAGATTTATTATGAATCGACTGCTTTTAAACGCTATTTGTGCAAGATTAATTTTTGGCTTAGGTGCCCCAGAAATAAATGACAGTTTAATAATAATAATAGCCTAATAGGCCTAATGGCCTTTGCGATGCGTAGAGATGCAAGGAGACTAAAAAAGGTCCAGTTTTCTCGAACGGAAAACTGAAGAAACACTCCCCGAAATCAAATCCTTGCTACGCGTCCTTGCAACTTTGCAAGGAAAGATGCTTTCAATGCACAAACACTAACCTTGGTGCTTTTAACCATCTGCGTCTGCTGTTTTTTCCGATTTGTTTGCTTACGTTTGCTCATTTTTTCATTCAAAGACATTTGTTTATATTTAAAGTTTTAAACTAAAAGTTTTATATATAAATTTAAATTGTTTGAATTCGCCATCTGGCAAGTTAAAATAAGGCGCGCTGATTTATTTAAAGTTTTTAAATATTAAGACAGAAATATGAATAAATTTGGGACAATTTGAATAATTTCACAATTTAAAACAAATAAACTAATAATTAGCCTACAGTTTATTTTTTATTTTTTATCTCTTCTCCGCGGACCGGCGATCATACCTCCGCGGACCGGTGCCGGTCCGCGGACCACCACTTTGGGAACCACTGATATACGGTGTTAGTCGGGTCAATCTGCGACATGACCCCAAAAAAATTGCAAGAAAGCGTTTTATGATGATTTTCTGGTGTCTTAGGTCTGGTGATGAACATACTAAAAGTTGCAAGAAATCGGACCACGGCAAGTGGTCTAATTTTGGTGGGAAAAAAGATGGCCGCCAATTGGACCAGGCTTGAAATCTGGAAATGATACTGTTAGAAGCAGATCATGTAACAATTTGTTAACATTTCCTTCTAGACTAATTTGACCCTTCTGAGAACGAAAATCATGGTTTGCAAGTTCGATTTTTAGCGGTTGCATGGTAAAACAAGATGGCGGCCAAAATGGTGGCCTATAATTGCTACAAAAGGTTGTATAGTCGGGTCAATCTACGAAATGATCCGCAAAATGGCAAGAAGGCGTTTTATGATGATTTTCTGGTATATTGGGTCTGGTGTTTAACATACTAAAAGTTGCAAGAAATCGGACCACGGCAAGTGGTCTAATTTTGGCGGGAAAAAAGATGGCCGCCAATTGGACCAGGCTTGAAATCTGGAAATGATAGGCTACTGTTAGAAGCAGATCATGTAAAAATTTGGTAACATTCCCTTCTAGACTAATTTGACCCTTCTGAGAACGAAAATCATGGTTTGCAAGTTCGATTTTTAGCTGTTGCAGAGGAAAACAAGATGGCGGCCAAAATGGCGGCCTGTTGCTTTAAAGGCTGAAAGTCGGGTATTGTATGTGATATGAACACGATTTTGTAATTTAAATTAAGATGCAAGGGTTCTAGGCATGCTATGGAATCAAAGACACATATGTAGCACTGGAAGAAAGCCAAAATGGCGGGGAAATGGCGGCCAGAATGTTGAAATTGCTATAAGTGAAGTGATGTATGCAATGGAAACATGAATTCGGACTCCAACTTAGCAATGGAATCGACTTTGCAAATGTGACACTGCAAGAAAACAAAAATGGCAGCGATCGGAAGCGTTTCCGAGAAGTTCGTCAACGGAACTTTTGGGTTCATGACAAGCGGAAGTGTCTCGGAAATGGATGGATCTTTCAGAGGCGGAGGCGGAGGAGAAGCGGAACGGGGTAGAAGGCGAATGGAATCCATTCTCCGCAGTCCCATATACCGCCAACCCATCCACATCATCACCAGCATCATCTCCATCACAGCATGACATCAAACGGCGCTGGAGGAGGGTTCATTCCAGATCTCGGGGTCAGTCCATCGAACAAAATGTTCATGGGGTCGGCGCTCTAACGAACGGCGGTATCAACGGTCACCAGGGGCAGTCAGCATCGTCCCTCTACAGAAGCCAGGCCTACGGGCACCTGCCGGGTACACTCAAATAGGACAAGAGTTTGCTATCCATGACCCATCAATGAGCGCACTGCGCACCCCTACGAACCGTACACCAGAGGGGGCTCCCCCTACCATCCGCTGTTCCATCGACGTCGTCGCGTGTCCTCCAGCCGTCGTCCAGTCCAAATCCGCACACTACGAACCTCTTCTCTTTGCGCTATTCTCCCCTCGCGTTGCCAGCCTGCATCTGGCAAAACGAACGCTAAGAGAACGATCATCTCCCTAGGGGGGACCTCGAACGACTGTCTGGCAAGGGTGGTCACCACCAGCACCAGCACCATCAACACCACCACCTGGAGATGGAAGAGATCAACACGAAGGACCTAGCGCAGAAGGTTAGCAGTGAGCTGAAGAGGTACAGCAACCCTCCTACTATCGATTCAGACTGGACCCTGAAACATCGCTGTGCAAACTGTGGTTTCTACTACAACGTGATCTGCATTTGGAGTGCAGAAAATAGTCCAACAACTTTCATCTCAAGGTGGTGGTGGTGCTGGTGGTGTTGGTGATGCGTCATGGATAGCAAACCCTTCTCCTGTTTGTGTGTTCCCGGCAGGTGCCCGTAGGCCTGGCTTCTGTAGAGGGACGATGCTGACTGCCCCTGGTGACCGTTGATGCCGCCGTTCGTTCCAGCGCCGACCCCCATGAGCATTTGTTTTGGTGGACTGACCCCGAGATCTGGAATGAACCCTCCCCCAACGCCGTTTGAAGTCATGCTGTGATGGAGATGATGCTGCTGATGATGTGGATGGGTTGGCGGAGGATGGAATTGTGGAGGATGGATTCCATTCGCCTTCTACTCCGTTCCGCTTCTCCTCCTCCGAAAGATCCATCCATTTCCGAGACACTTCCGCTTGTCATGAACCCAAAAGTTCTGTTGACGAACTTCTCGGAAACGCTTCCGATCGCTGCCATTTTAGTTTTCTTGCAGTGTCACATTTGCAAAGTCGATTCCATTGCTAAGTTGGAGTCCGAATTCATGTTTCCATTGCATACATCACTTCACTTATAGCAATTTCAACATTCTGGCCGCCATTTTCCCGCCATTTTGGCTTTCTTCCAGTGCTACATATGTGTCTTTGATTCCATAGCATGCCTAGAACCCTTGCATCTTAATTTAAATTACAAAATCGTGTTCCTATCACATACAATACCCGACTTACAGCCTTTAAAGCAACAGGCCGCCATTTTGGCCGCCATCTTGTTTTCCTCTGCAACCGCTAAAAATCGAACTTGCAAACCATGATTTTCGATCTAAGAAGGGTCAAATTAGTCTAGAAGGAAATGTTAACAAATTGTTACATGATCTGCTTCTAACAGTATCATTTCCAGATTTCAAGCCTGGTCCAATTGGCGGCCATCTTTTTTCCCGCCAAAATTAGACCACTTGCCGTGGTCCGATTTCTTGCAACTTTTAGTATGTTAAACACCAGACCCAATATACCAGAAAATCATCATAAAACGCCTTCTTGCCATTTTGCGGATCATTTCGTAGATTGACCCGACTATACAACCTTTTGTAGCAATTATAGGCCACCATTTTGGCCGCCATCTTGTTTTACCATGCAACCGCTAAAAATCAAGCTTCCTAACTACGATTTTCGTTCTCAGGAGGGTCAAATTAGTCTAGAAGGGAATGTTAGCAAATTATTACATGATTTGTTTTTGACAGTATCATTTCCAGATTCGATGCCTGGTGCAATTGGCGGCCATCTTTTCCCCCGCCAAAATTAGACCACTTGCCGTGGTCCGATTTCTTGCAACTTTTAGTATGTTCATCACCAGACCCAAGACACCAGAAAATCGTCATAAAACGCTTTCTTGCAATTTTTTTGGGGTACACCAAAGTTTTTTCGTAGATTGACCCGACTATGTGTATTTAATATGTATGTGGTTCATTTCTGTGACTATTATTTTAGGGTTGACTAAAAAGAATGCACATATGCACAACTTTGGCGATGATATTAAGAATTATATTGTAGTAGAAATCATTAAAATTATTTTTAATATTTAACCGATCTCTTAAGCATAATATTCTTCGCTGAACACATATATGAACACACACACACACACACACACACACACACACACACACACACACACACACACACACACACACACACACACACACACACACACACACACACACACACACACACACACACACACACACACACACACACACACACACACACACACACACACACACACATATATATATATATATATATATATATATAACCTTCTTTTCCTCGTATTCCATGGCCATCTTGAGGCGTGCCAGGGGGTCTCGGCACCCCGTCTCCTCCGAACATCCCTCGCTCAGTACGGCCTCCACCTCCTGCGTACCACGACATAAGTCCATCAGCTCACAGGCGAAGTCCATGCATTGCTCGACGAGGCTGAGGTACTCATTCTACACAGCACATTGCAATTCTATTAACAATGCAATGCAATGCAATGCAACTTTTTAACACAATTCGACTAAACATGAATTTCATTTGACTGCCTTGCTTTTTGAATAACTCGTTTGCAGTGCCATTTATATTCGGTCTTGAACGTTGTACGGCGCTATAGAAATCGTTAACATTATTATTATTATTATTACTATTGCTATTATTATCATATTATTATTATTTTTTTTCCAGAAGTACAAATGATCCCTCATAATAGCAAAAATTAGTGCGGAGTCGATTTTCTAGAACGAATCGAGTGAAGTGATACTTTAATTAAGCGAATGACTGAACAGATTCACACGACCTTCAACGCAGCAGCTAACCTTGAACTCTTTCTCCACTTGTGCCAGTTTCTTCATCTCCTGCCTCAGTTCGAAGGTCGTCATGATGGGGTCTGGACTCGACAGGGCCATGTAGGCAGGACTGGCCAACGCCCGGTAGGCATTCAGGCGTGACCGAGACCTCTTCAGTGAGTCATAGTTCCGCTTCGTCACGCAGTCCGCACATTGACAGGAGATGGGATGTGGTTTGTCGATGGTGTGGTTGCGGGAGAGGAACATCTGGATGATCTCGTGGTTATTGTAGTGAGCGGCGAGGATGAGTGGAGTGATGTCCGGAGAGAATTGCGATTTCTCTTCCGTACGGAAGAACGGATCCCGCTGGGCGCGTTTCGTTAACTCCTCACCGGCGATGTAGTTCGGATGCTCGACGATCAGCTGGAAGTGGGAAAAGAAGACAGGAGATGGTGTAATCGCAATGTGGTGTGGATTGAATCAGACTGGTAGATTGGAAGGAAGATGGGCAGGGAGATGGATGGATGGATATAAGAAAAGAATAAGCAACACGATCAGTTGGAAGTAGGAAGAGAAGAGAGGAGAGGAATTGCAATGGACGAGATGGATTGATGGATTGGTGAATTGGTGGAAAAATATATATAGAAGGATAAAGAGAGACAGACCGACAGACAGAGACAGAGACAGATAAGGTGAAAGAGAGACTCAACAGGGTCATATAGGTGCGATATATACAACCAGAGAACCAGATGGTGTAGTCTAGACCCACCTCAAGCATAACGTCAACCCATCTTAAGTATCACGTCAACCACCTTAAGTATCACGTCAACCCCCTTAAGTATCACGTCAACCCACCTTAAGTATCACGTCAACCCACCTTAAGTATCGCGTCAACCCACCTTAAGCATGACGTCAACCCACCTTAAGTATCAAGTCAACCCACCTTAAGCATCACGTCAGCCCACCTCAAGTATCACGCCAACCCACCTTAACGACCTTCGTCGATCCCTTGCTGATGGCGTGCAGCAGCGCCTCTTCGATGCCCTCGAACTGCAGTCGGTCGAGCAGGAGGTCGATGGCCTCAAGGTTCTCGCTGTCGACGGCGAGGTGGAGGGCGCTGCGACCCATGTAGTCGACGCAGTTGACGTTCAGGGGACTGTCGCTCTCCTCCAGTGACTGGCGGATGATTGGAACGTCACCGAGGGCAGCCGCGTTCAGGTAGACGCGCTCCTCGTCCGTCAGCTGTTTAATGGATGAGGATAAACGGATGGATGAGGACAACGAAGGGCAGAAAGGAGATGACATGTGCTGGTAAGGACAATAGGCCAGAGATGAAGAGAATGATGAAGGACAACGAGGGACGTAAGATGACAGAACACATGTAGAGGATAACGTTGTATATTGGGTTTAATTATATACACATGCAGCGCCTCTATAATAGTTGAGCGAACTGAGCAGAAGCGCTCTCATGCATGCAGTATACGCAAGGGTTCGCGAGAAGTACACCAGGTATTGAGAAGAGAGAAGGAAGAAAAGAGTTTGTCAGACAGAAGTGCAGAGCAAACAGAATGAGGAGAAAACGCATTCCATAGAGAAGGACCAATTGAGGCAAATGATCGAGACTGAGCCATAGCATGTCAATGGGGTCAATAGGTACAGCGATGAACAGAATGATGGAGGATTAAAGAGACAGAACGGGAGAGGTCACGGTTGCCGGAGACAATGGAGATAACGGCTGAGGAGAATAATATTAGAGACGGAAGCATAAAGAACAGCGAGTGATATGAAGATAGAGGAAAACGAGATACATCTATAGGTTATCGAGGCCATGTGTATTCTATGTTGTGATCTAAGAAATATGGCATTAAACTATCGATCATGCGACAACAAGATCGATACCATATCATACTATTAACCCTCAGGCTACCATGTTTTTTTTTAAACACTGACTACCAAGGGGGGGTTTGGGTTTGGTTTGAGATATCATAACTTGTAATACACCATTCGATTCAGCATTCATTTCTGCACAAAATGGTATTTTTACTTTTATTTAGGTTTATAAAATATGAATGCACCACCGAAATTATGAATTTTTTACCATGGGTACCCGTCGATTCCACAAAACGTATACTTACGCATAAGGAATATATTAGATTCTGTGTGTTTTAAACATGATTTATATAAAAAAAATAGTTTACATATAATAAAGTCCAATGTTCAACTATAAAAACAAGTAATATGTCTGTTTTATGTTAAATCAAAACAAAAAAACATGTTTTAACCGCTGAAAAACGTTTACGCAGACATATCGGCTTGCGTTGTAAAAAACCCCCAACATTTTCACACATTTTAATTTATTTTGAGCACTTCCGGTCATCAAAAGACAAATTATTTAGTATCATAAAATAGCCCTAAATGCCCTCTACAGAATGGCATAATTTATTTCTATTAAAAAATAAATTATGGATAAATTATAATAGAAAAAACATGAACATTTTATGATAATAAAACACCTTTATATACATTTTAATTTATTTTGAGCACTTCCGGTTGTCAAAAGACAACTCAATGAGCATGGAAATGTAGCCCCACATTCCCTCTATAGAACGGTATAATTTGTGTCTTTTCATATTAAAGGGCGCAAAAGTTATAGCCGATAATCTAAGGGGGGGTATCTAGTGAGGAGATCGCATGCTTCATTGGCCTCCATGTCGTCCATCACAGGAGTTAATAGAGCAACTTCTATAAAAAATACTAGGTGTTACAATTGGTGAACATCTAACTGTCTCGGAGCATGTTGATAATGTAGCGAACCAGGTTGCTACTGGCTACCTTACTTATTTACTTAAGTAAGGCCGCTATTTCTATTGCGAATTCACGGGTGCTATGCTTAGCGCAAATCGATGCGGTCATCGCTATATTTAGCTTCCCATGCATTTGCCAATG
>OX457041.1:58094612-58172112 GCA_949752735.1 Lumbricus terrestris
TACATACATACATACATACCTACATACATACATACATACATACATACATACATACATACATACACACATATGACCGCATGCATATATAAATTATATGTGGATAAATACACTGTTCAATAATAAATACACAAACCTAGATAACATTAATAATCATGAATACACAAACGAAGGTCTGCTGTGTATTTATAACAGACAAACCGCGTAATCACTGGAATAATAGATGCATTATTGCGTGCGCATGCTTTCAATAACTGGGTCATCTAGTACAGACGTCATTCATAATAATTATTATTATTATTCTCTGGTTGTTTACTTTGATCTAATGACAGATAATAATTGCGCTATATAAATGATAAAATGACGAATATGGTATGCAACAGTTTTAGATAAATGGGTCAAAAGGCAGATAAACATCGTCAACACATGAGAGATGCGAGATAGGATTCAAACTGACAGACCGACAGACAGACAGACAGACAGACAAACAGACAGACAGACACACAAACAGACAAACAGACAAACAGACAAATAGACAAAAAGACAGACAGACACACAGACAAACAGACAGACAGACAGACAGACAGAGAGACAGACAGAAAGACACAGACAAACAGACAAACAGACAGACAGACGGAAAGACACACAGACAGACGGACAGACAGAAAGACACACGGACAAACAGACAGACAGACAAACTGGCGGACCGACTGAAGAAGGGACAAACAGACCGAGACGGACAGACAGACACATACACAGACCATAGACATATCCTTACTCACAGACATACACACATAGGCAGACAGCCAATTATGCCGGCATATAAACATGCATATTCCGATCGGCGTAGAGATATATCTAAGAGAGGGAGAAAGCCATTGACAATGGCGGAAGCAGGAAATTCTGCATGGATCATTGATATCATTCAAGTATCATTCGAGTTCAATGATACAAAATATGATCAAGATTCATGATCCGAAAGATGAGATCGAATCTTCGTGAAGTCATCGAAGTCGTCACGCTTCGATGAATTCAATTGACGTCGGTGGAGCGAGACTGAAATGCAAGCAACTCTTCGATGACCACTGCGTCGCCACGGTCAACTGATCTTCCATTTGGTCTGAATTGCAACAATTCCACTTTTGAACGACCCATGGACCCAAGAACACAATGACTTATGAAATAATTAAGGGTCACTCAAAAAGCCCTTTATCTATTGTCACTCATATCAGCTACATTCATATCTATAAAGAGGAATGTGTGTGTGTATGTATGTATGTATGTATGTATGTATGTATGTATGTATGTATGTATGTATGTATGTATGTATGTATGTATGTATGTATGTATGTATGTATGTATGTATGTATGTATGTATGTATGTATGTATGTATGTATGTATGTATGTATGTATGTATGTATGTATGTGTGTGTGTGTGTATGTATGTATGTATGTATGTATGTATGTATGTATGTATGTATGTATGTATGTATGTATGTATGTATGCATGTATGTATGTATGTATATATATGTACGTGCAGTAGTACGTGTGTAGGTAGGCAGGAAGTTATATAGTTAGACAGACAGACAAATACAGTGGCCGACAGACCAACAGACAGACAGACAGACAGACAGACAGACAAACAGACAAACAGATGGATAGATACTCGTATGTATATCTGGACTTGCATGCGTGTATGTAGTGTCTACTCTATGAGTGCATATGCATGTGTATGTAAAGGCTGCAAAGTCTTCATGTAGCGTTTGCGTATGTATGTCTATGCGTATATCTGCCTCAACAATAGCGTCGCAACGTTGCATTGTGTTTGGCCAGCCATAAACTGTTTAAAGGACAATATTTGAACAAGAGACCACACGGTCCTACGCACTTATCGTTCTTCCCTCGCAGTCACCAAAGGTCTGTCATCGTTGCTGTGCCTCTCAGGTCTACCGCCTTCTTATCCTTAAGCAGGCTGATGCTCTTTGTTCCCCCACTCGATACTGCCACCCTAACAGCCTCTATGACGGGGTGTTTGCCCCCGGTACGTACCCAAATTTTCGGTTAACGAGTTTCTTGGAGATGTTATTCTAATGACGCCTGTGAGAGATGGTGTTTCAGATGCAATGGCTCTTGACATTATCACACGCAAGCAATACAAACGCACGCACGTTCACACATCCACACATACTTACACACACATACATACATGCACGCATGACTACATACACACACGCACACGTGTCACACACGCACGCATACACACACACATGCATAAACCCGCCCACATAGAAGGTGCGCCAAAAAAGACCCCTCTAGGTTTTTGCCAATATCTTGGCCAAAAGTAAGAATTTCGAAATGAAATTTTACAAGCTTATAGAAAATTCATATTTACACATGATGGCCAGATTTCATCAAAATATTTCAAACAGAACAAAAGTTATACCACAAAAAGTAACAAAAATGCGATTTCATTAAATCATATCTCAAATAAAAAATATTGTTTTCCAGATGACCATTATTCCTACTATTTTACTGTTACAGGAAGCAACCATCGCATATTATATCATATATATATATATATATATATATATATATATATATATATTCAGTTAAGTCCTGCTCCGCATAATTAAGGACATTGAACTGAAATCTACGTCTGCAGAAAAGAAGCCAACATCATTTAATGTCTGCAGCCACATTCAGCCGCTCAGATGTATCGAGCTTAACGAAGCATGCACTATATATAAAAAGTACGACTGCATAGTATATATATATATATATATTTATATATATAAATTGTATATATATAAATTATACAAATAGAGCATCGGGTATTTATATTGCATATTCCATGTATAAATATATAAATGAAAATTTGATTTATAAGCTTATTATCGATTTATATTTCTGCAAAATACACATATATATATAATGTTGGTATTTTACAGGTATATATATTATATATATATATAAATATTAAGTGTACATATAAATATTATATATATATATTGATGTGGCTCAATCTCAGAAAATATATTCTATATTAAATAATTGGATATATATTTTACAGCCATTGTGCCACATATTTATATATATATATATATATATATATATAGATAAAACGCATGGTTCAAGTGTTCTATATATATATATTATTGATATATAAATATATATATATTTATCAATGAAATAATGAAATGGAGTTCTAATGTGACCATAGCAGCCATTCTCGTTCAATGCGATCAATCACACGCATGCGTCGTCGTGTTCGCTCAAGTCTCCTTATCCACGCCTTACAACATTTGCCTCTCAGACTGATTCAACCCATCCACTATTTTTATGTATACATATATATATACATAATATATACATATATATATATATATACAAATCGAACACCAGAATCACTGCAGAACGTGGAATCAACTATATATATGTATTCATGCAAAATATACTTAGTGAATACAAGCATGGACAATTGGATACATACACACCACATATATATATATATATATATATATATATATATGTACATATTATATTATGTATAAGCGCATGGTAACACATAAATAATATGCAACTATATATATATATATATAATCATGTATATTCAATTATTCATGTATTGAGTTCGCTTTTATACGGTGACTCGAACAGTAAACTTTTGTTACAGTTGATCTCATTTTTCACTTGCTATTTATCACATCCAATTATATATATATATACATATATATATATATATTATGTGTGTGTGTGTGTGTGTGTGTGTGTGTGAGTATGGCCATTGCTGCAAATATTCCTATTTCTGCTGCTAATGTTATTACTGTTTATTGCTAACGTTATTTTAGATTTGTAGAATTATTGCTAATCGCCATTACGACTTTAAAGCGACTCTGTTATGTTAATTATAGTCGTTATAATCATTGTCACGTTATTATCATTGTTACGTTATTATCATTGTTACGTTATTATCATTGTTACGTTATTATCATTGTTACGTTATTAGCATTGTTACGTTATTATCATTGTTACTTTATTAGCATTGTGCATGAATGAGTATCATTGTTTATGTTATTATCATCGTTATTGTTATAAACATTGTCAATGTCATTATATCATTGTTAATGTCATCATTGCTAATGTCATTTTCATTGTTGATGCTATTATCATTGTTATTGTTTTCACCATTGTTAATGTTATTATCATTGTTATTGTTTTCACCATTGTCAATGTTATTATCATTGTTAATGTCACTATCATTGTTATTGTAACTATCATTGTTAATGTGAAAAAATAAGTGGTCAAAAATCGGGTATAAGGTGAGGGGAAGCCAGTAATGGGAGTGTGGTACATGCCAACTGTCGGGTGGTACTGTAATATGTATTGTAGAGCGTACTGGGTGCATGGGGAAAACACAGTGGTATACTTTTACTGTGCGTTTGCCTCGACATGTAGATAGGTATAGGGAAGAAGATCAGGATGGACGAAGAAATGAACAAGAGGGGAAGAAAGGGGAAGAGAGGGAAAGAGAGGGAAAGAGAGGGAAAGAGAGGGGAAGAGAGGAAGAGGGGAAGAGAGGGAAAGAGAGGAAAAGAGAGGGGAAGAAAGGGGAAGAGAGGGAAAGAGAGGGAAAGAGAGGGAAAGAGAAGGAAAGAGAGGGAAAGAGAGGGAAAGAGAGGGGAAGAGAGCGAAAGAGAGGGGAAGCGAGGAAAAGAGGGGAAGAGGGGGAAGAGGGGGAAGAGAGGGAAAGAGAGGTAAAGAGAGGTAAAGAGAGGGAAAGAGAGGGAAAGAGAGGGAAAGAGAGGGAAAGATAGGGAAAGAGAGGGAAAGAGAGGGAAAGAGAGGGAAAGAGAGGGAAAGAGAGGGGAAGAGAGGAAAAGAGGGGAAGAGGGGGAAGAGAGGGGAAGAGAGGAAAAGAGGGGAAGAGGGGGAAGAGGGGGAAGAGGGGGAAGAGAGGGGAAGAGAGAGGAAGAGGGGAAGAGAGGGGAAGAGAGGGAAAGAGAGGGAAAGAGAGGAAAAGAGGGGAAGAGGGGGAAGAGAGGGGAAGAGAGAGGAAGAGGGGAAGAGGGGAAGAGAGGGAAAGAGAGGAAAAGAGAGGGAAAGAGAGGGAAAGAGAGGGAAAGAGAGGGAAAGAGAGGGAAAGAGAGGGAAAGAGAGGGAAGAGAGCGAAAGAGAGGGGAAGAGAGGGGAAGAGAAGGGAAGAGAGGGGAAGAGAGGGGAAGAGAGAGGAAGAGGGGAAGAGGGGGAAGAGAGGGGAAGAGAAGGGAAGAGAGAGGGTAAGAGAGAGAGAGGGGAAGAGAGAGGGTAAGAGAGATAGGGAAAAGAGAGGGGAGTAGAGGGGACGAGAGGGTAAGAGGGGAAGAGAGGGGAAGAGGGGAGAAGAGAGGGGAACCTGGGGAAGAGAGGAATATAAATGAGAAGTTGATATAAATAGAAGAGGAGAAAACGTATACGACAGCAAGGAAGAGAGAAGGAAAAGGAAGAATACAAGAGGGAAGAGGATGAACGAGAAGAGAGCAAAGGACATGGCAGAGAAGACTAGTAGGTGGAGAGGGATGGTATAGGCCTGGAAAGAGAGAGAGGAAGAGAGAGAGTGTGTGTGGAAGGGAGGAGCGAGTGAAGAAGTAGACGAAACCAAACCACGTCCGTTCAAACAACGGCCACGCCAGACGCCTGTCGCTTTTCGAGTGTTTGGCAAAGTGCGAGAGACAGTCGGACGACGGGAGGAGCAGTCCATGGCTACGACGACGACGACGACCGGGCTCTGCATGCGAGACCCGCCGCTGACGACGACGGTGTTGAGAAGGCCTTGCATCGGTGGGGCAGCGGGAGACGAGAGGGCAAGGGCAGGCGAAGCAGCCCCGGACACGAGTGGTCTCACCGGCCGACCGCCGACGGGAAGGCTCACCGGGAAGGCGACTGCAGTGCTTGCTGCATCATAATGACGAGAAAATGACGCAGGCAATATAAAGCACAAGCACGCGTGTAAGCACGCTTGTGCGAACTTATGCATGAAATCTGATATTTTGACTGCTTACACTAGCATGGTAGTCGTAAATGATTAATAATATTACTGGTATAACTGATAATTATTAATTAATATATCCAATATTGTGGGGTGCGGTGGTGTAGTGATGGCGTCGTTGCCTTGAAACCAGAAGGTTCGAGGTTCGAATCCACCTCAAGTCGCCGTGTAGGGACCTTGGCAAGTCCTTCACTCGCAATTGCTAATCGCTTTGGCGTAAAACTCCGATGCAGTGTCCGCTCTGCAGCCGGGAGCGCCTCTGAGTAGAGTGCTTGAAATGGGGGCTATAACAAGTGCACATACAAACAAATATAAATATATAGTGTATTAGAATGATCGAAGATTTACACCAACAATACTGTCAAGTTGAAGACGTTGGCGAGTGGCAAAGTAGGCTGCAACGAAGTGTATACGTTACGGAATACGGTGAGTCGTTTCCATGGAAACCTGCTGATGTTTTGCGTCTCTGGGACCGGGATGCATGCTGGGACGTTTGTTGAAGCCACCAGTTGCCACGGAGACAATCTCTTATCAGAGCGTGTCATGAGCGAGGGGAAAAGTCGCTGATGACGCCGATAATTTCTTGTCAGGACGACATCTACCGGGTGGGAGGTGCACATTGGGCCCCTACACCCTTCATATTGGACGGAGGATTGATGATCCAACGAGGATTCTGGTATTCAGATCTGAAGTGGTGTGAATACCACTTGAAAGCATGTCCTCGTGTTCAGCATAACATGAATGTGGGTCGTCTAAAAATACTTCATGGCTGAGATTGATCAGACACTTTCGTTGTATCGTGAGTCGAGTAAGCTGCACATTGACGATTGACGAAGGGATGGATGTATAAACTTATGGATGGCTGAACTGATGGATGGATGAACGGATGGGTAGGTGGATGAATGGATGGATAGATGGATAGATGGATGGATGGATGGATGAATTTCCAGGTCTAAGTTCTTTAGAGAACCAGAAGAATAACGAGGACTTGGCCCTTTTGACGCCTTTTATCTGGTATTACTTAAAATTGGGATCCAGAAGAATCATCAAGAATGTTTAGTCCTTCACAGAATAATAATCTGGTCTTGGTTCTTTAGAGCAGCTTTTCTCAGACCGCAATGAAGCCTGTGAAAGTCTGCGATAACCATCCTTCCAATAGGGTTTCGGATATTGTTGTCAGTAATAAGTGACCCATGGTCAGTGAGAAAGGTTACTTGCGTAGTGAAACTGGTACTCATTTTTGGACTGCCCTCTCGGGACTAGAAGGCTGAATCAACCTTGTTGGGCCAACGGGGTTTGAACCCGTTTCCACAGATCCTCGTGCCAGGATATACATTGCCACTCAGCCATCATCCCTAGTGACCAGTGGACCTGTGGTAATTGACCGTGGTCAGTGGTCAGTCCTGCATGGTCAATTAAAATCGACTGGCTGATAGGCTATCGCGCAATCAGGTCACGTGTCAAGAAGATCTGTCACGTGACCGGAAGTCAACGACCGGTCACGTGACAGACGACAACAGTATACTGGTGACATCAATCGTCAAGAGGACAAGAACAAAGATTCATTTTTTAAAATATTGCATCGCATTGTATTAAAACATTATTGAATCGCATCTACTAGTAACTAGGGTGAACGACTCAGAGGCATTCCCAGTGCCGCAAGGTCGTGAGAGAAGAAATAGGTTTTGAGAAAAGCAAATAATGAGGAGGTATTACCAACTAGACGTTGAGATCGTGTAAATTGGGGACAGAGTATTCCAAGGAGAGGGTCAATTGAGGTACAGGCCCTGGGTAAATGGGGCTGCAATAGCTGTTCTGGGATGGAGAACTAGAAGATCAATTCTGTTTCAAGCGTGAAGAGAGGGGAAGGTGGAGATGAGAGGAGGAGGCTGAAAGAGGCATGGGTATCATGATCAGACAGATACTTCTGGACAATCCTCGTCGTGCTTTGGACACCAGGAACATGATTTTGAACTCAATGCGCGCAGCTATAGAGGAAGTCAATGAAGTTGTTCAAGCGTAAAATTAGTCTTTCATCTATCTAGTCCTTACACTTGTGCCGAAGTGCACTCGTTGCAAACAACACTAGACACTCAGTTCGTTCTACATAATAAGTGTTTCTCAACATATACAGTACTTAAGCAGAACGTTCACGCTTCTCATGCTTACTGCATCAGACTTTAAGTAGAAGATAGGCCTACACTCTTCTCATATTTACGTAGAAGAGTTCTTCTTCTCATAGGCCTACTTTAGCAGAAAATTCCCCATTCTCAATTTTCAAGTCGAAAATTCTCTCTTCTGTAACCCAAAGCAGACACACTCGCTGGGTATCACTCCATAAAAGAGCGATCAGGTTTCAGCTAATCATATTAATTAAACGATTCCGATTTCAGCCAATCAGATTTCAGCCAATCAGATTTCAGCCAATCAGATCTCAAATCTTCGGATTCATTGGCACTGCGAAGCGTCCAATTAATCAGATATTGATTTGCATTTTGATCTGATTTTGGACAACGACTGAAACAGATCCCTAGAAGATAAACATGACCTAGAAAACGAAGCTCGACCTCGTGCGCATGCGCAGTTGCGCACTACTTAAAGACTGGTGTCTGGTGTTGCATCGATCACTGAAGAGGTCCACAGCGTCAGTGTCATGCACACTCTACAACTAGGGAGCTTGTTTGAATATAATATAAGTATTATTATTATTATTAGATCCCCCCTTAAGAGGGACTGGCATTAGCGACGTGAATCGGAATCGGATACCAGTAAAGGAACGTCATCGGCGCAGACTGCAATGGCGGACGAAACCGGAAGTCGCCAGCAAAACAAATGCTTTCCGCGCTGTAATAATATGATGGTCACTGGTGGCGCTATATAAATGTGCGATAACAATAGTAAAAAATGACGATGATGACATTAGCAGCTGACTGTGAAGCTCCAAGTCTATCCAACGATCGTAAAAGCAATGACGGATAAAGGCGGATGGTGTGTTGTTAGTTCGGTTAGGTAAAGCCATAAGGAAAAGTTAGTGCGAGCCTAGAGGTTTGTCACAGCACTAACAAATCTGGCATAGCAACCCAGAAAGATAAACAGAGCACAGCGTTTGCAATTCCATCATATCTACACGTCTATCGTTACATTTCTATCATATGTATCATGCATCATATTTATTTAATCTATAGTATCCTATCATCTATAGTATCCTATCATCGTCATATCACTATCATCTAACGAAAAGTATCATTTATCATATTTCTTTGATCCATCATACCGTATTTACTATTTATATTATCTATCACATTTTTATCTCTCATTCTTAGCCCTATCTGTGACGTATCGTAATAGCCGCGATTCCATCATCCTATATGTGGTCTTATATCCATCTATTTTTCTATAAACCCACTGGCATTCTATCCTTCTATCTTCATACTACCCCTATTCACCACGTTATCCTATCACCCCAATCCTAATTGGCATATCTTCTATGTCAATGTCCTATTTGCTGTTACATCTTAATTTCTTCTTACCATCTAAAAAATCTATCTTATCATCCATCCATCCATCCATTTATCCATCCATCCATCCAACCATCCATCCATCCATCCAACCACCCATCCATCCACCATCCATCCAACCATCCATACAACCATCCATACAACCATCCCCATCCATCCATCCATCCTTCCATCCATCCATCCATCCATCCATCCATCCTTCCATCCATCCATCCATCCATCCAACCAACCATCCAACCATCCGTCCATCTATCCATACATCTACCTATCCATCCACATATCCATCAATCTATCTATCTATAAAATTTATATAGTGCACCTTTAAAAACTACTCAGCGGCTCTCCCGAGTCGTCAAAGAAGCAGTCGTAAGTAGTTAACAAAAAGAATTCTCGCTGTATAGAACGCCGGTGAGATGGGGGGGGGGGGGGAGTGGGACTGCTTCAAAGAAATACGACGGGAGACATTTGGATGGGGTGGAACGCGAGGCACCACGCTTTGTGTGTCTTTCCCGGTTGTAACGACGGATTATTTATAGATGAGGAAGCCATGCGGTAAGTGTATGGCCGCACTAACTCTGCCTTATGTCTACACGCCGCAGAACTAACAACACTCGTTCTGCTTTTGTCATCAGTTCGTGAGTATACACAGAAGCACGGGCGACCGCAGTCGGTACAAGAGGGGGATGCAATATCTCCCTGGAAGATTTACGGCTATTTTTCAGCTATACTATGTTTTGGTTTTTAACAATTTCTTTGCCGAAAAGCTTCAATGATTCAAGGATACACGTAATGAAGCTGAAGAATTTACAATCAAGAACTCTCAATGCCCGTGGTTATTATTTCCTGCTTTGCAATTTCACGCTCTTGAGATTTTTTTAGCTTTGATCATTGTGTTTTGCATCCCCATCCCTCAGTCCGACCCTCGAAAAATATCTGCTGGTTCACATGGACAGGAGATCAGTTTAATCGGGAAAATGTAATCCAATAATCCACCAGAACAGGGAGACAGCGTAGGAAATTGAAACCCGAAATGGAACCAGACGCTTACCGGAAGTCGTCAGTCGGCGACTGTAGGTTCGGTGCCACTCTACCGGAAGCACAACAGCCGTCAACCACCATCCTACGCATCGCTACGACGTCCCTCTAGCGGCCGAGAAATGCTCAACCTCCCGAGTTCCCCCCTCGACGACGATATCAGAACCGTAACCGGAAACAGTTTGTAACGGATATCCGGCGCCGGCGACGACGACTCATCACGTGATCCGTGTGTCTTCCAGGAACCTTATCCCAATCGAAGTTGGATGACGTTCGAGGGATACGGAGTCTGCGTCGGTGCCTTGTCTGCGAGAACGTTCGCTGAACAATAGATGGCGCTGGTCTCGCGATGGATGCGCGTGCGGATGAGGGCTGCTGATGGTGGTGGTGATGGTGATGGGGAGGCCGATGCTCTGCTGCTGCTGGAGAGGCAGACACACTCGCTGGGTATCACTCCAGATGCAGCAGCTGCAGCAGCAGCAGCAACAGTAGCAGCAGCGGCAGATGATGTAGTGCTCAGTAGAATGGCGCGTATATACATGGCGATGAATGAATGAACGACTCCAAGTTTAGTAACACACTGAGCTGTTGCGTGGTTGATGGTTGGACAATGGTGTATCTCTCTCTCTCCGACTCTCTCTATATGTCTCTATGTCTCTATGTGTCTATGTGTGTCTCTCTACGTCTCTCTGTATCTCTCTCTGTCTTTCACTGTCTCTTTCCGTATCACTCTATGTTTCTCTCTGTCTCTCTGTTACCCACTGTCTCTTCTCTCTCTGTTATTTAAATATAAGGCTGTGTTATGTGATGCGTTGCAATAAAATCATCTATATAATATTACGATGTTACACAGAAAACATTGATATGCTGGCATTAGAGCACACCCCAAAGCTGTGAGTAGACCTAAATGTAATTCTGCTCCTAAGTGATGTCATTTGAGAAATTCATTAAAAATCACATTTGTTCAGAATTATCTCTTTAAAAAACACTTTCGTCTTTACCTCTGATCTTCTCACGGGTGCTTCAGGCCCTAATGATCACTGGTGTGGAACTCACCACAAACCTCCACAGTGCCCTCTCTGTGATTGCCCTCTGTGGGGTTTTAGGTTTCATGCCTGTTCTTTGATTTAGAGCCCATAACACCATCCATCCAAACATAGCAAGCTCAGCCCTTATAGCAGGACTAGGTAAAAACCAGAGTGCACAATACACTTTGGGTAAAAACGTCTTAATGCAAGTCAAAATAATAATAAAAACCAAGTACATTTTCCAAACTTTTTCGCAATGCAAATACGAAATGCAGTTTTAGAAATGTATTTGAAATTACAAAATAGAAAATGCCTTGCCCTATTCTGAATTTCAAATACAGATTAAATCTAAGCGATCACAAACATTAGTAGTATAACTTTGATACCACTTGGAAAAATTTACTCTATTAAAACATTTCTTTACGCTACACTAGTACTAAGAAGTTAAAGCTTTTAAAATTAACTCATTCCTTATCGTTTTTAGATGCTGCCTAGCAACACAGTCTTACACAGGTGATTAACATCGCCCTCCTCCTTTTCCACGGCTTGACACTGGCACCACAGACACACAGCGGGTGCTGAGTTTGAGTAGATGTGACTATCGCATTTGGATTGGACCTGCGAAGTCGATATATCATCGTTTAAATCACTTGACGGTTGTTGGATCTTGACTTTGTTCCGTTCTTTTAATGATTCGAAAGAACCTCTTGTATGCCACCCGACGAATAATAATCAACTGCGCCTAATTCTATACAGTGTTTTATTATCGCATTAGCCGTTTCGTGTAAATTCGGCCACAACAAGGACGAACGAATGAACGACAGAACGAAAGAAAGAACAAAATATATGAATGAAACAAATTATGAATAAGTGAAAGAAAGAAGAAATAATGAGTGAACAAATGAACGAATTGAAATGATAGGGAATGAATGAATGAATGGTAGAACAAAAGAAACAAGGAATGAATAAAATATACGAATGAAGCAAATTATGAATGAATGAATGAAAGAAGAAATAAAAAATGAATAAAAGATAAAATAAAGAATGAATAAATGAATTAATGAATTAATTTAACCAAACAAGGAATGAATCAATGACGAAATAAATACATAAACGAATAAACGTTTGAATAGATGAATTAATTTATAAATGAATGAATGAAAGACAGAAAGAAAGAAAGAATTGCTAAAATATATGAATCAAACAAATGATAAATAAGGGAAATATGGAAGAAATATTTAGGCTAATGAATAAATGAACGAATGAATGAATTAATAAATCAATAAGTACGTGAATAAATGAATAAACTATTGAATGAATGAATGAATGAATAAATAAATAAATAATGGAATGAACAAATTTACGAATAAACAAAACAAATTATAGAATAAATCAATGAATGCGATCTTTCTAGTCAGGCCATTTGACCGTTTACGGACAGCGGGTCGCTCTACAAGCACCATACGTTCCACTCAACATCAACTCCTCAGATTTATCTTCCATACGAGAATAGTTTCCTTTGTTGGTCAACTGCGACACAGCGACGCGGGTCGCTCCGCTCCACAAACCCGTTATCGATCTAGAAACGAAAATCGCCGCGTTCCATTCAGCATGGACCACGATGCATAGAATTCCATGCGTTGGATCGATTGATTTAGCGCCAGTTCTTTCTCCCACCGTTCATATCGTTTACCATAATATGATGCTCTCTCTTAGGAATCGAATGCAAGCAACTCGAGGTCGATGCGATGCTCCGAAGATGCGCAACATTTTTCCACTTGTGCGTGACAAATGAGCCGCTTCTCGACGCTCGATGAGATATTTTCTCAACACGCGACACTAAGCATATTGGATATTGGCGACACGCTTGTACTGAGACGCGTTTAGATACATTTCGCCAGATGTCGGTACCCACGATGTTCGATACGTGTGGTAGCTCGACGAAGGAAGGGGGGGGGGGCAATCCGGAATTACTTATCATGATCCAATGGAATCTGAATTGGTCTTATATGATCAAATATAACCTTAAATGATCTAATATGATCAAAATGGAATCTGAATTGGTCTTATATGATCTAATATAACCTTAAATGATCTAATATGATCCAATGGAATCTGAATTGGTCTTATATGATCTAATATAACCTTAAATGATCTAATATGATCCAATGGAATCTGAATTGGTCTTATATGATCAAATATAACCTTAAATGATCTAATATGATCCAATGGAATCTGAATTGGTCTTATATGATCTAATATAACCTTAAATGATCTAATATGATCCAATGGAATCTGAATTGGTCTTATATGATCAAATATAACCTTAAATGATCTAATATGATCCAATGGAATCTGAATTGGTCTTATATGATCAAATATAACCTTAAATGATCTAATATGATCCAATGGAATCTGAATTGGTCTTATATGATCTAATATAACCTTAAATGATCTAATATGATCCAATGGAATCTCAATTGGTCTTATATGATCTAATATAACCTTAAATGATCTAATATCATCCAATGGAATCTGAATTGGTCTTATATGATCAAATATAACCTTAAATGATCTAATATGATCCAATGGAATCTCAATTGGTCTTATATGATCAAATATAACCTTAAATGATCTAATATGATCCAATGGAATCTGAATTGGTCTTATATGATCTAATATAACCTTAAATGATCTAATATGATCCAATGGAATCTGAATTGGTCTTATATGATCAAATATAACCTTAAATGATCTAATATGATCCAATGGAATCTGAATTGGTCTTATATGATCAAATATAACCTTAAATGATCTAATATGATCCAATGGAATCTGAATTGGTCTTATATGATCTAATATAACCTTAAATGATCTAATATGATCCAATGGAATCTGAATTGGTCTTATATGATCAAATATAACCTTAAATGATCTAATATGATCCAATGGAATCTGAATTGGTCTTATATGATCAAATATAACCTTAAATGATCTAATATGATCCAATGGAATCTGAATTGGTCTTATATGATCTAATATAACCTTAAATGATCTAATATGATCCAATGGAATCTGAATTGGTCTTATATGATCTAATATAACCTTAAATGATCTAATATGATCCAATGGAATCTGAATTGGTCTTATATGATCAAATATAACCTTAAATGATCTAATATGATCCAATGGAATCTCAATTGGTCTTATATGATCAAATATAACCTTAAATGATCTAATATGATCCAATGGAATCTGAATTGGTCTTATATGATCTAATATAACCTTAAATGATCTAATATGATCCAATGGAATCTGAATTGGTCTTATATGATCTAATATAACCTTAAATGATCTAATATGATCCAATGGAATCTGAATTGGTCTTATATGATCAAATATAACCTTAAATGATCTAATATGATCCAATGGAATCTCAATTGGTCTTATATGATCAAATATAACCTTAAATGATCTAATATGATCCAATGGAATCTGAATTGGTCTTATATGATCTAATATAACCTTAAATGATCTAATATGATCCAATGGAATCTGAATTGGTCTTATATGATCTAATATAACCTTAAATGATCTAATATGATCCAATGGAATCTGAATTGGTCTTATATGATCAAATATAACCTTAAATGATCTAATATGATCCAATGGAATCTGAATTGGTCTTATATGATCAAATATAACCTTAAATGATCTAATATGATCCAATGGAATCTGAATTGGTCTTATATGATCTAATATAACCTTAAATGATCTAATATGATCCAATGGAATCTGAATTGGTCTTATATGATCAAATATAACCTTAAATGATCTAATATGATCCAATGGAATCTGAATTGGTCTTATATGATCAAATATAACCTTAAATGATCTAATATGATCCAATGGAATCTGAATTGGTCTTATATGATCAAATATAACTTTAAATGATCTAATATGATCCAATGGAATCTCAATTGGTCTTATATGATCAAATATGACCTTAAATGATCCAATATAATCTAATGGAATCTGAATTGGTCTTATATGATCAAATATGACCTTAAATGATCCAATATAATCTAATGGAATCTGAATTGGTCTTATATGATCAAATATGACCTTAAATGATCTAATATGATCCAATGGAATCTGAATTGGTCTTATATGATCAAATATGACCTTAAATGATCTAATATGATCCAATGGAATCTGAATTGGTCTTATATGATCAAATATGACCTTAAATGATCCAATATAATCTAATGGAATCTGAATTGGTCTTATATGATCAAATATGACCTTAAATGATCTAATATGATCCAATGGAATCTGAATTGGTCTTATATGATCAAATATGACCTTAAATGATCTAATATGATCCAATGGAATCTGAATTGGTCTTATATGATCAAATATGACCTTAAATGATCCAATATAATCTAATGGAATCTGAATTGGTCTTATATGATCAAATATGACCTTAAATGATCTAATATGATCCAATGGAATCTGAATTGGTCTTATATGATCTAATATAACCTTAAATGATCTAATATGATCCAATGGAATCTGAATTGGTCTTATATGATCTAATATAACCTTAAATGATCTAATATGATCCAATGGAATCTGAATTGGTCTTATATGATCTAATATAACCTTAAATGATCTAATATGATCCAATGGAATCTCAATTGGTCTTATATGATCAAATATAACCTTAAATGATCTAATATGATCCAATGGAATCTCAATTGGTCTTATATGATCAAATATAACCTTAAATGATCTAATATGATCCAATGGAATCTGAATTGGTCTTATATGATCTAATATAACCTTAAATGATCTAATATGATCCAATGGAATCTCAATTGGTCTTATATGATCAAATATAACCTTAAATGATCTAATATGATCCAATGGAATCTCAATTGGTCTTATATGATCAAATATAACCTTAAATGATCTAATATGATCCAATGGAATCTCAATTGGTCTTATATGATCAAATATAACCTTAAATGATCTAATATGATCCAATGGAATCTCAATTGGTCTTATATGATCAAATATAACCTTAAATGATCTAATATGATCCAATGGAATCTGAATTGGTCTTATATGATCTAATATAACCTTAAATGATCTAATATGATCCAATGGAATCTGAATTGGTCTTATATGATCAAATATAACCTTAAATGATCTAATATGATCCAATGGAATCTCAATTGGTCTTATATGATCTAATATAACCTTAAATGATCTAATATGATCCAATGGAATCTGAATTGGTCTTATATGATCAAATATAACCTTAAATGATCTAATATGATCCAATGGAATCTGAATTGGTCTTATATGATCTAATATAACCTTAAATGATCTAATATGATCCAATGGAATCTGAATTGGTCTTATATGATCTAATATAACCTTAAATGATCTAATATGATCCAATGGAATCTGAATTGGTCTTATATGATCAAATATAACCTTAAATGATCTAATATGATCCAATGGAATCTGAATTGGTCTTATATGATCTAATATAACCTTAAATGATCTAATATGATCCAATGGAATCTGAATTGGTCTTATATGATCAAATATAACCTTAAATGATCCAATATAATCTAATGGAATCTCAATTGGTCTTATATGATCAAATATGACCTTAAATGATCTAATATGATCCAATGGAATCTGAATTGGTCTTATATGATCTAATATAACCTTAAATGATCTAATATGATCCAATGGAATCTGAATTGGTCTTATATGATCAAATATAACCTTAAATGATCTAATATGATCCAATGGAATCTGAATTGGTCTTATATGATCAAATATAACCTTAAATGATCTAATATGATCCAATGGAATCTGAATTGGTCTTATATGATCTAATATAACCTTAAATGATCTAATATGATCCAATGGAATCTGAATTGGTCTTATGTGATCTAATATAACCTTAAATGATCTAATATGATCCAATGGAATCTCAATTGGTCTTATATGATCTAATATAACCTTAAATGATCTAATATGATCCAATGGAATCTCAATTGGTCTTATATGATCAAATATAACCTTAAATGATCTAATATGATCCAATGGAATCTGAATTGGTCTTATATGATCAAATATAACCTTAAATGATCTAATATGATCCAATGGAATCTGAATTGGTCTTATATGATCTAATATAACCTTAAATGATCTAATATGATCCAATGGAATCTCAATTGGTCTTATATGATCAAATATAACCTTAAATGATCTAATATGATCCAATGGAATCTGAATTGGTCTTATATGATCAAATATAACCTTAAATGATCTAATATGATCCAATGGAATCTGAATTGGTCTTATATGATCTAATATAACCTTAAATGATCTAATATGATCCAATGGAATCTGAATTGGTCTTATATGATCAAATATAACCTTAAATGATCTAATATGATCTAATGGAATCTCAATTGGTCTTATATGATCAAATATAACCTTAAATGATCTAATATGATCCAATGGAATCTCAATTGGTCTTATATGATCAAATATGACCTTAAATGATCTAATATGATCCAATGGAATCTCAATTGGTCTTATATGATCAAATATGACCTTAAATGATCTAATATGATCCAATGGAATCTGAATTGGTCTTATATGATCAAATATAACCTTAAATGATCCAATATAATCTAATGGAATCTCAATTGGTCTTATATGATCAAATACGACCATAAATGATCCAATATAATCTAATGGAATCTGAATTGGTCTTATATGATCAAATATGACCTTAAATGATCCAATATAATCTAATGGAATCTCAATTGGTCTTATATGATCAAATATGACCTTAAATGATCCAATATAATCTAATGGAATCTCAATTGAAGGGCTTGGAGCAATAACAAGGTATGTCGACATACCTATGTCTTGCGAAACAGTATGCGGAAGATGGTAATCTATTAACCCTATAAATTTTGTACAGATCTGAATAGTTTTGAGCGCTGTTTTTCAAAAAACGTTATGTCGACATAACATGTTATTGCGCACCCGGCAGAGTTCGACCATAACTCTAATGCAATATCCCGGTATGATAACATACATTGCCGTATTTCCTTACAAACTTTGTATTGAAGCCGGTGCAACAATGAAGTTATTTGACATAATCTGTTATTGCTCCCACTTTCTTTTTGAATTGGATGCAATTTCTACAGTTATGTCATTAAAACTTCTTATTGCACTGTTTTCACATATTAAATATATCGACAGTACTACAGTTATGGTGACTTACCATGTTATTGCACGATTCTCGAACTGTGTAATAGAGATAGCTTGGTGCAATAACAAGGTATGTTCACTTATTCCAGATGACATGTGTGGTATTGCAGCTGCTAAAAAAACGCTTTGTCGACATAACCTGTTATTGCACCAGAAACGATACTGATGACTGAGTGTTCGTGTTGCAATAACCCGATATGATGCAAAATATAAAAAAATAAAAATAAATTTCATCTTTCGCATTGAAAAATTTACAAATTTCGTTAAAGACAATTTTAAGGTACATATTGCTCAAAACAGCTTGTCGATATGTTATCAAATGGCTTAGATACAGCTGTTTAAAGTGGTAAATCTTTGAAGTCGATTTCCCAACATTCATGATTTTCGACATACCTTGTTATTGCTGCAAGCCCTTCAATTGGTCTTATATGATCAAATATGACCTTAAATGATCCAATATAATCTAATGGAATCTCAATTGGTCTTATATGATCAAATATGACCTTAAATGATCCAATATAATCTTATGGAATCTGATGTGGTCTTATATGATCAAATATGATGTAATATGATCCAGCAGGATCTAATAAGATATGATATCATCTTATGTGATTCAATTTGATTCAAAAATCAATGATCTAAAATGATCGCAGGTGATCTAAGTTGACCTTATATGATCTAATACGATTCAATAGGATCTAACGTGATCAAATGCAATCAAATATGGTCGAATGCAATATGGTATCATCTAACATGATCTAATATAATAAAAGTCAATTTATATAGAGCCCTTCCAATGATACCTATAGGGCCTACTCAGTAGCGCCACAGCCCAAATCTCGCTCGAACAAAACAGTCTTAAACGTGCAGTGAAAAACGAAACAGAGTGGTCAGCGGTTATTGCTTTCGACGGAACGTGGCATATGAAGTCCATTCCAGGTTGCAGGGCCCAGCACTGCCTGGTAGCAGACTAGCAATCCGTGAGCGAGGAACAATGAACTCAGCAGAAAAAGCTGATGGAACCTTACCTAGTATATATGATCCACTATATGATCCAAGATATTCTAATAATTAAAGTCTAATGATGATCTACTGTGATCCAATATGGTTCAAAGACTGCTACTGCGACGTAATTCATTCAACAAATAATTTCTATAGCGCCTCTTCAAGGGACTACTCAGAAGCACTCCCGACTATAAAACAGCAAAAACAAGCGCAGTTTGAGTTGAATAGGAAAAATGCTCCAGAAAGAGTCCCAGGAAGCAGATGTGTATGTGAGCCCATTGCAGACCACCAGCTTCACCAAGGAAATGGCTCGATTCTCCATATACAGTAGGCCTATTTGTAGTTCGTGCGAATGTAACCAAGAGCATCTTCTTCTGTGCAGAACGGAGAAGACGGGGCCGCCGGGGCACCTCGAGTCCTCGAATACCCGTGGAAAAACAGAGCTTTCGCAGGTAGTTTTACGTCGTATTGATCGTCACACCCAAACAGCCACTGTATACTTGATTTCCCGGCGTTAGGTATACACAACTGTACAGCCTGTAATTATAGTTGGAATTCTTGAGAGATGAGACCTTGATTTGTATAGGAAATCTGACAGGTAAAAGTCAGAGTGAATAATTGTATATAGAACAGAATATGTTGGATAAGCATCATGAGCGGCGATAATGTCATGAGGGTCAATTAAATAAATTCCTATTCCCTAGACAGAACGGTCACGTGGATTCTAAACCATCATCTTAAGGTTTAATAAGAAACATTCTTCAGAAATAAATTAAGATAATAAAACTTCGGGTACGACGTACATTCGTACAATAATAATATAGCACATATGATTTTGTTCAGTCTTTTAATATGACGCTTAAACTCATTGTAGTTAAACGTCAGCAATACAATAATTTTTATATAGGCCTATTCAAAAAGGCATTTAAATCAATAGCATTGTCTATCTATATAGGCTATAATTATCGAGTCTATAGCCCCCCAAACCTCTTCGAGCTCCTGGTCGCTTGTCCCACCCTATCTCCCCTCTCGACGGACATGAGTATTGTTGAAGCAAGGGAGGTTTTGCAGGGATTCGTGCGGAGTAGGGGTGCAGTGTGTTACATGAATTGATTGGAGTACATTGAGTAGAGACCGAGAACTTGGGGATGAGGAGTGGGAATGAGGAGTGGGATGGGCGGATGATCGAGTGGAGTGGCTAAATATGATGAAAAGCTGGAGAGTACTTTGAGGCTGGAAGTATTCCACAGTAAGCTGATACGCGAATACACAAATTTCCGACCTGGATAAAAACCTCAACACACACGTGAGCCTCCCTCGTGGATACAGTATGAAACTATGAATATTTATTATAAGCTGAGAATTATTCAGCTTTTCGAGGAGACATACTTTTGCTCTAATACCGCAAAACTTCCGATGGGTATTAAATAACGTTATTTAAAAAAAATACCACGATGTACAATAATTGTACATGTGAATTTGTATTGCATTAAGCGAATGATGGAGCTGTACGTGTGCGTGAATTTATTGTATGCGCATGAATGAGCGTTTCTATAGCGCCATCACAAAGACAGAAAGGCAACTGTCTGTATTTTTAGTGTGTCTATCAGATAGACTCTATCTGCCAACCCGAATGTATTTGTGCCTGTCCTTCTGTCCACCTGGGTATATGTGTGAATATTTGTCTGCAAACCACATTTGAAGAAAATCTGTATGCCTGACTGCCTGTCTGTCGGTATTTCTGTCTGTCTGTCTATCTGCCTGCATGTCTTTGTGTCCGTCCGTCCGTCCGTCCGTCCGTCCGTCCGTCCGTCCGTCCGTCCGTCCGTCCGTCCGTCCGTCCGTCCGTCCGTCCGTCCGTCCGTCCGTCCGTCCGTCCGTCCGTCCGTCCGTCCGTCCGTCCGTCCGTCCGTCCGTCCGTCCGTCCGTCCGTCCGTATACGTCTCTAATTCCTTATTGTTTGCCTTGGTCTTTTAAAGGCGAGTTATTGCCATGCCATCGCTCTTGGCAAACATCCAAAGTGGGCGGTGCATACCGGGTAGGCCTATTACCGTGCTGCATTTCGGATAAACGTCATCGTCGTCGTCATCGCATTGTTACAGTTGGCGATCGTCAGAGGGGCTTAAGCGTCAGCGGGCCCTCTGTCGACCGAACCATAAACTCTGTCTTGTATCATAGCAGACGAGAAAATCTGATTAGCGGGAAAAGCTTCGAATAGCCAGTCACGTGATTTGCGACGAAATGTCGAACTTATTGGCGAGAAATATCGAGTTCAAATTTGCCAACCATGGGATAATAATAATTGTATGGCTTTGGTTTTGATTTCCTGAACTTGCCCGTTTCCACTGAAATTGCGGGTCAATTGGTACACTTGGTGACGGATTAGAGGGCTCGATTTCCTGCAGCTGTGAGGACACCGACAAGTCTGTGTCCACACACGTGGTCCTATCACCAAGCGGTGTCATTTGGTGCTCGTATATAGAAGCTATATAGGAGGTAATAGCATGATGACCTGTGGTGCAATGCCTTTGGTATCCAGATCGGTTGTTTCGTCCATTTCCCGCTCAAGGGTGATGGGAGGGGAAGGAAATTGGCGTTTGGACTTCGATCTATCTAGGAAATGGGAGCTTCACGTTATTTACACCACACAGATGATGGTGACTTTTAATGAGGTTTCACTGGAGCCGAGATATCGATTGACAAGTTGGTCGTCGATCTAATGTCGATTTCATGAGACTATTTTAAGAGGCTATGTATATATATATATATATATATATATATATATATATATATATATATCCATGTACATGCATATCCATCTATAGGCGCTAGAAAGGTCCTTAGATCCTCATGTGAGATGAGCGTAGAAATATGGAATAAGTTCATTAAGTTGATATAAAAATTTATAAGAATTATTTTTTATTTTATTTCGCTACATCTTTGTGTTCATAATCAACCTCCTCCTCCTCCTCCTCCTTCTCCTCCTCCTCCTCCTCCTCCTCCTCCTCCTCCTCCTTCTCCTCCTCCTCCTCCTCCTCCTCCTCCTCCTCCTCCTCCTCCTCCTCCTCCTCCTCCTCCATCGTCATCGTCATCGCCATCGCCATCGTCATCGCCGCTGCCATTATCGTCATTATCGTCATTCCGTCGTCATAATCATAAACATCAGAAATGACGGCAACAATCGAGAGGTGTTATTCTGAGTGGTGAACGACGTCACAAGCGGCAGCGACGATTAGATATGAAACGGTCATCTCATGGCGTCACTTTTAATCGTGGCTCTTGACGGAGATTAGTTATCCTCCACTCACGTTACGTGTCGCCATCTGACGAATGCTTGTGTAAACATCATACGAATCGTGTTTGACGATGACACGGGTAGAGATAGCGAGAAAGGCAGAGAGACAGAAAGACAGGCAGACAGACAGACAGACAGACAGACAGACAGGCAGACAGACAGACAGACAGACAGACAGACAGACAGACAGACAAGCATACATACGTACAGAGATAGACAGATTGACAATTCTCAAAAGCATCCAAGACAACGATAATTAATCCATGTGAACATGGCTACCCTTTCGGCAGAGACAATGTAATGTCGCTACTGAACGCTATTTATATTTTCTAGAGCCATCATTTAAAGGTGTGCAAATGGAACACTGGAATGTCTCCAATATTCATTGTGCAACCACAATAAATGTTATTGGCATAATCCATGATGTGTGCGTCACGACAAAAGTTTTTTATGCAAATCAAATGGTATTAGGGCGTTTTAATTTGATTGAACTGTCATTTATAACGCGCTTAAACAAAAAAAGCGCGCAGCAGTAAATTCAAGAATATTAGTAGAATTAATATGATCAATACTTACTGCTTCTTTAGCCAAGCAATCTGCTCTACCATTGCCGCTATTTAGTCAACGTGACTCGGAATCCAGATAAATCTGATTTGATCAGAATTTAGTTTGTTAATATGATATAGTAAATCATTTAACAAAGTGGGTCGAGACTCACTGTAACACTTCTTAATTGATGTAAGAACACTCAGTGAATAAGAGAAAATTGCACATTTGTAATTATTAAAACATTCACTATTCAACAACCATACAATTTAATAGCCTCTATAATTACCGTCAACTCGGCTGCATATGCACTTGAATCATTACACATTTCTTATCATCATTTAAACTTGCTACTGTAAACGCAGCAGCAACAATGTCATCTGCTTTGGACCCATCAGCAAAAACATGCACACAACCATCACACTTAGAGATTAATTTTAGAGCAGCCTGTCTTAACAATTCTGGGTGATCAGTGCTCTTATTAATTAATCAATTTTTAAAGATAAGTCCACTCCAACATGCTTATTGGGCTACACCACGGAGGGGCTGAAGGGAAGGAAGGGCAATAAATGATGCATTAAGTGAAGTAAAGAATTCAGATGTACGGGTTTAAATGGAATGTTCAGATGTCCTAAAACATTTGTCCAGTGATCCTCCATAATAGTGGGGTGATATTTAGTCCTCAAAATTTTAGTCCCAAATTTTATTTAATTTTGGAGTCGTCTTAAATGAAGAGGCAACTCTCCACACTCATTTTGGAGTGCCAATCCAGCAGTTCCCTTTGGAACACCATAACATAGTCTTAAGTGCCTCAGTTTGGATAGTGGATCATTTTTCCAGGTATGATTTACAAGTTGAGGAAAAAAGCAACGTTACCCTAATCTAAAATAGACCAGTCCTGATTAAAGCTGTATATATAGTTAAAAGTTTTTTTTACAAGCTTCCCAACTATAATCACTTATCGCTCTAATAAGGTAAAAAAACCGTACTCTTGACCGTTTCATAAACCATAAACCGTACGTCCGGAGGACAATTTAAATAAAAAATGAGAATCCTAAAAGCGGTGTCTATTGTAGTTTTAGTCTACTCTTCTGTTTCAATTTTTTTTAAATTTCCAGTTTAGTTTTATTAATTTTTACAATTTTTTGACTTTTAGTTTTAGTTTCAGCTGTCAGAGCTTTCAGCTCTAGTTTTTATTTCGGCAAAACATGCAACATAAGGAATTAGATGTACTTTTAAAAATTTAAATAGTGCATTAATTTTATCATAATAACCTTTATCAAAATTAATTCACGCTTTCGTGTAACTTAGCTGCAGTTTGAAATACTACACTATTCCGTGTCAAACATACTCCTTGTTGACAAAGAAAGGACGTTTGCTTGACGAATAATTAATCGCTTTAAGATATTACGTGCAGCGCTTTGTACGTGCGACGTGAACGGTTGAAGTCGAGTCCGCCACTGCGTTTCTGTGTCACACATCAATCAATTAATTGTTAAAATTTCATCCTTGGCTCTAGTTCCAGTTATCATGTATAATTAGCTAACGATAAATTCACTCTCGGATTATATTTAGCTTAAACAATTCTGCTTAAAAGAGGTGTGCAGGGACTGCTTTTTGCTCTATGACGGGACTCTTTTGGGCTAAGTTATAGGGTTTAGTTTATGATAAAAACTTTAAGGTTAGGTATTTTAGTCAATAGCTTGTCAGTGGTGTTTCAAGCTTGTAACGACTTAACATTATGGACCTCAGTTTCATCTACATTTTGATCTCACGAATTTTGACGTCAGAAGATATATAATTGGTGTTATGTGTTCTAAAGGTGTTCAAGTTGCGTTATTATGATTAAAAGTGTTCAACGACAATTTGCTGGTGCTAGGGTTGTTTACGTCACTGCTATCTCAGTTCAAGACCAACATTATTTAGGCTAATCATAGTTAAATTTACTGTGTCATAAATAAATGATTGGCGTTGTCCTCCCCTCTCTTTCATCCAGCGCTAGAATTGACAGTACCAGCGTAGTGGCGCTGTTCATGAGAATCTCATGACTTTTATCGGAAAGGACCATTATTTACAGTGGCTTGTGGATCATGTGACAAAAAACTTTATCACGATGCACATGGCGCTTATCGCAGGCAGGGTAAGGCACAAATGACTATAATATACATTTCGTTTATTCCAGAAAAGTAAGCTGGCATTCTGCAACTTAGAACATGAACAAGGAAATTAAAAGTGGACTAAGCTATATGTTTGTGCAAAATTTTTTGATACTAAGACTCCCGCTAGCCCTCAGAAATGGACTATAAAGACTCTATCAACAATTCTGTTAAGTCACGAATACAGTCTTATTGGGTGCTTTATACCTTTATACTTCGAATGAATAGACTTTGTAGCATCGGCTAGACCTTCAAATGAACTGGCGATTCTTCGCACACATCACCATCGAGAAGCGAGCGTTCAGTAACGCTCGTATAGTTGCTGCTAATTACTGACGGGCCGGTTTTGACTAATCCTGATTCAATGACAGTAATTCAACATCAACTGTCTATAGACCTTTTCACGCGGGAACTGTTACCATGGCGAAGTTACCCGTCGTGCACCAGGGCCTTCGCGCGTTATTTGCGTGTAGGGCAAAAGCTGCTGTTCCCTTATTGACAATTTTAAGAGTATTTTTAATATGCCACCGTTGTACTGGGTGCCGAATTGCAGAATTGATGTACTAGGGGAAGTAAAGTAAAACATATTAGCTTTCCTTTAACTAATACCACGCGTGTAAACCGCTGGATTGTAAAAATTGGACGCAGGCCACCGCCGACGGAACGATGCACCGATCCGATGGGTCGCATCATATAGCCTATTATTATATTATTTCCACTTTCATGATTAACTATACCCGCATTTTGATATCGCCGTTAACATTTTGACAACTACAGCTCATTTGAAGGCCCCTCGCATGATTTATAAAGCATGAAAAACGTAAACATTAATGAACAATTCGTACGCTACAAAAATTGTCTATGCTTGTTTACGCTTAGTGTGCTTTTATCGATCTCGTGATGGGCCTTAAGCTCCAAGTAAAATCAACTGTTGAATGTTGACAACTTATAATATGACTGTCTGAAGATAAGCTATATTTATTACATGGTGGCGATTGGTGGAATGGGGTGGTTGCAATGGATGGTGAAAGCATCAATAAGACATTTTGGCAGTCTGTGTTGTTGGGAGGTTTGGCTAGTGATAGGACATAGAAAATAACTGTTGGGAAGGCCAATAAAAAAGTTTGTATGCAGAAAATTTTATTCAACAAAACATGTAGTTATACAAGACAGTAGTAATTTGCACATGGCAGATTTATTGTGATTAGTTCATCTTTCAGATTCAAAAAGGAAATTTACAGAGACTAGGGCCTATAAGCTTATTGTATTGCTAACAGGTAAACCAGCAGATGACGAACTGAACATTGATCATGTTCCAGTGATCTTCTGTTTGGCCTACAGTCAAGTTTGGCCAGTCAAGTTTGAGGCAGGTTATTGACAGACACTAACGGTGTAAACTGAGATTACAGAGAAACGGGACCTGGAAGCAGCCGGTGTAAACTGAGATTACAGAGAAACGGGACCTGGAAGCAGCCGGTGTAAACTGAGATTACAGAGAAACGGGACCTGGAAGCAGCCGCTGTTCTGCTTGACCTGAGCTACAACAAGGAAACTGGCACTTCTTGTTAAACCGATAGTACGAATAGTCTATTGAAACACGGACTGAATACACTTCCTGCGATTTGCTTTCTACATGTATGTCTCAAAGAAATAATGCCCTGAATTTCCAGCGTTCCAGCAGTTAGGCCATTAGTGTTAAGCTACCGAGCCTGTTGTGTAGCCGACCTGCGTGTCGTGCGAAGCTGGCCGTATTTCGTATAACTTGTATCTGTAATCATTCTGCGGTCTGTCAGATTGAATGTTAATAAACGAAGATTATTATTATTATTATTATCTAACTTTATGCATAAAAGTTGCTAAGCTCATTGGGGTAATTGATTCTTTGACCAATAAGATTTCACCACAGTAGGCTACTACAGAATTAAATGCAAGGAACTATGGAACAAGCACATCTGGCCACACACAATGAAAGCCTTAAGCTGAAACTTAAGTCCTACAGTACATTTGGAGTAAGTTCAATTGCAATGGATGATGCCAAGACAAAATATACTGGCTTACATGTAACATGCCTGTCTGGAGTACAAACCAGGATGGATATAATATTATAGGATTAATTAAAAATCAACAGGTTTCAATTTTGAGATTGACATGTAAATCAGAAAACTTCGCCAAATGTTGTCAAGTTGCTATATTCTCACTTTCAAGACCATACCTAGTAGCAGCATTTTTATATGGTTAAATGCAATGCATGGTCTTCTGTAGGAGGCTTTTAGGTGGATTGTGCATGCATGGCATCGTGAAAGAGAGACTCGCTAATGCGGCCTTTTCGACATTCATGCCACAGGCCACTCTAACACTGCAATCTTGCGGTTGCTTCATGTGCACTGCTTTCCCATTGCGTTGAAACCAAATTCTGAAACGTGTTTTTGCATAAATGTTTCAATTCTGTTTCTGAAAACATTTCATAACTATAATTATACAATTGTCCAATGTTTACTGCAAACCTATGCAAGGCAGAAAGTGAGCCGGGCCTGTCGTGGTCTGCGACTCGGCATTGATTTTCGTGACCTGCTGGCTCAGCCTGGTCGCGTGTTTAAAAATTGTGGGTAAACGACTTTTAAAAAGGCTGTGATATACCAAAATAGGTAAAATGGTCTTATTTAAGAAAATTTTGGCAAATGACTAAAAAAGGTTGTCAGAAATTTTTTGGCTCAAAAGCGTCAGCTCGTCTGCCAAAGTCCGACCCGACAACTTTCCCAAACCACTTTCAGCCCTGAACTAGGAGCAGATACTCTGCAAAGTTTGGGTTCTAGCACAGTAAATATCACAGCGTCCGGAGCACAGACTTTCAAGTCTGCCAGGAATGCCGAAGTGTGGTTTGGCTTTTCTGATTTCGGTTCACCAGGCAAGAGTTCTGGACGAGGAGTTTTGGTTGGTGCTAGAATTCCATGATGCGGTTGATCAAAGTCGATGTCACATACTTTCCTTGGTTTTTAACCTAAAGACATAACAAACCAAAACACTTTGTAGTATAGATATATTAAAAGAAAATTAAAATAAGTAAACCAGAGGACAGGTCATCAGTTCTCATCTACCAATGCTGAATAAAGTATTTGTCAATTTTAAGATTTGAATAATTTATTAAGTAGCTTGCTATATGTACAAGAGTAAGTTTGTTTAATTGTACCAATTCTTCATAATATCGAAATCAAAATGTTTCGCCCTGTGTCTATTCCTCCAAATTAAGTGTAAACAGTTCTATTGAACAAAAGAGCCCAATGAGATTACATGTACAGAATTGATCATCTTATGCATACTAGTTTTGTATCTCACTGTTTTTAACTAAAATTTTCTCTTGTACCTTCTACCTTTTTGGTGAATAAACTAAACATATCAGTAATTAGCACTTCTTGGAACATTCAATTGTTGGCGACTGCTGCCATGGCATTACAGCTCAAGGATCCAATGTGACCAAGTACACAACACAAATTTTCAATGTATCTGAAAATTACACATAACATCTCAGACCCTCAAAGATGACATAGCACATATGAAAAGGTGAGACACAAAACCTATGTGCTCTATGACAAACGTGCAAATAATCACACTTCAAAGACTTACTTATCTGATAAAAGATTGGTTCCACTGGCACGGCTCAGATGTACACGACTTCTGGTAGTAATACAGTATTGCGGTGGTCTTGATCTTGAACAGCACAGCAGCAATGTGTGAACACACCTCTCCCAGTCTGAAAAAAGAAATCAGTCACTATACAGATATCTTGACCTGGATCGGCCCTAGTCAAAATGGCACCCCAGACAAAGCAAACATTTGGCACCTCAGGCAAAGCTTGCATTTGGCACCCCAGGCAAACCATACATATGCAGTTTGAACCCTACTGCACGGTCCACCCCACGTCACAACAGAAAAGTTTTAAAAAAGCAAGAACATTACACTCACCTTAGGCCTATTTGTTTTTATTAATAAATATTTTTTTAGTTTATTCAACAATCCAGTTGACAAACTGCAACCGGTTACAGTGAACAATTACCGGGTAAGCAGTTGAAACAATTACAAGAACTCATATCACAGAATACACATATCTTCACTACTAACAGAACAGACAGCCTGCACTAGTTTAGTAGATAATAGAATTCCACGATACGGCTGTTAGTAGACTAAACTCTGGAAATTAAAAATCTAAGACTGTCAAACATATTTTTGGGGAAAATGGCGCTCCTAGATTGTTGCACCCTAGGCAACTGCCTGTTTTGCCTGTGTTTAAGGCTGGCCCTGATCTTGAGTCCTATATTTATACAATGCATGTAATGAAAATTAAAATTTTCTGATAACCAGTGACATTTTGATCAAAGATCCTGTAGGCTATAACAAAATCTTTAGATTGCCCACCAAGACCAAGCATCACATTGTGATCTTACATCAATATGATTGGGAACAACAAACAATTTACAGAACATAATCACAACAGTTACTCTTACCCGGTCGAGTAACGTGCATGCGTCGTCGAGTCGTCGACCCACTTCGATGCATCCATTTCCTCAATGTATGGGTAATCAACGTCAACTTGCACACCAATACTACCAAGCTTGAATAAATGACGCTCTCTGACTTCCGTATTCAAAGATAAATAGTAGGAATTCAGTTTAAATTAAAGAATTTCAACGGTAAACAATATACCGCTATACACAATATAATCGCCCTACACAGCTCTTTTGCCCTACCTAATTAAATATGCATAATCTGATATCTAGAAAGATCACAAACGTTTCCCGCGTGAAAACGTCTATTTTAACATCAACACAGTGGCGGCGCTACGGCAGGTCGCGGCAGGTCATTTGACCTGCCTATTTTGCTCCCGACCTGCCTAATGACCTGCCAAAAAACTTGGGAATTTTAGTATCTTCTTTACATTTATTTAATAGTCTGAAATGAAAAATCAAAATTTTCGTCGCCCACAAGTTCACTATTGTTGCAGTGCAATTATCAGATCTAACTGACTTTTACGTCTGCTCTTATCTAGTGGGTCAATATAAGTCCATGTTTTAAACTTCAATATTCTTTTTTCCGGATTGCCGACGTTACGTCAGAGATTTGTAGAAAACTAGACAGAAACAATAGTCGGTCGTCCGTTTCTTCGCGAAACTGGCATCACTGATTTTTAAAATATAATATTATCTATATATATAAACACAGAAATGGATATATAAATAACAATGAGACGCTGCAACATTGAGAATTTCTTTGGAAATAAATTCGGCGCAAAGTGGATTAAGCAGAACGTGTGACTGATGCCGAAATCGGTGGAGTTTTAGGCGATTGTGTTAGCGAACAAGGTCTAGGCCTACTTGATGTAAAACGATGATTGTTGTGTAAATGTTTAAAACGCAGAAGACTTGAGAGACAATGATGTGGATGATGTTCTTGGAATGCCTTCGAAAGATACTGCGGACGTTAATTTGGTCCACCGGACATTTCTAAATCGCCAACCGACGAACCCACTCAGCCGTTGCTTCGCAGTTTCCCGAGCACTTAGTAGGAGGGGTTGTTTGTCGTTTCAATCCATCCATGTAGGCCCTAGCCTATATCGACTTCAAAAGAGATGTAAGATAGGCTAGGCTAGTTTATAGGTAGCCTGTTCAGATAATAAAGTGAAACACAATAGCCTAATTATTAGGGCCTATTGCTTTCGCAGCGAATGCTAGTATAGCCTTCGTGTTAAGAGCCTGATTTACATCTTGTGTCCATTAACCAGTTATATTTCAAATTTGCTCTATTTTTGTGAACCAACACATGATAGGTCTATTGCCAATACCGTATTGGAGGAAATAAGCTTAAAGCAACTTTTTGCTGGGAAACCTGCTCATCGCTTATTGCTGCCTTGGGCCACGCAAGCCCTAGGGCGGGGCCAGGCTTCAAATTAAATCATCACTTTCTTCGACCTGCCAAATATCTTCCATGACCCTGACGCGACCTGCCGAAATTTTATAGCTGGCGCCGCCACTGCATCAACAACATGACGGTTGGGTCACTTTGGTGTCAGATCATGTCTGCCGCAACGTTATTGCATTAGTATTACTAAACTTTATTATTACTTCTGTGTATTATTTTACATTTCTGACCTGTAACCTGGTGCGGTTTGTCACTTGTGTTTGTCATACTTTGAATTAAACAAATACCATTATCATCTAAGAGCATGTGTGATCTGATCTGAATTATTTATTATTCAACAGTTTAACGACATCATATAACTACAAAGGTTGTTGACGTCTTTAAAGTTTGATGTATTGCAGCTCACTTTTGTTTAACTGTTCAGCAGTTTCTGTTTGTACTTTCATTTTCTTTGTTTCTTTCCTTTTTGTTCTTTTTGTTCTTTTCTTTTCTTTTCTTCCTGAATTTGACTAACCACCTTTCATGACGATAGTGTTCACCGAATGGCCGTAGTCGATCCTCTTTTATACATGCATCATTATCTATTATTCAGCATACATGCAAAATTATGCCCACATGCATATATATATATATATACATATATATATACATACATACATATATATATACACATACACATATATACATATGTCACCATAATTACATATGCCTATAATTCTTTATATACAAATGAGCACATATACACATGTGCACACATATGTATTGTCATTATGTACACTTATGTATTATTATCATTAATTTAGACATTTCATGAAGTTCACATGACATAAAATCTAGGCCTACTTAGTTTGATCAACATCAATTCGAATCATTTCTCATAATCTCATATTTGCAAGGAATTTTCAATGTTCATATATCACCAATAAAGTTACAAGTAGATGAGATATTCAACATTAATATGAAAATCAAAGTATTCACTCGTCAGCCATCAGTTAGCAACTTAAACAATAATATCAAGACCATTTTATTCAATGCCTGTTTCATCTATTACAGAAATATTCAAAATTTTATCAATCCCCCACACACACACATATACACACGCACATACGCATGCACGCACACACACCTAATCATATCAATTTAATAATGCAATAAAAAAAATCAAGGATAAAAGAAAACTTATGAAACATTAAAAAAAAAATTATCTTTGTGAAACTGAAGCAAGACCATCTAAATTTATAATTCACATACATTTCACATTACAAACAAACCAATTATTATGTAACATTCTATGAACAGTCTTTACAGACTTCTCCACTCTATACCCTAACTAACCACAGTTACCGCTGACAAATTGCATTTCCAATTCAGTTCAAGGCCAATTACCTGAGGCATATAGTGATCAATGTGTTAGCAGATTATATATTTCTTAAATATAATATTTAATATAATTATATATACTTCTTACATAATTTTTCCATTAGTTATAGTCATTAGTATATTATAAGCTTCAAGATAAATATCTTGAATAGAAAATATACTTTTAACAGTGCATTCTACTTTTTTGTCCGCACCTTTTTTAAGTAGTAAAACTGATATGTCATTCTTCTTGCAAGCAAACAGCGTATGTTCGATTGTTTCTGGCACTTGGCATTCAGAGCACAGGTCTGTTGTGCTTTTACCTATCACTTTCAACCAGTTGTTATTAAGGACATGCCCCATTCTAAGTCTGGTAATTTGAACTTCTCGTTTCCTTATAGAATCCATAAATTTTATATCAGTGGATACCAAAGGCTGGATAGATTTGTAAAATCTCCCTTTTCCTTCATTATCATATTCATTTTGCCATATATTAATAACATATTTCTTTATTAATGAATAGATTTCCATCAATTCGAGATAATTTGTTGAGTTAATATCCGGTATCTCTTGTCCTTTCTTTGCTAGGGTGTCTGCCATTTCATTTCCAGATAATCCAATATGGCTAGGGATCCATGCTATGACTATACTACTATTTTTAAGTTTATTAATATTATCTATAAATTCCAGAAATAAATCAGGCCGTGAACTAGACTTATTTTCTTTTATAGATGTGGCTACACTTAAGGAATCAGTATAAATAATATACTTATTTGTATTTTCATTCACATTTTCACTTTGAATAATCCATTTTATCGCTTCAATAATGGCTGTTAATTCAGCAGAATAAATGGAGGAATTATCTGCTAGTCTATAAACATTGTGAGAGTTCACAGAGGGTACATAGAAAGCTGCAGACACTACATTTTCAAATTTAGATCCATCTGTATAAATTGACGTGTGATCATTGTATTTATCAATTAATTGTAATGACAAAGAAGACATAATATTAGGAGAATCCGTCTTTTTGTTTATATGTTTTTTCAAGAACAGATCGACTTTAGTGGTTCTATTAAGCCATGGAGCGGTTAACTGAAAAATTGGAGATTTAAACGGTTCAGATATCGTTGGAAAAAAATGTTCAGTTCTTTTAAAAATAGAATTTTGCTTAATAGAAGATGTACAATAGTGATTTGACCAGTGATCTTGCATCGTCCCTGCTGCTGGATGATCATTTGAACCCAATATTTTTGCTCCAAACCTTATTGAGTTACTCAATCGACGGAGGTTTAGGGGAACCTCTCCGCACTCATTCTGAAGGGCAATTACAGGTGTGCCTTTAGCTGTTCCACAAGCCAACCTCAAAGCCTCAGATTGTACATTTTGCAGTCTTTTCAATTGTGTAGCACTAGCGGTAGCATATGCCACGTCTCCATAATCAAGAACTGACCTTACAAGTGCTCTATAAATTGAAAGAAGCGCTCGCTTTGATGCTCCCCATCTATAGCCAGATACAGCTCTCATTATATTTATTCTCTTTTTACATTTGGTTACGATGTAGTCTATATGGGGTTTCCAGTTTAATTTAGAATCAAAAATGACTCCCAAGAATTTTGCAGTATTTTCTATTTTAATATCCTTATTATTAAGTGTTATGTGTAATTTTGGTAATTTTTTTCTCTTGCTAAATAGTACACCTGTGGTTTTATTTACAGATATTTTAAAACCATTTTCATTACACCAATCATTAATCTTAATTATAGCATTTTGAATTTTATTTTGAAGCAATTTCAAGTCTCGATTTGCATAGAAAATGGCACTGTCGTCTGCAAATAATGACAGTCCTACATTTTCCAATCCAGGATCCAGATCATTGATCATTATTAAAAACAATAATGGTGAAATAACAGAACCCTGTGGAGTTCCGTTTTCTTGTGGGAATATATCAGATAATTCTATTCCAACTCTGATCTGAAAGGTAGCAATTGCGAATATGTAGCATCACTTTAACACGTTTAAAAGGTGTCTAAATGATTAAGTGTTTGACGACAAATAAGTCCATCCATTCGAAATAGTTCGAAATAGACTTTTCGACAACGGTCGCAGCGAATTTTTCGCGTTCCCCCTACTAAACGGATTAACGGTGTTGTGTTTATCTGTTTTAAATGAATAAACAGTGCTGTGTTTATCCAGTGTTTTCTTGGGTCAGGTAGAACACTACCCGACGGCGTTCCGGGATTTTTCAGCTATAAAATGATTGAATAAAATGAATAGTCAATTAAAATTTGTCAAAGATTAGTTGTCTCAATTTAATTTCAATGCTTACTAAGGGAAAGTTCCAGCGCATAACTCCATCCTTGGCTACTTCTTTTCTCCCGCTCAGCTTCTTTGACCGGCACGATATCTTCGTCCCGCAGGTTAGGAGTGCCATGCATGCTGAACTATACGAGCCTTTGCTTTCATTGGCCCTGCACTGCATGTGGAAGCAGCTTCCTCCTTCGATGCGTTCCTTCTTATTAACTGGTGATTGGCCAGGTGACTCTTTTCATTGTCTCAAGACCAATTTTTTTCTCTCGGTCTCACGCATTGGGATAGCCTCTGATTGGCGTGCTCAGTGAGAGGCGCTACATAAATTTATATATACAATACTATACAATACAATACAGTGCAGTACAGTACAGTGCAGTGTAGTGCAGTGCAGTGTGATGCAAGGCAATACGGTAGCTACGATACGACACCATACATTATAATACCATAAAATACAATACAATGCAAGGGTTGACTGAGCAGTTGACCTCGATTTCTTTATTGGGGCCTCATCTGACATTATTAAGAACGTCAGCGACCGATAATATATAGCACCAGCTAAATAAGTTTTAAAGGTGTTCAAAGATTAGTTGTCTCAATTTAATTTCAAAGCTTTCTAAGCGAAAGTTATCAGAACGAATAGGTGTTTTACGACAATTTGCTGCTGCTAGGATTGTTATCGTCATTTCTGCCTCACTTCAAGACCAACATAATTTTTTAAAATATTATCATCAAAACATGGCTCAGTGGCGTAGCTAGCTTTTCGTGGGCCCGTGTGCAGAGGGTCCGTATGGGCCTCTGTTTGACCTTGCAGAGCCGATATCCTTGCGCTCTTGCAATTAAGATCACCAAAACTGATCAATGATATTTGCTATTATAACTACATGTGTAGCGCATGCAATACAACTCACAGACTAAACATCAATGCTGCACGAATGAGACAGATGATTCAAAGTGTTATAAATGCAGTGATTTCTCGGTCGAAATTTAAAATTAATCACGCTACATACTTATCCACTTAGGCCTATTATTAATAGACATACTAGTAGACCATTTTGTTCAGCAAAAAGTCAATCATCTATCAATAATTCTGGCCCATGAATCATGGACCATGATTTGCACACCAAAAACGATACAATTTTTCAATTGTGGGCTACCTAAAAATAAGTTTAACAATATTCTTTACAAGTGCAAAAATTGGGGCAAATACGTGATTCTCTGTGACCCTGGTCCACACGTGCTCAATTTGGTATCTCTCTGATTTTGAGGTGAGAGCTGAAAGGAGTTGAGAGCAGTGTGAGAATTGTAGAAAAATAACCAGGTCAGACTATGATCCACGTGGAGTTTGGTCGTGAAAAGGTGAAGACAACTATGTGACCCTAAAAAAGACTAGCGATGGTTGAACCATCTCTAACCCCCGGCAATTCTCAATTTTATTAAGGGAGATGTCTAGTCACTACCGTTACCAAATCCAGCACAGGACCAGAATACACGAGCATGCCTGTGAGACTTATGAGGTTTCTGCATAGCACCGTTTAATTGCAATGTAATGTGACAGATAAACGGATAAATAGGACCTAATTATCACACCTATCCTAATAGCATAGGCACGCTCTTACCCTTTGCTTAGGAAAGCTACTCAGCGAAATGAAAATATTATGCCAGTATGATTCATTTCATGTTCTCAACTTATAGCCTAACTGTATTGGACCTGTTGTTAATATTATTATCGTTCACAAACTTAAACACACTAATGCCATCTTGCAATTTGACCGTCTTGACTCGAGACGAAAACATAATTTAAAAGGAGTTCAGGCTCAGTATAGTTTTGCCTGACAACATCAATGCATGGCGGTTGACGGGAGTCAGTAAAGTAACGAAGTAGCCTAATGCATGTGTTTTCACAAAAACTACATCTGTTACAAAATAACGTGAACTACAAATTAGGACACATAAATAATTGATTCAACAATCTGTGCGGGCCCCTGGAGCAGTGGCGTAGCCAGTTATTTTTTCATGGGGGGGGCAGTGGGGTGGCAGCTTAAAATGATGGGGTGGCTACCAATGGCAATTAAAGCGTGCAACGGCATCGGTATATTGCCATAGACTATGTATTTTTAGATTTTGGATGTATTACAGTATTGGACATAATACGCAAGCAAGCCTCACTAGCTTGTCTGTCCCACAATGCACTATATATAGTGGCCTGTCCCACTTTCCCATCACCCACCCTATAAGAAGTTGTACAGGAAGTTGTATAAAAAATAAAATAAGTCAGAAATTATATAACATTGTTTAATTCTTTATCACTCGTAAGAGTAAAAAGTAAAACAAACGCAGGGATTGGGGGGGCAGCTGGGGGGCAGCCCTTTCATTTGCCCCCCCCCCGTAGTTACGCCACTGCCCTGGAGGTCGTGGGCACGTGTGATTTGCACACATTGCACACATGGTAGCTACGCCACTGATATGGCTCTATGATCCCGTGCATAATAGTTCAGAATATTATTTGTTCAGATACGGTGTAACATTGGTCAATCAAAAAGGACTCAAAAGGCTTGTAAGCACTAAAACGTCTTACATCAACATGTTCCAATTTTGATTTGCGCCTAACCAGACGCTACAGAAGCGCATGGTGTGACAATTCACTTACTGGCAGTTGTGTGGCGATGAGTTGAGCTCGAGCAGGGCAAGTCCGTCCTCTTCCTTCGCGTCGTTTGACCCCAACAACATAGTGGGGAAGACTGGGGTGATTAGGAAACGTCAGATAGTATGGTCATAATAGGGGTCTGGGCCGATTGTGACCGCTCTCTTTCAAATGCACTCTCTCCTTTAGTCGACGCAAAAAATGCCAGCGACGGTCAAAATCTGAAATAATTCTCTCTGCGTCAACTCTTGTTTTCTCTAGCTAATAATTGATCAGTTTATTCATTTTTCCATTTCCGTTGTAGAACTCGTTGCGCGTGCAAATTGAGTGAATGCGAATCAAAGACGCTGTAGGTCTATTTGTGAGCAGCTTGTAACATGGAGCCAATTCAGCAGGTTGGAACCGGCAGGCGTTGCATTTTAGAATGAAGTCACTACCGGGTAGATGACTCACGATCCATTGGGATATCCATTCCTCATCCTCATTCCGCTTTACTTCCATTTCCGGATGACTTGGTTGCAGACGCTCACACGCAACCAGATAAATGATGATTTGATGTTAGTACTCTAAATACTTTAATTTTTCGAGTCTAGTGGCTTCCAAAGGGACGCCATCTTGTTGCAAAGACTTCGATTGGCTCTCACTTAAATGGAAATCATTATCCATTGCTGAATATCCAATGCGTTGAGCTCTTCTTGGTCCACTGACTGATTTCACATCAGCTGCATAGTTTCGATTTGTAAACGTGATCGTTTGACTTGAATTATTAAAAGACAACATTTTGTACTTATTGAGAAACGATCTTGCCAATTATAGTCGACTTCATTACACTGGTTTCTACAGTGATTTCATCACAGTTGATAACAGTGTTGTGAGAAACATTTCGTGAATGCGAGTAGAACCGTGCAGGCATATCATATTAAGAACTTATATAGAAATGTACTAGAATCTTACCTTACCAACTAAAGATATTTTTAAGTGTCTTCCTTACTGCAAATGTTTTCTCCACGAATCGATTATCGGCAATGCGCTTTCAATACTCCGTGATACAATCAAGTCAGTCCTCAATGCCATGTCACTTTTTCCGCAACAAAACTCGTCTTGTTCTCTTGTTCTGCGCATTGGAGGACTTAGTGTTTGCATTTTCACCTCAATTCAATTCTAATTCTTGGCAATGCACTTTGACTTAACCAACTGCGACTTTTAATCGGAAGAACGAACACTAATTTTCAACAAGCGAACATTAGGCTACATGATTGTGTACATGTATATAAAAATTATTCTTTCGATAACACTCCTTTCTCCGAAAAATGACTCCTGTTTGCCGAAAAATCACAACTATTTTCCCAATATCACTCACAGTCATTCTGCAAGGTAGCCTACAATCTTTATCCACCGCTTTAACTATCAGTTAAGAAAATTCAAAATTCAGATCTCGAGCAATCTAACTCTTACTTTCAGCAATCGAGTTTATATTGTCAGCAGTGCAATTCAAATAATACTCCACCCAACGATTCTTGTTCTCCCAAAACAAACTTCGATTCTAAGCAGTAAAAATCTCAAACCAAACTTGTCAATCTAACTCATATTCTCCGCAATACAACTCTTAATCTCCGCGGTACAACTCTCCTCGTTCCACCGTTGCTTATCACTGACGCTTTCCGCTATCCGACGCCCGCAAGAGTCCGCCAGCACACTACAATCGATGCCACCAGCGCTGCCGCCGCTATGCCATTGTTTGCCTAAGCACCAAACGCCATACAGCTACAAAGACATTTCTTACATCTCTTCAGTTGCTGCAGTTTTGCCACTGACGGCTCTCCAAACATCCCACGGTTTAGAAAAACTCGTGTTACGCTGTATCAGCCTCCAGGAATTCGCCGCTATGAATCCACGCCAGGCTTGGAAATCGCTCTAATCGTTCAACCCAGTTTTACAGAATTCCTGCTGCTGTTTGCACTCGATCGGAGAACGAGGAAATCTCGTGTTTTCAGCGATTGCATGTATAATTTGACAGAGACTCGCAAATCCGCAATAATTTCAACGATTACGTGACCCAGTACTGTTGTCGTAGGAACTTGACGCTACGCTCGCGCCACCGCATGCGGAGTCCGAATTTGCGTCTTCTGACCGCGACTATCCAGTCACGTGATGGCGCAACCTGGCGTTTGGAAAATCGTGGCGAAACTCCTGTAGCTTTGGTCGGACCAACGGAGACTGAATTCCGTGGCTATAGACGACATTCTGACGCGGACAATAACGGATGAGGGCTTGAGATCCGGTTGTAAAAAGGAACGGGAGGTAGGCCGTAGGATGTCCAATTAGAGCGTGGTTATTGGGTAAAGGAATCCCCTGAAGGAATCGAGCGACGGCTACAATTTTGACCCAGATCTGAAGAAGGGTGAGGAACTCAGAGGAGGTGAAGGACGGAGGGAAGAGTGGGTTGATACGTACGTGGCTTTGATAACCTTCTCGCCCTTGTTTATCCGCGATTCCTCTTCTCCATTCTCTGCCCCCCTTATCCTTCCCTTCCCTCTACTTCATTCCCTTCCTTCTCCTCTTTGTCCAGCCATTGAGACCTTCAGCAACAGATGCACAGGCGCTATACAAATTGGTATCAGTTTCATCTTAATTCTGTTCGTCCCATCGGCTTTCGCCTGCGTAGTCGGTCTTTTAAACTCTCTATTTCTCCTCCTCCTCCTCCTTCTCCTCCTCCTCCTCCTCCTCCTCCTCCTCCTCCTCCCTTACCCTGTTTCTCATCGTCTCTCATTCTCTTTCCTGTCTTATTCCATTTCCGTTCTACTCTTCCTCGCTCTCCCTCACTTCTTCCATCATTCTCTTTGTTTTCCTCACTCACTCTCATACCTTTATTTCACTTCTGTTTCAGTATTCTTGCTGATGAAACCCACTCATCGATCTTGTGAGCAATGTATTGAACTGCAAACAGCTACAATTGCAAATTGCTACAAGCTGAGGTTTTTTCACAAATAATATTGATACTCATCACAGTGCTTTTTAAGTTTAAAAAATGATTAAAACAATGCAATTGATGAAGAAGAGGTGGGTATGTAGCAGGGTGAATGAGAACAGGGAAATAAAAAGGACGAGTTGGAGGAGAAGGATGAAGAGGAGGATAGGGAGGAATGGGTGGAAGAGGAGGAGAAGCATGAGAAAGACAAGGAGGAGGTGCAGGAGAAGGAAGAGTGGAAGGAGAAGGAGGAGGAGAAAAGAGTAACGGGCGGAGAAGGACAAGATCTTCCACGACGTGATCTATTATGATCTTCGAATTTCACGGCTAAACACAAATTCAAATTCATTCAATACCATTGGCTGACGACTACTTCAAGTGAAGAGTAAAAGGCGCATAGATAATAATTATTATACACACGCACACATACACAGGTACGTACGCACAGACGCAAACGAACACATGCATACAAACACTCACGCACGCGCATACAGACGGCGGAAAGTGGATTTATGGAAAGACAACGAAATGCTGTAAAAGGTGGAATGCAACAAACCAAACGACGAAGATATCACCAGAGATAGATATGTGTGTGCGTATGTGTGCGTATGTGTGTGCGTATGTGTATGTGTATGTGTGCGTATGTGTATGTGTATGTGTGTGTATGTGTATGTATGTGTGTATGTGTGTGTGTGTGTGTGCGTGTGTGTGTGTGTGTGTGTGTGTGTGTGTGTGTGTGTGTGTGTGTGTGTGTGTGTGTGTGTGTGTGTGTGTGTGTGTGTGTGTGTGTGTGTGTGTGTGTGTGTGTGTGTGTGTGTGTGTGTGTGTGTGTGTGTGTGTGTGTGTGTGTGTGTGTGTGTGTGTGTGTGTGTGTGTGTGTGTGTGTGTGTGTGTGTGTGTGTGTGTGTGTGTGTGTGTGTGTGTGTGTGTGTGTGTGTGTGTGTGTGTGTGTGTGTGTAACATTATGGACAGAATAAGGCAGGCTAAGACTGAACAACCATGACTTCTATATCAAAGTATCGAGACTCAGGTAGAAACAGAGATGGAGTCACAGACAGACAGACAGACAGACAGACAGACAGACAGACAGACAGACAGACAGACAGACAGACAGACAGACAGACAGACAGACAGACAGTTTATATAGTTCCAAGATGTTTTCTGATCCATAATGGGAAACTGAAGCTTATTGGCTGTTGCGCTTTCCTTAAATACCTTTAAAATGCGTTCAAGCGGTGTAATATAATTACGAAATAGCACGTTCCCAGATCAGTGTTCATTATGGGTGGCTTTTTTTTATCTGGTGTGTGTGTAGTTGCAGTTTAACGTCACAGTGTGGTAACAAAGACCATTAGCGACGCCCTCCTCCTTTATCCAGGTTTGGGACTGACACTGGCTGAGTGCAACCAGTGGGAGAGTTCTTTTTATGGGGGGGGGGGGCGATAAGAACTGTTATAAATGATCAGGGATGCCACTTTGAATATAAAAAAGGCCAGTTTCGGTCGCTCTTTTGTCGGCGCTCTTTTGACGGGGTGCCCAAGTATACATGTATAGTATATATGGACGCATTGTACATAAACTGAACTGAACAGAACTGTTGAAAAAATTTCTGTCACTTTCGTCGTAATAGAATGTCGTTAAATTCTGGATATATTATACCAGTAAATCCTAATAGTTTCTCTAGGCGTGAACCGTCGGCGAACGGTTTTTGCTGCAATACAATATTTTCCAACGATGAGTAAACTTCAGGCCAAGCACGGCTGTTTAATAGACACCTTTAAAATGATATTATAGATCTCTATATGGATATATTCTTCAACTGACAAGTCAGTTGGTCTGGCGGATGTTAAAATTGTAGAAAATTTTATCAATTAAAGTCAAGGAAGGGTCTTTGTTGCTATATGGCAGAGGCACCAAAGAACAGACATGCCAGGGCGATACATGGTTCGCCGTCGAGGTTTTTAAGACGTAATGAGTCTTTTGTGATTTTTGTTGTATATTTATTTAAAACACAATCTGTTGCCTGCATGCAGCGCTTACTGACTTCTTCAGCTTAACATCTCAATCTATTCTCTACAATGCAAGGTCATCATGAAATTACAGAGAACTAACTAGAACTAACTAACTCGAGGATATTGTCGATCAAAAGCGCTTGCCCCAGGATCGGGAATGATCTGCCAATCGAGTTTCCCCTTCCGGTTCAATGTTCAAATGAAAAACTCGCGGCTATTTATTGACTCTGGATTCCGAATTCTCACAAGGCTTCCTCTGCAATTTACTGCCATCTGTGTTATTGTGTATTAATATGTATTTGCATAAACTGTGCTCAATGCAGACATCCATTGTGTTTATTGTTGAAGATTGATTTAACTATAGTTAAGTTCTTCAAAATGTTAATAATTATTGTGCTTAACGGGTTGCTGGGTTTTTCTTTATGTACATGGGTAACCCGTGTCGGCAAGACAATGGCCTCTTAATGGCTTCCCTCCGTTTGTCTTTTGTTGACTAACTGTATGTTATTCAGTCATTCGGAAACACATCGCCCCTTAAATGAAACTACTCAGAGGCGCTTCCGACTCCAGCACGCCCAAAAAGAACAATTTTGAGTTTTATTAAGGAAGGATGCGGTACAGTTCCACGGTGTAGACACGTAGCTCTAAGAGTCTAAGGAAGGCCATTCGGCCCCCATGGGTCAACCACAGTGAAGGCTCGATTCTTCATGGTTGCAGTATAAGTGGCAAAAGGAATTACATGCATGTATAAGAGGACCCCCCTTTTCGGCAGAGTGTTGTCAGTTTCGGTTGAGAATGTTGTGTTTGCAAAGCAATAAAAAGAATTGGCTTTGGCTATATTTCTAATAAGCGAAACTGTTAGGCCTAATGAAGATAAAAATTGCTATATAGTCTATAGGCCCAATTTGACTGTAGGCTATATGCTTGCTAAAAATGAGCCGCTTGCAATAATTTTTTGTGGACGGGCTCAATGAGCCCCTTCTCAAATTTTACTCTTCGACCCCCTCACGCGACACTTGCTGGAAAATATTGCCCTGACCCACCATTAAAAGGATTTAATTCCACCCCTATTACAAGCCAATGATAGGTTTGGAACGCTCTTTCCAAAGCTTAACGTCATCTTATGACATCAAGGATAGCTATACTCCTGGAGCCTAGAGGTAGGTGGTCAAATACAGTGCCTTTTAATGAAATTAGAAACTTATAAGAGACGATCGACGCCATTAAAAGGTGTCAAAACAGCACTTTACACACCGACAAATAATCCGTTTTCACGATATAAATAATTACAGCTCACACTGTGATACACTCATATTTCGTAACGTAGTAATTTGCTGAGAATATTGAGCAATACTATTCTACAGCAACTGGCCCACACAATAAATTTTAAAAGCAAGTAAACAACTTCGATTGGAATAAAAAGTACTTCGCAATTTTAATTAAATTATTCTAATTAAGTCACTAAATTCTTATTCCACTTTGATACTTATTTGTTTTTGTTTGCATGCGTACTTTTTATAGCGCACCATAAAGATCAATACTCAGAGGCGCTCCCGACTACAGCGCAGACGCTGCATCGGAATTTCACGCCGAAGCGCTGAGCAATTGTTAGTGAAAGACTTGCACAAGGTCCCTACGCGGCGACTGAGGTGGATTCGAACCCGCAACCGTCCGTCTGCAAGGCCACTGCGTGCACCACCGCGCCCCACAAAATAGCAAATTCTATTTGCTAATATTCCGTGTGATAGCATCATGTGGCAATATATCATAATTGTTATCATCACATCACAATCATGCTTGCATTAACAAAAGCAATTTCACAAACAGCATGCGCATTCAATAAAATTTATAGTCTGTACAGTAAGATATTTCTTTAGACTGTTCAAACACACATAAATCGCTGTCAGCCAATTCTCTATATTATTCGGTTTACCCTCTAACGCGAACCAGCTGCATTATGCCAAACAAATTTTTTCGAGAGAAACGGCCCTCTGTTGTCATAAGCCCTCGTCAAATCTGGATCCATCCATCTAATCATCTAATGTGCAATATATAATGTCGCGAAACTTGGCGTTCTGATATTGCCATTCCAAAGAGTCGGCGAAGAAAGACAGAGGACGACTGTACAGTGGGAACGGGAGCGGGAGCTAGTGGACGTACAGTGCGCTCTTCTCTTCATCTTTCCTTAATCTTTCCGTCTCTACAATCTGGATAACTTTAACTTTCTTCTGGAACACTCTTCTCCATCCGGTGAGTTCGTTCCATTACTTTTTGCTTCATTTCATCCACGATCCTCCACATTATTCATTCCGCATCATTCATCCTTTGTCTAACTTTTCATCCCATATAGCCAGCCATTTTTCCCTCCATCTTCATAAGCCCAGCATGAATCTGTCAATCATACTCCTCCTGGTCTCATTAAGGATCCAAACTGCTCACTTTATCCAGTTTCACCCCTCCAGCCTCTCACTGACCTACATACCGTTCTCACCCCGGCATCATAACCCCGCCCACTTTCTGACCGCTATACAAGAGAATGGTTACATGGCCCACATTCCTCTGCCGTTTTTCTTAGCAATTCGACGCAAAATACAATCTCAGCACCGTACTCACAATAGTCTATTCTTCATCTTAATTCTACTTTCTGGCGACATACATGCAAATCCGGGCCCAATCAATATGTGTTCCGCCTCTCACTCTCCCCCGCCTACACCCTATTCTGTTTCTACTACCACTCCTGCTGCTGCTGCTGCTGCTGCTCCTCCTCCTCCTCCTCCTCCTCAGCCTAGCTGTCCTCTTACTGCTGCTGCTGTGTCTACCGCTACCTCTCCTCCTCCTCTTCCTCTTCTCCCACCGCCTCCTTCCCCTCCTCCTCCTTCTCCTCCTCCTACACAAGACAAAAACAAATTTCTACTATGTTCTCTAAATATACGCTCTCTGCTTCATCCAGCTCACGCTGCTGAAATAAACGACTTGTCTCTTTCCTCTCATCCTCCAGACCTCTTTGCTTTAACCGAAACATGGTTCCATTCAGGCACAACTCATGCTCAATATCAAGATTGTATCCCCTCTGGTTACCACTTGTACAGCACCCCTCGTCCCTCAAAATTGACAACCGACCGGAATACCACAGGTGGAGGGATTGCATTTCTAACCCGAGAGCCCTCCACTGTCCTTGACTCACCTGGCTACTGTTTCACATCTTTTGAATGCGCCTCAATCACTCTCAAACTCCCGAACTCAATCCTAACCATCTTCAATGTCTACCGCCCTCCCTCCTCCTCCTCATACTCTAAACCTAACTCTGTTTTCTTGCAGGAATTTACCAACTTACTCTCCACTGCTGCCACAACTCCTCATGAATTCTTGATCACAGGGGATTTCAACATACATGTTGACAACCCATCTGACTCACTTGCTCCCGACTTCCTCACGCTCTTGTCATCTACTAATCTGGTCCAACACGTCAACTTTCCCACCCACTCTCACAACCACACACTTGACCTCATCATCACATCGTCTCTCTCAAGGCTATCGCCAAACATATCTTTCTCTTTTGATACTCCTTCTGACCATTACCCCATTTTCACACAACTTAACATACTACCTACTCCGCGTCCTGATCCCGTCTCTCATTCTTTCCGCCGCATCAGCTCCATAAACATTGAAGCCTTCAAGCACGATCTTGCCTCCTCAGACCTCATCCTAAATCCTCCGTCCTCTCTAGATGACCTCCTGTCCTCCTACAACACCACTCTCTCCATGATCCTCGACAAACACGCTCCTACTATTACCAAATCTGGTTCTCACTCTAACAACCCTTGGTATAACTCCTACCTCCAGGCTTTCAAATCTTTCCGTCGACGCCTTGAGCGTACTTACAAACGAACCCATGACCCTCAACTCCTCTCTGCTCTAAAAGCTGCTACAAACAAATACCATCACCTTCTGGCAATGGCCAAGAAGAGGTTTTACTCCTCACTAGTTCAATCCCGATCTTGTAATCCTCGTCTTCTCTGGAAAACGGTAAACCAACTCCTACATCGGAATTCCTCTAGCCCACTTCCAAACTCTCTACCATCTTCTTCAATCGCTGACTCATTTTGTTCGTTCTTCTCTGGCAAAGTAACTACTATCCGTCTCTCTCTGCAATCACTCCTCTCAAAATCTACCATCGATTCACCTGCAGATACACCCTCCTCCACTCACGACATTCCGTCTTCCCCACCTCAATCATCACTATCTGCTTTTAGCCCAACATCAGAGTCTGAAGTGTCCAATTTATTACAATCTCTCCCAAACAAGCAGTGCGAACTCGACCCTATACCTACCGCCCTACTGAAAGAGTGCGCATCTATCATTGTCCCCATCATCACACAAATAATCAACCTCTCCTTATCTACTGGCAACTTTCCCCTCCTCTTCAAACATTCTTTGGTAACTCCACTTCTAAAAAAACCATCACTTGATAAGGAAATCCTTTCTAATTATCGACCTGTTTCCTGTTCGATTTGAAAGTTCAACTCACTAAAAGCAAGACTCTGCTGGCAATAAAACATGTATTAATATTATCCAGAAACGTAGAAAACAGATTATTTGACATTTGTAGAAACAAAACCGAAAGTCCGAGAACCAGAAACAAGAAGACCACTGACTACAAAACTGAGCGGCCTAACACAGTACTCAAAACCCGATATAACTGTTACTCGAGATCCAACATCCTCCCACCTTTCCTTTTGACAATAAAAGGAAATGCTATTGAGTTCATACAATCTTAACACGGAACAGAATTAATGCTAATATGAATCTACTAACGAACTTTACACAGTCAAAACACTGTCATAACACTGTCAGACTGAAAAGTCCATATCTCAATCGTCCAGTCTTTTAGGTTTACGAATCGTGCGTCCAGATCTAGTTACAATGTTCGATTCCATGTGTTCTGGATCTTGCTCGTGATCGAAACCTTTTCCTCCAAGCTTGGGTTGGTTCACCTTTTCTTTTGATCCATTAAATTGTTCCAGCATAGACTGAACATCCGTAGAATTAGTCACTTCCAATGGATACAGTCGTTGTAATGGACGTAGTAAAACACCCTTCTGGGTCTTCACTCTGGCAGTACGAATTGAACCATCTCGTCCAGGGATTAGTTCAATAATCTTTCCCAGCGGCCAATGAACCCTTTTTTGATCATCTGCACCAATCAGTACCACATCTCCAACGGACGGTTGATTCTGTTTCTTTTCTTTAGCTCGTTGCACCAATAAGGACAGGTATTCATTCTTAAATCGGGTTCTCAGCTCTCTTTGCAATGACATCCTCCGTCTATACTCGACCGACAGATCGACTGAAAGTTCTTGACATTCTGGAAATGCGGCAGAATTAATACCTCTCAAGAACATGGCCGGACACAATGGAATCAGATCCTCCTGATCTTCCGTCATCACTGTCAATGGACGTTCGTTAATAACATTTTCCACGTGACTCAGACAAGTCCGGAGTTGTTCGTAATCTAAACGTGCATTTCCCAACATTCTCTTCAATAACTCTTTCACAGTTCTGATTAATCTCTCCCACCAACCGCCCCACCATGCTGCTGATGGAGGGTTGAAGATCCACTTGATTTGCTTCACATTGGCGGTCAACTCGATCTCACTCCAGTCCAGTTTGTTAAACAGATTCACTAGTCCGACAAAATTAGATCCATTATCGCTGTATATAGTAACCGGTCTTCCACGTGTATTGATAAACCGATCTAAAGCGTTCAGAAATGCTTCTGTGTTGAGTGAAGTAACGAAATCCAGATGAACACATCGATATACGGCACATGTAAAAAGAACCAACCAGGCCTTTTCACCAGTTTTCAGATACAAAGGCCCTGCCAAATCTACTCCCGTGGCTTGGAAGGCATCAGCTGCTTCTGTACGACTGTCTGGCAGCGTGGCAGGGTCCACTTGAAAACCTTTTCCTGTATGACGTAAACAATTCGTGCATCGTCTTAACACCCTGTTTATTGTCTTCCTCGATTGTAAAATCCAAAACCGTTCTCGCAGTTTACTCATCAAGAACTGAGCTCCTGCATGGTGATGTTTCAGGTGATACCATCTAATCAACTGTTCCACAAGCAGATGTTTTGACGGCAGCAACACTGGAAACCTGAATATTTTATCACTTTCTCTGAGCGTAAGCTTCGTTTTTACATGATAGAGTTGATCCTCGTCCATCTCTACCACCAGACCGCTGATGTTTTCCTTCCTTTTGGTAAACTCTTCCTTTTGCACCAATTTCAATATCACAGCTTCTGCTTCGGTGAACTCTTGATCTGATAAGTGTCCAGTTCGTTTTACCTCTGTTGATTTACACTTAATAACAAATCGTCTCAGCCATGCCATTGTCCGAATATTTTTGAGATAACTCGACAAGGGCAAGTACCAAAGTAGATTTCCTTTTACGTCCTCTAGACTTGACGTCACCAGCAACACCGCAGAATTTTCCTGTGACCTATCAACTTTTCCTTCTGAGGTCAAATCATCCTGTCGATTTTTCTCTATGGGTTTCTTCCTTTGCTCTTCACGTATGGCATCTTCATCCCATGTAGACTCCTCAATCGTTTCAGGTAATTTCTCATCCCAGCCCAACTTTGCTGCCCAGGTGCTCTGCAACAACAATTTTAAAGTCAGTGTGGCTGGACAGACTAATCCCACTGGATCAAATATTTTGTTTATGTAGGCTAGAACCAGTCTCTTGGTAATACCTTCCTTCCATTCACTGATGATTACGTCACAGGACAACGTATCTTCGACTTTATCCCACAAAAGTCCTAACATCTTCACAACTGTAGGTTTGTTTTCCTTCAACTCTGAAGACACATCATCACATTGCTCACTTTCAGTCTCTTTGTCTGACTTTGGAAGAGAACATTCCCAATTTCTCAGATTCATTCCTGCAGATGACATGATTTTTACAGTCTGATTTCTGAAGTGTTCGTATTCTTCATGTGTAGACACTGACGTCGCACAATTGTCCACATATAAAGAGTTCAACAACTTCTGCGCCAACGTCTTATTTTCTCCGCTGATTGACTTTAGATGTAGCTCTAGCACGGCTGCCAACAGGAACGGACTGCAGTTCACTCCAAACACCACTCGACGATGTCTATACACCCTGATCTTTTCGGTCATAGCATCATCCCACCAAAGAAAACGAAGAAAGTCTCGATCCTTCTCCGCAACTTCAATCATTTGAAATGCTTTTCTAATGTCTGCCACAACACCAATTTTCTTCTCTCGAAAACGTAGTAAAATGGTCGGCAAAAGTTCCAATAAATTAGAACCCTTTTCCAATACATCATTCAGTGATGGTGTTCTTCCTGACTTGCAAGATGCGTCAAATACAGGTCGTACTGGCGTAGTCTGACTCTCTGGTTTGAACACTGCTCGGTGGGGAAGATAGTGACACTGTCTCATGTCCTCCACTGGTTCAACCATTTCAATCAAACCTTCATTCATCCAATCTTCAAATACTTGTTCATACTCTTGATATTTTCCTTGAGCTTGTAACTTTTTCGTCAATGACCTGAGTCTTTTTTCTGCTATTTCTCGATTGTGGGGAATTTCCGGTCTTCCTTCAATCCACGGTAATGACACTGAATACCTGCCTTCTTGCGACTTTGTCACCGTCTGAAGAAAGTGTTCTTTTGTCTCTATATCTTTTTCCTTTTGAGTTTTGCAGTCCACCGGATCACGGATTCCAATGACCTCTAGACTCCATAGTTCCGCTACACTGGCTTCAGTCACCAACATAGACGTAACTAGCATTGCTGCATCATTGTCATCATCACTCTGCAGGTTTTCAAGCTTACCGGATAATGTCCACCCGAAACAGGTTTCCAAGGCAACAAGACCGTTTTCCAAGCAATGTCGACGACCCGTCAACCACTGTGCATAGTAATCCGATCCGATGAGAAGTTCAATCTCTTCTTGCTCACTTCCAAGATCATCAACAAAAATCCTTTTCTCTTTCAGTTCTGTCATCCATGGTCCTTTTGACATTCGAGGAATCCCACCACAGATCTTCTGCTGACTCAAGACTTCCACTTGAGCACAATATTTATTGAAACTTCCTTCTAGTTCAATCTCATACAAACTGTGACGTCGCTCGTCTTTGTAACCACCAAACAGAAGATGACATAACTTTACTTCACCTTTAGATTTTATTCCTAATTGTTGGGCAGTTTTCTCCAGGATATACGACTTCTGTGAACCTGGGTCCAATAAAACTCTGACAGCTTTCTGTCTGTCTTTGTTTCGAATAACACACTTCAGTGTTTGTAGCAAGACTTCATTGGTGCAATTCAACTGAGAATGTACCACCGTCATTTGCTCCAATTCATTGTTATTCTGCTTTGTAATTTCTGTCGCCTTCTTGTTTACTTCTAAGTCTGGACACATCAAAGTCACGTGCTTCTTCTGACAAACAATACATTTCACAAACGATTTACATGACTTTGCCACGTGACTTCCTCTCAAGCACGACAAACAAGCCTTTTTCTCTAATATTTTCCTCTTTTTCAGACCATATGGCATGGTTTGAGCAGTCACGCATGTCTGACTGTCATGTGCTTTATCGCAAAACACACACCCTGATTTCTGTCCAACAAACAGACCTGCTGCAGTAGGTGGGCTGTAATGTCTCACGTTTTCTCTTTTTTCCTTCTCACACTTTACTTTACTCAGATCGCCAAAACCTTCATTGACATATGACAATCTTTCAGCTCCTTTTACTTCCATCCGTAGAAATTTCATCAAAGACTTCAGGCGTTCATCCACGGGTTGATCCAGGTGATCTTCATCATATCCTGACAATGCACTTCTCTGCCAAACTCTAACAACCTCTTCTGGTAGACTGGACTCCACCAGAGGATACAGGAATGCTGCACTTTGTTCTTGTGTTACTCCCAAGGTCTCAAGAGCTCGTAGATGCGACTCTAATTCATCATACATGCTGCACAGAGGAACAACTTTTGCCTTTCCTGCATTTCTTATGACCAGCTTCAACAACTGTCTCACATAAACTTCGGTTAACAACACTTTGTCCCCAAATCTGTCTTTCAAAGCCTTTATGACTAACTGGTAGTTTTCTGCAGTTTGTGGATAACTGTTAACCAACTTGTAAGCTCTGGTTCCAGGAATCATTGACTGAACCAGGTACTGAAATTTGTCGCTGTCATGCAACGCATTATCGTTGTGAATTTTCTGAAATTGAGACCAAAAACCTAGCCATTCTTTCAAGTCTCCGTCAAATTTACGGATTTCAATTTTCGGCAACTTGTATGTTTTTGAGTGGACCTTCTCTCCACTGTGTGCACTGTTATTAGAACCATGATCAGCTTTATCAGCAAGAAACTGCTCTGCTTTCAGTTTGGCCGTCACAAACCTTTCTTCATATTCGGAAATCGTCATCATCTCCGAGTCTTGATCCTCCTCTGAACCATGTAGAGTCAGACGGGTTACAATTTGTTGATCTATGTCATCTACCTTCTTGTAAATGGTTTTCAACATCTCCAACTTGACGTGCACTGCCGTCTTATCCGGAGTGTCTCCAGATAATTCTACTTCGATATCCTTGCTCCTTTTACTTAATTGAGCTCGAAGCGGTCGTCTTCCATTTTTCAACGTTTCTAGACTAATTCCATCCTCCATGTTGAAATCTCACAACAGCGGGTCACGCTTCTTTAGCGAAGATGAAATAATTGTTTTCTTACCAACAGAAATCACGTCGGGGTCACCAAATGTTCGATTTGAAAGTTCAACTCACTAAAAGCAAGACTCTGCTGGCAATAAAACATGTATTAATATTATCCAGAAACGTAGAAAACAGATTATTTGACATTTGTAGAAACAAAACCGAAAGTCCGAGAACCAGAAACAAGAAGACCACTGACTACAAAACTGAGCGGCCTAACACAGTACTCAAAACCCGATATAACTGTTACTCGAGATCCAACATCCAACCTCTCATTCATCTCTAAACTAACAGAACGTGTCGTACTCTCTCGCATCAATGACTACTTGACTTCAAATTCACTCCTTAACCCAAACCAGTCCGGCTTTACTAAAAAGCACTCCACCGAAACACTTCTCACTTCACTCTACAATAAACTTGTCTCTGCCATCTCTCATCAACAAGTCTCCTGCCTTTGCCTCCTTGATGTCTCTGCAGCCTTTGACACCATCGACCATAACATACTACTCCAAAGACTGTCTTCCTGCTTTGGCTTTACCGACACTGCTCTCCTTTGGATTCAGTCTTATCTCTCATCACGCACTTTCTCAGTCAAAACACTTGAAACATCATCTCAATCACGCCCCCTCACCTGTGGTGTTCCGCAAGGTTCTGTCCTCGGGCCCCTCTTGTTCATCCTCTACACCACTCCACTCAGTTCACTCATAAAAGCATCCACAGTCGACCATCATCTATATGCTGACGACACCCAATTATTCATCTCTTTCTCTCCAAGCAGCTTCTCTGACTCCATAAATAATCTTCTCTCTGTGGTCACCCAAATCACCTCTTGGATGACCTCAAATCTCCTCTGCCTTAACCCCTCCAAGACAGAATTTATACTAATTGGCCTCAGAGAGCAACTCAAGAAAATTCCTGATCCCTCTATTTCCTTCAACAATGACTCTTCTTCCAACCACACTTTCTCCGCAAATTCTCCTGTCCGAAACCTAGGTGTAATCTTTGACCAGCATCTTAGCTTCTCCGACCACATAACCCAACTTTCCCGCACTTGTTTCATGCACATACGAGATCTCCGCAGAATCCGACCTATGCTTGACTTTAAAACTGCATCCACAATAGCCACATCCATAGTTCATGCGAAACTTGATTACTGCAACTCTCTCTTCCTAAACATTGATATAACCCAAATTAACCGCCTCCAAGCTATCCAGAATGCCCTCGCCCGTGCAGTGACGAAAACCCCCAAACGTCACCACATCACTCCTGTCCTGAAATCACTTCACTGGCTCAAAATACCTGAACGCATCGAATACAAAGTCCTCTCACTCACTTACAATACACTTCAATCATCCCAGCCGTTCTACCTTCGTCAGTTGTTCATCATCCAGCCACCTCGTTCAACACGCTCCTCATCCTCCATTACACTGCTTCGCCCTCCCATCACTTCATCACTGAAATTCGCAAACCGCTCCATAGCCATTGCCGTTCCACCTCTCTGGAACAAACTTCCGCCAGCACTTCGGCAAACTTCCGACCCATCATACGAACTCACCAAAACTCCACCTCTCGCTATCTCCCCACAGGTCTTTCACTCAAAACTGAAAACATTGCTCTTTCAAAAATCCTATCCTGATTCTTCTTCTCCTTACATCCCCCGCCACTTCAACTCTAAACATCACCCACCTTAGCCGTCCATCTATCTGCCTGCCTGACTCTCCGGACTTGACCCGCTGCCTATCGATTTTGTTTTGATTGAGCGCCTGTGAATAAGCTGGTTCCCGCGACTTGGCTTTTGTGGGCGCTGTAGAAGTTTCGAGATTACGATTACGATTACGAGTGGCGGCGCCAGACACTTTTTGTAGCCAGGGCATAGCCAGGGAAGTCATACAAGTAACCAGGGCAAAGGGCGAGTCGCGTGTTCGGTAGTAGGGGCTCACAAAGGCCTATAATTTTGCGCTACCGTGCATGCCATAAATCACCCACCCTACACTATTAGGGTTGGCTGGTCAGAGGATCAAATGGGCGAAGCCATGAAACCGAACACTTTGACATTTGAAATCTTAGAAACCTTATACAGGGTGCGCCATAAAAAAGAGCCCCTCTAAAGAGTTTTGCCACTTTCTTGGCCAGAAGTAAAAATTAATAAAATTTTACAGACAATTCATATTTAGCCTAAGCAGAGTGGCCAGATTTCACCGCAATATTTCAAACTGAACAAGAGTTATATGATCACGTTTAGTGAGACAACCGACTTTTTGACGAATCAAAAACACAAAGCAACAAAAAGTAGCAACACAGCGATTTTGTATGTCTCATCTCAAATAATAATGTTGCTGTTATCAAATTAACGTGATAGTACATCACATCGATCCTGTGTTAAATGTGTCCACCACCAATGCCCACACTTGTTTTGAGTCTTTTGCACAGTTTTGATGGACTTGGTGATGTGTTCCAGAGATAAATCTTCCCAATCAACTCCAATGCGACCATCAATTTTCAGTCTCTTATCGTTCTTGGTTTTGTTGCTGCCGTGCATGCCATAAAAAACTCTGGAGAGCAATAGAGTTAATAAAATCATCGGGTTCAAATCCGTATATTTGGAACCATTGGTTCTTCTCAATAAAACCAGTACAGTAATATTGACGTTGAACCGATCTCCCTTCATAAACGGCACATTTCTTAACTCTCTATTTCAATTTAGCTCCTCATTTCTCTGGAATCACTGTGTATCAGATTAAGCTACGATTGTAGCTTTATCTCCAAAGCCTAGCTCATGATGTGAATGAACACAAATCTTGCGGGCCATCGACACCTTGGGAATTTTAATTTGATAGAAATTTCGATTTTTATTATTAAAAAAATACTAATCAGAGAAATTCTTTATTTACCAATTTAACAGTCATCTTGCTAAATGATGTCACAGCGACTTGCAGCTATGCTGGTACCTGCTTTTTCTAAATAATAATAACGATTTTCTGTCAACAGATTTATTTGACACCAATTATTTGAGATGTTACAATAAATTCGTTTTTTGTTACTTTTTGCTGCGTCATGTTTTTGAATCGTCATAATAACAGTGAGTGGTCTCACTAAAAGTGATATAACTTTTGTTCTGTCTGAATATTTTAATGAAATCTGGCCATCATGTGTAAATATGTAATTATGTATGAATTGTCTTTAAGCCTGTAAAATTTCATTTAAAATTACTACCTCTGGCCAAGATTATGCGCAAAAACATTTAGGGTCATTTTATGGCCCAACCTGTAGACCAATCTCTGTGACTTAGTGAAGCATTGCAATCCTCTTTCGAGTAGCATTTCGAAAGCAAAGCGTTCAGCAAATAAAGTAACGGAGTCAGGTAGCCTATATAGGTCCATGGTCTACGCAAATGCTTACGCGTCATTTGAAAAACAATAAAACGACAGCTGTGCTACGCTGTTAGTTGCATACGGCAATGCGGATAAACAGCAACAGAATTTTTCCCACGGCCCCCACCAGAATTTTTGCCCTGCCAGAATTTTTCCCTGTCAGAACGTTTGCCCTGCCAAAATTTTAGGTCTTTATCTGCCAGAATTTTTGCTCTGCCAGAACTTTTGCCCTGCCAAAAAATTGCCCTGCCAGATTTTGTTCTCTTCATGAACTTTTGCCCTGCCAGAACTTTTGCCCTGCCCGAGAGCGGACGGATGTGAACAGTAAGAAGCAATATGCCCGAACAAATTCTCCCAGGGTAAAATTTCTGGCAGGGCAACGACCAGGGCAACAGCCAGGGCAAAGGCTTTTTTACCAGGGCATTTGCCCTGCCATGCCCTGGCGTAGCGCCGCCACTGCGACTGTAGCGACCTTTTTTGTCACAGACTACTTGTAGTTAAACTAAAACAACTACTGCTACAAAGACAGGTAGCCATTGACAGGTAGAAATTCTGCAGGCATCACTTCGCCACAGCTCGTACTCTGACAGTGCCAGTCCAAAGCCCGGAAAACGCAGGAGGGGAACACCGATCAGCTTTGTTGCTTCTGAGCAACTTGTTTTAGACATTTGAGAGACGATTCCGATTGATTAGGCTTTCACTTTAAAATATCAATACTACGGCTTCAAGTATCTCCCTGAGACGGTTGCTTAGTGTATAGGAGGCTTGACCAGCAAGTCTTTCGCTCACAATAATTGTACAGCGCCATCGAACGATACTTCGTTATCGTGCACAGTGGCGCTAAATGAACGCATACTAATAAACAAGTAATAATTACAATTGTAATGTATTGCATTCGGTTGTGTCCTTGCAAAGAGACATAGTGGAGGGCAAAATGGAGGGGAATAGGGGAAGAGGAAGACCTATGCATGGATAAGTTCTTGGACTGGATGATGGAGGATGGATATGTGAAACTTAAAGAAAAGGCACATCACCGAGAAGAGTGGCGTCGTTGGGCATCTGGACCTGCCGAGAGGCAGCAGACCTAAAGAAAAAGTGTCTTATTGTAATGTAATGTATAGAATCTTATCACAAACTTGTTCGAATTAATGAGGGTAGGACTATCTTTAATAGGACCTGGAGATTCAGAACGCAAAACTGCTTTTACGACCGTGTTTGCGGTGTAACAAAATACACGTATAAAATGGATGTATCTTGTTTATAATGTGGCGGTTTTTGCTTAAGTTGACTCTGCTGTGCGAGATATTATTATTTTGTTTCTTTGTTTTTGTTCTTCTTTATTGTGGTGCTATTAATAGCTGCTTCGCTTCGCTTTTTCGCCTGCATCGCTTCGCTTGCATCGCTTCGCTTGCATCGCTTCGCTTGCATCGCTTCGCTTGCATCTCTTCGCTTGCATCGCTTCGCGGCTTGCATCGCTTCGCTTGCATCGCTTCGCGGCTTGCATCGCTTCGCTTGCATCGCTTCGCTTGCATCGCTTCGCTTGCATCGCTTCGCTTGCATCGCTTCGCTTCGCTTGCATCGCTTCGCGGCTTGCATCGCTTCGGCTTGCATCGCTTCGCTTCGCTTGCATCGCTTCGCTTGCATCGCTTCGCTTGCATCGCTTCGCGGCTTGCTTCGCTACGGCTTGCATCGCTTCGCTTCGCTTGCATCGCTTCGCGGCTTGCTTCGCTTCGGCTTGCATCGCTTCGCTTCGCTTGCATCGCTCGGCATGGTATATAAGGATGTCAGTAAGCAGTCGAAGTGAGTAACGAGAGAGACACCGAGGAAGAACCCGTCGTCAGTTCGGTCGTGAGGAGTCGTCAGTCAGCAGTCCAGTTGTAACGAGGTAGAAATCAACGCTCGTGGAAGACGCAGTCGAAGTCAACAGTCGTCGTCGTCAGGGTGAGAAGGGCTCCTCGACGGTCTGTTCGCAAGGCAACTTGCGTGGTCGTCAGTACGCTTCCTCGTCGGTCCGCAGCATCTTCGGCGGACGCTTCCTCGTCGGTCCGCAGCATCCTCGGCGGACGCATCCTCGGCGGAGGCACCCTCATCCGTCCGCAGCATCCTCGGCGGACGTTTCCTCGTCGGTCCGCTGCATCCTCGGCGGACGCTTCCTCGTCGGTCCGCAGCATCCTCGGCGGACGCTTCCTCGTCGGTCCGCTGCATCCTCGGCGGACGTTTCCTCGTCGGAGGCACCCTCATCCGTCCGCAGCATCCTCGGCGGACGCTTCCTCGTCGGTCCGCAGCATCCTCGGCGGACGCATCCTCGGCGGAGGCACCCTCATCCGTCCGCGGCATCCTCGGCGGACGTTTCCTCGTCGGTCCGCTGCATCCTCGGCGGACGTTTCCTCGTCGGTCCGCAGCATCCTCGGCGGACGCTTCCTCGTCGGTCCGCATCCTCGTCTGTCTTCGCGTACCCCTCCCCTCTCGAACAGTTTGTAGTTGGACGAACCGCCTCGCCAGTATTGTTGACGGTATGACGGTATAGCTGTATACACTTTTTTACACTGCAGAAGTGAACTGCTCAGTTTTATTGTTTGTCGAAGAAAACCGATGATAACTGGAGAAACAAGTCTTGGGTTCTTTCTTCAGTTACAGTCTCGGACAGACCGTCCGAGCCGAGTTCAGCGGACAGTGTCAAGCATCAGGGTGGGCCATCCTGGGAACTTAATCGACCCTGAGCTTCGTCGCGGAGGAACCCTATAAGTCTGGGGTGATCCGTAACAAATTGGCACCAGCGAGTGGGGTGACGTCAAATTCGGCGGACTTCGACAATTCGGCAACAAAGAAGTGTGGACACCAACAAATTGGTCTCGAGAACTGAGGCAGGACTTCTTCTTGCGGTACCGTAACAAATTGGTACCCACAATTGGATTGTCGGGAATTTCGGTGATCTTCGACAAGTTGGAACTCAGGAAGTGCGAAAGGACTACAGCTTCAGGAGAACGTAACGGATTGGAACAGCAAGTGTAATCTGGTGGGTGTCTTTCTCTTCGACTACAATGTGGAACCCTGCTACTGATGTGTTTGCTCGTGCCGACATGGACGGAAGTGCTGCTGGCTTGCCAACTACTTCTTCGCCTGCTGCCAGACTAGGAGCGGACGCTCTCGGCGACTTTGAAGTAGAGTCCAGCCGATTTCTTGAGAAAGTCGATTTCGAAGATTTGCCAAAGAAAGAACGGAAAAGTGTACTGATTACGGACAGAACCGCCAGAGACTGAAAAGTCTTGGAGGACGTTGGCCGCTTGATTAGTGAAAGAAGGACTCCCATGAAGCCCGGAAAATTTGACGGCACCGGTTCCTTGGAGTCTTTTCTCGCACAATTTGAAGTGTGCGCCCGACACAATCGGTGGACGGAAGAAGATAAAGTGGACTTCCTTTGATGCGCTTTGGAAAAGACTGCAACACAGTTCTTGTGGGACTTCGGTGCGAAGGAGGATGTCAGCTACGAACAGTTAGTCGAACGGCTTCGTCAGCGGTACGGTTCTCAAGGGCAGGCTGAGACGTTTCGCGCTCAGCTATACTATCGTCGCCAACGGGTGGACGAAAGCCTGAGCGACTTGCTTCATGATATTCGACGTCTGGTCATACACGCATATCCAGTTCCTTCAAGCGAGACGACCGAAATCGTTGCTCGGGATGCGTTTCTGGAAGCCATCAGAGATCGCGAGTTGTCTCTCAAAGTACGAGAGAGAGAGCCGAAGACGATTGATGAGGCGTATAGAATGGCTCTGCGTCTCGGAGCGTACCAGCAGATGGCCGATGCTGATGACCGTCGCAAACCACCCAACCGAGTGCGCGGAACACAAGAGATGGACACTGGTGATCAGCTGCAGACACAACTGGATGGCTTCTTCGCATCCCAGAGAAAGTGGCAGCAGCAGATGGAGGAAAGGTTCCAGCGCCAGTTGGAAGAGCTTCGAAGCCAGTCTCCGACAACAAATCTGACTTCGAGACCGCGCGCTGTCGCTCCTGGAGTCGGTGGACGCAACCGGGCATGCTTCAACTGCGGCCGAGAGGGGCACATCGCTCATCAATGTCGCCAGCCACGCCGATCTTCAGACGTCAACAATGAGACTTCTGGTCCGTCGACATCTGGTACAGGAGACGGTGTTGTCACGAATCACACAACCCGGGAACGAACCTCCTCTACCACCGACAACGCGATGTACGTTCGAGCAACGATCAACGGACGGTCGAGAACCTGCCTCATCGACACGGGGTCAGAAGTGAGTATCATACCCTCTGACTATGTTGAAGGCATAGAATGGCAACCTAGCTCGCGCATTCTTTTAGCAGCCAATGGTACTGAAATAAGGGTCCTTGGTCAGGTGGTTGTTCCACTCAGGTTTTGGCGTGGTTTTGATGTAAGCACTCAGTTTCTAGTGTCTGACCAGATCTTCGAGCCAATGCTCGGCATGGAGTGGTTAAGGGAACATCGTTGCAGAATTGGTTTTGGAATCGGTGCACTTTTTGTGGGGAGGAGGCGCATTCCATTGGTTAAAGGTAATGGCTCCTCATGGTGTCGGCGGGTGGTTGTTGCAAAGGAAATGGTTGTGTCCCCTAGGTCCCAATGTGATGTGTCTTCGAGAACTGTGTATAGTAATTTAGCTGTGTGTTCACTGGCATGGATGACAGAAACCTCGGAGGTTGTGCCGGGAGTTTATGTCGCTCGAGTCCTGATGAAGGATAATGCAAACACGGCTCAGATTAGAGTAATAAACCTAAGTGAGCAGCCAGCAAAGCTGTGCAAGAATCAGGTAATTGGTGGCTTACATCCAGTGCAAGTGGCAATGGCAGTTGAGGAGATGCCTCCGAATGAAATATCAGCTGCGATCCGTGTTGTTGAAGATTTGATGGCAGACCTGCCGGAAGATGTACCATCGGAGGCAAAGGATAAGTTAGAATGTCTTTTGAGAACTGATAAGGATGTGTTTTCAGTTAGCGAAAAGGATCTAGTTAGACCAACTCTAGTATGGACGTAGAAGATGCGCGCCCCGTTAAGCGGTCAAGAAGAAGACTGCTTTTTGTCGATCGGTGTAGGCAGAAAGTTGTGAATAAAAATGAGGTTAAAGATACCGATTCTATGATGTGTAAGAGGAAATCTATTCCCCAGATTATGCCGACTGAGTGGGTTGTAGTATGTGCTTTGGTACTTGCGTGGTTTACAACTTTTGCCTTGATCGACTGGAAAGAGTTGATAGTAGACATTGTAGTGTTGGCATTGTTTGTGAACTGCAAACGTCATGTGTATGTTCTGGTACGTAGTTGGACACGAAATTCAGGGCCACTGGAATTAGTTTATAGGCTGCTCGTTAGAGTAAGAAAAAGAATGAAAGCTGAGGGCCAGTGGAGCTGTGGTTATGTTTTTCTGATCAGTTTTCTGATCCAGAAATCGGAAAAAGCTAAGCCTTTTATGGCCCACGTGGACAAGTTGCGTCCCTGCTATGGACGAACCAAAGGAAAATGGGAAGACAAAATTGAACGGACAAAAGAAAAGGGATCGACAATACAGGAGGACGCACCCAAGGCTTCAGTGTCCCTTCGCCCCCGTCGTGTTGTCAGGAAGCCTGATCGCTACCAGTAAGCAGCTGTAGAATTTGATAATAGACACGAGAGCGTTGTGCTTTTCGTTTGCTTTTGCTTTGCTTTTGCTTTGCTTTGCTTTTTGCTTTGCTTTAATTTTGCTTCTGCTTTGCTTTTTGCTTTACTTTTACTTATAACCGCCGTTGGCTTGTAATGGCTGCTGCTTTGCTTTGCTTTGTTTTCGATCGCCGCTGGTTTGCTTGGCTTTAGTCTGCCGCTTGCTTCGCTTCGGCCTGCATCGCTGCTTCGCCCCGCCTTTTTCTGCTGTCGGCTTGCATCGCCTGCTTCGCAACGCCTCTCGTTTGCCGTCGGCCTGCATCGTTTGCCTCGCCCCGCCTTCCTTGCGCTGTCGGCTGGCTTCGCTTCGCTTGCTTCGGCCTGCATCGCGTGCTTCGCCCCGCCCTCGTCTGTCGTCGGTGCGCATCGTTTTGGCTGGCGTCGCTTGCCTTGCCTCGTGTGCTGCGCCCGTCTGCATCGGTCGCCTTGCTGGTTTGTTGTCATTTTCGTTTAACGCTTGTGGTAGTTGCATGCTGTTTGTGCGTGTGTTGTGATTACTGTCAGGTTGGGTATCCTTTGATTTTTGGGAGATCGGTGGTATGGGTCCAGTCAACGAACACGAGTGTAAAGACTGTGGGAAGAAATACACCGGTGACAATGCAGCTGGAACGCTTAGGAGCCATAGAAGTAGGAGGCATAAGAAATCGTGTTGTCCGAGTTCCACGAAAAATCATAAAGCGCATACGGTTTCGCATTCGGACTCCATGCAGCCCGTGGGTTGGTCTGTTAACGAAGATTTTCTTCCGGGGCGTCAGTCCGCATCCTCGGTGGTTGATTCGCCGTTGGCCGGTCCTTCCTCAGTCACTCAACCAGTGACTGAGAGTGCGGAGTATGATGTTGGGACCGTTTTTGCCGAAATAATCCGTCGAGCACGTCGTGTGGCGTTGCGAGGTTCTTGTAGGCGTCTAGTGTGTCAGTTAAAAGAGGAATTTCCGGAATGCCCTTCCTGGATGATTGAAGCCGTGTCTCAGGGGTTCCAAGGTAACCAACCTGAAAGTGTGGTGATGCAGGAGGTGGAGCCGTTTCGGCCGGATGTCATCGTAATTGACGACGATGATGAGGTGGTTGTTACTCCCCCTCCAATGGTGGAAAACCCTGTCCCTCCTCTCCCGTTGGTAGAATTCGAACCGTTAGCCTTTGGGGACATGATTGACCTCCCCATAGTTATCGACATAGACGGTTAAGAACAAGTATACATTCGTTAAAGGCTTTGTTATTTTGATCTGTGTTGTCCGGGTTCGGACTTACGTTTTCGTTGTTTGTTTGTTGTATGATTCACAATTGTAAAAGCTTTCAATTGTCTTACGAGAAGACTCTCGTTATCAAGGACGATGCGTAATTTACAACCAATCTGTGATAACACTGCATGGCTTTGGATTTTGCGATGCGTTGCAATATAGATGTTAGACAGAGATTCTGTCGTTTTTAGTATCCGAAAGAGGACTTCCGGGTTTTTTTTGGTGGCCCGGAAATGTGGCGGTTTTTGCTTAAGTTGACTCTGCTGTGCGAGATATTATTATTTTGTTTCTTTGTTTTTGTTCTTCTTTATTGTGGTGCTATTAATAGCTGCTTCGCTTCGCTTTTTCGCCTGCATCGCTTCGCTTGCATCGCTTCGCTTGCATCGCTTCGCTTGCATCGCTTCGCGGCTTGCATCGCTTCGCTTGCATCGCTTCGCGGCTTGCATCGCTTCGCTTGCATCGCTTCGCTTGCATCGCTTCGCTTGCATCGCTTCGCTTGCATCGCTTCGCTTGCATCGCTTCGCTTGCATCGCTTCGCTTCGCTTGCATCGCTTCGCGGCTTGCATCGCTTCGGCTTGCCTCGCTTCGCTTCGCTTGCATCGCTTCGCTTGCATCGCTTCGCTTGCATCGCTTCGCTTGCATCGCTTCGCTTGCATCGCTTCGCTTGCATCGCTTCGCTTGCATCGCTTCGCTTGCATCGCTTCGCTTGCATCGCTTCGCTTCGCTTGCATCGCTTCGCGGCTTGCATCGCTTCGGCTTGCATCGCTTCGCTTCGCTTGCATCGCTTCGCTTGCATCGCTTCGCTTGCATCGCTTCGCTTGCATCGCTTCGCTTGCATCGCTTCGCTTGCATCGCTTCGCTTCGCTTGCATCGCTTCGCGGCTTGCATCGCTTCGGCTTGCATCGCTTCGCTTCGCTTGCATCGCTTCGCTTGCATCGCTTCGCTTGCATCGCTTCGCTTGCATCGCTTCGCTTGCATCGCTTCGCGGCTTGCTTCGCTACGGCTTGCATCGCTTCGCTTGCATCGCTTCGCGGCTTGCTTCGCTTCGGCTTGCATCGCTTCGCTTCGCTTGCATCGCTCGGCATGGTATATAAGGATGTCAGTAAGCAGTCGAAGTGAGTAACGAGAGAGACACCGAGGAAGAACCCGTCGTCAGTTCGGTCGTGAGGAGTCGTCAGTCAGCAGTCCAGTTGTAACGAGGTAGAAATCAACGCTCGTGGAAGACGCAGTCGAAGTCAACAGTCGTCGTCGTCAGGGTGAGAAGGGCTCCTCGACGGTCTGTTCGAAAGGCAACTTGCGTGGTCGTCAGTACGCTTCCTCGGCGGACGTTTCCTCGTCGGAGGCACCCTCATCCGTCCGCAGCATCCTCGGCGGACGTTTCCTCGTCGGTCCGCTGCATCCTCGGCGGACGTTTCCTCGTCGGAGGCACCCTCATCCGTCCGCAGCATCCTCGGCGGACGCTTCCTCGTCGGTCCGCAGCATCCTCGGCGGACGCATCCTCGGCGGAGGCACCCTCATCCGTCCGCAGCATCCTCGGCGGACGTTTCCTCGTCGGTCCGCTGCATCCTCGGCGGACGTTTCCTCGTCGGAGGCACCCTCATCCGTCCGCAGCATCCTCGGCGGACGCTTCCTCGTCGGTCCGCAGCATCCTCGGCGGACGCATCCTCGGCGGAGGCACCCTCATCCGTCCGCAGCATCCTCGGCGGACGTTTCCTCGTCGGTCCGCTGCATCCTCGGCGGACGCTTCCTCGTCGGTCCGCAGCATCCTCGGCGGACGCTTCCTCGTCGGTCCGCATCCTCGTCTGTCTTCGCGTACCCCTCCCCTCTCGAACAGTTTGTAGTTGGACGAACCGCCTCGCCAGTATTGTTGACGGTATGACGGTATAGCTGTATACACTTTTTTACACTGCAGAAGTGAACTGCTCAGTTTTATTGTTTGTCGAAGAAAACCGATGGTAACTGGAGAAACAAGTCTTGGGTTCTTTCTTCAGTTACAGTCTCGGACAGACCGTCCGAGCCGAGTTCAGCGGACAGTGTCAAGCATCAGGGTGGGCCATCCTGGGAACTTAATCGACCCTGAGCTTCGTCGCGGAGGAACCCTATAAGTCTGGGGTGATCCGTAACAATAATTATGAAAGTTGTTTAATCCTAAGATCTTGAAGACTTGAAAATGTTGAAGATATATTTCCATTGTGCAATTTCTTTGGCCTATAATTCCTGCCATATGTACTGAAGAGGAATATTGCACGGTAGCAAATGTGAGAGCTGTTGAATACAATTTCTGTCATTTTTGTCGTCATAAGGGGGTTTAATAATTTATTTTCCTTGAAGTCTGCATATAATATTATACGAGAAATGTGTTAATGATTTATGCAGATATCAACGGCCTTTGATGCCATAATAATTATAATGTCCAATGATGAGTAAACCACAGAACAAGCAATGCTGTTTAATAGACACCTTTAAAATAGTTTCCATCAGCTTTATATATATAAATATCCCACACCCACGTTGTCTTGAGGATCCTGGGTGGCCGAGTGGGTTGTAGCCCGCTCGCCGCGCCGGCGACGCGGGTTCGATTCCCCGGTCGGATCTTTACATACTGCGGGTTGCTCGGTCGCAATATAAACGTGGAGTCGACGCTGATATCATCTTCGTAATGGAAAAGAGTCGTTAAACCCATACATTTCCCACGTTGTCTTAACTCTATCTCATCGAATCTGTCTATAGAAGGTTGCCTTGCGACACGTGAACGGTAACGGTTACAACTGTTGAAACTTATGTATATTTTATATATTTGTTTCATCTGTCGAAGTCAATGGTCTTTGTTGTTTGTCACAAAGACAGAAATGTCAAACAACAGTCCAGATTGTCATCATGCGACTCGCCAATGATGTTCTCTGGCCTAAAATTCTTAATTCGGATCGGATAAATTTATAAAATTTCAAGAAATATTCTCGCTTTAATTTGGGCGAGATAGATGCCCTCCTCAATTGTTTTGTGTAGGGCACATGTCCCAACTGCCCTCTCGAGTTTGCGCCTGTGGTGTTGCGTTTAGGTTGAAAAGTTACTTGCAGACTTCGGCTCACTATAGAAACAAACCGAAGAAAGCGACGACTACTCCACCTAGCGAATGCAATAAAAAGAATTTTATTGATCGCACGGCATTAGAGCAGACATTGCAACAACTACATCCGATCCGATAATAGGGAAATATTCAGAAATCAAGATTGTGCACATTAAGAGGCAGATTAATTTCTAAAAGCGTGTTTACATTTGGCCCAGAACACTGAAGCTGACGTTTCAACACCTTTAAGAGGTTATAAGATTATTATATAAATTTAGGTATTCAAAAGCTTGATTCAAATTCTACCCGCCCGTCCAAATACCTTCCAATCAACTTTGTTCAGATTTCTGCATTACGTCTAGGAGTAACAGATATTATTCAAAGATTATACTTGTAAAAAGGCAAGTATCACATAAACCGTTATGGTTTATGTGATACTTGTCACGTGATGGAGACAATTCATCACTTCATAGGGCTTCATAGAAGATTGATTGATTGATTGATTGATTGATTGGCCTTCTTGACTGTACAAAAGAAGATATTTCTAAAGTTTTAGGCTAAGAAAAAAGTTAAATAGTTATACAAACATGATATTTCTATTAAAAATCGCTTGATTAATTTTTGTATCAAAATTAACTGTATCAGTTAATTAGATTTATAACTAAAGCTCGGATTATGAAAATAGTCAATTTTCGATTTGTCATCGTGGATGGTTTCATATTTTAGTCAAATCGGTAAATACAATTATTGTAATTATTATTTTAATGGTGCAGTTTTGCTTTGTTGTGACGGGTATTGCATTATTGTGATGCACACATTGTTGCAGGACTTTTGTGTCCTATGTATATTTGAGGGGCGGGTGTGTGTGCTGACTGTGCCTAATACAATTAATGCAGGCTGTCTGTTCTGTTAGTATAGTTAATATTTCTGTGAACTGCGTTCTTGTGAATATTATTGTTTCAACTGCATAATTGTTCACTGTAGCCGGTTTCGGTTTGTCAACCGGATTGTTACGGAAATTATTATTGGGCGAGAATGACGTCATGCGGGCTGTCGACTCTTTACTAATGCGGCCCATGGCTGATTAAATCTGATTAAAACGCCAATATCTCGGGTTTTAAAGTGAATTGAGCAGGGCTTTTTTAACGTGCAGTTGTACACAAAATGTGCAGTTCTAAATGGATTTTCGCAGTTGTAGAAGCACTTCTGTGCAGTTAAAACTAGTTGAAAAGGGCTATTTTCCACCGACTGGGAGTAATTTACCATGGAGGACGGGAAAAAAAAGAACGGGTTGTGCAGTTCTAAAAATTCCTTAAAAACAGCCCTGGAATTGAGAGCTGAAAATAGTCGCGTTGACCTTAAAATTTGGGTAAGAATCAATTGCAAACATTTTGGTAAACGGACACACTGTCATTTCCGAGCCTTTTCTGGGACGAAGAGTCAAAATACATCCGGACATACGAACATATAAACGGAGGGACAAACTTTGAGAAATATATTTAAGATTACTCGACGACTTGGAGCCAAAGCGACTTGACCCGACTTGACAAAAAAACGACTTCCGAGTTGAAGTCGACTTCTGACATGGTAAGAACCATTAGCTTAGGGCCTTAGGCGTACGGTTAATGATGCAGGCAGTCAAAGCTGTCCTTTGCTCTGAAGCGAAAAATTTAGGTTTGTTTGTGTTTCAAGTCCGTTTAAGTCGACTTGTGGGAAAAACGACTTCAAGTGACTTCTCTCTGCAAAATTCTACTTGTGGTCAGTTGCGGTCAGTAAGCAGAAACGACTCGACTCGACTTGGGATGACCAAGTCGACTGTGTTCGACTTATTGGGGTCGACTCCCAGGTCCAATCAGAGTATAACTACTGCCAATAATCGAGCATTTTTGTACACCTGCAAATCGCTTTCTCGCTGGTCAATAAATTTACCCAACTGCACAATAATCAACCCCTGCACTGATCCAATAATTTATTTCATCGCAAGGTAACAATAATTATTCACGATTGGACGATTCATTAAAACTGTACCCATTAAATTTTACGACTGCAAAAAACATTTTGCAACGGAATAGAAATAAAGATAATTTATACGGTTTTCACTGTAAACGAACAGGTTATGATTTTAATAGAGTATACTATTAATCCGCTATAGTCTCTTACTCAGGTGGTGCCAGTACCCAGACTGGATTAAAGAGGCGGGTTACGCTAGCTATATTTGTTAAGGCATAAGGCGACGTTAATCGGCCAGTAACAAATCTTGGCCTATACACTTGTCAATGTCAAACTGTGGATGTTGGTTAAAAACAAATTATATCTTCGTCAATAGCAATTTTTAAGAACCTTTGATACAACCGAGGATTTATACAGAAGTGTGTAGGATAAGGTAGGTCTAAGGCTTAACGACAAAGGTCATGACAAAACTGGTTCAGTACCTTGCTCTTAAGTGCTGTAATATGCCGAGCAAATTTCTGTCCAGGGTTACGGCCTCTGTTGTCATAGACCCTGGTCAAATCGGATCCATCCATCCATCATGGCAGCACAAATACTTCGCTGTCACTGGCCGCCTCAGTGGACTCTTTTAAAACAAAGCTTAAAACTTATCTGTTTGCTAAGGCGTATCCCGCAGTCGGCCGTTTGTGAGGCGCCCTTGTAGCGGTATGGCCGCGTTACGGCGCCATATAAATTGTCATTATTATTATTATTATTATCCGACGACACCTTTAAAACGTCACTTACAGATGTTATAAAGGTTACGCTCGCTGATCCCGAGTAATAAAATGCTCACTCGAACCTGCGTTTTAATTAGTATAATATTATCTAAAAGTAGTCTGTAGCCACTAAAACTAGACTTGTAAATATTTTAATAAAAGATAAAGTATCTTTTCGTAAGAGACACGATGTTGACAATCTCAAGGTGAACATTCTAAATTAGTGGTGCATCGTTTCAGTGCATACATGTTGCACTGAGAATACAAGACCATCTTGTAAATTGCATGTAATCATCTTGTACATTTATTAAAAGAAAAGAAAAAGAAAAAAAGTATCATCAACATTGATTATACCTAACCGTAGGCCCATGTTTAACATTAAAATAGTCATAAGTTATAACTTCTGTACATATTTTAAAATAAAGTCAAGAAAGTTTTTTCTAAGTGCCCAATGGCCGCCATAATTATAGGTGAGTGAAAAGCGTGTGCTCAACAAAAAGTCTTTGGTCCAAGAATAGAAAATGATAGCAGGCAAATTGCAAAATCAATAATCATAATCAAATATTAACTTATATTATTGTCATAGTTTGAGACCAATCACCTGCCTAACATTGCCGTCTCAACAATGACGTTAAACACACTAAACCATCCACGAAAGACGCATGTGAAACACATGGACGAAAGTTCTATGAAAAATGAGCACTCTGACTACCTGCAAGGTTTCAGATGAATATTAGGCTATATGGGCGAAACTGTGGCCGAAACCGAGGTTGAACGGGAAATTTAGATTTTTGACCCCCGCCCTCAGGATGAGGAGTGCAGGACGAGTGTAGGCGGGCTGGTCCAGATCTGTTCTGCTCTTCTCTCCTCCCCTCTCCTGTCCTCTCAACAAACGACAGAAGGGACTAGAAAACATGTCAAGGACAGGGATATGCATGCATAGACTGACACAAACAGACTGATAGACAGACAGACAGACAGACAGACAGACAGACGGACGGACGGACGGACGGAAGGACGGGCGGACGGACGGGTAACGGGAAGGGAGGGTGGATGAAATAAATGGCAAAACGAGGAAGCATTAATTCATTTGCGCAACAAGGATTTGCTGGTTTTTATCAGATAAGGCGTTGTAATCCTATTCCAAGAACGATGTTAACGACCTCATTATGTTCCTACCTATCCCTCTGCATGTATATCTCCATCTTTTTCGCTTATACCTTCTCCTCGTCTCTCTCTCTCTCTCTCTCTCTCTCTCTCTCTCTCTCTCTCTCTCTCTCTCTCTCTCTCTCTCTCTCTCTCTCTCTCTCTCACCCTCTCTCTCTCTGTGTTTTTCTCAGCCTATGTCTGTCTGTCTCTTTATCTGTATCTGTGTCTCTGTCTGTCTGTCTGTCTATCTGTCTGTCTCTCTTTCTCTCGCTGCTCGTCCATCACCCCATTCTGCCGTTCCTACCTCCCGTCACTCGATATGCCTACGAGAGCATTTTCCACTTGTCTCTAACCTACCATCAATCCATTCTCCCATTCACCCATCTGCCGTCCATCCATCCATCCATCCATCCATCCATCCATCCATCCATCCATCCATCCATCCATCCATCCATCCATCCATCCATCCATCCATCCATCCATCCATCAATCAATCAATCCATAAAACTATCCGTCAATCCTTCCACCCACCCATCTATCCACCCATCTACCCACCCATTCATCAATCCATCCAACCATCCATCCACCCACCCACCCATCTATCCGTCCATTCATCCATCCATCCAACCATCCATCAATCCACCAACTCATCTATCCAACCATCCATCCACCCACCCACCTATCCACCCATTCATCTATCCATCCATTCATCCATCCATCCATCCAACAACCCATTCGTCCATCCATCCACCCAACCATTCATCCATCCATCGATCCATCGATCCATCCATTCATCTATCCATCTATCCACCCACACATCCAACCATCCACCCACCCATCTATCCACCCATTCATCCATCCACCCAACCATCCATCCACCCACTCATCTATCCACCCATTCATCCACCCATCCATCCATCCATCTTCCTCTGTTAATTTATTCATTAGTGAGGTCGTCCATCCATCCGCTATTATAGTTCCCGTATCAGTCCCTCACTTCCTCCGTTGTCCTCTGCTCCGTCTGTCCTTTCCTCTCCTCTTTCATTCCTCTCCACTTCCCCTTTTATCCTCTTCCATTGCTCTCTCCCTCCCTTCCTCACTTCCTCACCGAATCTTATCCCATTACGAAGGAAAAACTTGTAATTACGAGCGACACAAAGCGATGCTTGGCAATAAGGCGGCGGTGGAGAGCAGGAAGAGGAACCAGAGAAACAAGACGGGAAGAGAAGCATGTGGCAAAAGGAAGCAGGATCGAGGAATGAATGAAGCAGAGAGAGAGAGAGAGAGAGAGAGAGAGAGAGAGAGAGAGAGAGAGAGAGAGAGAGAGAGAGTGAGAGAGTGAGAGAGAGAGAGAGAGAGAGAGAGAGAGAGAGAGAGAGAGAGAGTGAGAGAGAGTGAGAGAGAGAGAGAGAGAGAGAGAGAGAGAGAGAGAGAGAGAGAGAGAGAGAGAGAGAGAGAGAGAGAGAGAGAGAGAAAGCAGACATTACATCAGCTGGGACGTCTCTCTACTTCTATTGATGCTAATCTCAGTCTGGACTCTATCGAGACAGCAGCTGCTTAGCTATCGAGCGATGTATATACCATGCATGATATATACCATGCATAATGTATACCATACATGATATACCATATGGTCCTATCTACAGTTGCTCATCCACCTGCTCCTTCTCTTCTCTATTGCCATCTATCCGTCTATTCATCTATCCATCCACCCATCTATCCACCCATTCATCCATCCATCCATCCATCTAGCCACCCATTCATCCATCCATCCATCCACCCATCTATCCACCCATTCATCATACTATCTTTCCGTCCCTCTCCCTATACTTCTCATTCCCTTCCTCATCACCACACTCTAATCATTCTTCTTATTCCAGCACCCCTCCCTCTCCCTTCTCCTGTCCATCATCCTCGTGTTTCTCCTTCTTTTCAGTTTCCTTCTTATCCACTTACTCCTCCTCCTCTTCCTTTTTCTCATTCTCCTCCTCATTTTCCGTTGCCCTCTTATTCTCTTCCGCCTCTAATGCTCCTCCTCAATCAGTCTTCTTCCCTCCACATTTTCTTCTTCTTTCTGCTCCTTCTCATCCTGCACATCTTCTCATCCTCCACCATGCAGTTTCGTCACTTTTGATTCTCCGTATCTATCATACTCCTCTTCCCACATATTCTTCGTCCCTCTCCGCCTATTCCCAACTTTCTTCTTTTCCATGTTCTCTTTAACCACCTCTCCTTTTCTTTCCAATTCTTATCATGATCATACAACTCCACCTCCATCTTTGCCTCCTCCTCCTCTTCTTCCTACTTGTTTCGCACTTCCTCATCTTCCTTTCCTGACTCTCTACTCCTCTTCTTCCTACTTGCTTCGCACTTCCCCCTACTCTTCTACCTCTTACTTTTCCTCGTCTTCCTTTCCTGACTCTTTCCTCTTCTCACCGTCTCTCTACGCCTGCTCCTTTTCCTGCTATTTTTTCTTTCCCCCACTCCAGTTCCTCCTCTTCCAATTCCTCCCTTTTCTTCTACAACTTCTCTTATTCAATGTCCTTCACTTCCACCATTATTTTCCTTATCTTCCTGCACCCTCACCCTCTCTTCCTAGATCTTTTCCATTTCCTTCTTCTTCTCCTCCTCCTCCTTCTCCTCCTCCTCCTCCTTCTCCTCCTCCTCCTCCTCCTCTTCTTCTTCCTCCTACATTCTGGCATCTGTGTTCATTAACACTAAACTCATTAATTAGCTCCTACAATAGCCACTCTATAAAACGGGAGACAACGCTGGGTGAGATAACCGATCCTACGTTATGGAAACGACATGCAGAGAAAGTTTTTTTTATCGATATCATCTTCGGAAATGCATATTCGCCTATTATTTTGTGGTCGAGAAAAACTTTTCTGTGATTTAAATCGACATTGAATACGTATTGGTATATGTATATGTATATTGGCGTATGTATATGTATATGAATATGTACAATTATACATAATATATAGACCTATATTTGCTAAGTGGTTTCATTAAGACGCGGAAATAGATCAAAAGATTTGGCAGCTGAATTTTCTCAACCTTGGTATACGAAAGAGGATAAACATCCCTCTTCCTCGCCGTCTCGTCTCCTGACAGGCTGACAGTCATGGACGCCCGCAGAAATTTTTCTAACAGTGGGTAGGGGGCAAGGCACAATGGCCACGGTTAAATTTTTAGCAAGAGCTTGAAAAATACAAAGCAGGATATTTAAGAACATGAATTATTTCACAAGGGTTATATAATGGAAATTTGCCAGTTTCGCTTGGAGTATATAAATTATGACCAATTAGTTCTTTATTTTTTTAAATTTAAATATTTAACGTCGTCATATGACATCAATTGTCGTTGACGACAAATGAAATTATGTACAGTACGTTGAAAACATAAATCATAAATACAGTTTCCAATATCTATGTCGAACATCATTTACAAAGTCACCGATGTTCGCTGTATAACTTGTATTATAACATGAAATAACAGAGTTAATAATGTCCATCAAAAACAAAACATTTTAAAAGCGGATTCTTGAGACAAATTATGCGATATTCCTGGCAAAATCATTAATGAAAACAACTATAATTGAAAGCATTCATAATGTACATGTATTTATCCATGTTATTAAACAGCTTATACTGCACGCCTGCAATCCATTAAATTATTTCATGAGATTTTTTTATTCCTCTGCAGCAAATTTTCAGGTTTTACTTATTCAGAACAATCAAAGAGTATTACATAGTTGTACGCAAACATTGAATACAAGATTTCTTTATCATATTATGTTACTGATTAGAAACTTAAAAGCACTAGAATTTCTTAATCTAGAATTCAACTTTTAAGACAATTGAATGATTGTTTATTATACATTTATTCTTGATGCAGATTATGACTTAAGCTGTGAATGTTTGTATATACAATCAATCATATCAATCAAACAGAATTGACACAATAAAATTTCTAGCATATTTACGGCACATATAGGTTTTGCCTTGCAACAAATAAAACTCTACGTGAAAGGTAAAACTACTATCCAATCTTCAATGACTTCATTAGGGCCTACAACAGTGGTTCCAAACCTTTTTGACTTTCGGGCCACTTTTTCTAAGTTGAAGGACACGATGACCTCTTTTTCTTAGTTGAAAGGCATTAGGGGGCCACACGGCTAGAATTTAAATAATTAAAAACGCATAAAATGGTTATTATTGAATATTGAATCAAATTATAATGTTTGATGTTATTTATAGACGTCAAAATAGAATAATTTGTAATAGAAAATAATTATGTCTTATATCTTGTAGAAATTGTCAATTTTTTAAATATATTTTTGTAAATTCTTTGAGAGATGAAGGCCATTTTTGGAGACCTGGCGGGCCACTTTTGGCCCGCGGGCCACAGGCCTACAATTACAAGAAATTACAGCTACAAAATCTTTCCTTTGGTAATGAGTTTTACCATCCTAAACACTCCACTTATGTTACGCAAGTATCCCATGCTCTGAACCATGCTATTAATAGAAACATAATGCTGGCAATTTAAGGCAAGTTCCTTTCTTGACACTTTTTCAGGTCAATTACTGACCGATTTTTGAAATGCATATGAGGTACTAATGTGGGTTGTAGTGTATTTAGAAAAGTTAAACTTTTCTCATTTAGAATTTCTTCTAAAATCTGACCTCTTTCGTTGATGCTTGAGCTCCACCAGCTTTTGTTATGAGTATTCAGGTCTCCCAAAACAATGGCTCTTTTTAGTGGAAAGATTTTTTCAATTTCGGTTTTAGCTATTTTATTTCCGGGTGCAATCTATGTATTTATAATATCTAAGTGACCAATTTCAGTTTTAATATTTTTACCTAATATTTTCACATTTTCAGTATTATCAATGTCTAATACTGCAAAACTAATACCAATTTTAATTAGGATGCTAAACTTCCCCGACTGTGTTTAGTATTATCCTTTCTTATAACACTATATTTATAAAATTTAGATGTTTGATATTTTTCTTTTAAATATGTTTCTTGCAAACATATAATGTATGGAGAAATTTTTGCTTGACAAAGATAGTTTATAATCTGATAGAGATTTGCTCTCAGACCACGCACATTCCAATGGGCGATAACAAAAGCCATCATGAGCCATCATAAGTTATTTAGGTATATCTATAGGTAGTTTCAGTTTAACGTCACTGTGTGGTAACAATGACCATTAGCGACGCCCTCCTCCTCTATCCAGACTTGGGACTGGCACTGGCAGAGTGAAACCAGTAGCGGCGTTATAAGTTATTTTATTATTATTATTCCAAAGTTTAACGTCATCGTATGACAACAACAATACAATATAAGTGTACAGAGCAGTAAAAATAAACTTATCCAAACAACACCAAAGAGGTGTCTAAACGGAACTGTGCAATTTCAATGACATTCAATTTTTTGACAACATAAAGTAGTTCATCTGACTATCGCTCAGTTTGACACATTAATATGATAACGGGGTCATATATCTCAACATTGGACAATATTAAGTTATTTAGGGTGAAGAAATTGTTTAAAGGCAAGAAAGTAATAGTTAAAAATAGGTGTCCATTTCCAAGGGCGAGTGCCCCTCTTGCCCCAGGTGCGGGCGCCCTTGCTGACAGTGTATGATTGATGAGTGCACTTATTGTTGGTGAATTGTGTAAAGGGCGACATTGGGGCAGATAATCTCGAGGTAAATTTCTGTACCATGGGTAGGAAATAGTCGCACGTGTTTCCGACCTTCACAATAATTAAGCTGGATGTCGGCTGTACATAAAATTATGCTGAAAAGACTCAATTGATCTGACTTTGGAAAAGGCTACTAGGCAACAGCTAAAGTTGACGCTAAATTAGGGTCTACTAACCGAGAAAGTCCCTGATCTTGACGGGCGTTTGTGTGGCTGCTCTCCCCATTGTGGCTAAATAGCAGCCTACATTAAACACCTTTAAATCACTTTCAAACTACGCTATAATATTAAGTTCAACACCGTCAGGCGTTAGTAACAAGGATGTGCCGATCTGAGTGTTGTGCACCATGGGACGGTTGAAAGTGTTTAAAACAATTTCTTGATAGCGAACTCTGTTGTCAAGAGATGCTGCTAAATTCTGATGCATCTTTGGCGATATGTTCTCAATCATCATGCAGCGTCGATTCAAAAAACAGCAGCAACAACAACAACAACGAAAACAACAACAACGAAAGCAACAACAACAGCAGCGAAAACAACAACAGCAATGAAAATAACAACAACAACTAAAGCAACAACGACGACGAAAACAACAATAACAGCAATAGACGTAGGAAGAACTTTCCATCTCGCTTGAGACGGTTGTTCTTATTGCTATTGTTATTATTGAGCAATTTTATTGAAACGATACCTCGTAGCTTAAATTGCTACCATTACAGTGTAGGAATTCCTGAAATTTAAAACGACGTAAAGGGACACTTTTGAAGTCTGAAACCACAACTCTCAGCACTGAAATGATGAACAACTATATTAAAACGACAGCCTAAAATGCTACCAATAATGCATTGAAAAAATTCCAAAAGTTTCGATGTTGAGGATGGGGATGAGCCCTCCTCAAGGCCCTCCCCCGGGCTCGATGCCTCGCGCCTCGGCGAACGTCCTTCGGTTGCTCGCTTATCCCCCCTCCAGACCCAGGACCACGTCTCCCGTTATGACTGTAGCTGATTGATAATAACGCTTGTCTTGCAGCACAGAAAGTGCGGGTTAGAACCTTTGCCTCTGAGTTGGTTCCTGTGTGTAGAGACCCTCAAATCTTCCCCTTGCAACAACAGCTCAATGCCATCTATAGTTGAAGCCTCATCGCTAGATAGATAATGTTGTTCATATAACAGGTGCATTCCATGAACCCTAACAGATATTCTGCTTTATTCATTACCAGTAGCAAATGCGAGTTTTATCAAGGCGCTATATAAATTGCGTGGCATAATATAACATCTAAATTGAATGGAGTAGTATTTATTGTCAGATGTACTCGGTGACTTCGAATAATCCGTGGAGCTAAGACTATAAACAATAATATTAGCCATTTTGCAACAGGAGCATGCACGAAGGGGTCGTTAAACGTAAACCGATTGCTTGTGTAAAATCAGTTGATCGAAAGAAATACTCATTGAATCTAAAGACACACGAACACACACACACGCACACACGCACACACACACACACACACACACACACACACACACACACACACACACACACACACACACACACACACACACACACACAGACACACTCACACACACTCGCAAGCACTCACACACACGCACACACACTCGCAAGCACACACACACACGCACACACACTCGCAAGCACACACGCACACACGCACACACGCACACACGCCCACGCAGGCAGACATACA
>OX457041.1:58177112-58189612 GCA_949752735.1 Lumbricus terrestris
CGTGGACTCTGAACAGCTCACCCTTGCATCTCATACAGATCAGGTGTGTCGCAGCTGCTACTACCAACTGCGGCAGCTCAGGGTCATTGGTCGCTCTTTGACTTCTAAAGCTGCAGCTTCTCTTGTCCATGCATTTGCGCTGAGCCGCCTCGACTACTGCGCCTCCATCTTTGCTGGACTCCCACGCGTTCGGATTGAGAGGTTGGAGAGGGTCCACCGGTCTGCCACGCGACTTATTGGCGGGTTCAACAAGTACGACGGTGTATCCCTATATATGGTTTTGCACTTCCCGCATCGCATCTCATTTAGGATTGCATCTTTGGTGTGGCGATGTTTATCAGACTGGGCACCCTTTTATCTGTGTGAACTTTGCCTCCCTCTTGCCACTTGCATAGGCCGCCGCGCACTGCACTCTGATGTCCATGGTGACTTAATGGTTCCCATCACTCGCTCTGCAACAATGCAGAGGCGTTCATTCTTTGTGGTTGGTCCAACAACCTGGAATGATCTTCCCTTGACTATACGCGACACCTCCCAAGCTGTTCTCAATTTCACAAACTGTTGAAGACTGCTTTTTCGCTTGATCTCGGCCGGGAGCGCCTCTGAGTAGATACCTTGAAGAAGCGCTATATAAATTCTGATTGATTGATTGATTGATGAATCGATCGATCGATCGGTTGATTGATTTATTGATTGATTGGTTGATTGATTGATTGGCTGATTGATTGGTTGATTGATTGATTGATTGATTGATTGATTGATTGTCCACCCTTCTGACTGGCACTGCAAGAGTGCTAATTGTGTCGGTTAACCCCTAAGAAAATTATTTCCATTCTCAACTGTCTGTTGTTTTGCATTTCTCAAGTTCGTGACCGCGATCGTAGCCTCACAATAATTTACTGTTATCTGTAGGTCTGCACATCGGGCAGCGCAGTCTTTACTTCTTAAAAATGTCCTCACACTGTAGAATTTACCATGCAACTTAGGAATATTTCTTAAATATGGGGGGGGGGACATTAGCATGGACGGTCCCCACCACAAGCATCAGGAGACCGTCCCCTCTCCCTCCCCTAAGTCTCCACCCATGCTCCCACGCACAGGTATTGTTATGTAGTTGACGATGACGACGTATACCGTGGACAGAACGTGTTGAGGTATAAGTTCAAGATACACTTATCCACCACCGTCTCTACTATATAGGCTGCTCTGGTGGTACCAGTGCAAAGCATGCGTAAAACAGGAGGTGATGCATTGGCACAGCGCTGCTTATACCGTTACTACCCGTTTTGTCTGCCAACGTAGTGCTTGTGTAATGTTGAAGCTAACGAATGATAATTATTGGAGTCAACTAAACTGAAAAATGCTGCGCATCTCGCCATTACATTCAATGCAAAAAATGGAGACTGGCAATTGAATAAATAGTGCCCGGTATGAGGCTTTTCAAGGTGTCAAAGCAAGCAGAAGGCCTAAAATAATAATCTATATCTGTATAAATAAAGAGAAGATTCTGTCTGTCTGTCTGTCTGTCTGTCTGTCTGTCTGTCTGTCTGTCTGTCTGTTTGTCCGGGATGCATATCCACAGTTTTTGTGCTTTTCACTCCAAACCTTCACTACTGTGTAGGTCTCGGCATGAGACACCCCAACGAGGGGTTGGCGATTCTCTACCACCATAGGGGCCAGGGTGGGAGCCGAAAACCCCCCCAAAAATTTGACAGAACTCAGAAAATTTTCTTAAACTTTGTACCTAGATAGAGGCCATCAGAACCACCCGGTGGAGGGGTTGACAAATCTCTACCACCATGGGGGCCAGGGTGGGGGCGAAAACCCTATTTTTCGCTATAAATTTTCATTCCCTTGGAGGGGGTGGAGGGATGGGGTGGAGGGGTGAGGGTGGGTGGGGTGGAGGGTTGGGTGAGGATTGGGGTGAGGGTGGCATGGAAAACGTCATGTGTGGCGTTCCGGTGGAGGTCGGAGTGTGGTGGGGTGTTGTGGGGTGGTGGTGGGATTGGGTGGCGTGCGGTGTGGTGGGGTTGTGGCTGGGTAGTTATAAATAAAGAGAAGATTCTGTGTGTTTGACCGGAATGTATTTCCACAGCTTTTGAGCTTTTCGCTCCAAACCTTCACTACTGGGACACCCAGTGTAGGGGTTCGCGAATCTCTACCGCCATGCGGGCCAGGGTGGGTGTGGGCGGTTTTGGGAAGGAGATTTTTTTCCGAAAACCAAAATTTCACGGGTGGCGTACCGTCGGAGAGGTCGGAGTGTGTTGGGGTGTTGTCGGGTGGGTGGGGTTGGGTGGGGAGTTGGTGGATTGAGGGGTGGAAGGGAAAATTTTCCCAAAAACCAATATTTCACGGGTGGCGAACCGGTGGAGGTCGGATTGTTGTGGAGTGGGGTGGGGTGGAATGGAGTGGGGTGGGGGCGGGGGTGGGGTGGGGTGGGGTGGGGGCGGGGGTGGGGGCGGGGGTGGGGGCGGGGTGGGGTGGGGTGGGGGTGAGGGTGGGTGGGGTGGGTGAGAGGGTGGAGGTGTAGGGGTGAGGTGAGGGTGGTAGGATGGGGGTGGAAGAGTAGGGTGGGGAGGGAGTTGGAGGGGTGGGGTTGGGGTGGGGTTGGGGTGGGAGGGTTGGGGGTGTAGGTTGGGAGGTGTAGGTGGGGGGTGGAAGTGGGGGACTGGGACGAGGAAATTTTCCCGAAAACCCTAATTCCTCGTGTGGCGTACCGGTGGAGGTCGAGGTGTTGTGGGGTGTGGCGGGTGTGGTGTGGTGGGGTTGTGGCCTGAGCGATTCGAATCCTAAATTTCACGGGCAACGCCGGGCACCCCAGCTAGCGATTATATACATAAGCATTATTTTGAAGCTCTCAGTCTGAAAGGCTAGTTATAGGCTTATAGCATGGACTCTTAATTTGTGTTGAAGGGAGGGATCAGATATTCAGCGATTGGATTTGTTCCAACAGTCTTACAGGATCAACTATATTTTTGGTTCCTTTCACTCGCTCTGCAACAATGCAGAGGCGTTCGCTCTCTGTGGTTGGTCCAACAACCTCCAGCCAGCGCTCGTGAATAAGCTGGTGCCCAGCGCTTGGCTTTCGAGTGGCGCTTTAGAAATTTCGAGTTTACGATTACAATGACGAACAACCTGGAATGGACTTCCCTTGACTATGCGACACCTCCCAAGCTATTCTCAATTTCACAAACTGTTGAAAACTGTTTTTGCTTGATCACGGCCGGGAGCGCCTCTGAGTAGGTACCTTCAAGAAGCGCTATATAAATTCTGATTGATTGACTGACTGACTGTCTGATTCTTTGATTGATTGATTGATTGATTGATTGGTCGATCGATCGATCGATCGATGGATTGATTGATTGATTGACTGACTGACTGTTTGATCGGTTGATTGATTGATTGATTGATTATTGATTGATTGAGTATTGATTGATTGATTGACTGACTTACTTACTGATCGATCGATCGATCGATCGATTGATTGATTGATTATTGATTGATTGACCATGACGATTACGTTGAGTATCCTACTTGTTAATTGAGGTTTGGAACTGGTACTGTAGAGTGCGAATGTATTGCACTCAAAGCATAAAACGAGACTATTTATAACCTACTATATTTCCAATTAAAGGTGTCTGTGCAAAACATTGCGTAATCTCCACAGTATACTATTCACCATTGTGGATAGGCCTTCGAGATGTAGGGCAATGTAATGACAAGATTTTGTATTTTAGGCAAATTACTCATTCAAGTACTTATATAGCGCCTGTTCACGGATACTACTTAGAGGTACCTCAGACCCCAACGCGGCCAGAAGAAAACTTTTCAGGTACTTATGCTGTTAAGCAATGTATCAGAGTGACCTAGTGAACAAGTGCAACTCAAGAGTGAGGTCATTCCATGCCGCCTAGTTAACCATGGACAGAGCATAACTTTGCATGCTGGAGGCACGAGCGAACGAGGCTCAGAGCACTCCCTTCTCACTGAGCGTACATGTAGGGATCGACTAAGCTTAGTCGAAATTTCGTCTAAATTTCCAAGATAAATTAAGTAAATTCTATACTTTCAATTCTGATTACCTTTTCTAGTTCTTGAATGCTTCGCAGTCGAATCCTTCTTCTGACGACAAAAATAATAATTATTTTTCGGTGTTGGTGGGTAGATGCGCACATACGTAGGCCTACATACATGTGAACTACACCTTTCGATTTTTTCGGGGGGAGGTAATTCTCATTCCTGTGATCAAAACTCACTCCCCCTCCCCTAACAGAGACGTCTAGATCAGTGGCGGCGCCAGGATTTCAGTTTCGGGGGAGCTGAAGCCTCGCGGCGAAAATTTTCGCCGCCAAAATTTCTGACGACCTTTTTTTTTAGTCGTCACCCGAAAATCGTGGATATTTCAATGTAAAAAAACTCCGATGGCCCTTTTTTAGGGGAGGCTGAGCCTCTTGTAGGGAGGCTTAGCCCCCAGCCCCCCTAGCGCCGCTACTGGTCTAGATTAAACAGTAGTCTTAGGTGGAATAGTGGTTAACACGCTTGCCAAGAGTGCGAGAGGTACTGAGTTCGAGCCCCCGTTGGGCGGATTTGCTTTGTAGGCTGCCATTGGCGCCGTGTAATTACAAAGCTGTCTGTTCAATTAGTAGTTAAGTTTAATTTAGATAACTGCATATCTTGTAAATGTAAAGCGCAGTGCGTCTTGCAGGCGTTTAATTAAAGAAAAGATATTATTGTTATTATTATTAATTAATGAGCGTTTTATTGATTTATTAATGCTTTAATTAAAATATTTTCGTATTTATTTAGCACGTTTTTTAGGACTAGGCGAATCTCTTCCACAATTATTTGGCATGCAATTGAAACCGACGCAGAACGAGAGACTGCAAGAGTGTGCATACATCCTTGCGCTTAGATTTCTTATATCGGCGAATATTGGCACGAGGACCCGACGCTTCTAACGAGGGGCCAGTCCATCACAACCGCCGCTTTCTTCTCCGCATACTGGACCAACGCTGGTTCCCTACTATACACGTCTTGTCCATTTTCCGTCGAAGTCGGCCTCTGGTGACCGCCGGCAAACTGCAGCACACCTCGAAATGTGTTGCCGCTGGCGCCGCCTGGTGAATGGGCGCCGCAATGCGTATTGACGGTGGCGCCGCCCGGCGAAGGAACGCCGTAGAATGCGTTAGCAGTGGCTCCATCTGGCAAATGGAGAGCGGCGTCTCGTTTGGAGTAGGGTTGGTGCTGCGGTGGACAGATGGCGGAGGAAGTGTCGTAGTTGTTGTCGGCGGATGATGACGAGTCTATGTTGTAGGTGATGAAGTAGTTGTTGTTGCTGAAGAACATCTGAGTGGGATGACTAGATGGATGATGATGATGATGATACAACGACGACGACGACGTGTTCATCATTTGTTGTTGTTGTTGTTGCTGTTGTGGCTGGCGGTGGCATTGGTGGTGCAAACGGTTGGAGCAAAGCAGTGGGTTCGACTCCTCGCTATTATTATAGCAGACGTAGTTCACGTCACGTTGGCTGCCGCCGTTATTATAGGGAACTGCCGGAAAGTTCCGAAGTTGACCGGAGTTTGCCGAATTGTCCAGAGCACAGGATTGACGCCGCCGGTAGGGGACGTTTTGATGGTGGTGGGGGTGGTGGTGGGGGTGGTGTAAGGAGTTGTGGATTGGGTGTACGATCCGGGAATTGTACGTTCCCATCTCACCGGATACAAGTTCCTGATTCTGATCGTACGGATATGGACCGGATGCTGGGAACGGAGGAATGGGGTTGTGCGGGTGAGGGTGGGGTTGGGTCTCCGACTGGAAGAGGGTGGGAAAGACGGGGGAGTGGCGGTCGTTTCCCGAATGCCAGCTGGATGGACAGAATCCGTGCGGGTCGTGGAGTGATCCGGTGCGTGGATCATCGCGGAGTCCTCCGTAAAGGTGGAACTGGAGTTTGGCGGAATTCGACGATGGTAGATTCTGCGACAGGAGATCCGGGTCGGACATGAGTGACGTCAGTTCCTGGAGTGGATTGCGTCGTCTGCCGACCGCTTCCTGCTGGATGAAGGTGCTGTCCTCCTCTCTGAAAGGTCAAAGGTTAGGACAGAACGACGTCAGATGGCAAGACGGTAACGTTATAGAGCGGATCGAATGAGATGTAAGGCAATGTTGGGACATAAGGCAAGAATATGGGATTGTGGGAGTACAAGGATTGACAATGTTTCAGTGTTAGGGCAAGAAATGCGATGTTAACAGCGATTGAGCTGTTCGGAATGTTAAGGCAAGAAAACGCAATGTTAAGAACGATAAAATAGAGAGCGGCAATGTCATATCTGCTATGGCAAGAAAATGCAATGTTAGAAACGATGGAACTTATATTATATATAGAGTGCATGGAAATGTTAGAAATAATACGGCAAGCCGTTCATGATTCAACATTATTGGCAATTAATGTTAAGCATAAAGAGAATGTCAGAGCAAGTAAGGAGAGTCTTGCATTAGTTAGGAACGGCAGGGAAGGTAATAAATATCAGGGCAGAGAAGTATGGAGAAATAATTTATTTGATTTTGACAAATGCAAAGACTAATCAGACAGGGGAAGGCACAAGCACAAGACAAGGCATGCATGCTGAGGCAATGACAAGACAAGAGGCAGCAGACCACAATTGATAAGAAAACTGATCAAAACTATAGCAATCACTTATGGCAACAAATGCCGTTGGTGAAAACAAAGATTATTTTCGACTTTTAATGAATTCTGACTGTTTAACGTGCAGCATTTGAAAGTGGTGGAGCGTAAATCATGAAAAAATTTCTTTTAGCGAACCAACTCCGCTTGCTGTATATTTATATATATATATAATATGGTTTTACACCATTTTAAAGGTGTCTAATAATAGCTTCTGTATTATGCAGTCTATAATTATAATAAACGTTACTTTAACCACATTCAGGGTGACGAGAGACATTGCTGTATGGACAGCAGTCACGGGCTTGGGCGGCTTGGGCACCCACTGATATTTTTGCAGGAAGGGTCAAACAGAATGGCCACGGTTTACAATTTTTAGCACGAGCTTGAGAAATGCAAAGCAGAGATTCAAGGGTATATTTCGTGAAGGTTTATAACCTACTAGCTGAATTACCCGGCGTTGCCCAGGAAATATAAGTTTTTGTCCCTAGCCACACCTGACCCCGTTCCCACTCCGCCATTCTCACCCCTCCTTCCATCGACCCCGAAATTACGGTATTTTTACCCGCACGCTGACCCCCCGCGTTAAGGAGAAGTCACCAACCTCTCCATTTAGATAAAGGAAGTTTTTGAAATCCACGCTTCTTTATTCCAATTATTTGCAGTTATATTCGCATTATTTACGTCCATAACATCATTTTTTTGCTACGAGATCATACTTAATTGCGGTTAGGCCAGATGTGATCATGTGACGTAAAGTTTTGAGCTCAAAATAATGACGTCATGAGTTTAAATAAAGAGAAGATTCTGTGTGTCTATTTGTTCGGAATGAACTTCCACAGTTTTGGAGCTTTTCACTCCAAACCTTCACTTCTCTGTCCGTCTCGGCATGGGACACGCAGCGGATGGGTTCGCGAATCTCTGCCACCATGGGGACCAGGTTGGGGGAGGCAAAACCCCTCATTTTCCCTGTTGGCCTTTCCCACAGGCTTATCACAGCACTCTTCTTTTGAGTCTCATACGCGTGAAAGCAGCGGTTGACACCTTTTAGAGGTGCAGTGGCGGCGCTAGAGGGGGCTGGGGGGCTAAACCCCTCCCTACAAGAGGCTCAGCCCCCCCCTAAAAAATGGACATCTTAATTATTTTACATTGAAATATCCACGATTTTCGGGTGATGACTAAAAAAACAAAGGGCGGCAGAAATTTTGGCGGATGGAAATGTCAAATTTGGCTGCGGGCTTCAGCCCCCCCCAAAACTGAAATCCTGGCGCCACCACTGTAGAGGTGTTTAAGACCAGCGCTTTGCCAGTCCGAATTACACGGGTCGCGTACCGGAGGAGGTCGGAGTGCTATTATATATATGGGGGCGGGAGTGGAGGAGGTGTGGTGTAGGGTGTGGTGGAGTGGGGGTGGAAGGGGTGGGGTGGGGTCGCCGGGTACTCCAGCTATTATGTATGGGGCGGGAGTGGGAGAAGGGGTTGGGGAAGGTTGGAGGGGTGGTGGTGCGGTGGGGTTGTGGGGTGGAGGTGGAGTATCCCAGCTATTATATAGGAGCGGGAGTGGGAAAGGGTGGGGTGAGGTGGTGGTGAGGTGGGGTGGGGGTGGAAGGGTGGAGTGTAGGGGCGGGGTGGAGGAGGTGGGGTGGTGGGGGAGGGGTGGTGTGGGGTGGAGGTGGAGGTGGAGGTGTGGGGTGAAAGGATTTGGGGTGGAGGTGGGGGTTGGAAGTGAAGTGGCTGGGACGAGGACATTTTCCCGAAAACCCAAATTTCTCGGGTGGCGTACCGGTGGAGGTCGGAGTGTGGTGGGGGTGTGGTGAGTGTGGTGTGGTGGGTTGTGGCTGAGCGGGTCGAATCCTTAATTTCCCGGGCAACGCCGGGTACCCCAGCTAGTTAGTAATAATAGTAAGAAGAAATTTGTTAAACACCAAAGGTGTATAGTAGTTTTAAAATAATTTGTGTCAATTACTTCGATGGACATTGTGAGGCTTCTTGAGAACAAACCAAATTGAAATGTTAGAAGTGCAGGTACGATCGAGCGACGATTTTATATTTCGCTCGTTCATTCGTTCTCTTCCCTCAGGCAACTCCCAACGACGCAATTCACATCTATTCTGTGCCTTTTCTTCGTTTTGCTGTATACCCTTCCTTCGTCGTCTTTCAGTCCAGCTGCATTGTTTTGGTCTTCCTCTTGTCTTTTTTCCCTCCATTCTTCCTTCGATGATTTCTCTTTCTATGGTATCACCTTTCCAGACGTTATATATTTATAAGCAGTCGGGAGTAATCTATTATAACGCTGTTTGGCATCGTTTCAAAGGTGTTTAATAACAGCATCCTTTACTCTCCGTTCACTAACCGTTCATCAACATTTTATGGCATCAGAGTCCGTTGATGTCGATATAGATAATTTCAGCTCAATTCTGTTCACACAATTTTGAGTTATCAATTATTAGACCTTAAATGTTACAATAATAGATAAGTAAGTTGGAATATTTTACCGACAACAGTTTGTTGTCAATTTAGCGTTTTTGAGCAACGAAACCCATGATATCAAGATGTCGAAAGCGGAGACTATAGCGGAGGTTTGAAGGTAAATTTTCCAGATAGGGCCTAATAATTCATAGATGGCTAAAGAATTTAGCAACGCGCTGCGACTACAAAGGTGAAAACATGACCTGTTTTGGGTGCTAAACTGACGAGATCTATGTTTTTTCTCTCCAAGGTGTATAACATCGTCGTATAACATCTAAGGCCGTTGACGACAATCTACAGCATTATCATTATTATCTACAGTGTTGGAAATTTTCATTTTTTACTACACTGTATCTATAATATTATGTGCAAATTATAGTCGACGGCCGCTTAGGTCAAGCGGCAACGTTAAATCTTGGCGAAAATAATTGTTTCACTTGAGTTTTTAAAGGAAACTGGTAGAAGTAAGTAGTATACTTGCAGTTTAAGGTTACTGTGTGATAACAAATAACATTAGCATTGCCCTCCTCCTTTATCCAGGCTAGGGACTGGTTCTGTCATAGTTCAAAAAGTGGCGGATCCAGACAACTTAACGACCGCTTATAACAACAAAGGCCGTTGCCGTCGACACAGATTTTTTGAATGTTGCAACACTTTTGAAAAAGAAAATTTGGCTGACAATAAAATGTAATATAATTTCGTGTAGAAAACTTTTCAATGTGTCTATAGCCATAGCTCATAAAATGATATAAAAGGATATTTAACACGGACGCTCTATTATGTTGAGGCGCTCACATATTCAGCGATTGAATTGTGTTATCAGCAGTTAGAACCGTGCACCATCTAACAGGATCAAAATAATGTTTTTTGCCATCGCTCATGTTTTCTAGACTTGAGATCGGAATCGTCAGAGATTCGGTCGAAAAACAGTGATACATAAATTATGCAATTTGAATCTGTTGATAGGTGCTGACGTATTTTCATCCAAAATCAAACGCAGATGCCAGTTTATATAACCCTTTTCGTTTCCATTTCAAAGGTGTATAATAACAGCATCATCTACTATATAGGCCTATATACAATCTGCCTAAGCTTAAAACATTCTATGGTGTTAAATTCATTTGACGTCGAAGGACATTATGAAATAAGCTTCGTTCGATAATTGATATTATTCGATAGCTTTGCGACTGGAAATTGAAATTGCTAGAACTGACCTGACAGGACAGTGAGTGCAAAGGATTGCGTATTTCTTGGAGTTCTTCGACAGCACACGACATCTACTGTGAAGCCATGAGAATCCGCCATCTCTACGCTCCACGCGAAAGTAGGTCGTCTGAACTTCGTCGCTATGAAGAACTGCAACAAGAACAATGGCGTTATGAAATATATACGCCAGTGTTCAATATATGCTTGTACAATGTATACATGTCTGTACTCATTCTAATTACTGTCAATCCATGTTTTGTCATGCGCAACATCGCATTTTCTTGACGCCTTGTCATTCCTAAAAATGCCACTCTATGTTTAATCGTTTCTCTCATTGCATTTCGTGCCTTACATTTCTCAACATTGTCTTATCATAGCTTGCATGTGATGCATACGTAAACATTGCCGTCTTGCCTCACATATACATAGCATATGTCTGATAATTCATGCATACAAACAGGCATATACATATATGCATACAAGCATACATACAAGTATACAGGTTTACACCCATGAATACGAGCATATAGTACACATACATGCATACAGGTATACATACATGTATACAGGCATACAACATTACAACAATACATACAGTAGTTCCGTGCTCAAGAACACTGTACGACTAAAAATTGTCATCAACTATTTTTTTGCGGATAAAATGGTCTATTTTTCGGCGACCAAGACGAAATTTTCCCCGGTCACAAAACCGAAACTTTTGGCCCCCTTCGAAAATTTCTGTATCCGCCCTTGCATACAGGTATGCATACAATGTCATACATGCGTCCAGGTATACCTACAATGCATACAAGTATACATACATGCATCGTTGCATACAGGTATGCATACACCACCCATGCATACATGCAGACAGACAAAGAGACAAACAGATAGAAAAACAGAGAGAGAGAGAGAGAGAGAGAGAGAGAGAGAGAGAGAGAGAGAGAGAGAGAGAGAGAGAGAGAGAGAGAGAGAGAGAGAGAGAGAGAGAGAGAGAGAGAGAGAGAGAGAGAGAGAGAGAATGCGACTGTGACAGAGAGACATTGAGAGAGCGTTGCAAACAAATAATTGCTAAATAATTATCGAACAGGTAAGGCAACGTGCGCGGCCTAATAATGTGGTTCCCTGTCAGAGACAGTGTTTACTCTGTATACACAGGCGGAGAGAATGGGACAACAGATGGAGGACGAATGGAGGAGGAGAAAGGAGTAGAAGAGAGGAGGGAGAGGGAGGAGAAGGGAGGGAGGAGGAGGAGGAAGGAAAAAAGAGAAGAGAAGTGTAAAGGAGAATGAGAAGAGAGGAGTGAGAGAGAAGGTGAAGAGCGAGAGGAGGAGAGGGAAAATTGGGAGGAGAGAGAGTATGAGTGCGTAGACGGAGAGAAAAGAGGACAAAAGGACGTATGATGAAAAGAGAAGGACAAGGAAGTTAGTGGAAGAGAGAGAGAGACAGACAGACAGACACACAGACAGACAGAGAGACAGACAGACATAGAGTGTTAGGGAGGAGAATGAATTGGAGGAGGATGAAGAAGAAAATGAGGAGAAGCAGGTGGAGGATCCAGACGAGCAGAAAGAAAGATAATCTGGTTCAGAGACGGGGAAAAGGTGGAGAAGAATAGAGAAGGACGAGGAGAAGGCGGAGGAGAGGGAATGAAACTGAAATGGAAGGTCAATTGGAATGGAGTATGCATATAATGGAAGGAAGTAATCTACACGTATAGGAAAGGGATACCGATCGATTAGGAAGAAAGGAAGGAAGAGTGGAAGGTGACAGAGAAAACGGGAACAAGGAATAGAAGAATAGACAGAGCAAGGATAGGCCTATAGACTAGAGAGGGATAAAAAGAAGAGGAAACGGAAGAGTGCAGGAAGAAAGATAGGAAGAAAAGAAGAAAAGAAGGAAGGATGAAAGAAAATAAGAAAGGAAGGAAGGAAGACATAAGGAAAAATGAAAGAAAAAGAAGGGGAAGGAGAGCAAAGTAAGAGATGTAATGAAAAGAAGACATACGGGTTCTGTGGCATGTTGTGATGACCGGTAGATCCTCGGGATGTATGAATGCGTAGAGTGACCGTCCAACCAGATCCTCCTGGGAATAACCAAGCGCCTGGTTTGTCCTGGGAATAACAACACCAATCGAA
>OX457041.1:58194612-58287112 GCA_949752735.1 Lumbricus terrestris
TGTTATGACATGGCGGGCGTCATTAAGCATGGCACTAACAGCAACAAGGACGGAATCGAGCGCAAAAGTTGACAATAACACTCAGAATATAATATCGATGCGAGCAGCAACAGCATTGCATGGGCTCATAAGGAACGAATATAGCTTGCAAACATTGTGATGAAGAAGAAGAAGAAGATGATGATGACGATGACGATGACGATGACGATGATGATGATGATGATGACGATGACGATGATGATGATGATGATGATGATGATGGAGGACGATGATGATGATGACGATGGCGAGTGCATGTAGTCAAGATAGATGATTGACAATCGCACTCCAAAATCTGTCCCATTGATCCACTAATCGATTTATCGATAACCTTATAAGCAGCCATTTTAATAATTATGCATACATGCATATATATATATATATATATATATATATATATATATATATATAACGAGCATGTAGATCCATATATAGACCATGCATATTAAGTGTATTAAGTATATATATATATATATATAAACGAATTCATGAAGGTATATACGAGACGAGCAGCTGAGAGAGAGAAGGGGTGCAGAGCTGGTTTTGTAAGTCGTCAAATCACCGGCGATAATCCCCATAAGCCAAGACTTGTGCACTTGTTACGGTCCAATTGCCCAGCGTCGTACTTGCCCACTTGGCCGTTTAATCGCCGAGATGGGAGTCGGAGGAGATAAAGTATCGACGGGGTTACCTTCGTCAGTCGATCAGTCGCAGGTAAAACATCGGTAACGGTAACGGAGAGTGCATGCCCGAAGGAACAAGAGTCAATCATCATCGTCGGTGACGGACACCCACTCGAGGCGACCGACCAGAGAACCTGCCCGCCTCTGACATGCTCAAGTGACCGACGGACGGACGGACGCCGGACGGGAGGGACGGAGAAGGGACTGACGGCGGGTGGAGGGATGGGGAGCTGGCGGTGGCGGTGGCGGCGGCGGTGGCCCGGTCCTGGCGCCCGTAACCGGAGCGTCTTGAGCTGAAGAGCCCGTCGATCACGGCCATGTCGAACGGGGCCCTTGACGGAGTTGACGTTAACCAACGGGCCGTGACGACGCTCGGACCGATGACGGAAGGCGCTGGCTTCGTTGGATGGTTCGCGGGTAGGCAGGTAGTAGGTAGGAAGGCAGGTAGGTAAGTAGGTAGGTAAGAAGGTAGGTAGGTACGTAGGTACGTAGATAGAAGTAGGTATGTAGGAGAGGCAGGTATGTAGGTAGGTATGAAAGTTGATAGTAGTCTGGTAGATAAATAAGTAGGTTGGTGTGTAAGAAATTAGGCAGGTATAGCTGCGATGGTATAGGTAGATAGATAGGCAGATAGGTAGGTAGATATAGGTAGTTAGACAGGTAGATAGGCAAGCAGGTAGATAGATAAGTAGGTAGATAGATAAGTAGGTAGGTAGGTAGGTAGGTAGGTAGGTATGGAGGTAGGTAGGTAGGTATGCAGGTAGGTAGGCAGGTAGGTAGGTAGGTAGGTAGGTAGGTAGGTAGGTAGGTAGGTAGGTAGGTAGGTGGGTAGGTAAGTAGGTAGGTAGGTAGGTAGGTAGGTAGGTAGGTAGGTAGGTAGGTAGGTAGGTAGGTAGGTAGGTAGGTAGGTAGGTAGGCTGGCAGGCAGGCAGGCAGGCAGGCTGGCAGGCTGGCAGGCAGGCAGGCAGGCAGGCAGGCAGGCAGGCAGGCAGGCAGGCAGGCAGGCAGGCAGGCAGGCAGGCAGGTAGGTAGGTAGGTAGGTAGGTAGGTAGGTAGGTAGGTAGGTAGGTAGGTAGGTAGGTAGGTAGGTAGGAATGATAGAGATAAACGGGCAGACAGACAGACAGAGAGACAGAGACAGTGGATGCATTGCAATACGCATTTCGATCAACACGGTCGTTGTATACTTTCCAGTTCAAAACGAAAACCAACCTCGACCAGTTCTCGACCTTGTTCCAGGTCCTCCTGGAACAGCGTTCTCTCCACCTCATCTAGGATGGCGCTCAGTCGGCTGGCGTTCTCCAGACGGAAGTCCCTCCTCGAATGTCGGATGGTGGCGTAGTGGTAATTCGAATCCTCTTTCTCCTTCCTCTCCTCCATTCGATTCACGCAAATGATGCCAGCGGCTGAACATTATTTGCAGTCTTTATTAACAATCGTTTACAATAATCGTAAACTAAAAATACATACAATTATCCTCTGTTGCATATAGCGCAGGGCACAAGCGTATACGTATTTGCGAGCGCTGCGTCTTATCCAATTGGATTGTCTGGATATAAAGTGAAGATTGCATTGTGGTGGTGTTATTTGCAGTTTAACGTCACTGTGTGGTAACAAAGACCATTAGCGACGCCCTCCTCCTTTATCCAGGCTTGGGACTGGCACTGGCAGAGTGCGACCAGTGGCGGAGTTGATTGCATTGTATTTTGAGTTTGACCATTTATAGGCCTAAAGCACTTCTCTCCGTAAAGCTTTTCAGAAGCGTTTCCATATATGCAGTGCATGCGGCTCCGAAAGAAAAGACACGATTTGAGAGGCGAGAGAAAGATGAGAAAAGACTACAATGGAGAGTGGCGTAGCGAATAGATGAAGGAAGTCCATTCCACGGCTATTTTTAACGTGCAGTTGTAAACAAAGTGTACAGCTGTAAAAGAATTTGTGCAGTTTAAAAAGCAAGCTCGTGCATGTGATAATCATTAGAAAAAGTTAACTGCAGTAGATTGGGGTAATTTATGTACTCTGGAAGACCGGAATGGAACGAAGGGGTTGTGCAATAATTGATGACTATAAATTATAAAAAAAGGTCATCCGATTTTGCAGTTGGCAACATTAAATGTTGCAATTACAACTGTTGCAAATGTTGCACAATTTCTGACGACTTTTTCCAATCCTTCGCCAGAAATATTTTCGGGAATTTCTGGCGAATAGCCTAACTAAACAAATATCGTCACGAGCTGTAGCACCAAACTCAAACTGTATGACATTGCCGTACCATGGCAGAGCAGAGATCGTTTACTCATTAATGCTCGCTGCCATGGAGGTATACGAAGCCAGTGTACATCATGGATATAGCTGGAGACAAGACCAAATTTTAGAGTTTATCCAATTTATAACCCGCAAGATTGCAGGCCGATCATCGAACGGCGACTTAATTGAGATATTCAAGTCGCGGACTGAAATGACTTTGCACCCATGGATGCAAGCAAGCAGGCCGCATAGGCTTACAATGAAGGACACCTGATCAAATTTTAATTTTAAAATGAATAGAGTCTTGACCATATTACGGTAAAAACGTATACATCTGTTTACATTTAAGAAAGCTATTCCATTGAGGAGTATAGTTTCGATAATGATGTACATCTAAATTGGATATATATAGATAGCATGACATGCTTCACGTATATAGGCTGCACGTGTAAATTATTATCTGTTTACATTTGGTGCCTGCATGCAAACATAGAATGTTAGAATCTCAAGATGCACTCCATACATGCAGAGACCAGAGTGACCAAAACCAGTAGGCTAACAGAGTCCTGGGAACTTCGCATGCAAACAATACAATGACCTGCATGTCGACTTATAAGCTTGGTCAGTTTATAAGCTTTGTCAGTTTGGAACGTCCACGCATGCCATCAGCCTGTAAAGCGATAGGACACCTGTCTGCCCCACACCATGCATATAGAACTGCAAGTCAATAATTGCCTAAATATTTGATCCCGATGACTATATGCACAGAGATAGGTCTGCGCAAGTTTCATTCTTGGTATATACAATGTTCAAGCATGTATCCCGCTATTATATAAGACCAATGTTGGCAGTGGTCAGCGTTCGACTACATGTGTGGACATTTAATGGACTATAGCTTACATGTATAAGACAACGGAGAACAATAAACACTCTTGGTATATATTGTTATTATCTATACATCTATACATAAACAAAGCACCTGCAGAGACACCTCATTTAGACGACAAATATAGAATATACACCTATATACATATATACACCGTGAGTCAAAAAAACTAAGCCAAACTGTTTTTCATATATCTCTAATGGCTGATAACATATCACGCTAAAATTTTCCAAATATTTAGAGAATTGGACCAAGAATATATTTCCAAAATTTCATGAGATAAAGTTGAACGGATAAAAAGATATGAATATTTCAACTTCATATGCCGAAATTTCAGTTTACAAGCAATTTTCTGTCAGATTCAAGAAAATATTTTCTTATATCTCTAATGCCTGATGATTAACCATTCTAAAATTTTCCAGATATGTAGAGAATTTAACTAACAATATGACTCCAATAGTATGCATGGTCTGATTATTTAATTAAATGAGATGCTCAAAATGTCCTCCTCCTGCTTGCACGCAAGCCTGGAGGTGCTGGCGCCATTAGGCAACAGCATGCATCGTCGATTATCCTCTGGTTCAGGCCATCCCACACATCCAACAAGCGTTGCTTCAGATCGTTTATATCATGGATTGTTGTCTGGTAGACTCGGTCTTGCATCACGTTCCACACTTTATAGTCGAAAAGATTTAAATCTGGGCTGTTCGAGGTCATAATGTGGGAGAAACGAAGTGCATCGCTCTTGTTTGCATTTCGATGCTTTCCTTGGCTCTGTTGAAAAAGCTGTTCTGTTGAAAAAGAAACAGCCTTCTGGGTCTAGATTTCTGATTAGATGTAGAAGATGTTGTGACAGCAGAACGTCGCGATAATTAATAGGCTCCATTAATTTTTACTCTAGGATCACTGAAGACCACAATTGGGAACTATCAAGCGTCGAAACCGCAATGAACGCCATAATAGACTTGCTAAAAACTGAAATTTCGGGAGATGAAGTTGAAAATTTCATATCTTTCAATCCGTTCAAATTTATGACATGATATTTTGGAATCCTATTCCTTGTTCAATTCTCTAAATATTTGGAAAATTTTAGTATGATTAATCATCAGACATTAGAGATATAAGATAAACAATATGACTTACATTTTATTGAATCTAGCAGAAAATTGCTTGTAAACTGAAATTTCGTCATATGAAGTTGAAAGATTCATATCTTTTTATCCGTTCAACTTTATCTCATGAAATTTTGGAATCATATTCTTGGTCCAATTCTCTAAATATTTGGAAAATTTTAGCGTGATATTTGATCAGGCATTCGAGATATATGAAAAACAATTTGGTTTAGTTTTTTTGACTCACGGTGTATGTACAATTATGCATATATACGTATATGGGTCTGGAGCGCTCCTGATTAGTAACATTTAGGGGCGCTATATAAATGCATGCAATGAATGAACGAATAGCGTAAACACGAGTGTGAACTCATCAGTTATATATATAGTTCGCCTATCTCAGCTATACCTCTGCATGAACGTCCTCTCGACTATATATTTAGAAGTTTAGACCGTCATGACCTCCTATATAAGAAAGTGTATCTACTTTGTAAGGCGCCCATGTAACGGCATGGCTATGTAACTGCGCCATATAAATTGTCGTAATTATTATTATAACACTGCAGGCCTATAGTATACGATCTCGCGGACTGCCACTGCAGCCCAGCATTGAGCATAAGTATCTGTTGAGTCTTGCTGACTTTTTGCTGTGGAATGACCGTCCATGCAGCATACTATAATTTGTGCTCAGATCTATATAATATCGTATATATATATACACCGTGTAGCAGGTGCGGATATACAGAAATTTTCGAAGTGGGGGCCAAAATTTTGGGACAAATTAGTTGATCTTTCGCCCGAAGAAACTAATGACTTTTTTAGTCATTTGGTCCGACTTGCCTTGAAATAATTATATTCCATTTTAACTGCAAAAAGAAACTGATGATCGATGTTTAGCCATTTAGTCGCATTGTCTGCATGGAAAATATACCATTGAAACGTATACTGTTGAAAACTTGTTCAAACCTGATGGTCACGTTCTATGAACATGTCTCAATGGGGGGGATGCATGGCAGGATTTGCCCCTGGATCCGCCCCTGCCGTGTATATATTTGCACTGCCTTGGGAGTGACTATAAGAGCGCTTTATAAATCAGTAGCCTAAATAGAATTAGAATAGAATATAGAGTAGAACAGGATAGAATAGAATATATGGAACGGAGTAGAATAGAATAAAATAGAACAGAGTCTTTCAAGGACATAATAACTATAGCCTAATAACTCGTGGGGCGCGGTGGTGAAGTGGGTATGTTCGTTGCCAATTGCAGCCGGAGGGTTGCAGGTTCGAATTCACCTCAAGTCGCCGCGTATTATAGCCTACCTTGGGAAAGTCCTTCACTCGCAATTGCTCCGCGCTTTGGCGTGAAACTCCGATTCAGTGTCCGCTCTGTAGTCGGGAGCTCCTCTGAGTAGTGAGCCTGAAGGGGCGCTATGACAAGTGCACAATCATATACATACAAACTATATCCAGATTATGTAAACCACCGCGGGCAGATGAACTGTAAGGGAGCGGGAGTGCATGCGCAAGGCCACGATAGAATACTTAAAATAATGTAAATGAGGAGGAAGGATATATATATATATATATATATATATATATATATATATATATATATACATATAAGATATGTGTGTGTGTATATATGTCCTGACTGACACTTAACGATTGGGGGACAAATGCATGCATGGGCCGTTCGCCCCGTATACAACATCCATTGATGGAGACCTCTCCCTGTCCCCCCCCCCTAAGTCTCCGCCCATGCATGGTTAAATGCGCGGTTAGGAAAAGCCAGCAGGCATGCACAGTTGCACACCCTTTATAGGGAAGAAGAAGAGTCATTTAAGCAGGCACCAAGAAACAACGAGTTGCATAGAAGGTATTGGCATTTATAAACACTACTAAGTCTTGGGAGTTATTTGCAGATATCTCTTCATGCATGGTGCATAATGCATAATTATACATGTGTGTATCAGTTGTATCACCTTCCCACGGAGTGTACGGTGGGTATTCTCATTGCAACTGAGTTGGCTATACAAGGGTGTGCATGCCATGGGGGTCGCATGAATCTCGAAATAAATATCTGCCAATGCATTTGTATATACATACATTTATGTAGATGACTATTAATCTATTATATAATTATTGTATTCATTCATTCATTCATTATAGGAGAATTTTTATATAGCGCCTCTTCAATGGGGCTACTCAGGGGCACTCCCTAACCCGCAGCCCGGTCAAATACAATGAACAGAAAATGAGATATCGATATACTTCATATATTAATATACATATCTAAATTATCTATTGATAAATATAAATGTGTAATTGTATATAATATGAGTGCGTATCAGATTATAATTTAATACCGCATGCATATAATACACGTATATACGTATACATTGACGTATATGCATATACGCGTATACACAAGTGATGCTGTTGCAGAGGAGTGTCTTCAGTGCTTCAATTGCTGATGTTCATGGTACATATATATATATATACACACACACACACACACACATATATGTATATTATATATATATATATATATATATATATAAAGTGGTCGTCGCTTGCAAACAATCGTCGCACGATCCTTTCCAACTGAGTTGCGTTGATGGGACGATTGAATCTCCGTCGATATTAAGTGCGGGAACAAAGCGGGGCATCGTCTCAACGTAGGGCGGAGGGGACGCCCCCTCCCACCGCCATCCTGGAGCGGGTGATGGGGCAGGAAACGACGGAGGGATCGAGCGGCTGCTGAGGCTGATCGCCGATTTCTTCATTTCCGTGACGAACGATGGCGCTTGTGTTTGACGAGCCCTGCGGTCCAAGTATCACTTCATTAGGGAATAGACGCCGACGACGACGTCTTATTAAGACGGTCATCGTCGCTGATGCTGGGTGGCCTCTTAATAAGGGGCCACGGAGGTCGACCGCGAAGGGAGGACACCGAGGGGTGGGGTGGGTGAAGGTGGGGTGGGGTGGGGTGGGGTCGGGTGTAAGACGATCGTCGTGAAAACTCAGCGTTCTTATTTGGCTATTGAAATAAATACATTGACGAAGATGCGGAAAGGGGGAAAGGGAAAAAGGAAAAGGGAATGGGGGAAGAGACGATTTCTCGGATGGATGGAAAGAGGAATGAGCACGCGGACGGACATACAGGCATGCAAGCTCAAGGGTACTGTGCAGCGGGAAGTTAGGCAGCGAATGTATATATCTGTCTATATTTGTCTGCCTCTGTTTGACAGAAAGATACAGACAGATGCAGAGAGAGACAGAGAAAGAGATACAGTCAAATAGACAGACAGAGACAGAGAGACAGATAGACAGAGAGAGACAGACACATGCACGCACACAGAGAAAGAGAGAGAGAGAGACCGACAGACAGACAGACACACAGACAGACAGACAGACAGATTTATAGAGACAGACAAAGACATACAGAGAGACAGAAGTAAAGACATGCATGCATGCATGCATGTATACGTACGTACGTACGTACGTATATATGTATGTATGTATGTATGTATGTATGTATGTATGTATGTATGTATGTATGTATGTATGTATGTATGTATGTATGTATGTATGCATTCATGCATGTATGTATGTATTTATGTATGTATGCATGTATGTATGTGTGTATGTATGCATGTATGTATATGTATGTGTGCAAACTGTGCGTGTATGTATGCATGTATCTAGACAATTAACCCAGCGCCTTCAATTTATTGCATCTAAGTCTCTACGATGTATATATCAGGCCTTCAATTCCATGCACACTTTTCGATTTGAAAGTCGAGCACGACCTATTCAGTGAGTTTTGAGCACTTACCTTGTAGGAAGAGCTTGGTCCGGAAGTATGCAATGGCCAACCGGAAGACGGTCTGGCTATCCAGCTTCCGATGGACCTTCGTCTTGTCAAGAGGCAGCAGAGCTTCTAGCTCCTTGACCGCTGTTCGAATCTTGTCGCGATATCTTTTCGACTTGTAACTAAACGAATTTAATGATAAATTCGTTTATTATGAATTAGTTAGATATATGAAATAATCTAGTAAAGACTTTATCTTGAAAGATAGGTATTTTCAAAGTGGTTTCTATACAAACTTAAATTTCTCAGATTCTGTTTGTACATCGTATAGTATACCTTATCATCGGGAGCTAATTAGCTAATTAGTTTTTAATTGGTTAATTTCATTTAATTAATTATATACTCTCAGTGTATTTGGCTAAGAAGGGGCACTAGCCTCCTCTGGAAAATTGACATGTAATATTATTAGTACTGCTACTTTTTTAGTAATTTTTTCGCAGCAGTGATGACCAATCAACAATGAATCAACTAATCAATCAAACATTTTATCGGAATTTATATAGCGCCCCTACAAGATCCCTATCCAAAGGCGAAACCAGCCCATGCCAAGCGAAAAAACTCTTCAACAGTGAAATTGAGAATAGTTTGGGAGGTGTCGCAAAGTCATGGGAAACCCGTTCCAGGTTGTTCGACCAACCACATAGAAGGAACGGCACTGCGTTGTCGTTTAAGAAAGTTTAACCGTATATATTGTGTTCGTCCCCCCCCCCCCCCAAAAGCATATACATGGGCGTCCATGTTTCTAAGATTATTTCCGAGGAGTTTTATCTAAGAAAAGCTTCATACCGTAGTTAATGGGTTAAACACTACAGAAAACTTGATCCGAAATAATTTGACTCTTCCTTATTTAATGAACCGGCATTCTGGGAACTTATCGCAAAATTAAATAATCTTTCACTGCAGAAAAATCAATTACGCATTAATTCGTGTAAACAATATGCATTACGATTTTCGCTAATTTCCTTTAAAGGCTCAGTGTAAGCCTACCTTATTCTGCAAGTCTTCTTTGACTGGAATTTGATCCAGTGATACTTTATTAATAATTATCCTATAGACCTAAGTCGATCAACAATTTTAAACCTTATTCTGCCAGGTTCATATCTAACTTCAATTTTATCCAATAACAATAATAAAAGATACTTTATCATTAATATTATTGTTGAAAGTAGATTTACGCTGGCAATTTTCTCTTCAGTTAATATTTAATCGACAGAATCATGATCTTGATGATTTCTTTAATTTAGAGAAAATGCATGCACTTCACCTCTGTCAGCGGTAAGTTTAAAATAATGACTTTCTATTCAAATTCGATACAAATTAAATTTCGTCTAATTACTGGCATAAGCTACAATTTAGTATTAATCCAGAGATATTGCATGGTTGACTAGTTTAGGCTAATCAATAAACTATTTAAGTAATTGAACCAATTCGATTGTCAGATCTGGAGCGAATCAGCCTCAAGTATTATTATTATTATTTGCTCCATTAGTCGGGTCAATCTGCGACATGACCCGGAACAAATTGCAAGAAAGCGTTTCATGATGATTTTATGGTATATTGGGTCTGGTGCTGAACATACTAAAAGTTTCCCAAAATCGCACCACGGCAAGTGGGCTAATTTTGGCGGGAAAAAAGATGGCCGCCAATTGGACTAGGCATGGAATCTGGAAATGATACCGTTAGGAGCAAATCATGTAATCATTTGCTAACATGCTTTTCTAGACTAATTCGACCCTCCTGAAAACGAAAATCGGGGTTAGCAAGCTTGATTTTTAACGGTTGCATGGGAATACAAGATGGCGGCCAAAATGGCGGCCTATTCCTTAAAAGGCTGTAAGTCGGGTATTGTATGTGATATGAACACAATTTTGCAATTAAAATTAAGATGCGTGGGTTCTAGGCATGCAATGGAATCATAGACACGTATGTAGCACTAGAAGAAAACCAAAATGGCGGGAAAATGGCGGCCAGAATGTTGAAATTGCTAAAAGTGAAGTGATGTATGCAATGGAAACATGTCTCGGAATTGGATGGATCTTTCGGTGGCGGAGGCGGACGAGAAGTGGAATGGGGTAGAAGGCGAATGGAATCCATCCTGCGCAATCCCATCCTCCGCCAACCCATCCACATCATCATCAGCATCATCTCCATCACAGCCTGACATCAAACGGCGCTGGAGGGGGGTTCATTCCAGCATCGTCTCTCAACAGAAGCCAGGCCTACGGGCACCTGCCGAGAACACTCAAACGGCCGGGACAAGAGTTTGCTATCCATGGCGCATCAATCAGCGCACCCCTACGAACCGTACACCCGAGGGAGGCTGCCCCTACCATCCGCTGTTCCATCGTCGTCGTCGCGTGTCCTCCAGCCGTCGTCCAGTCCCAACCCGCACACTACGAACCTCTTCTCTTTGCTCTATTTCACTGACACAGTATCATTTCCAGATTCCATGCCTAGTCCCTCGCATTGCCAGCATTCGTCAGGCAGAAGAAACGCTAAGAGAATGATCATCTCCCAAGGGGCCCTCGAACGACTGTCTGGCAAGGGCGGTCACCACCACCAGCACCACCATCAACACCACCACCTGGAGATGGAAGAGATCAACACGAAGGACCTAGCCCAGAAGACGAGCAGTGAGCTGAAGAGGTACAGCAGCCCTCATACTATCGATTCCGACTGAACCCCTGAAACATCGCTGTGCAAACAGTGGTTTCTACTATAACGTGATCTGCGTTTGGAGTGCAGAAAATAGTTCAACAACTTCCATCTCAAGGTGGTGCTGGTGCTGGTGGTGGTGACCGCCCTTGCCAGACAGTCGTTCGAGGCCACCCGTGGGAGATGATCATTCTCTTAGCGTTTCTTTTGCCAGACGAATGCTGGCAATGCGAGGGGAGAATAGTGCAACGAGAAGGGGTTCGTATAGTGTACGGGTTGGGACTGGACGACGGCTGGAGGACACGCGACGACGACGATGGAACAGCGGATGGTAGGGGCAGCCTCCCTCGGGTGTACGATTCGTAGGGGTGCGCTGATTGATGCGCCATGGATAGCAAACTCTTGTCCCGTTTGAGTGTTCCCGGCAGGTGCCCGTAGGCCTGGCTTCTGTTGAGAGACGATGCTGGAATGAACCCCATCCAGCGCCGTTTGATGTCAGGCTGTGATGGAGATGATGCTGATGATGATGTGGATGGGTTGGCGGAGGATGGGATTGCGCAGGATGGATTCCATTCGCCTTCTACCCCATTCCACTTCTCGTTCGCCTCCGCCACCGAAAGATCCATCCAATTCCGAGACATGTTTCCATTGCATACATCACTTCACTTTTAGCAATTTCAACATTCTGGCCGCCATTTTCCCGCCATTTTGGTTTTCTTCTAGTGCTACATACGTGTCTTTGATTCCATTGCATGCCTAGAACCCACGCATCTTAATTTTAATTGCAAAATCGTGTTCATATCACATACAATACCCGACTTACAGCCTTTTAAGCAATAGGCCGCCATTTTGGCCGCCATCTTGTATTCCCATGCAACCGCTAAAAATCAAGCTTGCTAACCACGATTTTCGTTCGCAGGAGGGTCGAATTAGTCTAGAAAAGCATGTTAGCAAATGATTACATGATTTGCTCCTAACAGTATCATTTCCAGATTCCATGCCTAGTCCAATTGGCGGCCATCTTTTTTTCCCGCCAAAATTAGACCACTTGCTGTGGTCCGATTTTGGGAAACGTTTAGTATGTTAAACACGAGACCCAATATACCAGAAAATCATCATAAAACGCCTTCTTACAATTTTGCGGATCATTACGTAGATTGACCCGATTATGCAACCTTTTGAATCAATTATAGGCCGCCATTTTGGCCGCCATCTTGTTTTCACGTGCAACCGCTAAAAATTAAGCTTGCTAACAACGATTTTCGTTTTCAGGAGGGTCGAATTAGTCTAGAAAAGCATGTTAGCAAATGATTACATGATTTGCTCCTAACAGTATCATTTCCAGATTCCATGCCTAGTCCAATTGGCGGCCATCTTTTTTCCCGCCAAAATTAGCCCACTTGCCGTGGTGCGATTTTGGGAAACTTTTAGTATGTTCATCACCAGACCCAATATACCATAAAATCATCATAAAACGCTTTCTTGCAATTTGTTCCGGGTTCACCGAAGTTTTTTCGTAGATTGACCCGACTACATGGTATATATATGATCCCTCGGGATCTCTCGTCCCCAATTTTCGAAAGTTTCTCTATAAATGCGTCGACGTTAAAACGTTCTGCCTGTATAGAAAAATTGTCAGACGCTGGAAAAGATTGATCGCCTCGCGGGTACGCCAGTTTCTTCCATTGATATTACTTTATCATTGTCATTTTTATTATTATTATTTATATTATTGCTATTATCATTATCATTATTATTATTATTATTATTATTATTATTATTATTTAGTATTTTTATTATTATTATTATTATTATATTTCTCAAAAAACAGTGTACTACTGCCTCGTCGAGCCGAGGCATGCGATGGCGTTGAATCGCTGAACTGTGGCTGATATCTTCTGGAATAGGAAGAAGGTTTCTTGAGGGTCTTCGGATACGCGTGACAATCGTCGACCGAGTTCTGTGATGAAGGCCAGGCCCTCCTGGTCCATAGGTCCAAGCGTTTCTACCGCAACCGGAGTAAAACTGTATCTTGTCTGGAGTTCCGCGTATTTTAGCTTTTTCCTAGCAGCTGCTATTTCGGCAGCTCCGCCCGCCATTGCAGCCGTCTCAGTCAAGTACGAAGGTGCCAGCGTATCGACAACAACGTTCCCTCTAAGCTGCGCGGCAGCGCGGCCGCGCACCTCATTTTAAAACCCCGCGCAGCAGTTTCAAATCTCCGCACACAATTTTTGGTAGGAAGTGCATATAAACTAAGGTTTTGTTAAATTTGTTTAACTTGACGTAAGTCATTGATTTTTGATCTCATATTTTCCCACCGAGTGGTCAAAATCTGTGTGCGCGGACGACTACCAAGCTGCCATCTAGCCATTCGACAGTCAATTATCCCCGGACGAATACCCCAACTAATGACTATAACCGCACTCCCTCCAGAGCTTTGTAATGGCTGGACGCAGGCTGGAAGCACGTATCCTACGCTCCCACCTAGGTTGAATCTGAGGGACGATCTAGTCACGGCTTTGAAGAGAATAATTAATGCCCAGTGCGAGTTGAGCGCACCACTCATTGAGTCACAGACAGGAACATCTGCTAAGAGATAACTAATCACTAGCGTCAGTAGAATAGAGACAACGAGACTTGGCCTGGCAGTCAATATCGACAGGATTAATTTTATCAACAATTATGATCGTTGCTGAAAGATCGGAGGCAGCGATATTTTAGCGCTGAACATTATTTTGTTTCTAGATTAAGAACTACATGTATCCTCCGTCATAATTATAGTCTCAGGTAGTTCTCAGGAGGTAGGTTTAGTTCAGCTTTTGTTTGGTATTATTTATCGTAGGCTATCATTAATATTTTCGTTTGTGATAAGTATTAAAACCATATATGGCCTACGTGATTTCTGCGCAAAAGCAGCGCAATAGACTACATCATCTTTAATCTAAAAATGGACATTACAGGTCTATTACAGGCGTGTAATTAGTGTAGTTTGGCCTGTAGATTTTTCAAACACAAATTTAATGTAGGCTATCTGAAAATATGGTGCCCAGGCGGAAATTTGGGTTGCTCAAGCAACCGTCAGCTCCGCGCACGCAGTAAAAATATTAGAGGGAACGTTGATCGACAATGGTCACATCCCAAATAAGCGAACGCCCACTTTTCCACGGAATGAGGGTTTGACCATCTGGTCTTTTCCCATCGAGACGAGTGAGGCCAGCTGGTTCTCTGATCGATGGTATGCCTGCCCTGATGAGACTACGAAGCACAATTTCGTTCACTGCGGAATGTCTAGCTTGTCTTCCGAAGCCAAGTGAGCAAGAGAGACCATGCGAGCCTCTGGCCGAAACCATTGTACCACAAGTGCAAACGTGTGGGGCGCAGATGACAGCTCCAAGTCTCAAGCCTACTGCCACCCTCATCTCCTCGTCGCTAAGTCGTAAACCTTGGGCTGCCAGTGGAAGGGCAAAGAGCCAGTCCGAAGCATGTGGAGCTTGAATAGCATTTAGTCTCGCCTGATCATACGAGTCACGAGCTCGCGATGTAATCTCCGATATTTCAGCTGACAAAAGAGGTATGTCCCACGAGGACTGCTTGCTGTCAGAAACTGGGAACTCAATCGCTTCCGAGGAGTTCTGTTGCCATTATTATTATTATTACTATTATTTGGGTTTGTGATGCGCTCGAGATCACACCGAAATGTGCATCTCAGGCGCTTGCAGATAGTCAGCCGCCAAAGGGAAAACTATACAGCCTGATATCCAAGTGCTCGAAAGTCAAGGGGGTTTGGGGGAATAATGAGTCTTGAGTCGCTCTTTGAAGAAAGGAAGTGAATTTGAGAACAAATGAGAGGGATAAGGGGAGACAAAGGGATCGGAAACCGGTTCCATTATACATACATCCATGGCGCAGGGGCATGGAATGTACGCGCGCCATGCATTGCTCGTGGCCCAGCTATAGAAACGGAACTCCATGCGGACGATCGCCTACAGCTGATTATGTAGTGGTTGGGAGATGCAAGTGCTCCCTGTGCGGGAGCACTGCATAAGGCAGAAAATCAAAAGGCAGAAAATCAAAAGGCAGAAAATCAAAAGGCAGAAAATCAAAAGGCAGAAAATTAATAAGGCAGAAAAGTCAAAAGGCAGAAGAATCAAAAGGCAGAAAATCAAAAGGCAGAAAAATCAAAAGGCAGAAACTCATAACCAACTCAATATTTATTCCGTAGTGTTATAATATAACACAAAAAATATAAAGCGCCATTAGCGTTAAAAATGTCCTCATTCACCTACTATTTCAAAACATACAAAAATCGGACTGTAATATTATAATCGTAATCTCGTAATTTCTAAAGCGCCACTGGAAAGCCAAGCGCGGGGCACCGGTTTATTCACGAGCGCTGCGTTGAGTTAGGAGGGTTGTCCGTGAGAGTAGTCCGTGGTGGTCCGGGTCGAGTTACCATAGGATCAGGATCAAATGCGTTGAGTCAAAAGGGTTGTCCGTAAGAGTAGTCCATGGTGGTCCGGGTCGAGGTACCGTATATAATTAGAGTTGTGGAACAGCTACTAAGGTGGGTGTCGTTTGAGCCGGGAATTGGAGGGTGGGGGATCAGATGAAACAGGATAAGAGTTCTTGAACAGGAGTATCTTTAGTTTCGAGTGAAAGGCCCGAGGTGTGATGGATAGAGGAGCCTGAGGAAGGTGATGGTGTGTGACTAGTAATGATGGAGGAGGACCTGAAAAGGATCGGAGCTCAGCAGGCAGATCATTCCAAACGCGTGGTGCTGAGTTGGATATGGCTCGGTTGGAGAACTTGAGATGACTTGTGACCGGCGGTCGAGAGAGTGTAAGGCAGGCGGATGAACGGGTAGAACGGGTAGGCTGGATGGTGAACAGTTCGCGAAGATATCTGGGCTGGGAGCATTGTAAGGACTCAGGAGTTGTATGTTAAGGAGAGAACTTTGTAGTGAATTCGCTCTGTAATGTTCGATGTTCGATGGTAAACCGATTAGTCAGTTTCAGCAGGTTTAAAGTAATTGTGCATTTATATGTATGCGGCAAAGTGGAGCTTACATACATTTTTCTGCCTTTTGATTTTCTGCCTTTTGATTTTTCTGCCTTTTGATTTTTCTGCCTTTTGATTTTTCTGCCTTTTGATTTTCTGCCTTTTGATTTTCTGCCTTTTGATTTTCTGCCTTTTGATTTTCTGCCTTATGCAGTAGACCCCCCCTGTGCTGGGCGCTGCATGGGGATAGGTGGGTCGAACAGGTCAAAATTAAAATTTTACTATATTATATTGTCAACAAAAAGCCATTTAGCTGATGGAGGACTGAGGACCTTGTTCGTACATTATATATCGCAGCACCACGCGAGCTATGGAGCCTAAGGAGTGTTGCATGGATGCGTTGCAGCCTAAGATGCATGCAAGGAACCCACAAAACCGACTCGGTATAAATCAAGGCGCAATCAGGCAAGAGAACAGGCAATGGATGGTTTGTGATATAATTATATTCGTAGTCAGAGACGACCTGCTTGACTGCATGTGATGTATTGTATTCATGATGTGATAATTGTAGAAACAATTGATTTAAAGGGTTGCCACGTGCAGTCGGAATAGAAGAAGCATAGTTGAAAAAAGAAGACAATAGAATCGATAGAATAAAATAAACAAATACAGAGCAGAATGATAGAACAAAATAAAAAAAATACATATATAGAATATACTACAGAATGAAATTAGGGAAAATTTTATGAAACAATGCAGTGAAATAGAATAGAATAGAATCGAATACGATAGAATATGATAGAATCGAATGTGATAGAATAGAATAGAATCGAACAGGATAGAATAGGATAGAATCGAATATGATAGAATAGAATAGGATAGAATAGGATAGAATCGAATGTGATAGAATAGAATAGAATCGAACAGGATAGAATAGGATAGAATCGAATATGATAGAATAGAATAGAATCGAATATGATAAAATATGATAGAATCGAATATTATAGAATATGATAGAATCGAATATGATAGAATGTGATAGAATCGAATAGAATCGAACAGGATAGAATAGGATAGAATCGAATATGATAGAATAGAATAGAATCGAATATGATAAAATATGATAGAATCGAATATTATAGAATATGATAGAATCGAATATGATAGAATGTGATAGAATCGCATATGATGGAATAGAATTGAATCGAACAGGATAGAATAGGATAGAATCTAATATGATAGAATAGAATAGAATCGAATATGATAGAATAGAATAGAATCGAATATGATAGAATAGAATAGAATCGAATATGATAGAATAGAATAGAATCGAATATGATAGAATAGGATAGAATCGAATATGATAGAATAGGATAGAATCGAATAGGATAGATTACGAGTGGTGAGCCAACATCCTCTTCAAATGGAATAGAATAGTTGAACGCACCCTTAACTTTTTCATTTCGTGAATGAACACCATATAGTCTTCCTCTCGAGTTTACAGTAAGCGATTGGAATCCTAAAATAAACTTTTATATTCCTAGTCAAACAATAGGTATAACATTACTGAGTGAAAATGAAGGAGGGGGAAAAATTATCACCACAGCCACGCTGAACCAATTTGCACTCATGATTAAGAATGGAACAGGAGTAGGAACAATAGGAATAGGAATATGGATAAGAATAGAATAAGGAATAAGATTGCGAATGATTATAAGAAAGGAATAAGAACAAGAACAAGAGTTAGACTGAAAGTAAGAATAGTAGGTTTAGACTGAAAGCAAGAATATTAGGTTCAGACTGAAAGTAAGAATAGCAGGTTTAGACTGACAGTAAGAATAGTAGGTTTAGACTGAAAGTAAGAATAGTATAGGTTTAGACTGAAAGTCTGAACCTATTCTAAGAATAAGAATAAGAGAATAAGAGTAAGAATAGTAGGTTTAGACTGAAAGTAAGAATAGTAGTCTAGGTCAAGTATTAGAATGGGAATAATTGGAATAAGAATTCGAATCGGAATAGAAACCGAAGCGAAATAGAATACAATAAGAATAGAACAAAATAGCAATAGAACGGGATTGGAATACATGTAGCAATTAAGGTAGAAATACTACATAACAGAAATAAACGAGAGTGCGGATTCAATTAGACAAGAAGACCAATAGAACAGATCATGATTACTATACTATAACCAAATCAGTAAGAATCAAATAGTATAATAATCGAATAGTTATGGAAACGAATAGTCATGTAATCGAATAGTCATGTAATCGATTAGTCATGTAATCGAACTCACCTTGGATCGAACTTGGCCAACTTTTCCGGAGCACTCGCCACCGCCACTGCCGACGCCGCACACTTACCCTCCATCTTTCCTTCGATCGATTCAACCACGAAACTCTCCGATCCAACTGATCTCATCAAAAACAATGCGACTCCCCGATCCTCCCTGTTCCTCACCTGCGGGTCGATGGGGGGCGGGGTGAAACCGGGCAGAGGTCGATGGGTGAAGGGAGGACTGGTGTTCATAGTGTGCAACGAGTTCTTGGTGTCAATGGTTCGATGTAAGTGACACTCGAGACGGACCAATGACAACGCCCTATCGCTCTGTAGCGATGGTGGATATAACCACAGCTGAATAATAGTATATGGACGCAAAACTGATCTTCATATGAGTAGTGTTGCTGCAGTTGCCACCAGCATGAGCAGGGGCCATATGCATTGCGACACCGTAACTCTTAATCACCGACTAAAATTAGTCGGTTTCGCTAGTTGCTTAGTCGCAACTCAGAGGGTATACGCACAGTATGGTGGCATTGGCGATTCGTCCACTTTGACGGAGTTCAAGACGGCAGATAGTGTTTTGGAGGCACCGTAATAAATTACGCTGACTGTGGGACGTTCAACGTATGCACGCTTTTCGTTTTCGCCATCGCAAAATGTCAATAATGCGTGACAAGGTGGCGCATCGAGATCGCACCTAGTGTGACGAGAAATTCGTCCCGTGAACGATGCGACCTTCTTTGTATCTTTCTCTATTTCTATTTCTTATTAGTACCTCTTCCCCATGCGCAATAACTATAACCAATTAAATACTGAGATACCTATCATCCTGATCAAAACTTTAGTTGCTGATTGAGTGGTCCATTGGTCCCCTTAAGCATGCAGCGTGCATGTCGACTGTCGACTCTAAGGCGCAAACTAGCTAGTCACAGCATAGCGCTAGTCGATGCGTAAGCTACGACGTCGTCGAGCATCCGGCCCAGATTCTTAAGTTAGTTGCGAGAGACACAGGATGAGAATTGCCGGGAGGATTGGGGATTTCAAGGTTCAACCTCCCCAGTATTTCTTAGAGCCACACAGTAAACTTTGTTTTCACACCTCAATTCCAAGTGGATCATGGTCCAATTACCTCCCATTTATTTTTGCAAAATTCCCACACTAGAGAGACATATTACATAAAGCAATTTGAAATAATTCCCACTTCACATTTGAGCCTCGGTTTATGGGGGCCATGGTTGGCCAGTTCTCTCCCTCACCGTGTCATCTTTACACCGACAGTGTACGGTCGGTGTATTCATTGTGGCAAAGTTAGCTAGGATCGCACGTGTAGCAGAAAAATCTGAAAAAATTCTGACCTGGCAAGTATTCACGTTTAAGAGTTTTGCGTGCTTAAACTGATAAAATAGAAGTCCATTGAATCCGGCGACACTTAGCAATGGGCGGACGTAGAGTGCTTAAGCAATCGTAGCAATGGGGCGGGTACAAATCGCTTAAGCAAACGATTGCAAGGGAGGGGGAGAAAGCGCTGGTCACCTGAAATCGTCGCCTGTCAATCATCACGGAGGGGCGGGGCGTTCTCAGCGTACAGGTCTGACGTCATCGATTCTAATTATCTGAGTTTTGAGACTATAGTCTTGCGATCAATCAATCGCCATCAGATCGATGACAGCTAACAAGAGAGACACAACTTCAGACGACGTTGGCAAGTAGACAACCATTCAAAACTCATTCATTCATTCGTTAATTCATTCAGTCACAATCAGTCATTCAGTCATTCAACAGATCATTCATTCATTCAGTCGTTGTTGATATCGGTCGATTGGTCCGTCAGTTACCAATCAGGAAAGTGATTCATTCATTCGTTCGATGGTTTGTTTGTTCGTTCGTTCATTCATTGATAGATCGTCGATCGATCTATTGATTGATTGATTGACTTGTGATTGATTGATTTATGATTTTTTTGCTTGATTGCTTGTCCTATTGATTGATTGATTGATTGGTTGACCTATTTATTTGTTTATTTATATAATTGTGCATATATACACATCATTTATTGATTGATTGATCGAATTGATTGATTGACTAATTGATTGATTTATTGTTTATTTGATTGAATCATTCATTCATTCACTCACTCATTCATTCATCCATTCATTCTTTTTATACCAAGATATGCAGAACTTCTCAACAGCCATCCCACAAGGTCAGTTATTATAGTCAGACCGCGAGACTGTTCGCCTAACAGTCTGTTAACGTATTATTTCGATAGAAAATAGGAGACTGAAGTCGATCCATTGAGAGTAGAAAGCGTCATTGACTTCCTTGTAATCATACCGACAGCTTAACTGGGAGACAAAAAATTAATGTTGGTGGCTTGATGGTTTCAACCTGCAGTAGTCTTTCCTGGGGTTACATAGTCAAGAGGGCCCGGTGGCGCATTGGATAACACACCGGCAAGGAGGCCAGCGTACCAGAGTTCGAGTCCCGAAGCCTCTGTAGAATAGACGTGCGTTGTATGCTGCTATTAGCGCCGTTGCATAAGTCTGTTCTGTTAGTAGTTAAGATATATGTTAATTATTGTAATTGCATATTTATACACTGCAGAAATATGGGATCTATCTGCTGAATTGTTGAATAAACGAAAATTATCATTAACAGTTAAGTCTTCTTTGGAAAACCCAAACAACTCAACACTCATGTGGATCATATAATGGTCCCATTTATCTTTACAATTCTCATACTGGCCAGTTCGATAAGTCAGATCGCTCTAGTTGTTAGCCGGGAGATCAGGGGTTCAAACCCCGGCCAGGTAGATTTATCTCGAGATTTATATTTTATACCCCAACTCCATGCACCGAAAAGTCTAGTGAGAACACCGAACGTACATTGTAGGTGAGAAGATAAGCCGGTGAGGGAGAGGACTACTATCTGTCTCCATGTGTTTAGGTTAAGAAAAACGAAGTCACTAACGCTTCATGCCCATACATGGTTGCTATAGGGATGACTAGTACGAGACTGGTGTTTCTCAATAAGACAGTGATGCCCATTTAGTTTCAATTCAATCGCTAGGTGTCTTGCCATCGCTGGCAAATTTATGTAATCTATTTAGAGATTTATTTGGAGCCCGTCAGGTTATCTGGATAGGAGCACTTTCGACTCAACCACGGTTTAGAGAACAGACCAGTCCTAAGGGGAAGAGGACATCAGCGAAATTCATTTACCCTAGAGAGCGATTCTGTAGCATTGAATCATGTGAAAATGTAGATGTCTCTATATTTGTTTTATAATATATATATAAACGAATCGTTTATATACTATTTTCTCATTTTTACAGCATATCATCCTCGTTTAATTTCAAACTTACACACCGAAGCAGGATAATAAGTTTATTATTAAAAACGGATGATCAAAAGTTATTAGGCTAAACGTGAGTAGAATTCGACTGGTTTTTTGCAACGCAAGGTGTTTAACACGACCTATATTATACACGCATTTAATTCATTAGCGCCATCTGCCGAATGGAAAGTTAATTCGACCTTAACAAACTTACCCAGTTGGTGTTTTCGCGGGTGTTATAATCACGTACAAGAATGCTTTTTAGATGATGGTTAATTCTGTCAATAAATTTGCATATAAATCGGATCAATAGTCGATTGAAATTGAGAGGCGCTGATCCTTTACTGTAGGATAGACGTGCTTCGATCGGTTCGTTGTTGGCTGATGAATGAATTAATCGCAGAACGAAAACTGTTTCATCTAAACTTCAGTCGCTAGGTGTCCAACCTTTGACACACGATAAAGTGTCTTGGAAGCTTGTTCACGCAGTTTCCGCACAATTAATAAACAAATAAATAGATTTTGAAGACTTTAAAAATCGACTCTATCCAGCTGACAACGTTTCATACACGTGATTGATGTCATCGCCTCAGACAAATTTACTTTATTTGGATAAGTTGGTAGAATCTAGTTGTCCTTATTTCCTTGATTCCCATTGGCTGACCCAGTTGATCTCGTTTACTTGGCACAATTTAGTTGAATACGACCTCATTTACTTGATTTAATTTAGTTCTAGATAGCTTCATTCACTGACCTTTTAAAAATATTATTAAATTTCGTTTACTAAACTTATCTCCTTCGTGAGCGTAATCGTAATCTCCAAACTTATATAGCGCCATTCGAAAACCAAGCGCAGGGCATTAACTTATTCACGAGCGATGCGTCAAGTCATTGTCCGAAGTGGCCCGAGTCAGGTTGCCAAAGGACGATCAGAGGTGGCAGAGTAGCTGTGTTTAAGGTGAGTGGCGTTCAGAATTGGAAGAGGGGCGAGGGTTCCGGAATAGGTGTGACTTTAATTCCAATGGGAAACACGGATGGTGATGGATAGAGGAGCCTGGGAAAGGTAACATTGGGTGATTGGTGGGAAGGTAAAAGTGGGTGATTGGTGGGAAGGTAAAAGTGGGTGATTGGTGGGAAAGGTAACATTGGGTGATTGGTGGGATTGTTGATGATGGTGAAGGAAATCAAAAAGAGCGAAATTCAAGAGATAGATCATTGACTTTTCCGTGACCCACTTTATTTGGCCTCGTAACCTCGTTACATGTAATCTAACTCAATATCTGTCTCTGCCAGCAGCAGGCCTACGCGAGATCGGGTTTCCAGTCGTGTCACAGTCCTCATGAACATATCCCCACCTCATTTAATATGATCACCCCATGCTTCACGTGATTTATGCCACGTGACCTTATCCTACCTAGAGGTTATGGCTTTGAAAAAAGAACTTTTGTTTTGCCAAATATTGTGCGTTTGCAGGTAGACTAATAGACAATATTCTCACTTGGTTATTTAGATGGATGGATCTCCAGAGTTTAACGACAGCTTATGGCATCAAAGGTCGTTGTCGTTGACAAAAAATTTTCGACCACTTTTTACAGCTCCAATCATTTTGCTCGAGAAATACCTGTCCTCAGAAGCTACAACAATCTTATTCGCCAGATGTCGATGCTGGCGCATTACGTTTCAAGTTCACAAGTCGTTCGCTAGGGGCGCTTCAAGTCGTAAACACCCACTTCAATCATCATCATCATCATCATCATCACCACCACCACCACCACTAGTCCACTACAACCACCACCACCATCACCACCACCACCACTAGTCCACAACCACCACCACCACCACCACCACCACCACCACCACCACCACTAGTCCACCACCATCACCACCACCACCACTAGTCCACAACAACCACCACCACCACCATGGACGATGTCGTCAACTCGTTACCGTCATTAATAGTCTATGTATTAATAGCCTATTTTTATTATTACCGTACGATTCCTCTTCTATTGAATTAAATTGTTGCTATTTACGTCGCAAATTTGCTTCAGACCACGCTTCTATTGAACATCGCGGAATCAACTTTTCTCCGCGCTTTCCTCGCGCATACGCAAATAGACCTAAGCTTCTCCACTCCTCACTTTACAACAGTTAGTTAGCTAAAGTCATCATTCTGTAAAACATCTGTTTACCAAAAGTTACTACGATTTACTTTTGTAAAACATCGTAATAATTTTTTGCTAAAATTTGTTTGCTGATAATTTTAAATGGTGTAGTCTACTGTTTGTATCTGAAAAGAATTTAATCACAATGTAAACAAATGCCAATGTTATAGGACGACTATAGAATAATAATACATAGGTATAAATAATAAGCTAACATTATAGACGTCATAATTAGACATATTTTAGTCTGCGTATAGATATATCATCATCATCATCAAAACCACCATATATATATATATATATATATACGTACATTTTGTCGAGACGTCCCCCCATCCCCTGTCGCACGCACCCGTATGTAAATCGCCAACATCCGGTGCCACCTCCCTGCTTGTCACCTCCCTGCGTACGTAGTAATATATATATATATATATATATATATATATATATATATATATATGGGCACTGCGCATGCAGGTTCTAAATATTAATTATTCGTAATATGTATATATATACGTATATATATACGTATATATATATATATATGGGCAGTGGGCAGGGCCTAAATAATTATTCGACTTGTGTTAAGAATCGAGGAAAAGAAAACACCAATTGACCTTCGAAACTTGCAACGGCCTTGTGAAATGTGAAATGTGATTTGTTTTGCTTAAATAGATCGCATTACTATAATTGTTATATATAATATTATTTGATGATGATGATAATGACGATAACGATTATGATGACGGCGACGACGACGACGACGACGACGACGACGACGACGATGACGACAATGATGACATGACGATGACGCTGCTGCTGCTGCTGCTGCTGCTGCTGCTGCTGATGATGATGATGATGATGATGATGATGATGATGATGATGATGATGATGATGATGATGATGATGATGATGATGATGATGATGATGATGATGATGATGATGATGACGATGACGCTGATGATGATGATTTGTTCTCTTCCCGAAGGCAGGCCATTGACTTCTATCAAGTTCTATGCCTCTGGGGATGAGATGAGTGAGGTGGCTTGACTGGCTTCCCGTTGTCTTGTTCACAGACAATAACTGTGAGTGAGCAACTTGTCCATTGTCACTACACAGTGGCTTGAGGTAGATTCAAATCTGCAACCTTCCAGCCAAAAGACGCAGAACATGTCGCTACACAACCGCGTCCTATAATAAACAAAATATATAATTTTCGTTTTTAAAATTAGACAAATCCGGGTGACACACACCACTTCACAAAGTTACAAATCGAGGTACTTTTAAGTAGGAACATAAAAATTAATGTGAACAAAACAATCTAATTGCTGGCCGGTGTCACGAAATAGAGTAGGCCTATACCCCGAAAGCTATCCGGGGGATGAATTAATCTATCCCCTCGGATGGAATTAACCGGTCTATACTATCCGGGGAGATAAGCCATTATATCCCCTTTTTTGAAAAATCCTTATAATTTAACATTTTATGCTCCAATCAAAATTTAAAGTGACTCTAATTGTTCTAAGCGTCCTAAGCAATGTTCAGCAACTCGAATTTATTTAGTGACTCTGACTGTTCTTAAGTGCTTTAAATCTTCAAAGTGCTCTAAAACCAAAGCAAAACAAATTATCTAGTAGGGACAAACATACCTGTTAGTGTCATTGTTCAAAACAAAGCAGATGAAAATTAATTTGCAAAAATAAATACACGAGGAAATGACTTTTTCGACTTTTCTTCATTTGGGGGGGGGATACGATTAATAGGGGGATACTCTATTTCGTGACACCGGCAAAAAAGGACCCTCGAAGTAAAGTTTTAAAAAATCGTGCCGTCATCATGCCAACATTTAAGAGAACAGTCACATGACACCGTTTCAATGTTCACTGCTATTTATTAGCCAGCGCATCGATCATGGGATTCATAAGGAGCCATATCAATGACCATTTACAATGGATCCATATTTTCTAATACGTATCCAATATTATATGGACCTCTAGCCCCATGTAAATTTCATGGCAGAGTGTGTTAGTTGATCTTTCACAGCACCAAACTGATTAGCGCTGACCTCCTCCAAATTCAATGCTTTGGTCTGGCACTACAACAGGTACATGTAAGTTGGAGCGCAATTAATTGACTAACTAACTTCAACTGCTTGTTATAATTTAGATACTCATCCACTAGACCGCTACAATGAATATTTCATTCTTTCATTCTCATTCATTCATTCGCTCATTCATTCATTAATTCATTCACTCATTAATGCACTCATTCACTTACTCATTTATTCACTCACTCACTCATTCATTCATTTTTCAGCTCCCTCTACAAGGGCGAAGCCGTTCATATATATCCGGGCTGTACTCATCCCTGCACCCCCAATGCGTACGGTCATTAGTCCCTGCAACCTCAACTGTACCGCAACGCCCAATATTGATAATGACGGACAACCCTTGTGTACACACGCACTGCAGCTAATTCAGTTGCCTGATGCTAATTATGTTTATTTCAAAGGCCATTATAGCAGCGCAAATTGTTTCGTGACTTGCCAGTTAGCGGGACCACATGACGAGCGCCCTTCCCACCACAGCACGACGACGGGTCAAAATCAGTTTTTCAACGGCAGCAGCAGCTATAGGACCAAGTGGAACAAAATATGTGACGGATGCGCTTAGCTTGAAAAGCAAAGTGGAACACGTATTATTATCTCTAATTCTGTGATCTGAACTCTCACTCGGGTGACAGCTGTTGTCCGGGATTTATGTCCGTCTAGTAATTAGTCTTGTGGTCTGTTGCTGTTGTTGTCATCGTAGTGTGGTTGTTTTTTGCTTTGTTTTTATGCCACTCTAATATTGCAGCTGTTTGGAAGAATTGCGAGAAAGCTGAATGTGGATCTTTGACGGCACTGAATTGAGAATTGAGGCTTAAGAACCTATTGTAATGCATTGTATTGTGTTGCATTGTATTGTTTTGCATTGAATTGTATTGTATTGAATGGCCCTGTATTGTACTGTATTGCACTGTATTATTCTGTATTGTATTGTATTGTATTGCATTCTATTGTATCGTGTAGGACCATTTTATTCTCTCACCAAAAGCATTTCTTAACCGTTTCTTGTGCGATGTATACCCCAAGAGAAAAAAGGCAGATTTGGGAAAGTATTTTTGTGTTATTGTAATCATTTAAGTTCTATCATTAACTATGCAGTGAATACATGAATAAGAATAATAATAATCAGGGTTAGTCATACGCCTAAGTTTGGGGTCCCTATGTACTCTACATCTGTATACATACTCACTGATTCCTCGTAATTGATCTGTTGGTCCTTAGTACAATTAAGTGTCCTTTTGCGCAGCAAAAAAATTCAATTTAATGCTGAAATTGCGGCTTTCATATGAAAGATATAATTGACTGGGAAATTGATGGCATACGTTCAAGTGTCTTGTCATTATTCCAAGAGCGTGGCTTGAGACAGGTGATGAACCTAGGTGAATTAATATACATACATACATGCATGCATGCATACATACATACATACATACATACATACATACATACATACATACATACATACATACATACATACATACATACATACATACATACATACATACATACATACATACATACATACATACATACATACATACATACATACATACATACATACATACATACATACATACATACATACATACATACATACATACATACATACATACATACATACATACATCTTCGGCTCTAGGGATCTGCAGAGAGCTTTTCAGTGTATACTTGTATAGTTTAAGGGACTGATTGCATGATCTGTTGCAGAGGTGAGTAAGTGTGGCCATCGTGATCACGTGACGCATGCTCGTGGCCGCCAATGTTATTATTACAATATTCAGTGGTCATGGAAAACGTTAGCGTCTATTGAGTGCGGGAGAGAACGGAGGTGCGTTTTTTACGCTCCTCTTTGCAAATCGAAAGATGCGTCGTTTTACTCCAGGGGAAGACGCGTGGACTGGCAAGCCATGGGATGATTCATGAGCGTAGCAAAAAATATCAGGACGGTTTCCATTTTGGAGGGGGTTCGCAAGATATATACACACGGATATGCACACATAATTAGTTTAAGATAAATCGATATCGCAAATTTCTGTGGAGTTGAAATCCCAAAATAATTTAAATGGTGGGATCCACATTTTTGCATTCAACTATGATTTTTGTTTAGCGCGGTTGATCATCAAACAGTTATAGCAAAAGTACATGTGTACATTGTATTGTACTGTAGTGTACACTGTACACATGTGAATTCGTCACTCTTCTTAGACCAACCAAACGACTTCGCTTTGATGAACCTAGGTGAATTAATATACATACATACATGCATGCATGCATACATACATACATACATACATACATACATACATACATACATACATACATACATACATACATACATACATACATACATACATACATACATACATACATACATACATACATACATACATACATACATACATACATACATACATACATACATACATACATACATACATACATACATACATACATACATACATACATACATACATACATACATACATACATACATACATACATACATACATACATACATACATACATACATACATACATACATACATACATACATACATACATACATACATACATACATACATACATACATACATACATACATACATACATACATACATACATACATACATACATACATACATACATACATACATACATACATACATACATACATACATACATACATACATACATACATACATACATACATACATACATACATACATACATACATACATACATACATCGATGACGCTGTGCATTTGTTGCTATCAACCAGAAGCCTTACTCGCCCGTCCATGCACAATAAATGATCGTCCGTGGTTCACCCCCCCCATCCCACCCACACCCTCACCCTCCTCCCAGTCTCGGTAGAATTCCAACTTCATCGAGATTACTCTAAAAATAATTCCATTAATCCTTAGAAGAAAGTCTTCATAACCAAATCAACTCCAATCTTCATCGAAATCTTCTAGAACTTGGAATTAGAATCATTCCAGAAGAAAGACTTCTATAACCACTGGGTGAGCTCACCACAACCATCCGCATTTCCATACCCTTTGTATGTTCAGCACTCCAACCCGTCGCCCCTCGGCAGCGAGTGGACCGTTCCTCGTGCGCAAAATCTCGAACAAAGAACCCGGCTAGACACGGTGCAGCGCAAGCTCGTCGTAATCTGCGCCTTCTAAAAACACGTAAATATTCACCAATGATTTCCCGTTACCCGCAGAGAGGTGGTCACTTGCGTTGGGGTCACCTCCGTAGGGGTGGGGCCAACTGAGTCCTTGTCACGCTTCATCGAACAGAATGAGGTCGCCGTATGGAAAATCGGGTCAAACAAAGAAGTGGACCTGTACACCCCCTCGTCGTCGAGTGGACCGTTCCGCGCGCCGCCGCCGCTGCGGCTGCGCCGTGACCCTGGTGACACATGGCGGGATGAGTAAGGACGGGCGGTGATTAGGAAGAGCCTGGCGCTGGAACCTGGGCCCCCTACGGGTCGACCCATCACCATCATCATCACCATCATCATCATCATCATCATCGTTTTTGCTGCCCTCTATAAACCTACGTTTGCCCGGGTACAGTGGCAAGCGAGTCTCCCTCCTCTCTCTGTCTCGGATCCACACAAAGAACGGGTTTGGGAAGAGGGTGAGAAGGAGGAGGAGGAAAAGGAGAAGTGGGGGAAGGGTTGTTGCGGAAGGGGAAGGGTGATTTACCCGTGAGTAGTGGTAGCTGGTAGCAGCCTGAAGAGACATCTTTGTGTTAATGCTGGTGGCGAATGAGGAAAGCCGAACAGAGAGAGAGAGAGAACGAGGCCTATTTGGAGTCTCTCTTTCTTTCTCAGGCGACTCTCTTTCCCCTCAGCCTACACGCTGCCTCTCTGTCTTTCTCTCCCTCTCTCTCTCGCTCCGCGCGGTTCAAAGACGAGGTGAACGCCGCCGTTTTCTCGTCCTCTGCTGTTGCTCACAGTCGTTGACTTCAGAGTCTGGTGACAGGATGAAACGGTGCCAGAGAAGCTGATAAGGAAGCAGTGTATGTTGGTGCAGTCGTGTAAGGCTATAGCGATCTGCGATGGAAGGGAGCACGCTCTTCGAAACGAGGTAAATATTCCAGTCTCATCATCGTAGTTGTTGTTATCATTCTCAAAAGCGTCGTCGTCATCGTCGTCATCATTCTTAACAAGCCATCATCGACGTCATTATCAAATGCGTCATCATTGTCGTCGTTTTGGTCATCTTAACAAGTATCGTCATCATCTTTGCTGTCATCTTCATCATCTCAACTTTACAATGTATGTTTCTTGTTCTGTAGCTTCTTTCTCGTGTTCTTCGTTCGTTCGTTCTTGACGTCGGTAATACAACTTTGATTTCAATGAACTCATTGGCGTTTGTTGTGATAACTGCCATCACCACTTTATATCTTATCGTCTTGTATGTAAAGATGCTGAAGGTGAAACAAAGGAGGTGCAAGAGATTTCATGTTTATCATCAACATCATCATCACCATTGCCACTACTGCAACTGGCATCATCGTCATCGTCGTCGTCATAATCTTCATCGCCATCCTCCTCCTCTTCATCATCATAATCATAATTGTAATCATCATCGTCATCTTCGTTATCGTCGTCGTCGTCCTCCTCCTCCTCCTCCTAGTCCTCCTCCTCCTCCTCCTCCTCCTCATCATCATCATCACCAACATCATCATCATCATCATCATCATCATCATCATCATCATCATCATCATCACCAACATCATCTTCATCACCACTGCCAAACGTCAGCTTCATCATTTTAACATCATCACCTCGACCATCATCAGAATCGTTATCATCATCAACATTATGTTAATTATTTTTTATTTTTATAGTCAGTAGTTTTAAGTGAATTCCTGATGGGCTTAAATCTTGCGGGAACGAATATAAATTATTACTCACGGTGATTATATTCGCCCGAATAATTATTAGTCATAATTAAAGTCGTCGAGCAACTATAAATGATTATACTGTCGCACTCATTCTAGTTCGGTTGATGAGCAAAAACAATGATCAACGTCGTCGTCGTTGTTGTTGTTGTTGTTGTTGTTGAATGCAGCTGTTGCACTCATCCATGGATAAAGATTATTGTTCGTTGTTTCGTTACTAATTCTTCAGTCGTTGTTCGTGTAATAGATGGCGTTACCGAATCCCTTCACGTGTTTGTCTCTCTTCTCACCTGTCTGTCTGTCTGTCTGTCCGTCTGTCTCTATCTGTCTGTCTGTCTTTGTTTTTTTCTTCTGTTTCATTTCCTTTGTCAATCTGTCTTTGTTTGTCACCTGTAAATGGAACGACCACCTCTCTCCCACCTTTGTCTCTCTGTCTGTCTATGTCTAACCTGATCTGTCTCTCTGTATGTCTGTCTTGATCTGTCTCTTTCTCTGTCTTATTCCCAGCTCAGTCTTCATCCTTTCTTCCATTCTTCGTTTTTTCTCTCTCTAATTTTTTCTGCTATAGTTTTTCCCTTTGTTCGTCCGTCTCAAGCCACGCTCTTGTCTTAGCAGCAGCAGCATCGCCATCGTCATTGTCATTGTCGTCGTAGTCATACAGTTGTCATCATCATCGTCTCCTTTATTGTTGTTATTCGCATCATTCGCATCTTTGTAGTCGTTGTCGTCGTCATCATCGTGAAATCTTCAAAGTCATCTTCACAATGTCATGTATACAACTGTATACCTTTCTCGTGGTCACTGACTCACTGCAATCGATAATTTCTGGATATCATGTTTTAAACTATATCAGATCATCGACAGAGCAACCACAGAGATTTCAACTAACGATGAGTTTCTTATATTTGAATTTTATTTCGGCGTTTAGACATATGTCTGCCAACACAAGTTACTGTTGTAACCACGACTAAACGCGTATATACATCGAATGTCTGACTTTAGAGCAAAGATTGTGTACGGTCGAAACTCAGACATGATGCAGCCACGTAACTGTAAGGTTTACTGTAATTACATTGTAGTCAGACAGAGAGATACAGATAGAGAGAGAGAGAGAGAGAGAGAGAGAGAGAGAGAGAGAGAGAGAGAGAGAGAGAGAGAGAGGGAGGGAGGGAGGGAGAGAGAGAGAGACAGAGACAGAGACAGAGACAGAGACAGAGACAGAGACAGAGACAGACAGAGAGAGAGAGATATGATCTAAGCAATCATTAGTTACAGGGGCGTATAGTAAAGGAATTTTTGTAGCGCCAGTTCAGACCTCTTACACACTTTCGCCGGTTGGTGAGTATCATCGTCTAAACTCTAAAATACTTTACAAAATAAGTATGCTGATTTATAATATGTAGGGCATGCTGCTTAACGCTGCGTGTATGAGGCTTTCATGAATGAGTCGTGTCGACATTGTTTAATAAAACTCTATGAGAAACCAGGTTACAAAAAAGACCAGAGGGGAGAGCGAGAGAGGAAGACAGACAGACAGACAGACAGACAGACAGACATTATTATCCGTCTGACAGACAGGACAGGCAGGAGAGAGAGAGAGAGAGCGACAAACAGACGGACAAAGATGCCGACAGATAGAAACATGAACAGAAACATGAACAGAAACATGAACAGAAACAGGGACTGAAACAGGTACTGAAACAGGGACTGAAACAGGTACAGAAACATGAACAGAAACATGGACTGAAACAGGGACTGAAACAGAGACAGACACATAGAGACAGACACAGAGACAGACACAGAGAGACAGAGCTGCTACGACGGGTAGGTGTGAGGTCGACAGAAGCTGAGAGTAAAAGCAAGGCGTGTTGGATGAATCGGTGTAATAATAATATAATCTCAAACAGGTGTAAATGTTAGACTTAAACGTTAGCTGCACTTGTCAGTTTCTAGTGAGACTCTTAACCCTCGGGCTACCAAGGGGGGGTGGTTGCCACCCCCCCCTAGGTTTTTCGCAAATCAAACGCGTTCCGTCTGGAATAAAATTTTGAAAAAATTGGTATCTGTAGAGGGTTCATTGGGACACATTTTGAGCTAAAATGTTTGATGATGCCCCCTACCGTTCAAAAGTTACACCCGATATACCCAAGGTACCAGGGGGGTGGATACCACCCCCCCCTAGAATATTGTCTGTAACTTTTCCGCCCTTTAATATTAAGAAACACAAATTATACGATTCTATAGAGGGAATGTGGGGCTACATTTTCATGCTCACTGAGTTGTCTTTTGACAACCGGAAGTGCTCAAAATAAATTAAAATATATATAAATGTGTTTTATCTTCATAAAATTGTCATGTTTTTGCTATTATAACTTATCCATAATTTACTTTTTAATAGAAATAAATTATGCCATTCTGTAGAGGGCATTTAGGGCTATTTTCTGATACTAAATAATTTGTCTGTTGATGACCGGAAGTGCTCAAAATAAATTAAAATGTGTGAAAATGTTGGTTTTTTTACAACGCAAGCCGATATGTCTGCGTAAACGTTTTTCAGCAGCTATAACATTTTTTTTTTTTTGATTGAACATAAAACAGACTTATTACTAGTTTTTATAGTTGAATATTGGACTTTATTATATGTAAACTACTTTTTATATATAAATCATGTATAAAACACACAGAATCTAATATATTCCTTATGCGTAAGTATAAAATTTGTGGAATCGACGGGTACCCATGGTAAAAAATTCATAATTTCGAGGGGCATTCATATTTTCTGAACCTAAATATACCATTTTGTGCAGAAATGAATGCTGAATCCAATGTTGTATTACAAGTTATGATATCTCAAACCAAACCCAAAATCCAGGGGGGGTGGTAACCACCCCCCCCTTGGTAATCAGTGTTACAAAAAAAGCTTGGTAGCCTGAGGGTTAACTTACACACAAGACTCTCTGCGAAAACAGCAATATTCTACTTGAGAGAATGATATGCATGTAGAGCTAAACTTCATTTTCTTTGCATATACGGGATCTCAAAATATACTTATGTATGTATGTATGTGCACTTGTTATAGCGCCCCTTCAAGATATACTACTCAGCAGCGCTCCCGGCTACAGCGCGGACACTACATCGGAGTTTCACGCCGAAGCGTACGAGCAATTGCGAGTGAAGGACTTGCCCAAGGTCCCTACGAGGAGGCTTGAGGTGGTGGATTCGAGCCTGCAACCCTTTGCTGCAAGGCAACGAACGTACCCACTACACCACCGCGCCCCATGGCATACTGATGCTGCCAAGATGAAGTAATGGGTGACCAGTCCTCTCCCTCACCGTTCCATCTTTCCACCGACATCAGTGTACGGCCAGTGAATCCGCTGTAGCAGATTTGGCTATGGGATGCATGCAGACGGGACAGAAGTTTCCAACCGAATTTCTGTCCTGGCGGAGATTTGAAGCCCAAACGTCCAGATTGACGGACCAGCGCGTTAACCACTGCGCTACCGAGCACCACAGTTAATCAGGCACATAATATTAATATATAATATTATTCATATAGATGACTCGATTCCCGGTATATAATGCTGGTGAAACTATAATGCTGCCTCACTGTCTTCAAGGCAGACCTCTTCTCGATGTTGACTTAATTATTCATTCGTTCATTCATTCATTCGTTCCTTCATTTATTCGTTCGTTCGTTCATTCATTCATTCATTTCAAGAATGTATATAGCACCCTATAATGAAGCCCACTCAGAGGCACTCCCAGTCCAACCACGGTGATACAAACAAGTTTTAATTTAAGGAACCTGTAAAACACTGATGGGTCAGCCCTATTGGTATAGCAGGCGCTTACATCTCCAACTGTTACTGGAGACTATTTATTCCATAAAGACAGATAGACGAATACAAGTGAGAAATGACGACGCTGACAGGATTCGTCTTGTAGTGCCAGCGTCCAATGACTTGTGCACTACACTTTGGCGCAATACAAGTTAATAGCTCCAAAACAAATAAGAGTCACCCAGGAAGCATGCTTCTTGTGGGAAGTAACCAGCTTGAGCTCAGTAAACGTATCAAATTAAGATAATTATTATGGTCCTATATAATTGTGCACAATAAAAGTAATCTAGATTAAAACGTGGAATTAACGTTAAGTCTAGCATGTAACTTCCACCGAGGCGTACCCTGCGGGAAAAACCCATTTTGGGGTTTCCCAATGAGTATGGATCTTGAAATGGCGCTGTATAAATTATGATTGATTGGTTGATTGAGTAATTAATTGACTGATGGCCGGAAAATACACAGAATTAACCATTAGAACAGCCTATAGCGATAGCCTGCTAATTATCTAACAACCCTAGGCTACCTACATATCACTCTATTTTTGTCTCGGTGGTTCTGGCACTGGGAGCGCTACTGAATGTCCATGGCTGTGAGCGGCGCTATAGAAATTATAAGTTACATTACATTATAATAGTTACTAATTAATACGATTTTCACATAATTTTTTATTAGGTCTTTATAAAACAATTAAGTTATGTGGTTGCCAAAAGACCAATCACCCTTTCTAAATTTCGTTTAAAACTGAATTACATCATGAATCAATTTTAAAACAATGCAAACATGATCAAGACATTTTGGCAATGGGCCACACGTTTCATTGTCTCGCAAAATCCTTTGTCCTGTGTGTTTTGTTCGCGATCAACGCAACGCCGCGTAATTCCTTTCTTAGGTGCCATGATGATGATATTGAGTTTTTTTCTCTCTCTCTCAAGGAGACAACGCGCTTTCTTTCTTCCTTCCTTCATATTCTAAGTTCTTTGTTCTTTCTTCACGAATCGTAATTCTTTGTCCTGTTGGTTCCGATCGATTCTCTGATTCACCCTGACGTCACGTGACTCATTTGCCTCACCACACCGTCTTCTTCTGTGTCTCTCAGTGTCTGCTTGCGTGTACGGTTCTGTCTGTCTCAGTGGCCGCCTGTCTTTCCTCCTTCTGTCTCTCTCTGTCTCTCTCTATGACTAAACGCCGTTCGGACTTCGGTCGTAGCGCGTAAGGCACGGTATTATTTTTGGCTGCTTTATATATATATATATATATATTTATAAATATATATTGTATATATATTCTTAAATATATGCGTATTTATGTAATATATATCATACATATAGATGGTCTGTCTGTCTGTCTGCCTGTCTGTCTGTCTGTCTGTCTGTCTGTCTGTCTGTCTGTCTCCGCCAGCGCTTGGCTTGCGGCCAGGTTGCGAAAGTAGGCCTCCCTGGGCGGAGGCGGCCTCAAGGCCTACGCCCGCGCAGAGAGATGCCTTTGTGATGAGGCTGGCTGGTCGGCCACGTCTGCCGGCCAGCCAGCAGGCCAGCCTGCCGCGGACGAGGGAGAATGAGGCCAAAATTCCCGCCTTGCCGGCCATCAGATAAAGCCGGTCTACCAAAACACTGTTCGATAGCCTTAGTTTGGCCTCGGCCGCTGTCCCTCCTCTCCCACCCCCGTCCCTCCCCACCCCTCCCTCTGACCCCTCCCCCAGTTGTACTCGAATCTGTCCCACGCTTTTTAGTCAGTTTCAATCGCAAAGCTATTACCGAAGAACTATTTTAAATGTGTGAACTGTTTTTAAAATGTGTTTTGTGTTACTATAAAATGATTGCAAATTGGGGCGTTTAAAAATAATTATGATGATGGTAGTGCCATGGTGATTATTATTATTAATAATATTTTTAATTGCTATTAATATTACTTCTGCGATTTCTGCCAGTGCTACTATTGCTACTGCTACTGCTGCTACTGCTCTGCTGCTGCTGCTGCTACTACTACTACTACTACTACTACTACTGCTGCTGCTGCTGCTGCTGCTGCTGCTGCTGCTGCTGCTGCTACTACTACTACTACTACTGCTGCTGCTGCTGTTGCTGCTACTACTACTAAAAACTACTACTACTACTACTACTGTAGCTATTTTGTGCTATTATTATTATTATTAGTAGTAGTATTATAAATTAGAATTCTTGCGCTTGTGCGACGTGCTTCAACGGTTACTGATGTTAATAATTTATTATTATTTATTTCATCAAATAGAGAAGCATTGCCAATCCAATTCAACAACCTGAATTTCATATTCGACGACTTCACTGCCTTCAGCCTGTGTACAATTCACAATTCACAATTCTTACTTTATTGTTTAGGTTTTAGCTGGGTTTTTTGCCCGGAATTATCTTTGTGGTCTAATTCCTCGCCCCCCCCCCCCACCCTCTCTGCCACGTCGCAACGCCATCTTATAGGTTCCCTGCTCGGTTTGACCTCTTTGGTTCCCGTATCAGAAGTCTGACGACTGCCGTGGCTCAATCCAGATATCCTCTGCCTGCTTACATCCCTCCCCATGGACTGGACTTCCCTTCTTACGCTCCACCCATGGACACCGGTATAGAAGCGCGAAGCGCTTGCTCCACCATTCTCTCCGGTCGCGTTTTTCTTTATCTTTCTCTCGCCTTAAGTTCTCAATTTTTTATCGGGTCTGTCGCCCTGGGAGCGCTTCTGAATGACCTATGCGTCTGAGAGAAGCGCTTTACATTATGGTCAAGTACAATATTTATTTGTACATTTCTATAGCGGTCCTACGACCTCACTACACTGGGGTTCTCCCGACTACAGCGCGGACACTGCATTCGAGTTTCACGCCGAAGCGCCTGAGCAATTGCGAGTGAAGGATTTGCCCAAGGTCCCTATGCGGCGGCTATACACTGTGATAACATTGTGCTCATGTTATGTCGTGTTATGGTATGTTATGCTAAACTTACATTATTCTAATGTTATCTTGTGGCATATTATGCAATGTTCTGCAAGCTATGTTATCTGATGTAACGTTACGTTGATATGTCAAGCATACATTAATGCTTCTAGTACTTAGATCTATGTCACGCTATTCTAAACTTGTAATGCAACGTTCCTTTATGCTAAGCTTTGTTATGTCATGTTATCTATGTTATACGTACATTATCTTATGTTATTAGTCACTTATTACACTGACACTACGCAATTTCTGCCATGCTTTGTTGAGTCCAATATACTTGTACTTGCATTGTGCTTTGTTAAGTCGTATGATGTCATATAATTATGCTAACTTTAACCTAGATGTATATTTCCTACTTACGCCACCTACGCTGCATTGTACGCTGTATAGGCCTACACACAAAATGTGGGCTTGTACATAAAAGTGTATAATGTACATAAGGTACAAATTTGCACATTTGTACGAGCGTAGTTTGTAGCTGTTGTTGTGCCCGTGCGTGTGCGTGGACTGGTTGTATGTCTAAGAGTCAGTGTAGAGATGCCTCCGTCTTTTAACTTCAGGTGAGGGCACTGTCAGTGTCTGTTTGTGTCGATTTGGGTCTGTATGTTTGGGTTTGTGACTGTATGTTTGTGTTTGTATGTTCGAGTTTGTATTGGCATTTTTCGCTTGTGTCTGTATGTTTTGGTTTGTATTTGCATGTTTGGGTTTGTATATGTTTTAGATTTTGTCTGTATGTTTGGTTTTGTATTTACATGTTTGAGTTTGTGCCTGTATATTTGGGTTTCTGTATGTATGTTTGAGTTTGTATCTGTATGTTTTGGTTTGTAGGTGTATGTTTAGATTTGCGTTTGTATGTTTGGGATCTGTGTCTGTAGGCCTCAGAGTGAGTGTCTATAATTTGTTTGTGTGCTTGGGTCACGTCGGGTGTGTACTTCTGTATAGTTCAGTAAGGATGTGTGCAGCATGTTTAGATGTGGTTCATGTTTGTCTATCGGAGTGATTCTTCGTCCCAGAATAAACACTATAGCTTTGTACACCTGTCGACAGTGTGTCATATCAAGTGTTCTGAAAGACTCTCTCTCTCTCGCTCTGTCTCTCTGTCTCTCTCTCTGTCTCTCTCTCTCTCTCTCTCTCTCTCTCTCTCTCTCCTTTTGTCCCTCCCTTTCTCTCTCTGTCTCTGTCTCTCTCTCTCGCTGTATGTCTGCCTGTCTCTCTCGTTCTCTGTATGTCTGCCTGTCTCTCTCTCGCTCTGTCTTTGTCTGTCTCTGTCTGTCTCTTTTTGTCCCTCCCTCCCTCCCTCTCTCTCTCTCTCTCGCTGTATGTCTGTCTGTCTGTCTGTCTATCTCTCTCTGTCTCTCTCGCTGTATGTCTGTCTGTCTGTCTCTCTCTCTCTGTCTGTCTGTCTCTTTCTTACTATCTCTGCTTCTATCTTTCCCTCCCTCTCTCTCGCTCCCCTGTCTGCTGACTTCTGACAGTCTGTATGTGCGTGTGTCCCTGTATTTTTCTGTCTGTCTGGTTGCTCCTCTGCTTGCTTTCTTGTGTCTCTGTTAGTCTGTTGGTTTGTTCATCTGTCTGTCTGTCTGTCTGTCTGTCTGTGTGTCTGTTGGTTTGTTCATCTGTCTGTCTCTCAGTTTGTTCGTCTGTCTGATCCTAGAGACCTTTTCAAACGGAAGGCATTGTCTGTTTATGGTTGTCTAACGGACTGAATGAAAATTCCATCATGCATGAAAAATGAGATTTTCCCTGACAGTAGTGATTACAGTAAGAGAAACAATAGCGATAGCAATACCAATGACAATAGTTGAATGCTGGGATATTGCTCTTATTGTAGTGCCAGGTTTAGACAAACTTTCGTTGTTGATTGTTTTAGTCGTCATCATCATCGTCATCATCATCGTCATCATCATCATCATCATCATCATCATCATCATCATCATCATCGTCACTGTCGTCGTCGTCGTCATCATCATCTACTCTATCCAATATGATTTGATTGCTGGGATTCAATCGTCACCTTCTCATACATCATCATCTTAACAGCAAATAATCATAGTCGTCATCATTGTATGCAGTACGCATGCATATAATGATGACGACATGCAGTGGACCTTCATAAATGCTTATATGCAATACAATACAATGCAATCATACCGGAACCATCTTCCATTAACAATTCCTGATACTGCATTGCATTGCATCTCATGCAACATTCTCAGTCACACTTGTTCAGAACTGTTGGGTAGTTACGTTAAGCACCTTCGTGAGGTTATTGTAAGGCGCTATATAAATGTTCATATACATATTATCATATACATGCATGCATGTATGTATGTATGTATGCGTGTAGTATATGTATGCCTAGACAAGTGTGTATGTATGCATAATTTCATATATGTATATATGCATGCAATTGGATATGTTTTACTTTGCCTTATGTAAACGTCACAACAGATTAGTCATATTTTTAGTCCAACACGTTTCGTTATATATTATTATTATCATTTATTTCCCTGTTCTGGTTTTTTCTCGCAGATGAACTCGAATCAGCGCTGACTCATCGTCGAGCAATGTCCAAAGATATCGTTTCACATCTGATCAGAAGAGTCTTTCGACTGACGAAGAGGCGCAGAAGAAAGAACGCACCCATCGCGCGGAATCTGAAGAATTCGGAAGCGACGTGGAAGAACGCACCGGTGGGATCGAGACGGAGGGAGGGGGTGTGGGAGAGGGAGAGAGGCGGACGGAGGGACGGGCAGTGTTTATTATCTTCCTTCTCCGGTTTCAAGTGAGGTCAGATCTTGGGTTGCTGGTTGAAAACGCCAAGATCGCTGATCTCAACTGAATCCGGTGGTGGTATCAACATCAACTGCAGCATGCCCGGCCACGACCGCAGTCCCTCTCCCGCCTCCGTCCGGGCCTCTCCCTCCCTCCCATCCATCCACCACACCCCTCCATATCCACCCAACTCTCCCATTTGCACCCCACTCCTCCATTTACACTTAACTCCTCCATTTTAAACCATCACCTGTTCCCCCTCAACTATAGCTTGTAGTCCATTCATATCATCACTCCTCGTTCCTTCTCCTTTTCCTCCTATTCTCTTCCCTCTTCTCTTCCATCTTCTCATCTTCTTCTTTCTCCTCTCTTTCTTTTCCTCCCTCTTTTCCAGCTTCACTTCCTCATCTTATTCTTCCTCTTCCTCTTTCTTCTTTGTGTCCTTCTCTTCCTTCCTCTCTTCCTCTTTATCCTCCTTCATCTTTTCCTCCCTCCCTCTCTTCCACCTCCTCCTCTTCCTCCTCCTCCTCTTATTCTTATACCTTCTCCTCCTCCTCTTCTTCTCTCTGTGTCTCTTTTCTCACTCTCTTCATCTGTTAGACTCTGCAGTCTTTGTATCTCTGCCCCTTCATATCTGTCTCTATTTCTTTGTCTGGCATAATTCTATGTATATATATATATAAATAATATATATATACACTCATATGTATATATATATAGAATTAATGTATATATGCGCATACATGTCTCTTCCTTGGTCTCTATCTTATTATACCCTCGTCTAACTTCTCCACCCATCCTCTCCCTCCACTCTGCCACCCCTCCCTCCTTCTCATCTCCTCCCTCCCTCTCTCCCTCCCCGCATCTCTCATCTTCCTCTTCCGTTCGTTCTTCTCTGCTGCAGTACCCTTTCCCCGTCGGGTTTTCATCACCCGCTATCTGCTTCCTCTTCACAATTGAAGACCCTTCTCACACACACCCCTGCAATCCCCCCCGCCCTACAGTCCCCTTGGTCCTAGAACCAATGACGAAGACACTGCAGGCTAATGGGTCTCAACTATAAACTAATGAGTCTGAACGACTAGGACTAAAAACCGTAGGCCTATAACAAAATGGAGAAGGCCTAATTGGTCTAAAGTCCAAAAGTATAAGATTAATTAAGCAAATGGATACAAATGCCTGCTAAAAATACTAACGGGTTTAAACAAACGGGTCAAAAATAACGGGTCTGAAGAAACGGGTCTTAACTAACGGGTCTAAACTAACGGGTCTGAAGAAACGGGTCTAAACTAACGGGACTAAACTAACGGGTCTAAACTAACGGGTCTGAAAAAACGGGGCTAAACTAACGGGGCTAAACTAACGGGTCTAAACTAACGGGGCTGAAGAAACGGGTCTAAACTAACGGGGCTAAACTAACGGGTCGAAAAGGCTAAGACCAAAAATGCCGTTTGCACAAATTGGAAAAGCCTATAATGGGTCTAAATAGGTATACGACAAGTTTAATTAATCGAATGAGTCTAAGTTCATCTACATGTATGTTTGAACATAATTATTATGAGTGTAAACAAATGGATCTAAGCCGAGAACGATGTGAAACGCAAAATTATTTTGGTCTAAACTTTCGGTTCTAAACGGATGGACTAATGATCGAATATTAGTAAAATAGAATGGTTGTTCATGCGATTACATGTTTAATTGAATGTGTAAAACGAATTAATCTAAAAAAGATGGTCCGCAGCCTATCAGGATCATGGGGGACAGACAGACAGACAGACAGACAGACAGACAGACAGACAGACAGACAGACAGACAGACAGACAGACAGACAGACAGACAGGCAGGCAGGCAGGCAGACAGACATGGCCGACAGACAGACAGGCTCACAGACAGACATACAGACACAGGCAGAGAGACAGACAGGCTCACAGACAGACATACAGACAGATCAATTCGTTTTCCACATTCAACTTAACCTCCTATATATATATTTATATTGCTCAGCCGCACATAAAAACATTGGATGAAAATTACATCCGTTTAAAGCGATAATTACAAAATAATCTGTATGCGTTTGAAAATTACGTTGACGGCTTCCGTTCTACTGAGGCAGTGGTCGAATAGAACAAGAGACTTCACATGCAGACGGGTATAATAATAATTGGGAAAACCCTAAACCTATTATATAGGGGGCTTTGACAACGGGCAGATGGTCACGTGGTTACAAATTAGCAGAGATTGACAGAAGGAAGAAGAGCATAGAAGGAAGAAGCAAGTGTCACGATGCATGTATGACATCATCGTAACGGTCTTGCGTGAGCACATGTCTGTGGTCACGATGAACGTCACGCGTTTAAGTCACGACTTGGTTGACATTTTTATTCACATCGTTTTTGGCATTGAAAGCCGTAGGTGAATTTATCTGAACAGCTATTTACAGCTCTGTTCAATAGACCTGTTTGGTTTTCGTTTTTTGTGGCTGTCACGATGGTGATGTGCCCCCCTGCTTTTTGCAGGTTTTGGTTTGGCACTACCACAGAACGGACTGTCTGGTAAAATTCTATATTTGAAATTTCAGTCATGGTCACCGGTCTAACCATGGAAAACTTAACCAATTCATCGTTTTGAAGCATCAACATTTACTGAAAACTTAACCAATTCATCGTTTTGAAGCATCAACATTTAAGAGCCTTGTTTAATGTTTTAAAAGGTGTCTAAATGCCAATTGAAATGGACCAATTATCTGCTGCACATAGATAGTGTAGACGCTTCTCAAAACACGGGACATTAAAAATCGATTTCCGATCTAATTCCGCAGCAACCGATTAACTTATTGCGCTGAGAACAAAGAAAACGTGCGCGCATATCATTAGCATGCAGTTCTATAGATAGCACTATAGCCGTGTCCAATGAATATGCATGACGGGTGTAAAATGAATATGCATGCTGAGAGTTCAATGAATATTCATGTTGAGTGTATATCGGATAATGTATACAAGAAAGACAAATGACTAAGCGCTGTTGCTGTGCCATTTCTACGCCGAAACAGTGTCACCCAAATCGTTGAAAGGTCACAGCGGACTGTCTGGACGGCTTCATCAGTTCGTACCCGTCGCCCTTTCATAAACCAAGGTTGCTAAGCGACGCATTGAGAACGACAGACTGGCGCGCTCTAGGGAACGCACGACGACCAACGACGCCTTCTATATAAAATGAGGACTATGCGACACCTACCGAATGGTCGGTTAGCCAACAACGGCTGTGCACTGGTGGCGCCACCTCGGGAATGTCGTTGATATGAGCGGACGTTGGGGTTCTCAAGTGAGGTCAGTGCTGCTGTAATGTCTGATGAAGGCAGCTCTGATCCTGTTTGAAGCCCTCGACTCCTCGGTCGTCAATACCAGACACTGAGATTACAGCGCAACCATTCAAACTCAACACTATATGATTATGAAAGGATTTCGCCTTTGGTGGCGCTATATAAATAGTCAAATACAGTAGCAAAGCATTTGAGTCTTCATGTGTTGCATGTGTTAAAATAACAGGCCTTTGTTGCTGTACTTATATAATAATTATACAAAATATAATCTACATAGATATCGAATATATATTATATATAGATGTATGTATTCGTTCAAGAATTTATATAGCACCTATTCATTGGAACTACTTAGAAGCGCTCCCGACTCCAGCACTGCAAAAGAGTACAATTTTGAGTTGAATTAGTTCAGTAAGAACCCCAGGAAGCAGACATGTAGCTCCTGTGGAGGTGCACCCTTTCCAGCCCACTCGACCCACCACGGAAAAGCTTTCATTCTGCTTAGTTGCTCGAGCGGCAACGGAAGGGGGCGGTGGACTTGGATGCCCGTGGAGCAAAAGAGCTATCGCAGGAGGTATAGTTTATGGCGATACCAAGCTGGCATTGACGAACTTGAGCAGCGATCCTATAAGTAGGCCTATTACACTGTTTGGTAGTAAGCCAGCGTAATGTAAGCCTATACATATATGATACATGTATGTCTATCCATACATAACAATGATAACATGCATGTATATATGTTGTATATATGTACAGGGAAATGTACCTGGAGCAAGAACACGAGGTAGGCCGAGGATGGGCTGGCCTGTCCACATCGGAACATGGATGGGAGCAGGGCTGTACTCAGAACTTTTGAGGTGAGTATACACGCTGCCGCCGGAAAAAATCGACCTTTTTTGCATGGGCAAAAAATGTCTGACGACCTTTTTTAGTCATCGCCGTTTTTTGCCGTGATATTTTGCACGGAAAACCTTGAAACAGCGTAAAACGCTCTACTTTCATGATTCTTTCCCTTCGTAATTCGCGATTTTTGCCTGCGTGTACCCACTTGGTCTTACTGAGGTGGATATACGCTGTATACCCGCGTGAACCCTCGCTTTTTGAGGTGAGCATACGCTGTAATTTTTTCCCGGAGGTGAGTATACGCCGTATACCCGCGTATACCCTTGAGTACAGCCCTGGATGGGAGCAACTCTCGGGCAGACTCTGGTGAACACAAGGGACAGGAAGAGATGGAGGAAGCTCGTCCATGATGCGACCAACCCTCGGATCGAGGTTGGTTGACGACAAGACAGACAGACAGACAGACAGACAGACAGACAGACAGACAGACAGAAGTATATATATATACAGTATGTGCGTGCGTGCGTGTGTGTGCGTACGTGCGTGCGTGCGTGCGTGTGTGTATATGTGTGTGTGTGTGAACTTCTTTGGGTGCTGTTTAAATGGGGAAATAACTATTATATGTGTGTGTGTGCACTGCGCATGTCTGAAATTTAAAGAAGGCGATCTATAATACAGAGTATTGAATAGGAACATCGTAAAAAGCGCTTTAAAACGGAAACTGAAACATATAAATATCTCTCTAGAGTATAATAATTTGTATATCATATGACATCTAAATATAGACATTTACGTCATCTTGAGATGATTTGAAGATGTTTTCTCATCTATTTCTGGCCCTGCAGCGTGTACATATTATATGGCTTTGCGATGCAATTATTATGTTGCTCGCGCATGACTTCCATATAATTATGTAGAGAGAGCGAGGTTTATGCATGACATGAATTTAGATATCTGATTCTAAAAATAAAGCCGAAACCATACTTCTGGGCATGAAGAACGGCGGAATATAACTATTTTGTATAATGTTGTATATAACAATTATTATGTATATATGTATTATTGTGTATATGCATATATACGTATATTATATACATACACATGCATATATATATATAATATGTAAAATTCTACATGTTTGAAGTGACGACACTGATAATTATGTTTTGGTGGCTGAGTGGTTTCATCAAAGAAACCATATAACGATCATTGGTTTCACAGATGCATCCGGCTTCAGCAACAACTTACTGTTTGCTGAATGCTGACAAAATTATTGTAACAACAGTTTTGCTTATAATAGGCCTACGTGTTCGCAATGAATGGAGTGTGTGTGAGTGTGTGTGTATTTGTGGATGTTTGTGTGTGTGCGTGTTTGTGCGTGCGTGTTTGTGGGTGCTTGCGTGTGAGTGTGACGAACTTAATGTGACAATTGTTCATTCATTCATTCATTCACTCATTCATTCACAAATTTCTATAGCGTCCATTCAAGGAGACTATTCAGAAGCACTCCCGATATTGTTACAGTAATAATGTGCATATAATTATAATTCATATTATTACAATTAACTACTCATAGCTGATCTATAATTATGTTTGTTCTCATCAGCGTTTAATAGACTCTTCAAGACTCATTCGTATAACCGTGGTTGGACTGGTAGCGCCTCTGAGTGTATTTTTTTAAAGGGCGTTATATAAACTCCTGAAATGAATGTATGAATGAATAAGTGTGTATCTGCATGCAACTGTATGCATGTATACAGGTTTGGTATACCACCAGTGTTATTCGTACAGCCATCATAACCACAAACACCGTCCTAGCGAGCAGCATCATTAGCTTCTTATCATGTGTTTAACATAATCATCGTCATCACTGTCTTCAGAATCCGTGGTAAGTATCGTCGTCTGAGAATTTATATAGCGCCTCTTCCAGACATTGTATCAGTTATCAATGAATCAATATCAGCGTTAACACCATCTTAATCATCTTCATCAATATTTGAAATCATCTCCGTCGTCGTCGTCATGGTATTTATATAGCGCCAATCTGTGAAGATCCTAAAAAACTTCCATGGATACCGTTGCTATGACAACGGCGTGTCTCTCGTAGCAACCGTCCATCGATCGCTTCATTTTTCTGTCTCTTCTTCCATTGTTCAGTCTATCAACACAAGCAGCAGCAGCAGCCTCTGTCTCCGTCTGTCTGTCTCCGTCTGTCTGTCTGTCTCCGTCTGTCTGTCTCCGTCTGTCTGTCTGTCTGTCTGTCTCCGTCTGTCTGTCTCCGTCTGTCTGTCTGTCTGTCTCCGTCTGTCTCCGTCTGCCTGTCTCCGTCTGCCTGTCTGTCTGCCTGTCTCTTTCAATCCGTCTCTCTACTTACAGCTGCTCTGTCTGACTCTATCTGTCTGTGTGTCTGTCTGTCTGTGTGTCTATCTGGCCATGTCTCTTTCCCGCTTTCTTCCAATCCGTATACCTCTTTTCAAATTTGTCTCTCTTCGTTCCGCTCCTCTCTGTCTCTCTGTGTGTGTCTCTCTTTCTCTCTCTTTCTTTCTGTCTCTCTCTGTATCTCTCTTTCTCTGTCTCTGTCTCTCCCTCTCTTTGTCTCGCTCTGTGTGTGTCTCTCTCTGCTTCTGTACATGCATCTGTGTCTCCCTTTCTTTGTCTCTGCCTCTGTATCTCTCTCTGTATCTAATTCCCTCTGTCTCTGTCTCTCTCTCTGTCTCTCTTTGTGTCTCTCTCTCTGTTTCTGTGCATGCATCTGTGTCTGTCTGTCTGTCTCTGTCTCTCTTCCAATCCGTCTCTCTAGTCTCTGCCTCCAGCTCCTCTGTCTGACTCTTTGATTAGCTCGCTCGCACCCACCCAACCATCCACCCAACCATCCACCCAACCATCCACCCAACCATCCACCCAACCATCCACCCAACCATCCACCCAACCATCCACCCAACCATCCACCCAACCATCCACCCAACCATCCACCCAACCATCCACCCAACCATCCACCCAACCATCCACCCAACCATCCACCCGACCAAACACCCAACCATCCACCCAACCATCCACCCGACCAAACACCCCCTCCTCCACCTCCACCCTCCCACACACCGACCATCATGCAATCGTCGTCTATCCGTCTTCATTCGAATCTGCAAATTGCAGACGCGAACAATGGAACAATGACAGAGGTCAACGCGGTACATGCTGCCACTCGGAAGCCCGATTCAATCTTCATCAAAGCTTATTCCACGTGAACCCAACTCATCCTCATCAGCCTCATCATCAGCATCCTCTCTGCAGCTCTGCTTCATCAACCACCTTCACGACGACCCCTGACACATCGGCGACTTCCCGTCCCACCTTCTCCCGATCCTGGACCTCCTCGTGGCTCTCGAATTCGATGGCTGCGTAATCGTAGCCGTACATATACAATTATACATGTGTGCTGTGTAATAGAATCCAACATACATGCAGTGTTGATTTTGTAAGGAGGCCTCTGTCCTCGCATGCGCATCTGTGTGTTTAGTATCCGATTTGTTTACATACACTCATCACCGTGGCTTTAATTATTAATAATTCACGCGCACGCAAGAAAACAGCATGTGTATACATACAACGTAATTGACAGAAGTAGCATATATATTATATATATACATATAATATTAATAATATATGTAATATATAATTATATATAATATAATATATATATATATACTATTATATAGTTTCAGTTTAAAGACACTGATTGCTAAGAAAGATAATTAGCGGCACCCTCCTCTTCCTCCTTTATAGAAACGCTTTTGACTGGCACGGTCATAGTTCAATCAGTATATAATAGGAGTGTGTCGGTAATTGCTAATTATATATTGCATATCGAAATAATCGACTGCGTCTTTCACATGCTTGATTTATGATTTGAGTTTACGACTACTATAAGTTATAGTTAATTTAGTTTAAAAGCGGTGTGCAATTAATCAATAGTGGCTAACATAATACACAATTAGTTATAGAAATTTGGAGGCTTGACTGCACATGGTCATAGCAACATGGCCATAGCAACATGGCCATAGCAACAAGGCCATAACAACATGGCCATAGCAACATGGCCATAGCAACATGGCCATAGCAACATGGCCACAACAACTGTTACGCTTCACGTGACAAGGATATTTATAAACAAGAACCAATCATGAACAAAAAGGTGAAAAACCGTCAATAGTAATACTATTCTATTCTATCTCCACACCCATTCGTACTCATGCAAAACGTACATCACGTGCTATTGCTCAGTTCACCATCGCCATCTGCCGAATGGAAAGTTAAGTCGGCCCTTGAGAAGTCACCCATGGAGTCTACGTATAGCCTAGTGGCGCCAAGGTGCTGTACCATCACCCTAAACCTTTCCCTATTATATTAACGCTGCAGTATTCAACTGTGGTCTTGCACAATTTGTTTACGAAAGCCTATGCTGACATTTCGGGAGAAGGCACAGGATAAAACAGCCGGGGCGGCGGATAAAGGGGGGAGGCAATCCGGCCATGGGCTCCCATTTAGAAGTTGAAGTGGCCCCTTCCCATGAGCAGTTTCCGCTTAAGAACTAAGAACACTGCGCGAGTTAAAAAAGGGTCATCAACTATTTTGACGGATAAAATAGTATCTTTTTTGTTGGGAATTCGACAAATGACTAAAAAAGGTAATCAGATTTTTCGGTGACCAAGACGAAATTTTCCCCAAACATTTTGTCGCCCCCTTCGAAAATTTCTGTATCCAGTGGCGTCTACCAATGGGGGGGGGGGTTGGGAGAACGTTCTCCCACGGTTTCTGAAAGTGGGGGTTTTGACGTTTTTCGAGTGTAAATTGGGGGGGGGTTGGTGAATTTCTATTAAATAGAGGCCTGGAATACGAAAATTATTATTTGTGCATCATTTATGTATCGAAAAACATTATTACCTTGGACTAACGAACCCACGGTTCGTTTGATGTCACTTATATTTGGCAGGGAGCAGGACAACTCATAGACATTAGTGTCAGTCAGGTCCCTGGCATACAAGGATGGAACACACCCATTCGGGATTGACCTCTTATCGCTAATCACGTTTACTGACGGAGCCAAGCCGAAACCCCACCCTTGGCAGGTGATGAAGGCAACAAAATTAATGATTGCGACGGTCGCGCAGCAAGAATCAAACGACCCGTTTGACACTTGCTGCTGTGCACGTGTAACCTACCCCACTCTTCGGACAGTGGTCCCTTCTGTAAAATTAGCCTAAGCCTAACGAAGCTAATAACAGATGTTTCACATTAGATTCCCAGCCAGCATATCACTGAAATGGATAAGAGCAGCTCTGATGTAAAGCAGAGTCTTTCCATGCTATAGAGATGCAGCCATAAGTGCAGGAAGCTAGATGGTAGTCATTATACATGTAGGTCTACCATAGACAACCGAATTTGACTGCTTCTGTGTTATAAGTTTTTCTTATTTCGCGAAGAGTTGCATCGACATCAGCAGGAGTTGTCAACAGCTAAAGGTCTGCCTACACAGAGAGTTTCTGTGGAGAATTCGAATTATTAGCTTTCAGCTTCTAAGCGCATGGACGAGATTTAAAGGGGTGGCGGAGATGCCTATATCGCCCCAATGTTTCAGAAATATTTCATAAATATCATTATAATTTACTACAGTGTTATTCATTGAGTTTATTTATCTATAATGAAAATTCGTCTAAGATGGCAACTTAAAAGCATGGACAAATGAGTACCGGTAATTTTATTAAGACGACACCTTAAAATGTTGCATTGTGGAAATTCAAAAAGTTTCTAATGGGTCACTGAAAAAGTACAGCTATATTGTTAAGACGACACCTGAAAATGATGCCATTGCATTGTGGAAATTCAAAAAGTTTTTAATGGGCCACTGAAAAAGTAAAGTTTTTTTGTTAAGATGACCCCTTAAAATGCTGCCATTGCAATGTGGAAATTCAAAAAGTTTCTAATGGGCCACTGAAAAAGTACAGCTATACTGTTAAGACGACACCTTAAAATGCTGCCATTGCATTGTGGAAATTCAAAAAGTTTCTAATGGGCCACTGAAAAAGTAAAGTTTTTTTGTTAAGATGACCCCTTAAAATGCTGCCATTGCAATGTGGAAATTCAAAAAGTTTCTGCTGGGGAGGGGCGCATTCCCTCCCCATACCCCTGCCCCTCACAGTGCAACGCGCATCATGAGCGTCCTTCGGACGCTCAATTGTCTTCCCCCCGAAACCTCAATTCCCCCCCCCCAGAGGAGGGGGACTAGATTAAACACTGTGCGTACGTAACATATGAACAGATTCCCATACAATTGTTTTAAGTCGGCGAAAATGGGGGGGTTTGTCTCCCACTCCAAGTGGGGGGGTGGTTAGACGCCACTGTCTGTATCCGCCCTTGAAAACAGCCCCTTACATCTACATGTAAGTAGAGCTGAGATGTCGTGGTATAGCCAATCTAACGGCTGCGAAGAATTGCACTCGATAAACCCGGTGAAAAAAGTAGAGATGGCCGATGGCATTCGAATGCTACAGGGAAAAGATATATAAGCCCCACATATAAATTTATGCTCCCATTCTACAGGAAGCTCACCAGAAACACCCGCGTCAAAGCGTCATAAAATTGCGCCTGGAAGAAGTTTATTGTTTCAGGTTCTTTATGGGACCGGAGGCCGCAGGAAATTCCTTGGCGCTCATAACGTTGAGTGCTTGCCTGGCCAAGGCGCGAACTTTCACATAGGCTACAAAGTCATCAATGTTTGATGTATACAGAACTTCCATATATACATCAATGCCTAATGTACATAGAGCTACTATATAATACATCAACGCTTACTTTACATGGAACCTCCATATACCCCAATACTTAATTTATATGGAGCTAGTATATACATCAATGCTTAATTTGTATAGAACTTCCATATACACGAATGCTTAATGTGTACCGTATAGAGCTATAGCTATATAAATCAAAGCTTGATTTATATAGAACGTCCATACATCATTGCTTAATGTACGTAGAGCTCTGTACTATATAAAAAAATGCTTAATTTATATAGACCCACTATACTATGTGCATTAATACTTAATGTCCCTGGAAAACGTTGGCTAAGGCAATCGTAATAGCAACATGCATGATGCAGTCGCATAAACAATAATCAGGTGCATGGCGATACACGGACCAAAAAACATGTGGATCTTTTAATAAGGTTCTCTTTTGAGTTGATAATAAAATAATGCATAGACCTCCCGGTCTGGGCGCTCCCTGGTCGCCCGGTGCCAACATACAATATCATATACATGTATATATTGTACACCAGGTCGTTTTTATGCTCCAGTTTTATTGCAGGTGCTCGATAGTGTAGTGGTTATTGGTTAAGGCTCTGGTCTGCCGATCGAGAGGTCGAGGGTTGAAACCCCACAGATATCTGTTGGTCTGTTACTGTTTAACGACGACACTGCCATATAACAGATGATCAGGGTCGCCCTCCTCCTCCTTTATCCACACACTTGGGACTGGCACTGGCAGAGTGCGACCATGCACTGGCGAAGTTCTTCAGACATCTGCTCCATGGATCTGTTCCTCTATATATAGTGAACTCAACAATAATTATTGTACTCGCCTGAGACAGTCAGGGAGAGGATTGGCCATCTGTTATGATATGCAGAGGTTGAGAAAAGGAAGGTGCCATCACTTTACATCTATGGTTGCACGCCTCAGGGCCATAGCCTAAGGGACTGAGGTTTTTCCCCCAACTCCTAAGTCAAAACGAATCTGCGATTTTTAGTTTTTCCGGCCTTGGAGACGTTAAGGTCCATGCATGAATTTTCTGCTCAGAGAGAGAATGGTCTTGACACTATTCGCACGAACTGCAACTCCGCAGAATCGAGCTTTTCCGTGGTGTAACAGCACAATGAAAGCATGCTAAAGAATGAATACTGATTCCATTGTGGATACTGTTTTCACGTCGTTTATTGACGGATTTCGATAGCTACATGTATATCTTAAAAATGTCAGTGAAACTAAAATTTTCTTAAAAGACAAATTAAACCACATTCCTCAACAATTTTTCATACAAAATAATAATAGATCTAATTATTGATCGAAAAAGATATTCTTCACCAAATATTATTTATAATGTATACAATTGTAAGTCTAAATGAGATTCTAAATCTAGATGATCAAATAATATTATAAACAGCATCTTTGGTCGTTTAGCTCTTTGGATTTGACGAAAGATACGCAATGATTATGTATTCTAGATACATAATATACATACACTTCTAAGACGAGCACTTATAATTTATAGTACTGTGACAGCAATGAAGTACCATGCACAACTCCATTTTGCTGATATCGCTTGTGCTCAAGAGTTTGTGAAATATTGAGAACAGTTTTCGAGGTGCCGCAAAGTCAAGAAAAGCCCATTCCTGGTTGTTGGAACAACCACAGAGAACGAACGGCTATGCATTGTTGCAGAGCGAGTGAAAGGAACCATTTAGTCACCATGGACAGCAGCGCCCAGTGCGCGGCGGCCTATGCAAGACAAGTGGAAACGGGGAGGCAAAGCTCACACAGATAAGAGGGTGCCCATCCTGATAAGCAATGCCACACCAAAGATGAAATCACTGACTCGCTTAGCTATATCGGTAAGAGCCCTGGCCGCGCGTCTGTACGTGGCTCTGTAAAAGAGAGCGTGCGGGCCGTGGTTCGCTTCCAGACGGTGGCTGTTACAGAGATTCAAAATCTCGGGCTAGCACGATCCGTCCACGGTGACCTAAATGGCGTGATATGTCGTTAAACATGTAACAACGAAAGATGAAGTCCTAAATGAGATGCGCTGCGGGAAAGGAAGCCAGTGCAAAACCTCGCGCATATAATTTGGATACACGGTCGGACTTGGTGAACCCCCAATAATAGTCGCGCGGCAGCCTGGTGTACCCTCTCCAACCTCTCAATCCGAACCCGATATATTAAAGAGAAGCTAGCAACTCCATTTCCCATAGTCCTGCAGGTGTGTGAGAGCTTGCTGCTGGCCAGTCCTCTCCCTCACCGTCTCATCTTCTCACCGACTGCATAGCTATACTCATCGTTAGCCTGAGACACATTTCTGTGCTCTAACCACATGCATATTTACATACGTACGTACGTACGCACGCACGCACGCACATGCATGCATGCATGCATGCATGCATACATACATACATACATACATACATACATACATACATACACACATACATACATACATACATACATACATGCACACATACATACATACATACATACATACATACATACATGCATACATACATAAATACATACATATACATACATACATACATACATACATGCATACATACATCCATCATACATACATACATACATACATACATACATACATACATACATACATACATACATACATACATACATACATGCATACATACATAAATACATACATATACATACATACATACATGCATGCATACATGCATACATGCATACATACATACATACATACATACATACATACATACATACATACATGCATGCATACATACATACATACATACATACATACATACATACATACATACATACATACATACATACATACATACATACATACATACATACATACATACATACATACATACATACACGCATACATACATACATACATACATACATACATACACACATACATGCACACATACATCAATGTAAGATAAAAGCTATTAAAAATCTAATTATAAGTTATTTCTTTCCCGTGCGTAACGAATCTTATCTGCTGACGTCACCCTCCTACTTTCCATGCGCTTTGGACTGGCTCTGAGAACGTACGGTTGCTGGCTCAGTTTTACAGCTCACAAAAATCAAAGAACCGGCGGTTCGTCGGGAAGTGCGGCGATGTCGCCGTTGTTTATGACACGTGACCAGTACCTTGTAAATGTCGGTTCTTTGGTCGGGCCATTAACCCTCCCCACCCCACACGCCTGCGCCCCCCCCCGCCCGCCTTGACGGAGCGCGTGAGGAGAAGCCCGATGCATTGTGCAGCAAATGAATGTCCGACGGCAGAAGATGATGATGATGATGACGTATACGAAGAAGACGATTCAATGAAAGAGACAAAAGGAAGACGTACGGTCTGTGTGTCTGTCTCGGCCTACAAACGACCGACCACCTGTCTGTCTGCCTGTCCGTCTCTCTCTGTGTATGTGTCTGTCTGTCTGTGGTGGGCTTGTTTTTGTGGTTGGTTGTGTCTCCTTCATCTAGCACTTCTCTCTCTCTGTTTCTGCTTGTGTCTGTTTCTGTCTCTACTTGTTTGTCTGTTTTTTCCTGTTTGTCTCTCTCGGTCTGTCTGTCTGTCTACCTACCTACCTCTCTTTGTATCAATCTACTTATCTATTTATCTATTTATTCATCCATCCATCTACGTGTATCTATCTCTGTCTCTGTCTCTCTGTTTCTCTCTCTTCACACACACACACACACACACACACACACACACACACACACACACACACACACACACACACACACACACATTCTCTGTCTGTCTCTCTGTGAGTCTATATGTCTATTTGCCTGTCAGTATGTCTGCATGTCTGCATGTCTGTCTGTCTGTGTATTTGTGGTTGTCTGCTAGTCGGAGGTCTTTAATCGGGACATACCTTTGGGACAGTCTTCATTGTTCTGCGAGATTTATGTAGCCCAGGTCATGGAAACAGACGCCGTTCCCATCTTCCCATCTTCCCTTTCAGATAATAATTGAAGAAGTCGAATCAAAATTCCAGCCGCCCCATCCACCCCCTCCCCCATTCAAGCCTCCTCCCCTTCAAAGTCCCTCCCCCATTCGCAACAGAATCCCATACAGTAACCAGAGACCCAGTGTTTCTTCCCTTGGAATTAATCCCTCCCCTCTCCGCCCCCCCCCCACCTTCCTACTCTCTCATCTACAAAGGAAAACAACGTGAGCCAAGAGCAACAGCTGTTGCCAGCGTTGCTCAATGCAACAGGTTACTACAGCAACCTAAGCCATGATGTTATAAAGACAGTCATTCATCATCGAGATTTATATAGCGCGCTGTTAGGCTGCGACAACACGCATCTGAGCCAATCCTAGACAAAAGGAGTGTAGAGTCAGTTGAAGCATATTCCATACCGTGGGACCAATAGCAGAGAAAGAAGTTCTTGTCCGAAGATCGAAGAATTCACCCTGTGAGTGTGAAGGAGATGTCACAGCAGTTAATGCTACACCATTGCTGCAGCAATGTTTGCAACAGAATTAGCTAATGTTAGAGTAGTTAATGTTACAGCAGCTAATGTTAGAGTAGTTAATGTTACAGTAGCTAATGTTACAGTAGCTTAAATGTTATAGTAGCTAATATTACGGTAGCTAATGTTACAGTAGCTAATGTTATGGTATAATTTATACTACAGTCGTTAAACTTTAGCTAACGTGTAGCAGTCAGTGTTACCAATTAGTACTTAATGTTGTACACAGCAGTAAGTAACTGTTGATGGTAGTAGTGAGGTACTATCGCTCTAACGATCATTTTTTGCAGGGTATGGGTACGAATAAATGGGCCAAAGTACAAGGTCAAGGTCAAGGTCATGGCCAAGGTCAAGGTCATCTTAATTAGGTCACATTAATTAGGGCATATTAATTAGGGCATATTAATTAGGGCAAATTTGCGACGGCGGTACCCTTCGTGCGGCGGCGGCGGCGGCGGCGGCGGCGGCGATGCGCCCCGACTCTCACGGGCGACTTCGACTCCAGCAGCGAGGCGACGACCGCGACATGCGCACCCAATCGATCGTGCTTTGACTCGTATGAAGCTAAAGTCTCATGCGTATTGTGGGTTATGGAAATTATTGAAAGATTTGTGTCGGGGCGTATTCGACTTTAGCTTGTACGAGTCAAAGCTTGATCTAATTGGGAGCGCATGTCGCGGTCGTCGCCACGCTGCTGGAGCCGAAGTCGCCCGAGAGGGTCGGGGCGCATCGCCGCCGCCGCCGCCGCCGCCGCAGCCGCCGCCGCCGCCGCACGAAGGGTGCCGCCGTCGCAAATTTGCCCTGCAAAAATTTCGAAACTTAGCATTTTCGGCATGTCGAACACAGGTTTCGACCAAGCAGCGCGTGTTCGCTACACCTAATTCAACTTATAATATACCGCTCGCAACCCTAAATTGCATTCTTCGCTCAATATAATCGTACTTTGCTGATGTCGATGACTCATCACATGTGCGTCACAGCTTTTGTTTCCACAAATCATAATCCTGCACACTCTCCCCCACCCCAAATTTCTCCAACTTAAAACGCTGAACCCTAAAAAGTCGTGTAATACGCCGCCTGCAAACCTAACTTTGCCAAAATTGCTGTCATATTGCAAACAATGAACATCTTTGTTTCCACAAACTGAAGAATGTGCCCCTCTCCCCACCCTACGCTTTGCATCTTACATCGTTCCCCATGCAATTCCTGCATTTCATACTTAGTAAATTTGCCTGTTTGAATTCGTATATTGGTAATATCCTGCGTCTGACTTTGAAATATTTCGAAAAACCCAAGTCCTATTCGCTCGCGCAACTATCATACTTACCATTTTGCCTGTGCCAATGTTCAATTCCTGCAACTTTGCAACTATGAATTTCAAGCACTTGTCTTATACAGAGCGCATTCTTCGTTGTTTCATGTGTCCTTACTACCTTAATTTAGAAAAATTGTACAAAGTATATATCTGTAACTTAGAAATTATAAGAGTTCATGTGTGTGTGGGTGCAAAAGATTGTCTGTGCATTACCTTGCCGTGGGAAATTTGGCTGTATGTGTGCGTGTGTGTGTGTTTGTGTGTGTGTGTGAGTGAGTGCGTGTGTTAAAGATTGAGCGTGCATTATCTTGTAGTGGGAAAGTTGTTTGTGTGTGATAGATGGCCTTATGCGCATGAGAAATGCTGTATGTATTAGTTATTTGATCATGTTCGGGCAGGAAAAGTTGCGCGGGCGCCACCTTGCGAGCAGAAGTTTGTTCATTTTTGATAAATGCTGCAAGTGCGCCACCTAGGGATTTGAAGCTTGTGTGTTTCCATGGCTTTTGGTTTCATGTGTATGTGTGTGAAAGAGTGAAGATGCGACATCTTGTGAAATGAAAGATGCATATATGCGATATTTGGACTTTGGCTCGTAAGAAATGCTGTGTATGTGTGCGTGTGTGTGTGTGTGTGTGTGTTTGTGTGTATGATGTAGAAAGGTGGCCATGTTGCCTTCGGCTGATAGCACTGCTGGCCGATACATCGAGTTTTGTGTTTCTGTGTGCAAGGAATTGAGAAATGTCGCCATCTTGGAAGTGAAAGGTTGAAGTATTTGTCGGTTTTTGAGTTTGTGTTCACAAGAAAGTTAGAAATATCGCCATCTTGGGATTGGAAGGTTGAGGTATTCGTCGGTTTTTGAGTTCGTGTGTGCAAGAAAGTTAGAAATATTGCCATCTTGGGATTGGCAGGTTGAGGTATTCGTCGGTTTTTGAGTTCGTGTGTGCAAGAAAGTTAGAAATATTGCCATCTTGGGATTGGAAGGTTGAGGTATACGTCGGTTTATGAGATCGTGTGTGCTAGAAAGTTAGAAATATTGCCATCTTGAGCGTGAAATGTTGCATGATTCTTAAGTTTTTGAGTTTTCGTGTACAAGGAATTGGGAAATGTCACAATATTGGGATTGGCATGTTGAGGTATTCGTCGGTTTATGAGTTCGTGTGTGCAAGAAAGTTAGAAATATCGCCATCTTGGGGTTGGCAGGTTGAGGTATTCGTCGGTTTTTGAGTTCGTGTGTGCAAGAAAGTTAGAAATATCGCCATCGTGGGATTGGAAGGTTGAGGTATACGTCGGTTTATGAGTTCGTGTGTGCAAGAAAGTTAGAAATATTGCCATCTTGGGATTGGCATGATGAGGTATTCATCGGTTTTTGAGTTCGTGTGTGCAAGAAAGTTAGAAATATCGCCATCTTGGGATTGGAAGGTTGAGGTATACGTCGGTTTATGAGTTCGTGTGTGCAAGAAAGTTAGAAATATTGCCATCTTGGGATTGGCATGTTGAGGTATTCGTCGGTTTTTGAGTTCGTGTGTGCAAGAAAGTTAGAAATATCACCATCTTGGGATTGGAAGGTTGAGGTATTCGTCGGTTTATGAGTTCGTGTGTGCAAGAAAGTTAGAAATTTCGCCATATTGATAGTGAAATGTTGCAAGGTTCTTAAGTTTTTGAGTTTTTGTGTACAAGGAAATGGGAAATGTCACCATAATGGGAGTGGAAGGATGAAGTATTCGTCGGTTTTTGAGTTCGTGCATGCAAGAAAGTTAGCAATGACCCCATATTCCGAAAGGAAGGCTGAGCGATTCGTCGGTTTTGAGTTCGAGTGTGCAAGGAAGTAAGAAATGATGCCATATTCCAAAAGGTCTGTTGCAGGATTCGTTGGTTTTTGAGTTCGTGTGTGCAAGAAAGTTAGAAATATCGCCATCTTGGGATTGGAAGGTTGAGCGTTTCTTCGGTTTTTGGGTTTGTACTTGCTTGAAATGTAAGAAATATAGAAGAAATATATATGAAAATGGCGCTTGTCTGCTATAGTTTGCTTAGTATTGTAACAAATTCTGAATAAATGTTATAATTTAGTATAATTTAATTGTATTTATTGCTGTTATGTGTATATTTTCGAATAAAATAGCGAATATTGGGAATATTTTTGGTAAATATGTATGAATTATCTTCTTCTGAGTGGATCATGTTAAGGATTTAGCAGTTGCTAGATGCTTAAATTTTATACATGTATGCCAAATTTGTGTGTGTGGAGTGAAGGCTTGGAGGTTTGGAGGGTGGGGTGGCGTGTGTGTAGGATTTCTCGCCTTCTGATTAGTCGCTCACTAGGTTTCAAGCTTTCTGATTGGCCAGTTCTTGTGTGTAAATGTTCAGCTCATGTGTGTAAAATGAATAATTGTGCGTGGGGAGGGGTGGAATGGAGGGTTGGAGGGTGCGGTTGAATGCTGTGGAGGCTGTGAGATGTCATGCCTATGGAATATAGCCTCCTGTTTGCTGTCTCTCTAAGTTTCTCGCTTTCGTAATGTTCAGCTCTTGCGTGTAAAATGTCTATTTGTGGGTGGGAAGGGGTGGAATGGAGGATTGGAGGGTGAGGTGAAAGGATGTGGAGGGTGAAAGATGTCATGCCTATGGGATATAGTCTTCTGATTGGTCGCTCTCTAGGGTTCGAAGCTTCCATAATGTTCAGCTCTTGCGTGTAAAATGTCTATTTGTGGGTGGGAAGGGGTGGAATGGAGGATTGGAGGGTGAGGTGAAAGGATGTGGAGGGTGAAAGATGTCATGCCTATGGGATATAGCCTTCTGATTGGTCGCTCTCTAGGGCTCGAAGCTTCCATAATGTTCAGCTCTTGTGTGTAAAATGAATATTTGTGGGTGGGGCGGGGTGGAATGGAGGGTTGGAGGGTGAGGTTGAATGCTGTGGATGGTGAAAGATGCCATGCCTATGGGATCTAGCCTTCTGATTGGTCGCTCTCTAGGGTTCGCTGCTGTTTGCTTGAGTCGGCCTTGTATGCAAAATGATTAATTGTGGGTGGGGGAGGGGTGGAAAGGAGGGTGAGGTTGAAGGTTGTGGAGGGCGAGAGTATATGCTGAGTCATTTAGGGTTGATGTGGGCCTTGCGCGGCTAAGTAGGGTTCAATTTACAAGTGATGATATGAAATTTGAATGAATTGTGGGGAGGGTGTCGAGGGGTGGAAGCCAGTACAGCTCCCATAATGCCCTGCGGCACTTCCGATGAGTCATTAGGGGTCGGAGTGGGGCTTGCGCTGCTAATTAGGGTTCGATAATTGATATAATTAATAAATTCTAATTATTATTAATTAATATAATATAATTGATATGACCTAATTAATTTAGCTAATTAGCGTGACCCCATTAATTTGACCTAATTAATATGCCCTAATTAATATGCCCTAATTAATGTGACCTAATAAAGATGACCTTGACCTTGGCCATGACCTTGACCTTGACCTTGTACTTTGGCCCATTTATTCGTACCCATACCCTGCAAAAAATGATTGTTAGAGCGATAGTACCTCACTACTGATGTTACATTATTTAATGGTAAAACAACACTTTGCGTGCTTTTTTCTTTTGGGTATAATGCATGTTGTAACAGTGACTGTAATGAATTGAATAGCGTTGCAATTTACGTTACAATGTTCAATGTTACTCTGTGTCCGCTTCTCTCTCTCTCTCTCTCTCTCTCTCTCTCTCTCTCTTTCTCTCTCTCTCTCTCTCTGTGTGTGTGTGTGTCTCTGTCTCTCTCTCTATGTCTGTCTGTCTGTCTGTCTGTCTCTCTCTGTCTCTCTCTCTCTATGTCTGTGTGTCTCTCTCTCTGTCTTTCTGTCTTTCCATTTGTCAATTCTAATCCCTACATTTGTCCCTTTCCTTATATATCTCTCTGTCTTCTTCTATAGCAGCCTGTGTGTGTGTCTGTCTGTCTCTCTTAATTATCTCTTTGTATCTTTCGATATATTATATCCGATCTCTCTGTCTCTCTGTCTCTGTCTCTGTCTCTCTGTCTCTCTCGCTGTCTCTGTCTGTCTGTCTCTCTCTCTCTCTCTCTCTCCCCTCTCTCTCTATCTCTCTCTATCTCTCTGTCCATCTGATCCCTGTACTATAAGATCGGAACTTCATTAGCTGCTCGATCATAATATGAGCAAACACAATCAGAGGCATACGATCGTCTATAGAAAAGTACACGTATATTGCTGTATTCATATAGATTATGTATAATTTTATGCATTAGGTCATACTGTAGCCATATAGTATTATACATAACATACGAGTGCATAGTTTTGCATGCATCTCTACAGTGTACAGGGTTGGCCATAAAAAAGACTTGAAATATTTTGATGAAATCTGGCCAACAGGTGTAAATATGAATGGTCTTTGAGCCTGTTAGTTTGAAACAAATAAGTATACACGCGGAATTGACCTTTTTCAACTTCTCTTCATTTGGGTGATACTCTATTTCGTGACACCGGTCATCCCAGAGAGGAGACACTGTGTAGGGCCAGGGTGGGCTAGGGGAGGGGATGTGGATGGCGGGGACGGGGACGGGAACAGCCGAAATTTACCGGGCAAGGTCGGTTACCCCAGAGAGTTGGGGCTAGGCTATTGGCGACGGCGGGGTGGGGTCGGACGGGGGCTGGGAAGGCGAGTTTGAGATGGGGTGGCTTGGCGAATAACTAACAATTAATTTTGGTTTCGCTATACCGGGCACGCCACTCCTGGGATGAGTGCGTGTCCCCCATCAGGGTGCTGGGTGGGGCCAGAAACTGAAATTACCCCAGATATAGTATACACATCAATATCTATATTACATCTTTGACAACCTTATGTCCTCCATCCATCTCAATAATTATGTCACCTATACCGGGGTCCGTACTCCGACCTGCTAGGCTGCGTTCCATCAGAGGAACTACCCCCAATTGGACGCGTGTCACAACATTTGATGGCTTCTTCCTTACCTCGTTAACTGGACGTCTCTGTGAGTTCCTTCGCCTCTACTTATATCTGTATGGACCACGTGCATAACCCCCTGTCGTAAGTGCGCTTTTATATAGCGCTTTTATATAGCGCTCGTTCCAGAAAATTCGTCGCAGATGCTTCCGAGCTGATAGTAAAAGAGGGCGATAAACGTGAAAATGATCTCCAGTAGTCTGGAGCGATGGATCGATTCAAAGAAAGAAGAAGAAAGAAGAAGGTGGAAAGTAGAAGGAGGAGGAGGAGGGGAGGAGAAGAAAGAAAGAGAAGAGAAAGAAAAAGAATAAGGGTAAGGGTTGGAGAAAGCGGTAGAGGAAGAGGAAGAAGAGAAAGGTAAGAAGAAGAGGAAGAGGAAGACGAATGAGGAGGAAGAGGAAGAGGAGGAGGAGGAAAAAGGGGAGGAGGAGGAGGGAAGGTGAGGCGGAGGAAAGGGGGGAGGGGAGGAAAGGAGGAAGGGAAAAGGAAGAAGGGAAATAGGAAGAGGAAGAGAAAGACGAAGAAGAGCAGGAGGAGGAGGAGGAGGAGGAGGAGGAGGAGGAGGAGGAGGAGGAGGAGGAGGAGGACAAGAAAAAGAAACGTCGCAGCGATGTTAGGGTTTGGGTGGGCGTATATGGGGGATTGTATAGTAACCCATATGCTGTATTGCATTAAACATTTATAAATCTTCTTTAGTAGGTGACGTTGAGAGACTCACACAGAGCGTAAGACATGCATGGGAGTACAGAAGTGTTTTGAGAAACGGAAAAGAGGCGAAGGAAGGCCTACCAGTTGCAATTCAGGTTGAGTAGAAGGAGACAGAGAATAATCTTTCCAAGGAGAAGGACCAAACGAAACCAAAGACCAGGCTGAGCCATAGCTGTTTTGTATGTGTATGTAGGCATGTGTGTGTGTGTGTGTGTGTGTGCGCGCGCGCGCGCGCGTGAGCATCTGTGTGCATATGCATGTTCGCGCGCGTGTGTAGGTGTGTGTGTTGTGTGCGTGTGTGTGCGTGTGTCCCTGGGCGTGTGAGTGTGTTTTTTACTGTGTGTCTGCTCTTTTTAGCGTGGATGTGTTTCTACGCGCGCGTGTGTGTGTGTGTGTGTGCGCGTGCGTGCGTGCGAAGTGTGTTCCATTTACAGCATGAGAGGCCGAACTCGCAGCGTCGTGACAGTACAAGGATTGTTGGGCCACAGATGGAAAACATAATATTAATAGCCCAAGTTGGGTCAATAGGAGCCCACTACACTCGCATATCCACCATTATGTTTGCTTCCTCTCCATGATCGCATGCACACAAGTCAAGATCTTTACAGTGATGCTCAAGGCTCAGCGTGGTCTTTTCCCGAAATAATATTATTAGCTGATTACATACTTCGTCCTCACCCACCGTTCACTTCGTTCATCCAACAGACTTGATATTTTGGTTCCTCGCTCTAGAACTGCTATGGCTCAGTCTCGATTATTTTCCTCAGTTGGTCTTTCTCTTGGAATGCACTTTCTTTTTCGGTTCGCTATACACTCTACAATTCTATATGTGCAATCCCTCTCTCTCAATCACTCTCTTCTATCTCTCTGTCTGCCTGTCTCTCTTTTCTCAAAATAAGCTTCTTCTCGCAGAGCCTTGCGCACTGGGAGCTCTTCTTAACTGTTCACCTACTAGAGGCTCATATACAGGGTGGGCCAAAAAAGACCCCCTGCGTATTTTGCCAATATCTTGGCCAGACGTAAGAATTTCGAAATTAAATTTTACAGGTTTAGAGACACTTCAAATTTACAAATGATGGCCAGATTTCAATAAAATATCTCAAACAGAACAAAAGTTATACCACTTTTAATGAAGCCACCCACCGTTTATTGACGATTCATAAACGAGACGCAACAAAAAGCAGCAAAAAATCAATCTAATTATTCTGGCCAATATCTTGGCCAAAAGTAAGAATATCGAAATGAAATTTTTACAGGCTTAAAGACAATTCATATCTGCACATGGTGGTAAGATTCCATCAACATATTTCAAACAGAACAAAAGTTATACCACTTTTAGGGAGGTCACCCACCGTTTTTTGACGATTCAAAAGCAAAACGCAACAAAAAAAGTAACAAAAACACGATTTTTTCTCATCTCAAATAATTGGTATCAAAAAGCCTCAAGTGATATTGCCAGATGATCATTATTATTACTATTTAAAAGAGAAACAGGGTACCAGCGTAGCTGCGCGTCACTGAGAAGTCACTTAGCAAGATGACAATCAAATTGGTAAATAAGAAATCTATCAGATTAATCAACAACACTCAATAGGTCCACCAAGAACTTTGCAAAGAGACTCAAAAGAAGTTTTGGCACGGGCGGTGGGCACATTGAACACAAGTTGTGAAGCACTACCAAGTTCATTTGACAACAGTTATTTGAGATGAGACTAAATAAAATCGTGTTTTTGTCACTTTTTGTCGCGTTTCGTTTTTGAATCGTCAAAAAACGGTGGGTGTCCTCCCTAAAAGTGGTAAAACTTTTGTTCTGTTTGAATTAGTTTGATGAAATCTGACCATCATGTGTAAATATGAATTGTCTTTAAGCCTGTAGAATTACATTTCAAAATTCTTATTTCTGGCCAAGATATTGGCAAAAAACCTAGTTTTTTTTAGCCCACCCTGTAAATGATTAAATACAATGCACTACAATACTGTGGGTCAATGTGGATCTAGTGTGGGCCCAAAAACACATGTCTGTCGAAGGGAGGGATATCGCTAGATAAACACAATTCCTGTCCAGCCCTTCTTCAACTATAGCCTTTGTATATATATACACATATGTATATATATATATATGTATATATATAATTGTGGTCAATATTTGAAGAACTATGCACAGCTATAATCGTGACTATAATATAGCGCTATAACATCAGACTCCGTGTGTAATCTCAGATGTACTATACTCCTTATGACGTACTTGTTACGTGTTTAACGACACTGCATGCCATAACTATCAAAGATGATTAGTGTCGCCCTCCTCCTTTATCCAGTCTTGGGACTGGTATTAGCAGAGTGCAACCAGGGACGTAGTTCTCCATATGACATTATCATAGAATGGTTATATAGCTCTGCGATTATATGTTGGCCTGTGTACACGCATGTGTGTTTGAGCGTAGGCTACATGCGAGCATAAGTGCGTGTGCGTGTGTGTGTATGCGTGTGTGTGTGTGCGTGTGTGTGTGTGTGTGTGTGTGTGTGTGTGTGTGTGTGTGTGTGTGTGTGTGTGTGTGTGTGTGTGTGTGTGTGTGTGTGTGTGTGTGTGTGAGTGTGTGTATGGAAGTGTTTGAGGGTTGTTTCACGATGGAAAGAGAGAGAGAGGGATGTGGTTTTTATACGATGGTATAAAATAGATATGAGAACATGGGCGCCCGCAGGATTTTTTGCAGGGGGGGTCAGTCACGACCAGGAGCGTTAAGATATAAAATGTCAACAAAAACTCGTAAATAGTGGCACGTTATATTGAGACAATGTAATTGTGTAAGCTGCTTACACAATTACATTGTCTCAATATAACGTGCTACTATTTACGAGTTTTTTTGCAATGAGACCAACAAAATCTTTCACCAATTTCCTACTTTTATGGCACATATTATTCATGTATAGCCTACATTCATAGTTAAAAGCTATAGCACTAATAACTGACTAGCGGTACCGGAGACGTCATTTCTTTTTTCCAGGGCCAGAAAAAATTCAGGGGCAAAACTTGGCCAGCTTGTTGAAATATTTTCTACATGTGCAAGACACTGTGGTTGAACGATCAAACATGTTTTCTTCTTGTTCTAATTTATTTCTTACTAAGTTTGATTCGTTATGAAATGATTTTAAACACTGTTATTTAAAGTTTAAACTAGTATTTTAAATACTATCACAGAATTTTTTAGTTGTATTTATAATAAAAATAGAATGACTAGTGTGTGGACCTACTTATAGTTTAACTTCAAATTCTTTTCTCAGTATTGTAGGCCTATACTATATATATTTTTTTTATAATACTTACAATTGCTTTCATTTGTCATTTACAACAGCTAGTAGAGCAACATTGCATGTTGCGTGCACAAGGTCTGAAATAATTATTATTTGGTATAAATATTTATGTGGGAAGTACCTGGTCATGGTCCCTGACATGACATATATTCATAACATAGCCTTAACAATATAAATACATATTTATATACAAGTATATAATTTTATATATACATGATACACAGTCTGTCAAGCAACATTTGTGAATTTATATGCTACAAAATGGAACTTTTGTCAACCATCTGTACTGTCACTGTGTGCCTTCACTAATCAAAGACCCAAATGGAATTACATGTGTGAAGACTCAATTTTAAATGGAACCATGCATATGCAACCTATCGTGGCCCTATGCAATTAAAATATTACCCGGTATATAATTATACTATATTCACTCATACGGGAAGCTGTTTAGTGGCCCTTCAAGAAGTCTGAACAGAGGTGCTCCCAGTCCACTAGCTGAGCCAAGGTCAAACAGAAGACCTGAGTTGGAAAAAGGCAGATAATGATGGGTGAGCCCATATAACAACCAGGAAGGAACAATGTTCAAAGAAAAGAAATTATTCATAGTACAGGACATGCATGTCGACAATTAAAGTATACAATCATTACGTTAGATAACAACTGTGATTTCCAATTCAATAGACTCACATAATAGGCCTGGCCTACCGTGGATCCGTTGGGTGTAATGGCGGAGTGGTGTGCGTTTGGAAGGCGACAAGACAGACCAGCTGACCACTGGCGTAGCATTCTGCAGTGCATTAATGGCAGTTAGAAAATTTTGTCTGTAAACTCAGTGTGTCGTTTCGGGTACTGCCGTGTTGTCGTCGAATTGTGCGGATCGTAACGGATAACATAATAATTGAGGCGTTGAGCGCCAGAGTGGCCTAACCCACAAAAACATAATATTGAGAAAATGCAAAAACAAGATTTGAATGTAAAGTATAAATCAGGTGATTATGTTATATCCGGTTTTAACTATTAATCAATTGCTCTGATCCATGTAGCAGCCCCAGGCTGTTCTAAAACTAGAATTCGGGTACAGTGGGTACACTTTGTACGTTTATTTGTCAAGGTCAGTGTGGGTTAAACCAATCTGGCAAATAGGAAACCAGGTACTCGAAAGGTTTTATATTGATATTTTGCATCAGGAACTAACTGCTTGCAAAAAGTATAACAGACTATGGTGTACAGGGAATACAAAGGCGTTATAAAGCATCCTTCTTGTTCTCCGGTACAATTGTTGCTGACAATGGACCAATGTTAGATGTTAGTCTTAAGTTACAACATCATTCTTTATAGTTCAACTTCATGTCCAAGTTGGCTTCTCAGCCTTTTCATTGGCAGCTGGATTCAAATGGGAAAGGAGTGGGAAAAAAGATTGTAAGTGTTCAGAGGTACAATGTGGTACAAAGCAACGTTCATTGTTTTGCTTGTAATGGTCATTGCACGTCATTCTTCATTATTCCTCTTCAGAATCTGTCCAAGGTCACTACTGAACCTTGCGATCTTCATTGGCAGCAGGATTCTAATGCCTTAAAAAGAAAAATAGATTTCGGGTGTACAGAGGTATAATGCGGTACAAAGCAATGTTCATTGTTCTCCTTGTAACGACCATTGCATGTCATTCTCACTGTTCATCTTCAGAAGCTGTCTAATTTAACTGCTCGGCCTCTTCACTGTCAGCACAATTCAAAGCTTCAAATAGAAAAAAGGATCGCGTGTGTACAGAGGTATAATGTGGTACAAAGCAGCGTTCATTGTTCTGGCTGTGACAGTCATTGTATGTCATTCTTTATTGTTCATCTTCAGAATCTGTCCGTGTTGACTACTCAATCTCTTCAATGGAGGCATGATTAAAATGTTTTTAAAGGGAACATAGATTGTGGGGTACAGAGGTATAAAGTGGTACAAAGCAGCGTTCCTTGTTCTGCCTGTATCGGTCATTGTAAGACATTCTTCATTGTTCACCCTCAGAATCTGTCTAATTTAACTACCGTACACGACCTCTTCATTGGCAGCAATTTTCAAATGTCTTAAAATTGGAAAATTGCTTGTGGGGTACAAAAGTGGTACAAAGCAGCGTTCATTGTTCCGCTTGTAACGATCATTGTAAGTTATTCTTCATTGTTCATCTTCAGAATCTGTCCAAGTTGACTACTCAACCTCTTCATTGATGCCAGGATTCAAATGTATTGATCTAGAAAAATAGGTTGCGGGGTACAAAAGTGGTACAAAGCAGCGTTCATTGTTCCGCTTGTAACGATCATTGTAAGTCATTCTGCATTGTTCATCTTCAGAATCTGTCCAAGTTGACTACTCAACCTCTTCATTGATGCCAGGATTCAAATGTATTGATCTAGTAAAATAGGTTGCGGGGTACAAAAGTGGTACAAAGCAGCGTTCATTGTTCCGCTTGTAACGATCATTGTAAGTCATTCTGCATTGTTCATCTTCAGAATCTGTCCAAGTTGACTACTCAACCTCTTCATTGATGCCAGGATTCAAATGTATTGATCTAGTAAAATAGGTTGCGGGGTACAAAAGTGGTACAAAGCAGCGTTCATTGTTCTGTTTGTAACGATCATTCTATGCCATTCTTCATGGTTCATTTTCGAAACTGTCCATGTTGACTATGCTCAACTTCTTCGTTGATGTCGGGATTCAAATGTTTTGAAGTAGGAAAATAGATCGCAGGGGTACAAAAGTGGTACAAAGCAGTGTTCAGTATTCTGCTTCTTCAGTGTTCACATTCACAATCTGTACAAGTTGAGTACTCAACTTCTTCACTAAAGACAGCTTTTGGCGAACATTTTTAGCGAGCGATATTGAACGCATGACACCGTAACGCATCAGCTTGAAGGGTTAGGCCATTGATATGTATTATATAGTTAATAATAATTAATTTATTAATACAAATCAGTGGGTTAGGCCACTCTGGCTCCAGAGAATTGCAGAAATCTTCCAGTGCCAGAAAAGACTTTGCATAGAATACCTAATACAAAGAAGAATTTGGGCTGGTCGTTTTGGCAGTTGATAGCTTCACAGTAAAAGAATTGATTGGCATCAAAAACACCATATTGGAAATTTTGAGGGTTAGGCCACTCTGGCGCTCAACGCCTCAATTATAAACTGAACTCCATGTCCCGGTCAGCTTATCTTTTTGATCAACCACTCTACAGTTCTGAGGCAACTGCAATCATAAGCCAGGGGTTACGATCCCTCATAAACAATCGGGCTCAATTCCTCTCCTTCCCCATCCCGGGTCGGCCCTCCACTCTCAGGGCGGCGTTTCCGCCTCCCTACCAAGATCAATCCATTCTAAGAACCTTGCCTCCCTACGTGAGTTTGGCTCGCTTCTGACTGAACCCTCCCCACATGTTTCACTTGGCTCAAGTTGCGCCCGCCCTGTATAGGGATAGGAGCTCCGAGCCACTACTATAGGCTAATGATCCGCTCTTCTGCGACCCAATTTTTATTGACCCTCCCCTCATCTGTCGCAGTCAGTCCTGTGTAGTGTGCATCTCATCTTTCGCCTCTCTGTCTTAAGAATCTCCTTCATGCTCGTCCGACATGTGCATCCTCATTCAGCACCTTATTCGACCTTATAGGTCGCCGACTCGCCGGTGTTGAGGGAACGAAGTGAGCTAATGCCTATTCTCCACTCATTGTCAGACGGTGGTTGCGGTACCCATCGGCTGTAAAGGGTTCATAGGTTACGGACTATAGACCTGTATATATATATATATATTATTATATAAATATAACTTTAAACTACTGACTTGTGCATTTTATGTACATGTGAATATATACTGAGGGGTGGAAAAAGCATGCAGAGGTGGACAGCGCCTTTGCACTGAGTCCTTCCTGTGAAGTCTGCATATCGGGCAACGCATCTCCTCCACCCATCGCCAGCTTCCCGGTCTCTTCCCAAGATATCTCCAAACACCCCATGCAAGTCATATCTGGTTACAGTGTCAGACACCACATAAATTATGCGTCTGTGACCCTGTGTATCGTATATACGACAAGCTACACCGCTACAGGATGTAGTTCAGAAACTGTGACCATGTTGTGGTCATTATTTGAACAACGCAAAGCGTATGCAAAGTAGATGAACTGTTTGAACAATCGGACAAATCCAGGGGTGGGTGGAAATGCATCCTTTCTCGTTTTACCACTGACGTTTTTCCAGAAAGTATCATTTTTTATATTTTGTCATGATTTCCAGGGGGGGGTCACGCGACCCCCCTTGACCTATGCTGCGGGCGCCCATGTATGAGAAAACTGTTGGAGAATAATTTCGGTTCATGTCAATGATCGCCAACGTTGCAGCATATAACTACATAATTATGTATACATGGATGTTGTTAAACTCTTGATCCACTATACGCACACTGCGGCACACACGTACAGGCGCGCAAACATGCATGTTCAAAGGTACATAAGTCCTCAAGAACACACTTTATGATATGCCTAGGGTTGCCAGGTGGCCTTCAGGAAATTACCGGACAATGGCCATCAAGTTACGGGTCATATATATATATATATATATATATATATATATATATATATATATATATATATATATATATATACACACCACACACACACGCACGCAATATATACATCAAGTTACGGGCCATATACTGTATATGGCCCGTAACTTGATGTATATATATATGTGCTTGTATGTGTGTGGTGTGTGTGCGTGTGTGTGGGGTGAGGTTTGGCGGGGGGCGAAAAACCGAAATTCCCGCGCAACATTGCATAATTCATATTATAATATAATATATATATATACACACACATATATAAAAGGCATGACCGCGGACGCCTAGATAACTTGCTTTTTTAATACAGACGTCCGTTTGGAAACTCAGCCAAGTACAGGCCTATAGATCTGAAGGGTGGATAAGATTATTCATATGCCTATATACATGTAGATCTATATAATTATTATAATGCCGAATTTGAAAATTTGGCGCCATATATAGTGAATTCGGATATTAAACAATATTAAAAATACATTTAACGATTTTAGCACTCAGTTCCATTCTGTAGATAACCTCAGTTGAACTACAGACCTTCAAAGCTAAATGCCATCCATCATTAAGGCGGGAATCTTTGTACTGACAAATATAATTAATCAGTGGGGAGGGGGTTAAGACAGGCTAGAAAGATCCAGTCGCAGATCGACACAGTCAGACATAGACAGACAGAGATAGTGAGGCAGATAAGCACAGACAGATTAGGCCTACAAGATTCGGTGTTTAAGCCTTAAGGGAAAAGAGAGAGAGAGACAGACAGAGAGGGAGAGATCGTTTGTGCAGATAGAGACAGACAGACGAACAAACAGACATACAGAGACATGGCCTAAATACGGAGATTCGGTTCAACCGTTGTTTGAACTATGAATCCAGCCTCCAACGTTATACGCACAAGGTATACAGGCTATCATGATCCGTGCATCATATATTTGGCTCTGTTATGATAGTTTATTTAACGACGCCTTCATTTCGACGATGATCGGTAGGCCTATGTAGGCTATAAATTTGGCTTTGTTTCACAAGGCAATCCATTATACGCGGGAAAATCGTCAGCCGATATTTTCATGGCCCCAAGAAACTATATGCACTCCAGATGCACTTGTTGCTGGCAATAATAATTTACCGGACATGGCTGTGTCCGGTAATGTCTGAAATTTCTGACCGGACAGTTTGTGTAAATTCCGGACTGTCCGGTTCATTACCGGACGCCTGGCAACCCTAGATATGCCATCATTGCCATGGCCAGTGCTTGAGCTTGCTAAGATAATATGAGTAATGAGATCATGTAAAAATTATAAATCCGACACTGTCCGTACTCTTACAGTGCCAGTCTAAAGCTCGGATAAAGGAGGAGGGAGACACCAAATATCTTTGTTATCACACAGTGTCATTGAACTAAGACTATAATTATATCCTACTACTATTAGGCGTAATACTATCTAAAATAATTATTGTTTTCGCTCGTCATTGCATTGCCTATAATATTATTAGGCAGCTGCTTCTAATAGCTGAAGCTAGCATCTGATCATGAAGGATTATCGGTCGATCTTTCATTGGTTAGTTAATATCATTTTGTAGCGCAATTAATAATTGTGCCTTCTTTCGTCAAAAATTTGGGCATAACTATAGTATCGGGGACCGAAGCGTCGTTAGGCGTCGTGAGAGTAGGTTAGGGTCAGGTTACTGAGGCTAGGCTTCGTGAGGGTCGGTTCGGATTGGGCTTAGGGTTTTTGTCATTTAAAACTGCTTCTGTAAAGTTCTGTCCCCTATAACGATGGTTCTGCCAAAGTTTGATTCCTGTTTTGTGTAGATAATTATTTTGATTGTTTACTGGTAAAGCATATTTTGTGTCGATAAAGATTCAGTTCTTTAGGCCTAGTCGATTTTAAAATAGTTTTCTTACCTTAAATTTTTGATGATTTTCAGTTCGAAACGTCAAGCTCCCGTCGATAATATTATTGCTTGTCCAACTGCTTTGTAGAGTTAAAGTCCTTTCCTCGAATTTGTAATTGATTATATTTCCATTTATTGACTAATTTCGGTGACTTTTCCCTTCGAAATGTAATAATATTCGACTCATTTTTCCCGAAACGGTTTTCGAAATAAGCGACAAACTATTCGTTTCTATGGCAGTAAAAAATATGACGTCATTAAAAGCAATGACGTCTTTATTTGAAATATACGTCAATGCGTATTATCGTTTATTCGCCAAGTCAGTAAGTAAATTACCCGCTGATTAGGCGAATCAACGATATAATATAATACGTATTGAACATGGACATTGGGTATTAAATCTAATGTCCATTGCACGCTTAGGCAGAATCAACGAAGAGAGCAAAATCGTGCGTATTGCTTCCAAAGTCCTGGAATTTTTTCCGTTGGTTCATGCCAAATAATTGCCTTGTATAATAGTACGTTATAATATTATTTATGGTAAGCCTAGAGAATGTTGCATGACTTTGTATAAAATGTGAACAGTTTCTTTTTCTTCTGTATAATAGCTACTGCAGTGCATTTGCTGGTAGTCTATTATAGTCACTATACAAAGAACTGTGAAACATGGGTTACTGTCGAATTAGACGGCCACACAGTTAATGGCCGCCATTATGATATTATTAACGGTTGTTCTTTTAGACCCACTGTTTATTACTTGCCTGGAGATTGCCTAAGAGGCTCACGGGCTACCCTCATGCACGCCAATCCACCAATGAGAGCATAATTGTTGTTAAACAATGCAAATGTGGAAAACACTAAGTCCTGGGTACAACGGACCTCTGAGAATTAAGACCCCGACATTTTCTCTGGCTATGGCTATGATGCAACAATATCAATACAGCGCCAAAATAATTATATTGTAGTGGCAATACTGGCGGCAGAAATATTTATTTATTTGTTAATTTATCGCCAACGAAACAAAAGAACATGGGTACAAGTAGTGGATACAGAAAACACTAATAAATTATAACATAAATAAGAATAGTTTGGCAAGGAACGCTATGCCATCATATAATACTGATGCGTGTTATATAAAGAAGGGGCAGTCTGTGCTCTGTAGATGCAGTTATATTGACCAAAAATAGGTATACAATCAACGCTAGACTCATTTAAAAGCAATATACCTTTTAAGTATTTTCCATGAAATTACAGAGATCGAGCGAGTATGTACGTGGTTGTGCTCGTGTGTGTGTGTGGGTGTGTGTACGCGCGCGTGTGTGTGTGCGCGTGTGCGACTGTGTGTGTGTGTGTGTGCTTGCCTGCCTGCCTGCACGAGCATAATATATACGTGTGAGCTTTGATGCCCATCTTGATTATGCCTCGTAAGTATACGTGTGTGTGTCAGTGCTGATGGTTCGGATCGGTGCAGCATTCACGCTTGGACACAATCTCGACCGTAGCTTCTGATTTTTTATCGCTCTTTCATAGGAAGCCGCGACCGACGAACGTGTATTGGACATTAAGATAGCACCTTCATCATGACGGCCGTCCAATCAGATCGTATCAAAGCGAAATCATACATACACGATCGTATTATGTATATGCACACATTTATATGTACCTGACTAACCCCGAGAAAATTACACATATGCCGCACATCTTGAACGCACCCAATGCCACCCATGCTTAGCCCGGGATTGGACAGCGTCGTTACCATATAATTATAAGGTCCCATAGATGATAGCGTTGCTACACATCGAACTGCTCACCATGCATGCACTATCGGATATTATTGTCCACTGTTCATTCACAAAAAGGTTTGTTCTACTTGAACTGAAATTAGCAAAACTGTATTTCTTAAATACATTTCAAACAAGGAGAGATGTAGGAACTTAGACAATCGCCATTTTTCCTTTCTTCACTAAAATAATCGAAATATAACTGACCCATTGTGTGAAAGGCTTAATGAACACCTCATTAAAAGGTATAATTATGTAGTCCATCCAACCTGGGTTCAGCAGAAAGCATTCGTCTACCATATTATAATCTTTACATGTATACTATTATATTACATTAAAATTCGAGTTTTTGCTTTAATTTGTTCTGTGCTATGAAATCAGTTCTCGCCATTGGGCGCCGTAACAAATGCGCGCAAGCAAAAGCGCGCAGACAAATGCGCGCAGACAATAGCGCGCAGACAATAGCGCGCAAAGCGCGCAACAGGGACTTTCCCGTCAAAAGAGCGCAAAAAAGAGCGCGCACAAAAAAGCGCGCAACAAAGAAAATGATGAGAATAATTAAAAAGAACAATGTTTCATAAATGTTTCATAGGGTCTCCATATGTCTTTGAGTTGAAGATCGAGAGGTATCGTTCTGGATTTAGACACCCTGAGGCTTCAAAATGTAAGTACGTGCGTCTCAATAGACGCCTTCAGGCGTTGGTTCCAACGTATGGCACGATTCCTTTGGACGATTTTTTGCGTGGGGTGGCTCACAACGTTAGCCTATAAACTTATAGAACTTGAACTCTATATCTTCTTAACATTTCTAGCGAGGCACTATTTGATTTGATTCGATTTACTTCGTTTCGTCTTTACTACATTGCGTTTAAGAACAACTATTTCATTGCGTTTAGGGTTAAATGTTGCGTTAAAGAACACTGACGATAGGATATGTTGAGACTAGATTTCAACTTTAAGAACAACGTTTCGTCTATATTTCATTGCGTTTAGGATTAAATGTTGCGTTATTTCTCACATTCTGTTTCCTTATGTTTAGATGCTGACTCAATAAAAAAAATTATTGGGTCTATGTGTGTTATTTGCGCGCGCATTTGTCTGCGCGATTTTGTTACTGCGCGCATTTGTCTGCGCGCATTTGTCTGCGCGCTTTTGCTTGCGCGCTTTTGACGGGACACCTCGCCATTGACTCGTTCTCCGTTATTAACTTCTATCCGAAGCACATCTTTCCATTGTCTTAAAGCTATAAGCTTATACTTTCTTTTTTCTGGATCTTTCGCAGTGGGAGCGCCTCTGATTGGTGTGCACTTTCTAGATCTATAGATACAATACAATACAATACAACACAATACAATGCAATACAATACGATACAATACAATACAATGCCAATCATAAACGTATGATAATAATGAATAATTCTCAGTGTGCAAAGTACGTCTTATAAAAGCAATCTATTCGGTGGACAGTGTATGGTTTCTTTTTAGGAAAGCTCCAGTATTGTGTTGCTCATCAATGGTTTGGTTACTCATCGATGGTTTGGTCACTCATCTATGATTTGGTAGCTCATCAATGGTTTGGTCACTCATCAATGGTTTGGTTACTCATCGATGGTTTGGCCACTCATCAATGGTTTGGTCACTCATCAATGGTTTGGTCACTCATCTATGATTTGGTAGCTCATCAATGGTTTGGTCACTCATCAATGGTTTGGTTACTCATCGATGGTTTGGCCACTCATCATTGGTTTGGTCACTCATCAATGATTTGGTCACTCATCAATGGTTTGGTAACTCATCAATGGTTTGGTTACTCATCGATGGTTTGGTCACTCATCAATGGTTTCGTCACTCATCAATGGTTTGGTCACTCATCAATGGTTTGGTTACTCATCTATGATTTGGCTACTCACCAATGGTTTGGTTACTCATCGATGGTTTGGTCACTCATCAATGGTTTGGTCACTCATCAATGGTTTGGTTACTCATCAGTGGTTCGGTTGTTCATCAATGGTTTCGTCACTCATCAATGGTTTGGTCACTCATCAATGGTGTGGTCACTCATCAATGGTTTCGTCACTCATCAATGGTGTGGCCACTCATCAATGGTGTGGTCACTCATCAATGGTTTCGTCACTCATCAATGGTTTGGTCACTCATCAATGGTTTGGTTACTCATCAATGGTTTCGTCACTCATCAATGGTGTGGCCACTCATCAATGGTGTGGTCACTCATCAATGGTTTCGTCACTCATCAATGGTTTGGTCACTCATCAATGGTGTGGCCACTCATCAATGATTTGGTCACTCATCAATGGTTTGGTCACTCATCAATGGTTTTGTCACTCATCAATGGTTTGGCCACTCATCAATGGCTTGGTTTTAATCCGATCGTGAAATAATTACACTTTGGAATTTAACTGGTTTATTAGTGAATTAACAACTTATAAAATATATATTGGAGGTGAATTTATTATAAACTAGATGTGTAACCCGGCGTTGCCCGGGAAATTTAGGGTTTTAAACACCACTCCCTTATGGTACCCAACGTTGACCGCTAAATTTCGAGTTTTTGCCAACCCTCTACCCCACCCCGCTTCCCCAAAAAGCCAAGCGTAACACGCCCCGCTAGGGAAATTATTACTGGGCTTGTATGACGTCATTCGGGCTGTAGACTCTTTTACTGAAGCTCGATACTGTTTACCAACGCGTGAGCGATGAAATCTGTTTTAAAACGCTTCTGTCTTAAAACGCTAATAACTGGAGTTCTAAAGTGAAATTTCGGGTTTTAAACACTTCCCCACTCTGGTACCCATCGTTGACTGCTAAATTTCGGGTTTTCGCCAACCCTCCACCCCACATCGCTTCTCCAAAAAGCCAAACGTAACCCGTCTCTGCGGGGCGCTACGGATATTATTACTGGGCGGGTATGACGTCATGCGGTGTAGACTCTTGAGTTACGCGCTTGTGTGATCAATTACTGATGAAATCTGTCTTAAAACGCTAATAATTTTTGTTTTGAACTGAATTAAAACCTGAAAATAGTCAATCTGACCTTATAATTTGGGTAAGAATCGATTTCAAAGTTTTTTTTAAACCGACGCTGTTTCATTTCCGAGCCTATTCTGCAGGGGAGAGTCAATTCTGTCAAAAGCGTACAAATAAACAAACATATGGAATTTCTGCCTTATAATATAGATCATTGACACACGTAATTTCATATATATATATATATATATATCATATATGTATATATATAATTATTGTGCGTATTATGGTACCGGTACTTATATTAAATAGTTATACGTTTGTACTTAATATTGTTTATGCGTTATATATACACTGACTTTCAATTAGAGCACAATACGCTGACAACAAATGAAGAGCAAGCACGTAGGTTGGATGCTGATGGTCATCTCAAGTCATTGGATCAAGTTCGCTGATTCCAAAATAATTGCTAAAAGCTTTTCGTGGAACTTCGACTTAAATAAACTAAGAGAAACCCTTGACAGTAATTCAGGGCAACTAAGAGAAACCCTTGACAGTACCGGTAATTCAGGATAATTGGTGACGATGGGCCTGGAGTGATAAGCGTGCTCGACTCTTGGTTCTATCCCCCTCACCCCGCTTCTGCAACCCTTGCGCCCCCTGTAGCCTTTGAACCGAAATGAGTGCACCAACTGTACACTGTCGGTGGGAAGATGATACGACGGCGAGGGAGAGGACTTGTCGCTTGCCATCATATAAGCCGAGGCTAAAAAACTTAAGTCGCTAGCCAACATTTTAACCCAGCGACTGACTCTCAAGTCAGTTTAAATAAAGGATCTTCTTTAAAGGTTCTGTACTTCAAATCCTCTGCTAAGTCTGCTTCAAAGATTCTTTCCAGAGACCTTTCTTCAACGGTTTTCTCTCAAAAAACTCTTTTTCAAACACTTTCGCCAAAGGATCTTTTTCAAAGTCTCTTCTTCAAAGTCTCTTCTTCAAAGACTTTTCTCCAAAGACTCTTCTTTAAAGGTTCTTCTTCAAAGACTCTGCTTCAAAGGATAGTTTTCAAAGGCTGTGTAACTATAGGCCTATAGCTTCGTTTCAAATTGGTTTACGACATTATAACATGTAATCGAAATGTTGCACTAAAGCCTTCAATCCACGAACAAGAGGAGCTAAATAAATTGACAAATACAATGTAAAACTAACACTGACGGTAACAGAAGTTTCGGTGTGAAGCCAATTCGTTACCGAGACAAATCAGTTCCGGGTCATGCTAAGACATGATGCCGTTACTAGTTTCGATGACGCAATCAATGTTCATTATAAGAATCTTTATCTAGGGAGTTATATCTCTACAACCAGCTTCATTGCGTGTGCTTAGTCAAAACAAGATCAATAGGCAGCTTAGTGTGAGAATAGATACCAGGAGCCAGTCAGACAATCAGTCGGAAAGAGGAAGAGAAAAGAGGCGGAATTAGGACCTACGTACGCAAACAATTATAAAAATATTAATAACAATAATAATAAAAGATAAAAGGATTATACAAGATGAGGCCGTTCCAGTGTAACACCATTCCCATCTCTGGATATTGTTTTGAACACCTGAGGGATCATAAATACCTCGGGTAAAAACGTATAAAAATAATGACAGCAATAATGAATAATAATAATAATAATAATAGTAATAATAATAATAATAATAATAATAATAATAATAATAATAATAATAATAATAACAACAACAACAGCAATAATAGTGATAATAATGATAATGATAATAATAATAATATAAAATAATAATAATATAATAATAAAACAATAATAATACTGGTACCATACTAATAGTTGCAGATAGAGACAAATCGGTTTTTTATGTTTTCCGTCTTGTCCATTCTCATTTTAAAACTTTTTTCACCATATTTATTTAATTACTGTCTGCATTTATTTTCCTTAATTTTATTTTCATCTGATATCACTTACGCAGCTTCTGTGCTTTCAAGAATTCCACAAATTAATGTCACAATTTGACTGATTAATTTACTTATTGCTCACTTATAAAGTTGTGTTATTTGGTTGCTGATTAATTTAAATTAAATTGCGTGGACAAGGTTTTTAATTTTAAGTTGTAGTACGAGATGCAACATAATTCAATTATTGTTCGTTTTGGACTTTTTCTCGCTTTCCAGTTTTATTATTTATTTTAAAAACGACGCTGCCATTTGTTTGTATTCGGTTTGGTCGTCTTAAGCATCTGTGATTGATATTGATAATAATGATAATATTATTATTTTAAACAAAATGATGATGATGATAAAAAATTTGATAATGATTAGACTCTATAATGATGATATATAATGATAATGTGTATGATGTCAACGATAATGATAATTACAACAACTCTAAAGTCGAGGCCTGGCCTGCCCCCCAGAACCAGACATTCAATCTAATTAAAAATTATCTTAAAGTCTCCAGAGGAATGAAATACCTCAGGGCAAACAAAACAACAATGATGATGATGATAATAATGATAACAATAATCAAAAATAGCAATAAGTTAAACCAGAATAACACAAAAGTAAAAATATCTCGCTTGTGGTGAGTGGAAAGCTGTAGCAGCAGAAGCAACAGGGGTAGTTGTAGTAACAGAAGTAGTAATAATAGTAAAGTCGTAGGAGTAGTAGTGGTGGTGGTAGTAGTAGTAAGTACATGTGGTTGTTGTTGTTGTGGTTGATGCTGTCGTATAGTAGTAGTAGTGGTGGTGGTGGTGGTGGTGGTGGTGGTGGTGGTGGTGGTGGTGGTGGTGGTGGTGGTGGTGGTGGTGGTGGTGGTTGTGGTGGTGGTGGTGGTGGTGGTGGTGGTGGTGGTGGTCGTGGTTGTGGTCGTGGTGGTGGTGGTAGTTGTGGTGGTGGTAGTAGTGGTAGTAGCAGTAATAGTAGTAGTATTGATAATTGCAGCAGCAGTAGCAGTATTAACAGAAGCAGTAGCAGTAGCCGCACCAGCAGCAGCAGTAGTAGCAACAGATGTAGTAGTAGTAGCAGGTGCAACAACTCCCAGCGTTTTGTCTTGGTCTTGAACGAAAGACTTTTTATCTCGAAAGTCTTTAGAGCCGGAGCAGTTTTTAACCATGGAACCGATTTCACCCAGGAACCGATTTCACCCCACACCGTCGCAAGATTAATCTTCCTTCATCCCTCCAAATGGCGCTAATACCAACCGTTGTCGTTGTCGTCGTCTGGTGAGCTGCTAAATCTGGTCCGAGCGTCGGCTCATCATTATTCGTCTGCTGTTAATGTTGCCGACGACGTACATCCGTGCGTAATTGTTCATTGTCAAGTCGTTGATTGGAACAATATAGAACGCACGTGAAATACGTCCATAGAATTACTATTATATACGAAACAGGACAAACGACAGACCACTCAAATTTTCATCCGCTTTGTATAGAGGATATATATATGAAATATATATAAAATTATAAATATATATATTTATATATATATATTTATATAATTTTCCTCAGCTTTATTTGGAGGATATATTACGTTTGCAATATTATATAGGCCTAAATGCATCAATATCATGTGTAATTGTGTATTGTATATGCATATAGTGAGTTAGGGCCTTTGCATGGAAGTCTTTAAGCATTTATGTGCTGTATATATATATATATATATTTATATATAATAATATGTCATATATATGTCATATAATTATATGTCATATATATATATTATACATAGCCTATATGCGGTTGGCAGGTACAGACCTATCGGGCGAGCAGAGCGCCTCAATATTTGCCAGGTCTGTTTGTTGCATATATCGCTCTCCACAAGTCTGCAGCAGTGCTGTTTACAGCAGCAGCAGCAGCAGCAGCGGCAGCAGCAGCAGCAGCAGCAGCATCGCTGTTCTTCTTACGGTGGCTCTCACGCGATCCGCAATTCGCCGTTGCACGGTAGAGGACCGTATACGCGAACGATAAAACTGCACTAAACTCTTCGCGTGCGATGATACACTGACGTCAGAGACCCGTTGGATTAGCGAGTCATGTCGTGAGTATAGCGTGAGTAGAAAAGGAGCATCATAAACCAGCGGAAGTTACGTCGTTTGGATGTTGACTGCGGAAGGGCGGGCGGCATCGCCAAAGGATCTTTTCGGCGGATGGAGTAAGTCGACGACACGGCATGATGACGTCAGCTGAAGTGACGTCGATGACGATTGGTTGATGACTTATGAAGATATGGCGACGTTGTTATTGGTGTGGTGAGAAGTGTATAGTTTGGTCGATGACATTTGACGTCGTAGAGTTGTGAAGATAATTGACGTAGGACCGTGACGAAATTTGATGACATAGCGTCATGAGGGCATTTGGCGACATAGCGACATGACGACGTTTGACGACATGACTTCACAATGACATTTGACGACAAAACGTCGCGATGACATTTGATATACCCTCACGACAGCATATCATGACATATAGAGTAATGACGACATTTGACTTCCCAGCGTTGGGACAAAATTGCAATACATAGCGTCATGACAACATTTGGCGACATAGCGTCATGACAACATTTGACGACATATCGTCATGACAGCATTTGACGACATATCTTCATGGCAACATTTGACGACATATCTTCATGACAACATTTGACGACATATCTTCATGACAACATTTGACGACATATCTTCATGACAACATTTGACGACATATTATCGTCGACATCTTGAGTGGTGAAGATAACGCATCGGTGACATCGTCATCGTCATCATAGCATCCATCTTCTCTAACTTCTCCTCGCACTGCAGTTGCCCTGCAAGCAGTCTCTTGTAAGGGCGATACATAAGGTTGCAGCCACGTCAGCTGCAGCGGTGGCGGTGGTGGTGGGTGCCATTGATCGGCTTGTTGGATGTGTGTAACTCAAGACGTCGTCGTTCGTTTCGTCGCAGATAGATGGCGCTAGAAGCAGCGAAAGAATCGCTTGGAAGAAGTCGGTCTTGATTACTTCCTGTTGGACTAATCTCGACGCTTCACGGCAGGTACGAAATGTCGTCATAATCGTCATCGTCATCATCATCATCATCATCATCATCATCATCATCGTCATCGTCGTCGTCGTCGTCGTCGTCATCATCATCATCATCATCATCATCATCATCATCATCATCATCATCATCATCGTAGTTGTCGTCGTTACCGTCATCATCGCTATCGTCATCATCGTCGTCGTCATCATCATCATCATCATCATCATCATCATCATCATCATCATCGTCGTCGTCATCATCATCATCATCATCATCATCGTAGTTGTCGTCGTTACCGTCATCATCGCTATCATCATCATCATCATCATCATCATCATCATCATCATCGTCGTCGTCATCATCATCATCATCATCATCATCATCATCATCGTAGTTGTCGTCGTTACCGTCATCATCGCTATCGTCATCATCGTCGTCGTCACCATCATCAGTATCGTCGTCGTCGTCATCGCCGTCGTCATCATCAGTTTCATCGTCGTCGTCGTCTTCATCACTGTCATCATTATAATCATCTCCACAATCGTCGTGTTATTGTTGCTGTCGTCACGATCATTATCATCATCATTATCGTGGTCGTCGTCAAGATTCAGCATCAGCAGCAGCATCACCAATCACCATCATCAACACCCTCTGCGTCATTACCATCATCATCATCATCATCATCATCATCATCATCATCATCATCATCACCAGTAGCAGCATTATTATCATTATCACTATGACCATCGTTGTTTTCATCATCGCAGTCGTATTCATCATCAGCATTATCATCGTCGTCGTCGTCGTCGTAATCGTCGCCAAAGCATACAACCGTCGTCGTCGCCATCATAATCATCTTCGTCGTCATCATCTTATTAAATAACAGCGGTTTCCTTCATGACATACATGTGCTCCTCGCTTAACCTATAGTCAGCGTTGAGCAGTGTATACGTTGCGAGCATGCCCTGATTGCACTTCCTTCGAGAGGCAGTTAATAAATTCATCATTACAATAATTATTAACGATTAACTAATTACTTTCTTGAGATTGATGTTGAACTAGTATTAATTTATATAAACATGATCTTCATTTTCGTTTCGTAATTCGAGCTGAAAAATGCGCAACAAGCTTGCACGACATCGTTGCGACAGACGATTAATATAATAATTTAACTGTTACTGTATAGTCGCATTTAAATGTATACGGAATGGATTCTGCAATGCATCCACGTGTCCCACCATTGCTCATTCTACTGCAGCCGACCTCCTAGAGTCTAGAGATTGGAAGGCTGAGTCGACCTATTTACCCAGCGGTTATAATATTGAATCCGGGTTCTATACTGATCGTTGTGCCAGTGTATTACCGTTCGACCCCGCAACGCCGCCCTGCCCTCCGTTATTGTCCGCATGACTCCTTCTATAAAAAGGAATATTTCTCGGCAGCGTATAATATTCTCCGATTTCAAAGCGACAATCTGATATTTTCGTCATCGTCTTGAATTGCGTCGATTCTTTCGAATGGACGGTTATGCACTTGACGCGATCAGATTTCTTGGTATTCATCCATTCAAGTCATTTTGATCTTGAGATCTTGCCATCGAGAATGAGAACGCCGGTGACACGAAACGGAGTATCCCCCCTGAAAGCTATCCGGGGGGATGAATTAATCTATCCCCCGGATGGAATTAACCGGTCTATGCTATCCGGGGGATAAATCATTCTATCCCCTTTTTTAAAAAATGCGCATGATAAAAAAATTTACGTTGTAATCGAAATTTAAAGTGACTCTAATTGTTTTAAGTGTCCTAAGCAATGCTCAGATAAAGGCAACTCGAATTTATTTAGTGACGCTGAGTGTTCTTAAGTGTTTTAAATGTTTCAAGTGCTCTAAAAACAGGGCAAAACAAATTATCTTGTAGGAATAAACATACCTGTTAGTGTCATTGTTAAAAACAAAGCAGATGAAAATTAATTTGCAAAACAAATACACGCGGAAGCGGGTTTTTCGTCTTTTTTTAATTTGGGGGGAATACAGTTAATACGGGGAATACTCTATTTTGTGACACCGGTGCTAGCTCATTCGCAGTCGCTCAGTCAAAACAAAATGTATGGGTAGATAAGGTTCAAATATGCGGTCCCAGGTCAAGATCCAAAGCGTCAGGCATACGTCTGTATTTATTTGCTTTCGGCGCTATAATACTTAGCACGGCGCACCTGCCAGCGACATTGTCTGAATGTCATATTGTTTCATGTCAGTTGTTTGTCATAGACTTGGCATTACAAGTGGCGAATTCAGAATTAGCCAGAACATAGCGATGTTTTGGTATGTATTATAGCCTAGATCTTATGCGATCAATGCTATTTTCATTGCAAGACTATAGAAGCGTCGAGGGTCATGATAGCGCGGTCTCTTTATCACAGTCCGTACGCTCGTGAATAAGTTGTTGCCCTCCGCCTGGTTTTCGAGTGGCGCTTTAGAAATTTGGAGATCACGATTACGATTACGTATGTAGCCTATGCTATACCCCGCAGTCGATCGAGTTGATCGATCGAGTCGATCATAACTCGGCCAAGTCGAGTCGATCGAAAAATCGTCGACTCGATCGACTTGCAAGTCGAGTCGATCGTGAGTCTTGCCAAGTCGAGTCGATCGAAAAATCGTCGACTCGATCGACTTGCAAGTCGAGTCGATCGTGAGTCTTGCCAAGTCGAGTCGATCGAAAAATCGTCGACTTGCAAGTCGAGTCGATCGTTGTTTCATCGACCCGACTCGACTTAGAAATATTTTACTGAGTAAATATTTTACTTATTCTACTATTTCTTGAAGACTTAAAGTGACCTAGATGATATAAGCTTAATGACGTAATTCAGTTTTTGCACACAAGTACCGCAAATGAACCTTTTGGCAGTGTTGTCGATTTCGTGTTAGTGGAAATGTGAAAGTTGACTATAAACGCAAGTTTTCGATTTGAATTGAACGAGTACAGGGGCGGATACAGAAATAATATTTTGGAAGGGAGGCCAAAACTTTGGGTCTGGAGCCGAAAAAATTCCGCCGAAATTTTTTTTGTCTTTCGCCCAAAAAACTTCTAAAAACTCGTGGCAACTCAGGTTATTTAAAATCTGATTACTTTTTCAGTCATGTGCTACTTTCTCATCTTCCTGTTCTCGTTGCGTTGATTTACAGCTTCCTGAAACCTGATGGGGAGGGTTACTTCTTTGCAAATCTCTTAATGGAGTGGGGACATGGCCGGATTGCCTCCTTTGGATCCGCTCCTGAATGAGCATGATACAGATATACTATATGGGCCTGTATATATGTAGATGTTAATTTTAAGAATATAAAACGGTGCCCTTTTATGACGTCACTTCGATTATGATACAATTCTGCAATTAATTAAGTTCACTGAGAAACGGACTTAGGTTTATTGTGACGTCACTTCGATCAGGATACAGATCTACTATAATATAATTTCATTAATTTTGATAATACAAAACTAGGCCTTTGCTTATTGTAACGTTAGCCTACTCTGATTATGATACAATTTTACTATTATGTTACAAGTTCACTTCGAGAATTTAAAAAAACTTGGCCTATTGTGACGTCACTTTGATTATGATACAAAATGCACCATTATAGACGGGCATTTAGAGAATATAAACAAGACCTATTGTGACGTAACTTCTATTATTAAACAGATCAACCGGTATATTATGTTCTTTTTGCGAATATAAAACGGGGCCTTTTATGACGGTGACACGAAACGGAGTATCCCCCCTGAAAGCTATCCGGGAGGATGAATTAATCTATCCCCCCGGATGGAATTAGTCGGTCTATACTATCCGGGGAGATAAACCCTTCTATCCCCTTTTTTGAAAAATGCGCATAATAAAAAATGTATGCTGTAATCAAAATTTAAAGTGACTCTAATTGTTTTAAGTGTCCTAGGCAATGCTCAGACAAAGGCAACTCGAATTTATTTAGTGACTCTGAGTGTTCTTAAGTGTTTTAAATGTTTTAAGTGTTTTAAAAACAGGGCAAAACAAATTATCTAGTAGGAATAAACATACCTGTTAGTGTCATTGTTCAAAACAAAGCAGATGAAAATAAATTTGCAAAATAAAATACATGCGAAAGCGTTTTTTTCGACTTTTTTTAATTGGGGGGATACTATTAATACGGGGGATACTCTATTTCGTGACAACGGCACTTCGATTATCATACAATCACACTATTAAATAAATTCACTGAGAAAACGAAATTAGGTCTATTGTGGCGTCATTTCGTTTATGATACAGCCCTGCTCTCATATTATTTCATTTTTATAATACAAACTGGGGCTTGTTTAAACGCAACATCGCTCTGATTATGAAACAAATCTATTATTATACGTCTAGTATGAGAATATAAAAACTGGGCCCATTTTGACGTCACTTCGATCATGACACAGACCTACTATTAAAGAGGTTCATTTTGAGAATTGTGACTAACTTCGATAATGATACAGATCTACTATTATAGAAATACATTTTGAGAGCATAAACTAGGTCCATTGTGACGTCACTTCGATTATTACACAGATCTACCGTAATAATTATTGAAGTTCATTTACAGAATCTAAAACGAGGCCTAATGTGACGTCACTACGATTAATTACAGTACAAATCTACTATAAATTCATCAAGAAAACGAAATTAGGCTCATTGTTACGTCACACAGATTATGACACAGATCTACTATCGTACAATTTCACTTTGAGATCACATAGCTGCAGAGGTGAGCAGGAGACAAAACTAGGCCAAGTCGACGCGAAGTCGATCGAGTCGATCGTTGGCCGAGCCAAGTCGATCGAGTCGTCGAGAGGTCGGCGAGTCGACGAAGTCGATTGAGTCGATCGTCGGCCGAGCCGAGTCGATCGAGTCGTCGAGAGGTCGGCGAGTCGACAAAGTCGATCGAGTCGATCGTCGCGCGAGCCAAGTCGATCGTAGCCCACGACTCGATCGACTGCGGGGTATAGCCTATGCACGGACCTTGTATCAGTGGTCATTTCACTGAAGCTTGGGTGTCCGAACAGAGGGGCAAGAGGGTATGCACTTGCAACTGGAAAATTCTCACTTTTTTCTAACTACGACTTTTTAGTTGTTAGCGCATTTCCTCGCACGAAAATATACTGATATCAATATTGAAACTGATATTGATATATTGATATTGATATTAATATATATTGATATATCAATATTGATATTGACATTGGTATTAGTGATATTATTGATATTGATATATTGATTTCGAAACTGGTATCAATGATAAACAAAGTGAAAATGACAAATTTGTGTTTAGAAAAATTTATGAAAAATGACATCGTTTTAATATCCAACTTTGCATGCTTCAAGACAAAGCTTTTAACAGGAGTTTTTAGAACTGCAAAATCCTTCCCATTCCAATCCTTAATGGTAGATTACTCCCAATCGGAGAACAACCTCTATTTTTACTATTCTTAACTCACAAAAGTGCTTCTACAACTGCACAAATTCATTTAGTGCTGCACATTTTGTGTAGAACTGCACGATAAAAAAGCCGTGTTTTAACCCCTACCATTGTGTGGCTCTATAGCAAGAATATTTGCAGTCGCCCATGCGATGGCATTGTAAAAACACGCATCTATATATTTTGGTCGTCTTTGATGTTTGCTGTCGTAATATCTGCCGGCTTCATGCATACCGGCTAAAAAAAAGTGTCGCTGAGTGGAGAGCAGGTGTCAACATCCTCACTAGATATGATTGGCGGCGGCTTCAACTGTATACACATAAGGCATGGAAAACAAAAACTATCAGGCAGAGGAGCTATGGTGATTTGGAGAAGAAAGGGAAAGTGTTCGCCAAAGACGGGCAGCAACTTGCCCTTGGTAATTCGGAATTGCCAGTATACATTGTTCAAACGCAAATTTGAAAATCACTTTATGGAAGCGGTCTATTGCTATGATCTGCTGGATATCGTCTTTACGAATCTTTCCACATAATTATATACTTCTATTTTATTTTCTGCCGCTTTGCTAAGTGGATGGTGAGGGCACACGACATCATCTTAAGACTTTAGTAATTGACTAGTTAAGACTTATTTTCTCTTATTTGCATATTTGCATAACATGCTGTTGTTTCTTTCATTGTACTTGGGTAAACCTGACAGCGGGACAGTAGTCCCTTAGAGCTCTCTCCTTTTGCTTTATTTTTGATCTAATATCCACTAAAAGTAAAAAGTTGTTCTGAAAGATCTATATGAACCAATAAAAAAAATACTGCGTGATAAAGTATCTGGTAAGAGAACACAATGCACAGGTTTAATTTTTGTGACTCTACCACTACCTGTACTCTACTGCGCCAGTCGCAGACCAAGAATAAGGAGAAATGTGACGCTTTGTAATGACCCGACTTCTTTTAACGGTGTAATTAACTAACCATGCATGTATCAACGGTGACGCCTCATCTTTGGATGGTTAGCGCCAAACACGGAATTTTATTTAGCCGACATCTCGAAGGCAAACGCTATCTTCGCGGTAACTCCTTGAGTGCTCGACAGAAAAATAATGGAGATGGCAAGAACGATGTGCAGCCTTGAAAGATTTCAATCGGATGGACAAGATTAATGCGGCTGTTGATGAATATCGTTGGCTTCTTGTGCACGGGTAATTATAGGCTTTGGCGTTTTCGTGAAAGTCTGTAAATGCGAAATAAATACGTATGACTATAAACATCGCAACGTAGACCCACGTGTGGTTTTAATCGAGGTAATTTGTTTCTAGACGTTCTGCGTGTAGATCTAAATTGTGATAATTTTCGCTGTCCAAGATGAGGCTCGTGTTAGGCCTAAGGGGCCTAGGTATTATAGTCGTGCTGACATATCTTCTTGGAAATAAAATAATACACCAGAAGAAGAGCATCTTTAGTCAGTTATCATTGACAAATATGTGCTTTGAAGACAAGGGAGGTAAGTACAGCAATGGGGCCTTCACTATTCGTGAAGAGGCCCTGAACACATTTCTATCGAATTACTGATTTTCACAAGATTTTACATGAACGAGAGTCTTTGAGGTTCTGTAGTGCAACTAAGGCAATATATTTCTTCGATAGGTTGAATCTGTTAGTTTGTATTTATAAAAGTCACTGTCCAACATTGGTCCCTCCTTTTGGAGCAGTCTTTCTCCCAACGCCCCACCAATTCCTGTTAACTGGTCCTGAGTAGACCTGGACTTCTCGTATTTATGAAGATGTTTCAGTATAGGCTACCTGCTTAACTCCTTCAGATAGGCCTACCGATGTGCACTGCGCTTTTTTAAAGGTTCCCATAAAATCCATGATAGAGCATACATGTATACATGCGCTCATACCTAACTTGATGTGTAGTAATTGCATTGTTTATAAAAGCACTCGTTGACAGTGACTGTGAATTGGGCCTCTATCATAATTGAACTGTCCGAATCATCTCCTGCGATGCTGCAAACTTTTGGAAAACTTTTTGCCGACCAGAACCTGATGAACTAATAATGCAATCTTCAATCGGAACGGTGCACATAACACCTGCCAACTCAAGAATAATATACGATTTGCGGCGGGACAGCTAGTCTAAATAAAAATTAATCACAAAGGCAGACAAGACAGGCAGCTGAGTACAAAGAAATGGAATTGGATGAGGAAAGATCGCAATTTATTTTGCTATACGGACACGAACAAACAAAAATAGATGGAATTGTCGATTGTTAAAGCGTAGGCTAATCAAACGCCGTTGAGTAATATTACTGAGAGGAAAAATAGCCAAGCCACGACAGATGTTTGCAGTCGCATGTGGGCCATCACCACCAACTCGTGAGCGTCGTTTGAACCTGTGTGCTGGAACCTGTGGATTGGGAACATTACACAGAAAGATATTTCACGTGCATAAAAGGATTCTGTGAACTCTGTTCAATACGATCCAGGCAGAAATAGACCTCATTCATCTATATACCGTACTACCTCTGCGCAAATAATAGCCTACTCCTTTCGTTCGATTATTTGCGGGGAAGATATAACGACAGAATCCTGTATCATAATAAGTGCTTGTGTCAGAGGATTTTGTTACAGCAGTGTTGAACATCTTATTTGACATATATTATCGTTGCGCATGATTGTTGGTTGTATGTGTTCTCGCATCGCATATATCGCGTAATGTTTGCCATGCAATCCATGCATGCAGTGTCGCAGCTATATCTGTGTACTTGTAGTCTTTGCACTTTTTCACCTCATTGGTGAGAAAAATGCCAAGCGCTTGCACATACACACACGCGCGCGCGCGCAAGTATATGCACGCACGTCACACACACACACACACACACGCACGTACATGCATACACACATACATGTGCGCACACCCGCACAGTTCGTATTGAGTCGGTCCAAGTAACATTCTATACGTTTTTAAAAGGCACCTGTTTAAATCACTAGATAACAAAGCACACAGGATTCTATAAGAGTGGTATACATGCAAACGCACTCTGTAAAAGTCCAGATAGGGCCTACATACATGTACGTATACATGCATATATACAAGGTCAAATGCACACGCACACGCACAAATACACGCACTCACGCAAACACACTACATAAGAAAACACGCACAAGCACACACACGGTATCGCACACCTATGCACACACACACGCACACACACACACACACACACACACACTAGCACACACACACAAACTAACACACACGCACACGCATACACGCACCACAGGACCACACACCTTCACCATCAACTTCTGAGCGTCGTTTGAACCTGTGTGTTGGAACATTGCACAGAAAGATATTGCACATGCATAAAAGGATATGTCATACATACACGTCATATAATTATGTCACATATAAATTATGTCATATATATCATATTTAATTATACAATTATCACATCATATATTATATATAGCATATAATTCATTCATTCATTCATTCATTCATTCATTCATTCATACATTCATTCATTCATTCATTCATTCATACATTCATTCATTCATTCATTCATAGCATTTATATAGCGCCCCTTCAAGAAACTACTCAGAGGCGCTCCCAGCCCAACCACCAGGTATTTACCATAGGTAATTAATTTATCTGTTCGTCATAAATATTATACCAGCGGAGGAGTACACCACAGACGAACGATGACGGAGACGACGTGGACGTTCGGTCACGTGATGAACATGACGTCACTGACCACTCCCCCTCCCCCCACGCATCCTCGTCGCAGCGTCCACCTGCGCGCCGTCGAGATGTCGGTCCTGGCGACGGTCTTCGGTCTGACGGTCATCGGCAACGCCCTCGTCCTCGTCGTCCTCATCGGCGGTGGACGCAAGCTGACGAGGATGACCGTTATGATCGTCCACCTCAGCTGCGCCGATCTCTTCGTCGCCTTCTTCAACGTCCTGCCCCAGCTGTCCTGGAAGATGACCGGGACCTTCAGGGGCAACGACCTACTCTGCCGCTCCGTCGTATACCTGTGGCTGGTCGCCATGTTCGGCTCGTCCTACGTGCTCGTCTCCACCGCCCTTGACCGATACCTAGCCATCTGCCG